>OY998261.1:55097500-56297500 GCA_963922045.1 Persicaria maculosa | reverse complement strand
CGTTAGTGCTGGTATGGTCGCATCCTTTCACTTATGCAAACATTTCGCTCTTATTCCTTCACGACACCGTCACTTTTCCGTCGAGCTTCCGGTTTTCGATTGTAATATCTTCGGACGAAGATCGTTTCGATACCGTTCCCTCGAAACCCCAACCAAAGGACACCCTCTTTACTACGGAGCCCGGAAAAAAATTTTAGAAATGAATATTAAAAGAATGCTAGCTCAGACAGTACTTAAATTTGACGCAAAAAAGAGATGCAACACGAGGACTTCCCAGGGGGTCACCCATCCTAGTACTACTCTCGCCCAAGCAAGCTTAACATCGGAGTTCTGATGGGATCCGGTACATTAGTGCTGGTATGGTCGCATCCGTTCACTTATGAAAACATTTCGCTCTTATCCCTTCACGACACCGTCAATTTTCCGTCGAGCCTCCGATTTTCAATTGTAATATCTTCAGACGAAGATCTATTCGATACCGTTCCCTCGAATCCCCGACCAAAGGACACCCTCTTTACTACGGAACCCGGAAAAAAAATTAAGAAATGAATATTAAAAGAATGCTAGATCGGACAATACTTAAATTTGACGCAAAAAAGAGATGCAACACGAGGACTTCACAGGAGGTCACCCATCCCAGTACTACTCTCGCCCAAGCACGCTTAACTTCGGAGTTCTGATGGGATCCGGTGCATTAGTGCTGGTATGGTCGCATCCTTTCACTTATGCAAACATTTCTCTCTTATCCCTTCACGACACCGTCACTTTTCTGTCGAGCCTCCGGTTTTCAATTGTAATATCTTCGGACGAAGATCGTTTCGATACCGTTCCCTCGAAACCCCGACCAAATGACACCCTCTTTACTACGGAGCCCGGAAAAAAAATTTAGAAATGAATATTAAAAGAATGCTAGATCGGACAGTACTTAAATTTGACGCAAAAAAGGGATGCAACACGAGGACTTCCCAGGAGGTCACCCATCCTAGTACTACTCTCGCCCAAGCACGCTTAACTTCGGAGTTCTTATGGGATCCGGTGCATTAGTGGTGGTATGGTCGCATCCTTTCACTTATGCAAACATTTCGCTCTTATCCCTTCACGACACCGTCACTTTTCTGTCGAGCCTCCGGTTTTCAATTGTAATATCTTCGGACGAAGATCGTTTCGATACCGTTCCCTCGAAACCCCGACCAAAGGACACCCTCTTTACTACGGAGCCTGGAAAAAAAATTTAGAAATGAATATTAAAAGAATGCTAGATCGGACAGTACATAAATTTGACGCAAAGAAGGGATGCAACACGAGGACTTCCCAGGAGGTCACCGATCCGAGTACTACTCTCGCCCAAGCACGCTTAACTTCGGATTTCTGATGGGATCCGGTGCATTAGTGCTGGTATGGTCGCATCCGTTCACTTATTCAAACATTTCGCTCTTATCCCTTCACGACACCGTCACTTTTCCATCGAGCCTCCGATTTTCGATTGTAATATCTTCGGACGAAGATCGTTTCGATACCGTTCCCTCGAAACCCCGACCAAAGGACACCCTCTTTACTACGGAGGCCGGAAAAAAATTAAGAAATGAATGTTAAAAGAATGCTAGCTCGGACAGTACTTAAATTTGACGCAAAAAAGGGATGCAACACGAGGACTTCCCAGGAGGTCACCCATCCTATTACTACTCTCGCCCAAGCACACTTAACTTCGGAGTTCTGATGGGATCCGGTGCTTTAGTGCTAGTATGGTCGCATCCTTTCACTTATGCAAACATTTCCCTCTTATCCCTTCACGACACTGTCACTTTTCCGTCGAGCCTCCGGTTTTCGATTGTAATATCTTCGGACGAAAATCGTTTCGATACCTTTCCCTCGAATCCCCGACCAAAGGACACCCTCTTTACTACGGAGCCCGGAAAAAAAAATTAGAAATGATTATTAAAAGAATGCTAGCTCGGACAGTACTTAAATTTGACGCAAAAAAGGGATGCAACACGAGGACTTCCTAGGAGGTCACCCATCCTAGTACTACTCTTGCCCAAGCACGCTTAACTTCGTAGTTCTGATGGGATCCGATGCATTAGTGCTGGTATTGTCGCATCCGTTCACTTATGCAAACATTTCGCTCTTATCCCTTCACGACACCGTCACTTTTCCGTCGAGCCTCCGATTTTCGATTGTAATATCTTCGGACGAAGATCGTTTCGGGATCCGGTGCATTAGTGCTGGTATGGTCGCATCCTTTCACTTATGCAAACATTTCGCTCTTATCACTTCAGGACACCGTCACTTTTCCGTCGAGCCTTCGGTTTTCGATTGTAATATCTTTGGACGAAGATCGTTTCGATACTGTTCCCTCGAAACCCCGACCAAAGGACACCCTCTTTACTACGGAGCCCGGAAAAAAAAATTAGAAATGATTATTAAAAGAATGCTAGCTCGGACAGTACTTAAATTTGACGCAAAAAAGGGATGCAACACGAGGACTTCCCAGGAGGTCACCCATCCTAGTACTACTCTCGCCCAAGCACGCTTAACTTTGGAGTTCTGATGGGATCCGATGCATTAGTGCTTGTATGGTCGCATCCGTTCAATTATGCAAACATTTCGCTCTTATCCCTTCACGACACCGTCACTTTTCCGTCGAGCCTCCGATTTTCGATTGTAATATCTTCGGACGAAGATCGTTTCGATACCGTTCCCTCGAATCCCCGACCAAAGGACACCCTCTTTACTACGGAGCCCGGAAAAAAAATTAAGAAATGAATATTAAAAGAATGCTAGATCGGACAGTACTTAAATTTGACGCAAAAAAGGGATGCAACACGAGGACTTCCCAGGAGGTCACCGATCCGAGTACTGCTCTCGCCCAAGCACGCTTAACTTCGGATTTCTGATGGGATCCGGTGCATTAGTGCTGGTATGGTCGCATCCGTTCACTTATGCAAACATTTCGCTCTTATCCCTTCACGACACCGTCACTTTTCCATCGAGCCTCCGATTTTCGATTGTAATATCTTCAGACGAAGATCGTTTCGATACCGTTCCCTCGAAACCCCGACCAAAGGACACCCTCTTTACTACGGAGCCCGGAAAAAAATTAAGAAATGAATATTAAAAGAATGCTAGCTCGGACAGTACTTAAATTTGACGCAAAAAAAAAAATGCAACACGAGGACTTCCCAGGAGGTCACCCATCCTATTACTACTCTCGCCCAAGCACACTTAACTTCGGAGTTCTGATGGGATCCGGTGCATTAGTGCTAGTATGGTCGCATCCTTTCACTTATGCAAACATTTCGCTCTTATCCCTTCACGACACCGTCACTTTTCCGTCGAGCCTCCGGTTTTCGATTGTAATATCTTCGGACGAAGATCGTTTCGATACCGTTCCCTCGAAACCCCGACCAAAGGACACCCTCTTTACTACGGAGCCCGGAAAAAAAATTTAGAAATGAATATTAAAAGAATGCTAGCTCGGACATTATTAAATTTGACGCATAAAAGGGATGCAACACGTGGACTTCCCAGGAGGTCACCCATCCTAGTACTACTCTCGCCCAAGAACGCTTAACTTTGGAGTTCTGATGGGATCCGGTGCATTAGTGCTTGTATGGTCGCATCCGTTCAATTATACAAACATTTCGCTCTTATCCCTTCACGACACCGTCACTTTTCCGTCGAGCCTCCGATTTTCGATTGTAATATCTTCGGACGAAGATCGTTTCGATACCGTTCCCTCGAAACCCCGACCAAAGGACACCCTCTTTACTACGGAGCCCGGAAAAAAAATTTAGAAATGAATATTAAAAGAATGCTTAATCGGACAGTACTTAAATTTGACGCAAAAAAGGGATGCAACACGAGGACTTCCCAGGAGGTCACCCATCCTAGTACTACTCTCGCCCAAGCACGCTTAACTTCGGAGTTCTGATGGGATCCGGTGCATTAGTGGTGGTATGGTCGCATCCTTTCACTTATGCAAACATTTCGCTCTTATCCCTTTACGACACCGTCACTTTTCTGTCGAGCCTCCGGTTTTCAATTGTAATATCTTCGGACGAAGATCGTTTCGATACCGTTCCCTCGAAACCCCGACCAAAGGACACCCTCTTTACTACGGAGCCTGGAAAAAAATTTAGAAATGAATATTAAAAGAATGCTAGATCGGACATTACTTAAATTTGACGCAAAAAAGGGATGCAACACGAGGACTTCCCAGGAGGTCATCGATCCGAGTACTACTCTCGCCCAAGCACGCTTAACTTCGGATTTCTGATGGGATCCGGTGCATTAGTGCTGGTATGGTCGCATCCGTTCACTTATGCAATCATTTCGCTCTTATCCCTTCATGACACCGTCACTTTTCCATCGAGCCTCCGATTTTCGATTGTAATATCATCGGACGAAGATCGTTTCGATACCGTTCCCTCGAAACCCCGACCAAAGGACACCCTCTTTACTACGGAGACCGGAAAAAAATTAAGAAATGAATATTAAAAGAATGCTAGCTCGGACAGTACTTAAATTTGACGCAAAAAAGGGATGCAACACGAGGACTTCCCAGGAGGTCACCCATCCTAGTACTATTCTCGCCCAAGCACGCTTAACTTCGGAGTTCTGATGGGATCCGGTGCATTAGTGCTGGTATGGTCGCATCCTATCACTTATGCAAACATTTCGCTCTTATCCCTTCACGACACCGTCACTTTTCCGTCGAGCTTCCGGTTTTCGATTGTAATCTCTTCGCACGAAGATCGTTTCGATACCGTTCCCTCGAAACCCCAACCAAAGGACACCCTCTTTACTACGGAGTCCGGAAAAAATTTTTAGAAATGAATATTAAAAGAATGCTAGCTCGGACAGTACTTAAATTTGACGCAAAAAATGGATGCAACACGAGGACTTCCCAGGGGGTTACCCATCCTAGTACTACTCTCGCCCAAGCAAGCTTAACTTCGGAGTTCTGATGGGATCCGGTGCATTAGTGCTGGTATGGTCGCATCCGTTCACTTATGCAAACATTTCGCTCTTATCCCTTCATGACACCGTCACTTTTCCGTCGAGCCTCCGGTTTTCGATTGTAATATCTTCGGACGAAAATCGTTTCGATACCTTTCCCTCGAAACCCCGACCAAAGGACACACTCTTTACTACGGAGCCCGGAAAAAAAAATTAGAAATGATTATTAAAAGAATGCTAGCTCGGACAGTACTTAAATTTGACGCAAAAAAGGGATGCAACACGAGGACTTCCTAGGAGGTCACCCATCATAGTACTACTATTGCCCAAGCACGCTTAACATCGGAGTTCTGATGGGATCCGGTGCATTAGTGCTGGTATGGTCGCATCCGTTCACTTATGCAAACATTTCGCTCTTATCCCTTCACGACACCGTCACTTTTCCGTCGAGCCTCCGATTTTCGATTGTAATGTCTTCGGACGAAGATCGTTTCGGGATCCGGTGCATTAGTGCTGGTATGGTCGCATCCTTTCACTTATGCAAACATTTCGCTCTTATCCCTTCAGGACACCGTCACTTTTCCGTCGAGCCTCCGGTTTTCGATTGTAATATCTTCGGACGAAGATCGTTTCGATACCGTTCCCTCGAAACCCCGACCAAAGGACACCCTCTTTACTACGGAGCCCGGAAAAAAAATTAGAAATGATTATTAAAAGAATGCTAGCTCGGACAGTACTTAAATTTGACGCAAAAAAGTGATGCAACACGAGGACTTCCCAGGAGGTCACCCATCCTAGTACTACTCTCGCCCAAGCACGCTTAACTTTGGAGTTCTGATGGGATCCGATGCATTAGTGCTTGTATGGTCGCATCCGTTCAATTATGCAAACATTTCGCTCTTATCCCTTCACGACACCGTCACTTTTCCGTCGAGCCTCCGATTTTCGATTGTAATATCTTCGGACGAAGATCGTTTCGATACCGTTCCCTCGAATCCCCGACCAAAGAACACCCTCTTTACTACGGAGCCCGGAAAAAAAATTAAGAAATGAATATTAAAAGAATGCTAGATCGGACAGTACTTAAATTTGACGCAAAAAAGGGATGCAACACGAGGACTTCCCAGGAGGTCACCGATCCGAGTACTACTCTCGTCCAAGCACGCTTAACTTCGGATTTCTGATGGGATCCGGTGCATTAGTGCTGGTATGGTCGCATCCGTTCACTTATGCAAACATTTCGCTCTTATCCCTTCACGACACCGTCAATTTTCCATCGAGCCTCCGATTTTCGATTGTAATATCTTCAGACGAAGATCGTTTCGATACCGTTCCCTCGAAACTTCGACCAAAGGACACCCTCTTTACTACGGAGCCCGGAAAAAAATTAAGAAAAGAATATTAAAAGAATGCTAGCTCGGACAGTACTTAAATTTGACGCAAAAAAAAAATGCAACACGAGGACTTCCCTGGAGGTCACCCATCCTATTACTACTCTCGCCCAAGCACACTTAACTTCGGAGTTCTGATGGGATCTGGTGCATTAGTGCTAGTATGGTCGCATCCTTTCACTTATGCAAACATTTCGCTCTTATCCCTTCACGACAACGTCACTTTTCCGTCGAGCCTCCGATTTTCGATTGTAATATCTTCGGACGAAGATCGTTTCGATACCGTTCCCTCGAAACCCCGACCAAAGGACACCCTCTTTACTACGGAGCCCGGAAAAAAAATTTAGAAATGAATATTAAAAGAATGCTAGCTCGGACAGTACTTAAATTTGACGCATAAAAGGGATGCAACACGTGGACTTCCAAGGAGGTCACCCATCCTAGTACTACTCTCGCCCAAGCACGCTTAACTTTGGAGTTCTGATGGGATCCGGTGCATTAGTGCTTGTATGGTCGCATCCGTTCAATTATGCAAACATTTCGCTCTTATCCCTTCACGACACCGTCACTTTTCCGTCGAGCCTCCGATTTTCGATTGTAATATCTTCGGACGAAGATCGTTTCGATACCGTTCCCTCGAATCCCCGACCAAAGGAAACCCTCTTTACTACGGAGCCCGGAAAAAAAATTAAGAAATGAATATTAAAAGAATGCTAGATCGGACAGTACTTAAATTTGACGCAAAAAAGGGATGCAACACGAGGACTTCCCAGGAGGTCACCGATCCGAGTACTACTCTCGCCCAAGCACGCTTAACTTCGGATTTCTGATGGGATCCGGTGCATTAGTGCTGGTATGGTCGCATCCGTTCACTTATGCAAACATTTCGCTCTTATCCCTTCACGACACCGTCACTTTTCCATCGAGCCTCCGATTTTCGATTGTAATATCTTCGGACGAAGATCGTTTCGATACCGTTCCCTCGAAACCGCGACCAAAGGACACCCTCTTTACTACGGAGCCCGGAAAAAAATTAAGAAATGAATATTAAAAGAATGCTAGCTCGGACAGTACTTAAATTTGAGGCAAAAAAAGGATGCAACACGAGGACTTCCCAGGAGGTCACCCATCCTATTACTACTCTCGCCCAAGCACACTTAACTTCGGAGTTCTGATGGGATCCGGTGCATTAGTGCTAGTATGGTCGCATCCTTTCACTTATGCAAACATTTCGCTCATATCCCTTCACGACACCGTCACTTTTCCGTCGAGCCTCCGGTTTTCGATTGTAATATCTTCGGACGAATATCGTTTCGATACCGTTCCCTCGAAACCCCGACCAAAGGACACCCTCTTTACTACGGAGCCCGGAAAAAAAAATAGAAATGATTATTAAAAGAATGCTAGCTCGGACAGTACTTAAATTTGACGCAAAAAAGGGATGCAACACGCAGACTTCCCAGGAGGTCACCCATCCTAGTACTACTCTCGCCCAAGCACGCTTAACTTCGGAGTTCTGATGGGATCCGGTGCATTAGTGCTGGTATGGTCGCATCCGTTCACTTATGCAAACATTTTGCTCTTATCCCTTCACGACACCGTCACTTTTCCGTCGAGCCTCCGATTTTCGATTGTAATATCTTCGGACGAAGATCGTTTCGGGATCCGGTGCATTAGTGCTGGTATGGTCGCATCCTTTCACTTATGCAAACATTTCGCTCTTATCCCTTCACGACACCGTCACTTTTCCGTCAAGCCTCCGGTTTTCGATTGTAATATCTTCGGACGAAGATCGTTTCGATACCGTTCCCTCGAAACCCCGACCAAAGGACACCCTCTTTACTACGGAGCCCGGAAAAAAAATTTAGAAATGAATATTAAAAGAATGCTAGCTCGGACAGTACTTAAATTTGACGCAAAAAAGGGATGCAACACGAGGACTTCCCAGGAGGTCACCGATCCTAGTACTACTCTCGCCCAAGCACGCTTAACTTCGGAGTTCTGATGGGATCCGGTGCATTAGTCCTGGTATGGTCGCATCCGTTCACTTATGCAAACATTTCGCTCTTATCCCTTCACGACACCGTCACTTTTCCGTCGAGCCTCCGATTTTCGATTGTAATATCTTCGGACGAAGATCGTTTCGGGATCCGGTGCATTAGTGCTGGTATGGTCGCATCCTTTCACTTATGCAAACATTTCGCTCTTATCCCTTCACGACACCGTCACTTTTCCGTCGAGCCTCCGGTTTTCGATTGTAATATCTTCGGACGAAGATCGTTTCGATACCGTTCCCTCGAAACCCCGACCAAAGGACACCCTCTTTACTACGGAGCCCGGAAAAAAAAATTAGAAATGATTATTAAAAGAATGCTAGCTCGGACAGTACTTAAATTTGACGCAAAAAAGGGATGCAACACGAGGACTTCCCAGGAGGTCACCCATCCTAGTACTATTCTCGCCCAAGCACGCTTAACTTTGGAGTTCTGATGGGATCCGGTGCATTAGTGCTGGTATGGTCACATCCTTTCACTTATGCAAACATTTCGCTCTTATCCCTTCACGACACCGTCACTTTTCCGTCGAGCTTCCGGTTTTCGATTTTAATATCTTCGGACGAAGATCGTTTCGATACCGTTCCCTCGAAACCCCTACCAAAGGACACCCTCTTTACTACGGAGCCCGGAAAAAAGTTTTAGAAATGAATATTAAAAGAATGCTAGCTCAGACAGTACTTAAATTTGACGCAAAAAAGAGATGCAACACGAGGACTTCCCAGGGGGTCACCCATCCTAGTACTACTCTCGCCCAAGCAAGCTTAACATCGGAGTTCTGATGGGATCCGGTACATTAGTGCTAGTATGCTCGCATCGGTTCACTTATGAAAACATTTCGCTCTTATCCCTTCACGACACCGTCACTTTTCCGTCGAGCCTCCGATTTTCGATTGTAATATCTTCGGTCGAAGATCGTTTCCATACCGTTCCCTCGAAACCCCGACCAAAAGACACCCTCTTTAATACTGAGCCCGGAAAAAAAATTTAGAAATGAATATTAAAAGAATGCTAGCTCGGACAGTACTTAAATTTGACGCAAAAAAGGGATGCAACACGAGGACTTCCCAGGAGGTCACCGATCCTAGTACTACTCTCGCCCAAGCACGCTTAACTTCGGAGTTCTGATGGGATCCGGTGCATTAGTGCTGGTATGGTCGCATCCGTTCACTTATGCAAACATTTCGCACTTATCCCTTCACGACACCGTCACTTTTCCGTCGAGCCTCCGATTTTCGATTGTAATATCTTCGGACGAAGATCGTTTCGGGATCCGGTGCATTAGTGCTGGTATGGTCGCATCCTTTCACTTATGCAAACATTTCGCTCTTATCCCTTCACGACACCGTCACTTTTTCGTCGAGCCTCCGGTTTTCGATTGTAATATCTTCGGACGAAGATCGTTTCGATACCGTTCCCTCGAAACCCCGACCAAAGGACACCCTCTTTACTACGGAGCCCGGAAAAAAAATTTAGAAATGAATATTAAAAGAATGCTAGCTCGGACAGTACTTAAATTTGACACAAAAAAGGGATGCAACACGAGGACTTCCCAGGAGGTCACCCATCCTAGTACTATTCTCGCCCAAGCACGCTTAACTTCGGAGTTCTGATGGGATCCGGTGCATTAGTGCTGGTATGGTCACATCCTTTCAGTTATGCAAACATTTCGCTCTTATCCCTTCACGACACCGTCACTTTTCCGTCGAGCTTCCGGTTTTCGATTTTAATATCTACGGACGAAGATCGTTTCGATACCGTTCCCTCGAAACCCCTACCAAAGGACACCCTCTTTACTACGGAGCCCGGAAAAAAGTTTTAGAAATGAATATTAAAAGAATGCTAGCTCAGACAGTACTTAAATTTGACGCAAAAAAGAGATGCAACACGAGGACTTCCCAGGGGGTCACCCATCCTAGTACTACTCTCGCCCAAGCAAGCTTAACATCGGAGTTCTGATGGGATCCGGTACATTAGTGCTGGTATGCTCGCATCGGTTCACTTATGAAAACATTTCGCTCTTATCCCTTCACGACACCGTCACTTTTCCGTCGAGCCTCCGATTTTCGATTGTAATATCTTCGGTCGAAGATCGTTTCCATACCGTTCCCTCGAAACCCCGACCAAAAGACACCCTCTTTAATACAGAGCCCGGAAAAAAAATTTAGAAATGAATATTAAAAGAATGCTAGCTCGGACAGTACTTAAATTTGACGCAAAAAAGGGATGCAACACGAGGACTTCCCAGGAGGTCACCGATCCTAGTACTACTCTCGCCCAAGCACGCTTAACTTCGGAGTTCTGATGGGATCCGGTGCATTAGTGCTGGTATGGTCGCATCCGTTCACTTATGCAAACATTTCGCACTTATCCCTTCACGACACCGTCACTTTTCCGTCGAGCCTCCGATTTTCGATTGTAATATCTTCGGACGAAGATCGTTTCGGGATTCGGTGCATTAGTGCTGGTATGGTCGCATCCTTTCACTTATGCAAACATTTCGCTCTTATCCCTTCACGACACCGTCACTTTTCCGTCGAGCCTCCGGTTTTCGATTGTAATATCTTCGGACGAAGATCGTTTCGATACCGTTCCCTCGAAACCCCGACCAAAGGACACCCTCTTTACTACGGAGCCCGGAAAAAAAATTTAGAAATGAATATTAAAAGAATGCTAGCTCGGACAATACTTAAATTTGACGCAAAAAAGGGATGCAACACGAGGACTTCCCAGGAGGTCACCCATCCTAGTACTATTCTCGCCCAAGCACGCTTAACTTCGGAGTTCTGATGGGATCCGGTGCATTAGTGCTGGTATGGTCACATCCTTTCACTTATGCAAACATTTCGCTCTTATCCCTTCACGACACCGTCACTTTTCCGTCGAGCTTCCGGTTTTCGATTTTAATATCTTCGGACGAAGATCGTTTCGATACCGTTCCCTCGAAACCCCTACCAAAGGACACCCTCTTTACTACGGAGCCCGGAAAAAAGTTTTAGAAATCAATATTAAAAGAATGCTAGCTCGGACAATACTTAAATTTGACGCAAAAAAGAGATGCAACACGAGGACTTCCCAGGGGGTCACCCATCCTAGTACTACTCTCGCCCAAGCAAGCTTAACATCGGAGTTCTGATGGGATCCGGTACATTAGTGCTGGTATGCTCGCATCGGTTCACTTATGAAAACATTTCGCTCTTATCTCTTCACGACACCGTCACTTTTCCGTCGAGCCTCCGATTTTCGATTGTAATATCTTCGGTCGAAGATCGATTCCATACCGTTCCCTCGAAACCCCGACTAAAAGACACCCTCTTTAATACGGAGCCCGGAAAAAAAATTAAGAAATGAATATTAAAAGAATGCTAGCTCGGACAGTACTTAAATTTGACGCAAAAAAGGGATGCAACACAAGGACTTCCCAAGAGGTCACCCATCCTAGAACTACTCTCGCCCAAGCACGCTTAACTTCGGAGTTCTGATGGGATCCGGTGCATTAGTGCTGGTATGGTCGCATCCTATCACTTATGCAAACATTTCGCTCTTATCCCTTCACGACACCGTCACTTTTCCGTCGAGCTTCCGGTTTTCGATTGTAATCTCTTCGCACGAAGATCGTTTCGATACCGTTCCCTCGAATCCCCAACCAAAAGACACCCTCTTTACTACGGAGTCCGGAAAAAATTTTTAGAAATGAATATTAAAAGAATGCTAGCTCGGACAGTACTTAAATTTGACGCAAAAAATGGATGCAACACGAGGACTTCCCAGGGGGTTACCCATCCTAGTACTACTCTCGCCCAAGCAAGCTTAACTTCGGAGTTCTGATGGGATCCGGTGCATTAGTGCTGGTATGGTCGCATCCGTTCACTTATGCAAACATTTCGCTCTTATACCTTCACGACACCGTAACTTTTCCGTTGAGCCTCCGATTTTCGATTGTAATATCTTCGGATGAAGATCGTTTCGATACCGTTCCCTCGAAACCTCGACCAAAGGACACCCTCTATACAATGGAGCCCGGAAAAAAAATTAAGAAATGAATATTAAAAGAATGCTAGCTCGGACAGTACTTAAATTTAACGCAAAAAAGGGATGCAATACGAGGACTTCCCAGGAGGTCACCCATCCTAGTACTACTCTCGCCCAAGGATGCTTAACTTCGGAGTTCTGATGGGATCCGGTGCATTAGTGCTGGTATGGTCGCATCGGTTCACTTATGAAAACATTTCGCTCTTATCCCTTCACGACACCGTCACTTTTCCGTCGAGCCTCCGATTTTCGATTGTAATATCTTCGGACGAAGATCGTTTCGATACCGTTCCCTCGAAACCCCGACCAAAGGACACCCTCTTTACTACGGAGCCCGGAAAAAAAATTTATAAATGAATATTAAAAGAATGTTAGCTCGGACAATACTTAAATTGACGCAAAGAAGGGATGCAACACGAGGACTTAAACATTTCGCTCTTATCCCTTCACGACACCGTCACTTTTCCGTCGAGCCTCCGATTTTCGATTGTAATATCTTCGGACGAAGATCGTTTCGATACCGTTCCCGCAAAACCCCGACCAAAGGACACCCTCTTTACTACGGAGCCCGGAAAAAAAAATTTATAAATGAATATTAAAAGAATGCTAGCTCGGACAATACTTAAATTGACGCAAAGAAGGGATGCAACACGAGGACTTCCCAGGAGGTCACCCATCCTAGTACTACTCTCGCCCAAGCACGCTTAACTTCGGAGTTCTGATGGGATCCGGTGCATTAGTGCTGGTATGGTCGCATCCTTTCACTTATGCAAACATTTCGCTCTTATCCCTTCACGACACCGTCACTTTTCCGTCGAGCTTCCGGTTTTCGATTTTAATATCTTCGGACGAAGATCGTTTCGATACCGTTCCCTCAAAACCCCTACCAAAGGACACCCTCTTTACTACGGAGCCCGGAAAATTTTTTTAGAAATGAATATTAAAAGAATGCTAACTCGGACAGTACTTAAATTTGACGCAAAAAAGGGATGCAACAAGAGGACTTCCCTGGGGGTTACCCATCCTAGTACTACTCTCGCCCAACCACGCTTAACTTCGGAGTTCTGATGGGATCCGGTGCATTAGTGCTGGTATGGTCGCATCCGTTCACTTATGCAAACATTTCGCTCTTATCCGTTCACGACACCGTCACTTTTCCGTCGAGCCTCCGATTTTCGATTGTAATATCTTCGGACGAAGATCGTTTCGATACCGTTCCCTCGAAACCCCGACCAAAGGACACCCTCTTTACTACGGAGCCCGGAAAAAAAAAATTTAGAAATGAATATTAAAAGAATGCTATGTCGGACAGTACTTAAATTTGACTCAAAAAAGCGATGCAACACGAGGACTTCCCAGGAGGTCACCCATCCTAGTTCTACACTCGCCCAAGCACGCTTAACTTCGGAGTTCTGATGAGATCCGGTGCATTAGAGTTGGTATGGTCGCATCCGTTCACTTATGTAAACATTTCGCTCTTATCTCTTCACGACACCGTCACTTTTCCGTCGAGCCTCCGATTTTCGATTGTAATATCTTCGGACGAAGATCGTTTCGATACCGTTCCCTCGAAACCCCGACCAAAGGACACCCTCTTTACTACGGTGCCCGGAAAAAAAAATTTAGAAATGAATATTAAAAGAATGCTAGCTCGGACAGTACTTAAATTTGACGCAAAAAAGGGATGCAACACGAGGAGTTCCCAGAAAATCACCCATCCTAGTACAACTCTCGCCCAAGCAAGCTTAACTTCGGAGTTCTGATGGGATCTGGTGCATTAGTGCTGGTATGGTCGCATCCGTTCACTTATGCAAACATTTCGCTCTTATCCCTTCACGACACCGTCATTTTTCCGTCGAGCCTCCGATTTTCGATTGTAATATCTTCGGACGAAGATCGTTTCGATACCGTTCCCTCGAAACCCTGACCAAAGGACACCCTCTTTACTACGGAGCCCGGTAAAAAAAATTTAGAAATGAATATTAAAAGAATGCTAGCTCGGACAGTATTTAAATTTGACGCAAAAAAGGGATGCAACACGAGGACTTCCCAAGAGGTCACCCATCCTAGTACTACTCTCGCCCAAGCACGCTTAACTTCGGAGTTCTGATGGGATCCGGTGCATTAGTGCTGGTATGGTCGCATCCGTTCACTTATGCAAACATTTCGCTCTTATCCCTTCACGACACCGTCACTTTTCCGTCGAGCCTCCGATTTTCGATTGTAATATCTTCGGACGAAGAACGTTTCGATACCGTTCCCTCGAAACCCCGACCAAAGGACACCCTCTTTACTACGGAGCCCGGAAAAAAAAATTTAGAAATGAATATTAAAAGAATGCTAGCTCGGACAGTACTTAAATTTGACGCAAAAAAGGGATGCAACACGAGGACTTCCCAAGAGGACACCCATCCTAGTACTACTCTCGCCCAAGCACGCTTAACTTCGGAGTTCTGATGGGATCCGGTGCATTAGTGCTGGTATGGTCGCATCCGTTCACTTATGCAAACATTTCGCTCTTATCCCTTCACGCCACCGTCACTTTTCCGTCGAGCCTCCGGTTTTCGATTGTAATATCTTCGGACGAAGATCGTTTCGATACCGTTCCCTCGAAACCCCGACCAAAGGACACCCTCTTTACTACGGAGCCCGGTAAAAAAATTTAGAAATGAATATTAAAAGAATGCTAGGTCGGGCAGTACTTAAATTTGACGCAAAAAAGGGATGCAACACGAGGACTTCCCAGGAGGTCACCCATCCTAGTACTACTCTCGCCCAACCACGCTTAACTTCGGAGTTCTGATGGGATCCGGTGCATTAGTGCTGGTATGGTCGCATCCGTTCACTTATGCAAACATTTCGCTCTTATCACTTCACGACACCGTCTCTTTTCCGTCGAGCCTCCGATTTTCGATTGTAATATCTTCGGACGAAGATCGTTTCGATACCGTTCCCTCGAAACCCCGACCAAAGGACACCCTCTTTACTACGGAGCCCGGAAAAAAAAATTTAGAAATGAATATTAAAAGAATCCTAGCACGGACAGTACTTAAATTTGACACAAAAAAGGGATGCAACACGAGGACTTCCCAGAAGGTCACCCATCCTAGTACTACTCTCGCCCAAGCACGCTTAACTTCAGAGATCTGATGGGATCTGGTGCATTAGTGCTGGTATGGTCGCATCCGTTCACTTATGCAAACATTTCGCTCTTATCCCTTCACGACACCGTCACTTTTCCGTCGAGCCTCCGATTTTCGATTGTAATATCTTCGGGCGAAGATCGTTTCGGGATCCGGTGCATTAGTGCTGGTATGGTCGCATCCTTTCACTTATGCAAACATTTCGATCTTATCCGTTCACGACACCGTCACTTTTCCGTCGAGCCTCCGATTTTCGATTGTAATATCTTCGGACGAAGATCGTTTCGATACCGTTCCCTCGAAACCCCGACCAAAGGACACCCTCTTTACTTTGGAGCCCGGAAAAAAAAAATTTAGAAATGAATATTAAAAGAATGCTATGTCGGACAGTACTTAAATTTGACTCAAAAAAGGGATGCAACACGAGGACTTCCCAGGAGGTCACCCATCCTAGTACTACACTCGCCCAAGCACGCTTAACTTCGGAGTTCTGATGAGATCCGGTGCATTAGAGCTGGTATGGTCGCATCCGTTCACTTATGCAAACATTTCGCTCTTATCTCTTCACGACACCGTCACTTTTCCGTCGAGCCTCCGATTTTCGATTGTAATATCTTCGGACGAAGATCGTTTCGATACCGTTCCCTCGAAACCCCGACCAAAGGACACCCTCTTTACTACGGTGCCCGGAAAAAAAAATTTAGAAATGAATATTAAAAGAATGCTAGCTCGGATAGTACTTAAATTTGACGCAAAAAAGGGATGCAACACGAGGAGTTCCCAGAAGGTCACCCATCCTAGCACTACTCTCGCCCAACCACGCTTAACTTCGGAGTTCTGATGGGATCCGGTGCATTAGTGCTGGTATGGTCGCATCGGTTCACTTATGAAAACATTTCGCTCTTATCCCTTCACGACACCGTCACTTTTCCGTCGAGCCTCCGATTTTCGATTGTAATATCTTCGGACGAAGATCGTTTCGATACCGTTCCCTCGAAACCCCGACCAAAGGACACCCTCTTTACTACGGAGCCCGGAAAAAAAATTTATAAATTAATATTAAAAGAATGTTAGCTCGGACAATACTTAAATTGACGCAAAGAAGGGATGCAACACGAGGACTTAAACATTTCGCTCTTATCCCTTCACGACACCGTCACTTTTCCGTCGAGCCTCCGATTTTCGATTGTAATATCTTCGGACGAAGATCGTTTCGATACCGTTCCCTCAAAACCCCGACCAAAGGACACCCTCTTTACTACGGAGCCCGGAAAAAAAAATTTATAAATGAATATTAAAAGAATGCTAGCTCGGACAATACTTAAATTGACGCAAAGAAGGGATGCAACACGAGGACTTCCCAGGAGGTCACCCATCCTAGTACTACTCTCGCCCAAGCACGCTTAACTTCGGAGTTCTGATGGGATCCGGTGCATTAGTGCTGGTATGGTCGCATCCTTTCACTTATGCAAACATTTCGCTCTTATCCCTTCACGACACCGTCACTTTTCCGTCGAGCTTCCGGTTTTCGATTTTAATATCTTCGGACGAAGATCGTTTCGATACCGTTCCCTCAAAACCCCTACCAAAGGACACCCTCTTTACTACGGAGCCCGGAAAATTTTTTTAGAAATGAATATTAAAAGAATGCTAACTCGGACAGTACTTAAATTTGACGCAAAAAAGGGATGCAACAAGAGGACTTCCCTGGGGGTTACCCATCCTAGTACTACTCTCGCCCAACCACGCTTAACTTCGGAGTTCTGATGGGATCCGGTGCATTAGTGCTGGTATGGTCGCATCCGTTCACTTATGCAAACATTTCGCTCTTATCCGTTCACGACACCGTCACTTTTCCGTCGAGCCTCCGATTTTCGATTGTAATATCTTCGGACGAAGATCGTTTCGATACCGTTCCCTCGAAACCCCGACCAAAGGACACCCTCTTTACTACGGAGCCCGGAAAAAAAAATTTAGAAATGAATATTAAAAGAATGCTATGTCGGACAGTACTTAAATTTGACTCAAAAAAGCGATGCAACACGAGGACTTCCCAGGAGGTCACCCATCCTAGTACTACACTCGCCCAAGCACGCTTAACTTCGGAGTTCTGATGAGATCCGGTGGATTAGAGTTGGTATGGTCGCATCCGTTCACTTATGCAAACATTTCGCTCTTATCTCTTCACGACACCGTCACTTTTCCGTCGAGCCTCCGATTTTCGATTGTAATATCTTCGGACGAAGATCGTTTCGATACCGTTCCCTCGAAACCCCGACCAAAGGACACCCTCTTTACTACGGTGCCCGGAAAAAAAAATTTAGAAATGAATATTAAAAGAATGCTAGCTCGGACAGTACTTAAATTTGACGCAAAAAAGGGATGCAACACGAGGAGTTCCCAGAAAATCACCCATCCTAGTACAACTCTCGCCCAAGCAAGCTTAACTTCGGAGTTCTGATGGGATCTGGTGCATTAGTGCTGGTATGGTCGCATCCGTTCACTTATGCAAATATTTCGCTCTTATCCCTTCACGACACCGTCACTTTTCCGTCGAGCCTCCGATTTTCGATTGTAATATCTTCGGACGAAGATCGTTTCGATACCGTTCCCTCGAAACCCTGACCAAAGGACACCCTCTTTACTACGGAGCCCGGTAAAAAAAATTTAGAAATGAATATTAAAAGAATGCTAGCTCGGACAGTATTTAAATTTGACGCAAAAAAGGGATGCAACACGAGGACTTCCCAAGAGGTCACCCATCCTAGTACTACTCTCGCCCAAGCACGCTTAACTTCGGAGTTCTGATGGGATCCGGTGCATTAGTGCTGGTATGGTCGCATCCGTTCACTTATGCAAACATTTCGCTCTTATCCCTTCACGACACCGTCACTTTTCCGTCGAGCCTCCGATTTTCGATTGTAATATCTTCGGACGAAGAACGTTTCGATACCGTTCCCTCGAAACCCCGACCAAAGGACACCCTCTTTACTACGGAGCCCGGAAAAAAAAATTTAGAAATGAATATTGAAAGAATGCTAGCTCGGACAGTACTTAAATTTGACGCAAAAAAGGGATGCAACACGAGGACTTCCCAAGAGGACACCCATCCTAGTACTACTCTCGCCCAAGCACGCTTAACTTCGGAGTTCTGATGGGATCCGGTGCATTAGTGCTGGTATGGTCGCATCCGTTCACTTATGCAAACATTTCGCTCTTATCCCTTCACGCCACCGTCACTTTTCCGTCGAGCCTCCGGTTTTCGATTGTAATATCTTCGGACAAAGATCGTTTCGATACCGTTCCCTCGAAACCCCGACCAAAGGACACCCTCTTTACTACGGAGCCCGGTAAAAAAATTTAGAAATGAATATTAAAAGAATGCTAGCTCGGGCAGTACTTAAATTTGACGCAAAAAAGGGATGCAACACGAGGACTTCCCAGGAGGTCACCCATCCTAGTACTACTCTCGCCCAACCACGCTTAACTTCGGAGTTCTGATGGGATCCGGTGCATTAGT
The DNA here is from genome assembly GCA_963922045.1 of Persicaria maculosa. Lineage (NCBI taxonomy): Eukaryota > Viridiplantae > Streptophyta > Magnoliopsida > Caryophyllales > Polygonaceae > Persicaria > Persicaria maculosa. The sequence goes on along the minus strand of OY998261.1, from coordinate 56,278,401 downwards.
GCTGGTATGGTCGCATCCGTTCACTTATGCAAACATTTCGCTCTTATCCCTTCACGACACCGTCACTTTTCCGTCGAGCCTCCGATTTTCGATTGTAATATCTTCGGACGAAGATCGTTTCGATACCGTTCCCTCGAAACCCCGACCAAAGGACACCCTCTTTACTACGGAGCCCGGAAAAAAAAATTTAGAAATGAATATTAAAAGAATCCTAGCACGGACAGTACTTAAATTTGACACAAAAAAGGGATGCAACACGAGGACTTCCCAGAAGGTCACCCATCCTAGTACTACTCTCGCCCAAGCACGCTTAACTTCAGAGATCTGATGGGATCTGGTGCATTAGTGCTGGTATGGTCGCATCCGTTCACTTATGCAAACATTTCGCTCTTATCCCTTCACGACACCGTCACTTTTCCGTCGAGCCTCCGATTTTCGATTGTAATATCTTCGGGCGAAGATCGTTTCGGGATCCGGTGCATTAGTGCTGGTATGGTCGCATCCTTTCACTTATGCAAACATTTCGATCTTATCCGTTCACGACACCGTCATTTTTCCGTCGAGCCTCCGATTTTCGATTGTAATATCTTCGGACGAAGATCGTTTCGATACCGTTCCCTCGAAACCCCGACCAAAGGACACCCTCTTTACTTTGGAGCCCGGAAAAAAAAAATTTAGAAATGAATATTAAAAGAATGTTATGTCGGACAGTACTTAAATTTGACTCAAAAAAGGGATGCAACACGAGGACTTCCCAGGAGGTCACCCATCCTAGTACTACTACTCGCCCAAGCACGCTTAACTTCGGAGTTCTGATGAGATCCGGTGCATTAGAGCTGGTATGGTCGCATCCGTTCACTTATGCAAACATTTCGCTCTTATCTCTTCACGACACCGTCACTTTTCCGTCGAGCCTCCGATTTTCGATTGTAATATCTTCGGACGAAGATCGTTTCGATACCGTTCCCTCGCAACCCCGACCAAAGGACACCCTCTTTACTACGGTGCCCGGAAAAAAAAATTTAGAAATGAATATTAAAAGAATGCTAGCTCGGATAGTACTTAAATTTGACGCAAAAAAGGGATGCAACACGAGGAGTTCCCAGAAGGTCACCCATCCTAGTACTACTCTCGCCCAAGCAAGCTTAACTTCGGAGTTCTGATGGGATCTGGTGCATTAGTGCTGGTATGGTCGCATCCGTTCACTTATGCAAACATTTCGCTCTTATCCCTTCACGACACCGTCACTTTTCCGTCGAGCCTCCGATTTTCGATTGTAATATCTTCGGACGAAGATCGTTTCGATACCGTTCCCTCGAAACCCCGACCAAAGGACACCCTCTTTACTACGGAGCCCGGTAAAAAAAATTTAGAAATGAATATTAAAAGAATGCTAGCTCGGACAGTATTTAAATTTGACGCAAAAAAGGGATGCAACACGAGGACTTCCCAAGAGGTCACACATCCTAGTACTACTCTCGCCCAAGCACGCTTAACTTCGGAGTTCTGATGGGATCCGGTGCATTAGTGCTGGTATGGTCGCATCCGTTCACTTATGCAAACATTTCGCTCTTATCCCTTCACGACACCGTCACTTTTCCGTCGAGCCTCCGATTTTCGATTGTAATATCTTCGGACGAAGATCGTTTCGATACCGTTCCCTCGAAACCCCGACCAAAGGACACCCTCTTTACTACGGAGCCCGGAAAAAAAAATTTAGAAATGAATATTAAAAGAATCCTAGCTCGGACAATACTTAAATTTGACGCAAAGAAGGGATGCAACACGAGGACTTCCCAAGAGGACACCCATCCTAGTACTACTCTCGCCCAAGCACGCTTAACTTCGGAGTTCTGATGGGATCCGGTGCATTAGTGCTGGTATGGTCGCATCCGTTCACTTATGCAAACATTTCGCTCTTATCCCTTCACGACACCGTCACTTTTCCGTCGAGCCTCCGATTTTCGATTGTAATATCTTCGGACGAAGATCGTTTCGATACCGTTCCCTCGAAACCCCGACCAAAGGACACCCTCTTTACTACGGAGCCCGGAAAAAAAATTTATAAATGAATATTAAAAGAATGCTAGCTCGGACAATACTTAAATTGACGCAAAGAAGGGATGCAACACGAGGACTTAAACATTTCGCTCTTATCCCTTCACGACACCGTCACTTTTCCGTCGAGCCTCCGATTTTCGATTGTAATATCTTCGGACGAAGATCGTTTCGATACCGTTCCCTCGAAACCCCGACCAAAGGACACCCTCTTTACTACGGTGCCCGGAAAAAAAAATTTAGAAATGAATATTAAAAGAATGCTAGCTCGGACAGTACTTAAATTTGACGCAAAAAAGGGATGCAACACGAGGAGTTCCCAGAAAATCACCCATCCTAGTACTACTCTCGCCCAAGCAAGCTTAACTTCGGAGTTCTGATGGGATCTGGTGCATTAGTGCTGGTATGGTCGCATCCGTTCACTTATGCAAACATTTCGCTCTTATCCCTTCACGACACCGTCACTTTTCCGTCGAGCCTCCGATTTTCGATTGTAATATCTTCGGACGAAGATCGTTTCGATACCGTTCCCTCGAAACCCCTACCAAAGGACACCCTCTTTACTACGGAGCCCGGTAAAAAAAATTTAGAAATGAATATTAAAAGAATGCTAGCTCGGACAGTATTTAAATTTGACGCAAAAAAGGGATGCAACACGAGGACTTCCCAAGAGGTCACCCATCCTAGTACTACTCTCGCCCAAGCACGCTTAACTTCGGAGTTCTGATGGGATCCGGTGCATTAGTGCTGGTATGGTCGCATCCGTTCACTTATGCAAACATTTCGCTCTTATCCCTTCACGACACCGTCACTTTTCCGTCGAGCCTCCGATTTTCGATTGTAATATCTTCGGACGAAGATCGTTTCGATACCGTTCCCTCGAAACCCCGACCAAAGGACACCCTCTTTACTACGGAGCCCGGAAAAAAAAATTTAGAAATGAATATTAAAAGAATCCTAGCTCGGACAATACTTAAATTTGACGCAAAGAAGGGATGCAACACGAGGACTTCCCAAGAGGACACCCATCCTACTACTACTCTCGCCCAAGCACGCTTAACTTCGGAGTTCTGATGGGATCCGGTGCATTAGTGCTGGTATGGTCGCATCCGTTCACTTATGCAAACATTTCGCTCTTATCCCTTCACGACACCGTCACTTTTCCGTCGAGCCTCCGATTTTCGATTGTAATATCTTCGGACGAAGATCGTTTCGATACCGTTCCCTCGAAACCCCGACCAAAGGACACCCTCTTTACTACGGAGCCCGGAAAAAAAATTTATAAATGAATATTAAAAGAATGCTAGCTCGGACAATACTTAAATTGACGCAAAGAAGGGATGCAACACGAGGACTTAAACATTTCGCTCTTATCCCTTCACGACACCGTCACTTTTCCGTCGAGCCTCCGATTTTCGATTGTAATATCTTCGGACGAAGATCGTTTCGATACCGTTCCCTCGAAACCCCGACCAAAGGACACCCTCTTTACTACGGTGCCCGGAAAAAAAAATTTAGAAATGAATATTAAAAGAATGCTAGCTCGGACAGTACTTAAATTTGACGCAAAAAAGGGATGCAACACGAGGAGTTCCCAGAAAATCACCCATCCTAGTACTACTCTCGCCCAAGCAAGCTTAACTTCGGAGTTCTGATGGGATCTGGTGCATTAGTGCTGGTATGGTCGCATCCGTTCACTTATGCAAACATTTCGCTCTTATCCCTTCACGACACCGTCACTTTTCCGTCGAGCCTCCGATTTTCGATTGTAATATCTTCGGACGAAGATCGTTTCGATACCGTTCCCTCGAAACCCCTACCAAAGGACACCCTCTTTACTACGGAGCCCGGTAAAAAAAATTTAGAAATGAATATTAAAAGAATGCTAGCTCGGACAGTATTTAAATTTGACGCAAAAAAGGGATGCAACACGAGGACTTCCCAAGAGGTCACCCATCCTAGTACTACTCTCGCCCAAGCACGCTTAACTTCGGAGTTCTGATGGGATCCAGTGCATTAGTGCTGGTATGGTCGCATCCGTTCACTTATGCAAACATTTCGCTCTTATCCCTTCACGACACCGTCACTTTTCCGTCGAGCCTCCGATTTTCGATTGTAATATCTTCGGACGAAGATCGTTTCGATACCGTTCCCTCGAAACCCCGACCAAAGGACACCCTCTTTACTACGGAGCCCGGAAAAAAAAATTTAGAAATGAATATTAAAAGAATGCTAGCTCGGACAGTACTTAAATTTGACGCAAAAAAGGGATGCAACACGAGGACTTCCCAAGAGGACACCCATCCTAGTACTACTCTCGCCCAAGCACGCTTAACTTCGGAGTTCTGATGGGATCCGGTGCATTAGTGCTGGTATGGTCGCATCCGTTCACTTATGCAAACATTTCGCTCTTATCCCTTCACGCCACCGTCACTTTTCCGTCGAGCCTCCGGTTTTCGATTGGAATATCTTCGGACGAAGATCGTTTCGATACCGTTCCCTCGAAACCCCGACCAAAGGACACCCTCTTTACTACGGAGCCCGGTAAAAAAATTTAGAAATGAATATTAAAAGAAAGCTAGCTCGGGCAGTACTTAAATTTGACGCAAAAAAGGGATGCAACACGAGGACTTACCAGGAGGTCACCCATCCTAGTACTACTCTCGCCCAACCACGCTTAACTTCGGAGTTCTGATGGGATCCGGTGCATTAGTGCTGGTATGGTCGCATCCGTTCACTTATGCAAACATTTCGCTCTTATCCCTTCACGACACCGTCACTTTTCCATCGAGCCTCCGATTTTCGATTGTAATATCTTCGGACGAAGATCGTTTCGATACCGTTCCCTCAAAACCCCGACCAAAGGACACCCTCTTTACTACGGAGCCCGGAAATAAAAATTTAGAAATGAATATTAAAAGAATCCTAGCTCGGACAGTACTTAAATTTGACGCAAAAAAGGGATGCAACACGAGGACTTCCCAGAAGGTCACCCATCCTAGTACTACTCTCGCCCAAGCACGCTTAACTTCAGAGATCTGATGGGATCTGGTGCATTAGTGCTGGTATGGTCGCATCCGTTCACTTATGCAAACATTTCGCTCTTATCCCTTCACGACACCGTCACTTATCCGTCGAGCCTCCGATTTTCGATTGTAATATCTTCGGACGAAGATCGTTTCGATACCGTTCCCTCGAAACCCCGACCAAAGGACACCCTCTTTACTACGGAGCCCGGTAAAAAAAATTTAGAAATGAATATTAAAAGAATGCTAGCTCGGACAGTATTTAAATTTGACGCAAAAAAGGGATGCAACACGAGGACTTCCCAAGAGGTCACCCATCCTAGTACTACTCTCGCCCAAGCACGCTTAACTTCAGAGATCTGATGGGATCTGGTGCATTAGTGCTGGTATGGTCGCATCCGTTCACTTATGCAAACATTTCGCTCTTATCCCTTCACGACACCGTCACTTTTCCGTCGAGCCTCCGATTTTCGATTGTAATATCTTCGGGCGAAGATCGTTTCAGGATCCGGTGCATTAGTGCTGGTATGGTCGCATCCTTTCACTTATGCAAACATTTCGATCTTATCCGTTCACGACACCGTCACTTTTCCGTCGAGCCTCCGATTTTCGATTGTAATATCTTCGGACGAAGATCGTTTCGATACCGTTCCCTCGAAACCCCGACCAAAGGACACCCTCTTTACTTTGGAGCCCGGAAAAAAAAAATTTAGAAATGAATATTAAAAGAATGCTATGTCGGACAGTACTTAAATTTGACTCAAAAAAGGGATGCAACACGAGGACTTCCCAGGAGGTCACCCATCCTAGTACTGCACTCGCCCAAGCACGCTTAACTTCGGAGTTCTGATGAGATCCGGTGCATTAGTGCTGGTATGGTCGCATCCGTTCACTTATGCAAACATTTCGCTCTTATCTCTTCACGACACCGTCACTTTTCCGTCGAGCCTCCGATTTTCGATTGTAATATCTTCGGACGAAGATCGTTTCGATACCGTTCCCTCGAAACCCCGACCAAAGGACACCCTCTTTACTACGGTGCCCGGAAAAAAAAATTTAGAAATGAATATTAAAAGAATGCTAGCTCGGACAGTACTTAAATTTGACGCAAAAAAGGGATGCAACACGAGGAGTTCCCAGAAGGTCACCCATCCTAGTACTACTCTCGCCCAAGCAAGCTTAACTTCGGAGTTCTGATGGGATCTGGTGCATTAGTGCTGGTATGGTCGCATCCGTTCACTTATGCAAACATTTCGCTCTTATCCCTTCACGACACCGTCACTTTTCCGTCGAGCCTCCGATTTTCGATTGTAATATCTTCGGACGAAGATCGTTTCGATACCGTTCCCTCGAAACCCCGACCAAAGGACACCCTCTTTACTACGGAGCCCGGTAAAAAAAATTTAGAAATGAATATTAAAAGAATGCTAGCTCGGACAGTATTTAAATTTGACGCAAAAAAGGGATGCAACACGAGGACTTCCCAAGAGGTCACCCATCCTAGTACTACTCTCGCCCAAGCACGCTTAACTTCGGAGTTCTGATGGGATCCGGCGCATTAGTGCTGGTATGGTCGCATCCGTTCACTTATGCAAACATTTCGCTCTTATCCCTTCACGACACCGTCACTTTTCCGTCGAGCCTCCGATTTTCGATTGTAATATCTTCGGACGAAGATCGTTTCGATACCGTTCCCTCGAAACCCCGACCAAAGGACACCCTCTTTACTACGGAGCCCGGAAAAAAAAATTTAGAAATGAATATTAAAAGAATGCTAGCTCGGACAGTACTTAAATTTGACGCAAAAAAGGGATGCAACACGAGGACTTCCCAAGAGGACACCCATCCTAGTACTACTCTCGCCCAAGCACGCTTAACTTCGGAGTTCTGATGGGATCCGGTGCATTAGTGCTGGTATGGTCGCATCCTTTCACTTATGCAAACATTTTGCTCTTATCCCTTCACGACACCGTCACTTTTCCGTCGAGCCTCCGGTTTTCGATTGTAATATCTTCGGACGAAGATCGTTTCGATACCGTTCCCTCGAAACCCCGACCAAAGGACACCCTCTTTACTACGGAGCCCGGTAAAAAAATTTAGAAATGAATATTAAAAGAATGCTAGCTCGGGCAGTACTTAAATTTGACGCAAAAAAGGGATGCAACACGAGGACTTCCCAGGAGGACACCCATCCTAGTACTACTCTCGCCCAACCACGCTTAACTTCGCAGTTCTGATGGGATCCGGTGCATTAGTGCTGGTATGGTCGCATCCGTTCACTTATGCAAACATTTCGCTCTTATCCCTTCACGACACCGTCACTTTTCCGTCGAGCCTCCGATTTTCGATTGTAATATCTTCGGACGAAGATCGTTTCGATACCGTTCCCTCGAAACCCCGACCAAAGGACACCCTCTTTACTACGGTGCCCGGAAAAAAAATTTAGAAATGAATATTAAAAGAATCCTAGCTCGGACAGTACTTAAATTTGACGCAAAAAAGGGATGCAACACGAGGACTTCCCAGAAGGTCACCCATCCTAGTACTACTCTCGCCCAAGCACGCTTAACTTCAGAGATCTGATGGGATCTGGTGCATTAGTGCTGGTATGGTCGCATCCGTTCACTTATGCAAACATTTCGCTCTTATCCCTTCACGACACCGTCACTTTTCCGTCGAGCCTCCGAATTTTCGATTGTAATATCTTCGGACGAAGATCGTTTCGATACCGTTCCCTCGAATCCCCGACCAAAGGACACCCTCTTTACTACGGAGCCCGGAAAAAAAATTAAGAAATGAATATTAAAAGAATGCTAGATCGGACAGTACTTAAATTTGACGCAAAAAAGGGATGCAACACGAGGACTTCCCAGGAGGTCACCGATCCGAGTACTACTCTCGTCCAAGCACGCTTAACTTCGGATTTCTGATGGGATCCGGTGCATTAGTGCTGGTATGGTCGCATCCGTTCACTTATGCAAACATTTCGCTCTTATCCCTTCACGACACCGTCACTTTTCCATCGAGCCTCCGATTTTCGATTGTAATATCTTCAGACGAAGATCGTTTCGATACCGTTCCCTCGAAACCCCGACCAAAGGACACCCTCTTTACTACGGAGCCCGGAAAAAAATTAAGAAATGAATATTAAAAGAATGCTAGCTCGGACAGTACTTAAATTTGACGCAAAAAAGGGATGCAACACGAGGAGTTCCCAGAAAATCACCCATCCTAGTACTACTCTCGCCCAAGCAAGCTTAACTTCGGAGTTCTGATGGGATCTGGTGCATTAGTGCTGGTATGGTCGCATCCGTTCACTTATGCAAACATTTCGCTCTTATCCCTTCACGACACCGTCACTTTTCCGTCGAGCCTCCGATTTTCGATTGTAATATCTTCGGACGAAGATCGTTTCGATACCGTTCCCTCGAAACCCCGACCAAAGGACACCCTCTTTACTACGGAGCCCGGTAAAAAAATTTAGAAATGAATATTAAAAGAATGCTAGCTCGGGCAGTACTTAAATTTGACGCAAAAAAGGGATGCAACACGAGGACTTCCCAGGAGGTCACCCATCCTAGTACTACTCTCGCCCAACCACGCTTAACTTCGCAGTTCTGATGGGATCCGGTGCATTAGTGCTGGTATGGTCGCATCCGTTCACTTATGCAAACATTTCGCTCTTATCCCTTCACGACACCGTCACTTTTCCGTCGAGCCTCCGATTTTCGATTGTAATATCTTCGGACGAAGATCGTTTCGATACCGTTCCCTCGAAACCCCGACCAAAGGACACCCTCTTTACTACGGTGCCCGGAAAAAAAATTTAGAAATGAATATTAAAAGAATCCTAGCTCGGACAGTACTTAAATTTGACGCAAAAAAGGGATGCAACACGAGGACTTCCCAGAAGGTCACCCATCCTAGTACTACTCTCGCCCAAGCACGCTTAACTTCGGAGTTCTGATGGGATCTGGTGCATTAGTGCTGGTATGGTCGCATCCGTTCACTTATGCAAACATTTCGCTCTTATCCCTTCACGACACCGTCACTTTTCCGTCGAGCCTCCGATTTTCGATTGTAATATCTTCGGACGAAGATCGTTTCGATACCGTTCCCTCGAAACCCCGACCAAAGGACACCCTCTTTACTACGGAGCCCGGAAAAAAAATTTAGAAATGAATATTAAAAGAATGCTAGCTCGGACAGTACTTAAATTTGACGCATAAAAGGGATGCAACACGTGGACTTCCCAGAAGGTCACCCATCCTAGTACTACTCTCGCCCAAGCAAGCTTAACTTCGGAGTTCTGATGGGATCTGGTGCATTAGTGCTGGTATGGTCGCATCCGTTCACTTATGCAAACATTTCGCTCTTATCCCTTCACGACACCGTCACTTTTCCGTCGAGCCTCCGATTTTCGATTGTAATATCTTCGGACGAAGATCGTTTCGATACCGTTCCCTCGAAACCCCGACCAAAGGACACCCTCTTTACTACGGAGCCCGGAAAAAAAATTAAGAAATGAATATTAAAAGAATGCTAGATCGGACAATACTTAAATTTGACGCAAAAAAGGGATGCAACACGAGGACTTCCCAGGAGGTCACCGATCCGAGTACTACTCTCGCCCAAGCACGCTTAACTTCGGATTTCTGATGGGATCCGGTGCATTAGTGCTGGTATGGTCGCATCCGTTCACTTATGCAAACATTTCGCTCTTATCCCTTCACGACACCGTCACTTTTCCATCGAGCCTCCAATTTTCGATTGTAATATCTTCGGACGAAGATCGTTTCGATACCGTTCCCTCGAAACCCCGACCAAAGGACACCCTCTTTACTACGGAGCCCGGAAAAAAATTAAGAAATGAATATTAAAAGAATGCTAGCTCGGACAGTACTTAAATTTGACGCAAAAAAAGGATGCAACACGAGGACTTCCCAGGAGGTCACCCATCCTATTACTACTCTCGCCCAAGCACACTTAACTTCGGAGTTCTGATGGGATCCGGTGCATTAGTGCTAGTATGGTCGCATCCTTTCACTTATGCAAACATTTCGCTCATATCCCTTCAAGACACCGTCACTTTTCCGTCGAGCCTCCGGTTTTCGATTGTAATATCTTCGGACGAATATCGTTTCGATACCGTTCCCTCGAAACCCCGACCAAAGGACACCCTCTTTACTACGGAGCCCGGTAAAAAAAATTTAGAAATGAATATTAAAAGAATGCTAGCTCGGACAGTATTTAAATTTGACGCAAAAAAGGGATGCAACACGAGGACTTCCCAAGAGGTCACCCATCCTAGTACTACTCTCGCCCAAGCACGCTTAACTTTAGAGATCTGATGGGATCTGGTGCATTAGTGCTGGTATGGTCGCATCCGTTCACTTATGCAAACATTTCGCTCTTATCCCTTCACGACACCGTCACTTTTCCGTCGAGCCTCCGATTTTCGATTGTAATATCTTCGGGCGAAGATCGTTTCAGGATCCGGTGCATTAGTGCTGGTATGGTCGCATCCTTTCACTTATGCAAACATTTCGATCTTATCCGTTCACGACACCGTCACTTTTCCGTCGAGCCTCCGATTTTCGATTGTAATATCTTCGGACGAAGATCGTTTCGATACCGTTCCCTCGAAACCCCGACCAAAGGACACCCTCTTTACTTTGGAGCCCGGAAAAAAAAAATTTAGAAATGAATATTAAAAGAATGCTATGTCGGACAGTACTTAAATTTGACTCAAAAAAGGGATGCAACACGAGGACTTCCCAGGAGGTCACCCATCCTAGTACTGCACTCGCCCAAGCACGCTTAACTTCGGAGTTCTGATGAGATCCGGTGCATTAGTGCTGGTATGGTCGCATCCGTTCACTTATGCAAACATTTCGCTCTTATCTCTTCACGACACCGTCACTTTTCCGTCGAGCCTCCGATTTTCGATTGTAATATCTTCGGACGAAGATCGTTTCGATACCGTTCCCTCGAAACCCCGACCAAAGGACACCCTCTTTACTACGGTGCCCGGAAAAAAAAATTTAGAAATGAATATTAAAAGAATGCTAGCTCGGACAGTACTTAAATTTGACGCAAAAAAGGGATGCAACACGAGGAGTTCCCAGAAGGTCACCCATCCTAGTACTACTCTCGCCCAAGCAAGCTTAACTTCGGAGTTCTGATGGGATCTGGTGCATTAGTGCTGGTATGGTCGCATCCGTTCACTTATGCAAACATTTCGCTCTTATCCCTTCACGACACCGTCACTTTTCCGTCGAGCCTCCGATTTTCGATTGTAATATCTTCGGACGAAGATCGTTTCGATACCGTTCCCTCGAAACCCCGACCAAAGGACACCCTCTTTACTACGGAGCCCGGTAAAAAAAATTTAGAAATGAATATTAAAAGAATGCTAGCTCGGACAGTATTTAAATTTGACGCAAAAAAGGGATGCAACACGAGGACTTCCCAAGAGGTCACCCATCCTAGTACTACTCTCGCCCAAGCACGCTTAACTTCGGAGTTCTGATGGGATCCGGCGCATTAGTGCTGGTATGGTCGCATCCGTTCACTTATGCAAACATTTCGCTCTTATCCCTTCACGACACCGTCACTTTTCCGTCGAGCCTCCGATTTTCGATTGTAATATCTTCGGACGAAGATCGTTTCGATACCGTTCCCTCGAAACCCCGACCAAAGGACACCCTCTTTACTACGGAGCCCGGAAAAAAAAATTTAGAAATGAATATTAAAAGAATGCTAGCTCGGACAGTACTTAAATTTGACGCAAAAAAGGGATGCAACACGAGGACTTCCCAAGAGGACACCCATCCTAGTACTACTCTCGCCCAAGCACGCTTAACTTCGGAGTTCTGATGGGATCCGGTGCATTAGTGCTGGTATGGTCGCATCCTTTCACTTATGCAAACATTTTGCTCTTATCCCTTCACGACACCGTCACTTTTCCGTCGAGCCTCCGGTTTTCGATTGTAATATCTTCGGACGAAGATCGTTTCGATACCGTTCCCTCGAAACCCCGACCAAAGGACACCCTCTTTACTACGGAGCCCGGTAAAAAAATTTAGAAATGAATATTAAAAGAATGCTAGCTCGGGCAGTACTTAAATTTGACGCAAAAAAGGGATGCAACACGAGGACTTCCCAGGAGGTCACCCATCCTAGTACTACTCTCGCCCAACCACGCTTAACTTCGCAGTTCTGATGGGATCCGGTGCATTAGTGCTGGTATGGTCGCATCCGTTCACTTATGCAAACATTTCGCTCTTATCCCTTCACGACACCGTCACTTTTCCGTCGAGCCTCCGATTTTCGATTGTAATATCTTCGGACGAAGATCGTTTCGATACCGTTCCCTCGAAACCCCGACCAAAGGACACCCTCTTTACTACGGTGCCCGGAAAAAAAATTTAGAAATGAATATTAAAAGAATCCTAGCTCGGACAATACTTAAATTTGACGCAAAAAAGGGATGCAACACGAGGACTTCCCAGAAGGTCACCCATCCTAGTACTACTCTCGCCCAAGCACGCTTAACTTCAGAGATCTGATGGGATCTGGTGCATTAGTGCTGGTATGGTCGCATCCGTTCACTTATGCAAACATTTCGCTCTTATCCCTTCACGACACCGTCACTTTTCCGTCGAGCCTCCGAATTTTCGATTGTAATATCTTCGGACGAAGATCGTTTCGATACCGTTCCCTCGAATCCCCGACCAAAGGACACCCTCTTTACTACGGAGCCCGGAAAAAAAATTAAGAAATGAATATTAAAAGAATGCTAGATCGGACAGTACTTAAATTTGACGCAAAAAAGGGATGCAACACGAGGACTTCCCAGGAGGTCACCGATCCGAGTACTACTCTCGTCCAAGCACGCTTAACTTCGGATTTCTGATGGGATCCGGTGCATTAGTGCTGGTATGGTCGCATCCGTTCACTTATGCAAACATTTCGCTCTTATCCCTTCACGACACCGTCACTTTTCCATCGAGCCTCCGATTTTCGATTGTAATATCTTCAGACGAAGATCGTTTCGATACCGTTCCCTCGAAACCCCGACCAAAGGACACCCTCTTTACTACGGAGCCCGGAAAAAAATTAAGAAATGAATATTAAAAGAATGCTAGCTCGGACAGTACTTAAATTTGACGCAAAAAAGGGATGCAACACGAGGAGTTCCCAGAAAATCACCCATCCTAGTACTACTCTCGCCCAAGCAAGCTTAACTTCGGAGTTCTGATGGGATCTGGTGCATTAGTGCTGGTATGGTCGCATCCGTTCACTTATGCAAACATTTCGCTCTTATCCCTTCACGACACCGTCACTTTTCCGTCGAGCCTCCGATTTTCGATTGTAATATCTTCGGACGAAGATCGTTTCGATACCGTTCCCTCGAAACCCCGACCAAAGGACACCCTCTTTACTACGGAGCCCGGAAAAAAAATTTAGAAATGAATATTAAAAGAATGCTAGCTCGGACAGTACTTAAATTTGACGCATAAAAGGGATGCAACACGTGGACTTCCCAGGAGGTCACCCATCCTAGTACTACTCTCGCCCAAGCACGCTTAACTTTGGAGTTCTGATGGGATCCAGTGCATTAGTGCTTGTATGGTCGCATCCGTTCAATTATGCAAACATTTCGCTCTTATCCCTTCACGACACCGTCACTTTTCCGTCGAGCCTCCGATTTTCGATTGTAATATCTTCGGACGAAGATCGTTTCGATACCGTTCCCTCGAATCCCCGACCAAAGGAAACCCTCTTTACTACGGAGCCCGGAAAAAAAATTAAGAAATGAATATTAAAAGAATGCTAGATCGGACAGTACTTAAATTTGACGCAAAAAAGGGATGCAACACGAGGACTTCCCAGGAGGTCACCGATCCGAGTACTACTCTCGCCCAAGCACGCTTAACTTCGGATTTCTGATGGGATCCGGTGCATTAGTGCTGGTATGGTCGCATCCGTTCACTTATGCAAACATTTCGCTCTTATCCCTTCACGACACCGTCACTTTTCCATCGAGCCTCCGATTTTCGATTGTAATATCTTCGGACGAAGATCGTTTCGATACCGTTCCCTCGAAACCCCGACCAAAGGACACCCTCTTTACTACGGAGCCCGGAAAAAAATTAAGAAATGAATATTAAAAGAATGCTAGCTCGGACAGTACTTAAATTTGACGCAAAAAAAGGATGCAACACGAGGACTTCCCAGGAGGTCACCCATCCTATTACTACTCTCGCCCAAGCACACTTAACTTCGGAGTTCTGATGGGATCCGGTGCATTAGTGCTAGTATGGTCGCATCCTTTCACTTATGCAAACATTTCGCTCATATCCCTTCACGACACCGTCACTTTTCCGTCGAGCCTCCGGTTTTCGATTGTAATATCTTCGGACGAATATCGTTTCGATACCGTTCCCTCGAAACCCCGACCAAAGGACACCCTCTTTACTACGGAGCCCGGAAAAAAAATTTAGAAATGAATATTAAAAGAATGCTAGCTCGGACAGTACTTAAATTTGACGCAAAAAAGGGATGCAACACGAGGACTTCCCAGGAGGTCACCGATCCTAGTACTACTCTCGCCCAAGCACGCTTAACTTCGGAGTTCTGATGGGATCCGGTGCATTAGTGCTGGTATGGTCGCATCCGTTCACTTATGCAAACATTTCGCTCTTATCCCTTCACGACACCGTCACTTTTCCGTCGAGCCTCCGATTTTCGATTGTAATATCTTCGGACGAAGATCGTTTCGGGATCCGGTGCATTAGTGCTGGTATGGTCGCATCCTTTCACTTATGCAAACATTTCGCTCTTATCCCTTCACGACACCGTCACTTTTCCGTCAAGCCTCCGGTTTTCGATTGTAATATCTTCGGACGAAGATCGTTTCGATACCGTTCCCTCGAAACCCCGACCAAAGGACACCCTCTTTACTACGGAGCCCGGAAAAAAAATTTAGAAATGAATATTAAAAGAATGCTAGCTCGGACAGTATTTAAATTTGACGCAAAAAAGGGATGCAACACGAGGACTTCCCAAGAGGTCACCCATCCTAGTACTACTCTCGCCCAAGCACGCTTAACTTCGGAGTTCTGATGGGATCCAGCGCATTAGTGCTGGTATGGTCGCATCCGTTCACTTATGCAAACATTTCGCTCTTATCCCTTCACGACACCGTCACTTTTCCGTCGAGCCTCCGATTTTCGATTGTAATATCTTCGGACGAAGATCGTTTCGATACCGTTCCCTCGAAACCCCGACCAAAGGACACCCTCTTTAATACGGTGCCCGGAAAAAAAAATTTAGAAATGAATATTAAAAGAATGCTAGCTCGGACAGTACTTAAATTTGACGCAAAAAAGGGATGCAACACGAGGACTTCCCAAGAGGACACCCATCCTAGTACTACTCTCGCCCAAGCACGCTTAACTTCGGAGTTCTGATGGGATCCGGTGCATTAGTGCTGGTATGGTCGCATCCTTTCACTTATGCAAACATTTTGCTCTTATCCCTTCACGACACCGTCACTTTTCCGTCGAGCCTCCGGTTTTCGATTGTAATATCTTCGGACGAAGATCGTTTCGATACCGTTCCCTCGAAACCCCGACCAAAGGACACCCTCTTTACTACGGAGCCCGGTAAAAAAATTTAGAAATGAATATTAAAAGAATGCTAGCTCGGGCAGTACTTAAATTTGACGCAAAAAAGGGATGCAACACGAGGACTTCCCAGGAGGTCACCCATCCTAGTACTACTCTCGCCCAACCACGCTTAACTTCGCAGTTCTGATGGGATCCGGTGCATTAGTGCTGGTATGGTCGCATCCGTTCACTTATGCAAACATTTCGCTCTTATCCCTTCACGACACCGTCACTTTTCCGTCGAGCCTCCGATTTTCGATTGTAATATCTTCGGACGAAGATCGTTTCGATACCGTTCCCTCGAAACCCCGACCAAAGGACACCCTCTTTACTACGGTGCCCGGAAAAAAAATTTAGAAATGAATATTAAAAGAATCCTAGCTCGGACAGTACTTAAATTTAACGCAAAAAAGGGATGCAACACGAGGACTTCCCAGAAGGTCACCCATCCTAGTACTACTCTCGCCCAAGCACGCTTAACTTCAGAGATCTGATGGGATCTGGTGCATTAGTGCTGGTATGGTCGCATCCGTTAACTTATGCAAACATTTCGCTCTTATCCCTTCACGACACCGTCACTTTTCCGGCGAGCCTCCGATTTTCGATTGTAATATCTTCGGACGAAGATCGTTTCGATACCGTTCCCTCGAATCCCCGACCAAAGGACACCCTCTTTACTACGGAGCCCGGAAAAAAAATTAAGAAATGAATATTAAAAGAATGCTAGATCGGACAGTACTTAAATTTGACGCAAAAAAGGGATGCAACACGAGGACTTCCCAGGAGGTCACCGATCCGAGTACTACTCTCGTCCAAGCACGCTTAACTTCGGATTTCTGATGGGATCCGGTGCATTAGTGCTGGTATGGTCGCATCCGTTCACTTATGCAAACATTTCGCTCTTATCCCTTCACGACACCGTCACTTTTCCATCGAGCCTCCGATTTTCGATTGTAATATCTTCAGACGAAGATCGTTTCGATACCGTTCCCTTGAAACCCCGACCAAAGGACACCCTCTTTACTACGGAGCCCGGAAAAAAATTAAGAAATGAATATTAAAAGAATGCTAGCTCGGACAGTACTTAAATTTGACGCAAAAAAGGGATGCAACACGAGGAGTTCCCAGAAAATCACCCATCCTAGTACTACTCTCGCCCAAGCAAGCTTAACTTCGGAGTTCTGATGGGATCTGGTGCATTAGTGCTGGTATGGTCGCATCCGTTCACTTATGCAAACATTTCGCTCTTATCCCTTCACGACACCGTCACTTTTCCGTCGAGCCTCCGATTTTCGATTGTAATATCTTCGGACGAAGATCGTTTCGATACCGTTCCCTCGAAACCCCGACCAAAGGACACCCTCTTTACTACGGAGCCCGGAAAAAAAATTTAGAAATGAATATTAAAAGAATGCTAGCTCGGACAGTACTTAAATTTGACGCATAAAAGGGATGCAACACGTGGACTTCCCAGGAGGTCACCCATCCTAGTACTACTCTCGCCCAAGCACGCTTAACTTTGGAGTTCTGATGGGATCCAGTGCATTAGTGCTTGTATGGTCGCATCCGTTCAATTATGCAAACATTTCGCTCTTATCCCTTCACGACACCGTCACTTTTCCGTCGAGCCTCCGATTTTCGATTGTAATATCTTCGGACGAAGATCGTTTCGATACCGTTCCCTCGAATCCCCGACCAAAGGAAACCCTCTTTACTACGGAGCCCGGAAAAAAAATTAAGAAATGAATATTAAAAGAATGCTAGATCGGACAGTACTTAAATTTGACGCAAAAAAGGGATGCAACACGAGGACTTCCCAGGAGGTCACCGATCCGAGTACTACTCTCGCCCAAGCACGCTTAACTTCGGATTTCTGATGGGATCCGGTGCATTAGTGCTGGTATGGTCGCATCCGTTCACTTATGCAAACATTTCGCTCTTATCCCTTCACGACACCGTCACTTTTCCATCGAGCCTCCGATTTTCGATTGTAATATCTTCGGACGAAGATCGTTTCGATACCGTTCCCTCGAAACCCCGACCAAAGGACACCCTCTTTACTACGGAGCCCGGAAAAAAATTAAGAAATGAATATTAAAAGAATGCTAGCTCGGACAGTACTTAAATTTGACGCAAAAAAAGGATGCAACACGAGGACTTCCCAGGAGGTCACCCATCCTATTACTACTCTCGCCCAAGCACACTTAACTTCGGAGTTCTGATGGGATCCGGTGCATTAGTGCTAGTATGGTCGCATCCTTTCACTTATGCAAACATTTCGCTCATATCCCTTCACGACACCGTCACTTTTCCGTCGAGCCTCCGATTTTCGATTGTAATATCTTCGGACGAAGATCGTTTCGATACCGTTCCCTCGAAACCCCGACCAAAGGACACCCTCTTTACTACGGAGCCCGGAAAAAAAATTTAGAAATGAATATTAAAAGAATGCTAGCTCGGACAGTACTTAAATTTGACGCATAAAAGGGATGCAACACGTGGACTTCCCAGGAGGTCACCCATCCTAGTACTACTCTCGCCCAAGCACGCTTAACTTTGGAGTTCTGATGGGATCCAGTGCATTAGTGCTTGTATGGTCGCATCCGTTCAATTATGCAAACATTTCGCTCTTATCCCTTCACGACACCGTCACTTTTCCGTCGAGCCTCCGATTTTCGATTGTAATATCTTCGGACGAAGATCGTTTCGATACCGTTCCCTCGAATCCCCGACCAAAGGAAACCCTCTTTACTACGGAGCCCGGAAAAAAAATTAAGAAATGAATATTAAAAGAATGCTAGATCGGACAGTACTTAAATTTGACGCAAAAAAGGGATGCAACACGAGGACTTCCCAGGAGGTCACCGATCCGAGTACTACTCTCGCCCAAGCACGCTTAACTTCGGATTTCTGATGGGATCCGGTGCATTATTGCTGGTATGGTCGCATCCGTTCACTTATGCAAACATTTCGCTCTTATCCCTTCACGACACCGTCACTTTTCCATCGAGCCTCCGATTTTCGATTGTAATATCTTCGGACGAAGATCGTTTCGATACCGTTCCCTCGAAACCCCGACCAAAGGACACCCTCTTTACTACGGAGCCCGGAAAAAAATTAAGAAATGAATATTAAAAGAATGCTAGCTCGGACAGTACTTAAATTTGACGCAAAAAAAGGATGCAACACGAGGACTTCCCAGGAGGTCACCCATCCTATTACTACTCTCGCCCAAGCACACTTAACTTCGGAGTTCTGATGGGATCCGGTGCATTAGTGCTAGTATGGTCGCATCCTTTCACTTATGCAAACATTTCGCTCATATCCCTTCACGACACCGTCACTTTTCCGTCGAGCCTCCGGTTTTCGATTGTAATATCTTCGGACGAATATCGTTTCGATACCGTTCCCTCGAAACCCCGACCAAAGGACACCCTCTTTACTACGGAGCCCGGAAAAAAAATTTAGAAATGAATATTAAAAGAATGCTAGCTCGGACAGTACTTAAATTTGACGCAAAAAAGGGATGCAACACGAGGACTTCCCAGGAGGTCACCAATCCTAGTACTACTCTCGCCCAAGCACGCTTAACTTCGGAGTTCTGATGGGATCCGGTGCATTAGTGCTGGTATGGTCGCATCCGTTCACTTATGCAAACATTTCGCTCTTATCCCTTCACGACACCGTCACTTTTCCGTCGAGCCTCCGATTTTCGATTGTAATATCTTCGGACGAAGATCGTTTCGGGATCCGGTGCATTAGTGCTGGTAT
Source organism: Persicaria maculosa (assembly GCA_963922045.1). NCBI lineage: Eukaryota > Viridiplantae > Streptophyta > Magnoliopsida > Caryophyllales > Polygonaceae > Persicaria > Persicaria maculosa. The sequence continues at coordinate 56,258,870 of OY998261.1, read as the reverse complement.
GGTCGCATCCTTTCACTTATGCAAACATTTCGCTCTTATCCCTTCACGACACCGTCACTTTTCCGTCAAGCCTCCGGTTTTCGATTGTAATATCTTCGGACGAAGATCGTTTCGATACCGTTCCCTCGAAACCCCGACCAAAGGACACCCTCTTTACTACGGAGCCCGGAAAAAAAATTTAGAAATGAATATTAAAAGAATGCTAGCTCGGACAGTACTTAAATTTGACGCAAAAAAGGGATGCAACACGAGGACTTCCCAGGAGGTCACCCATCCTAGTACTACTCTCGCCCAAGCACACTTAACTTCGGAGTTCTGATGGGATCCGGTGCATTAGTGCTGGTATGGTCGCATCCGTTCACTTATGCAAACATTTCGCTCTTATCCCTTCACGACACCGTCACTTTTCCGTCGAGCCTCCGATTTTCGATTCTAATATCTTCGGACGAAGATCGTTTCGGGATCCGGTGCATTAGTGCTGGTATGGTCGCATCCTTTCACTTATGCAAACATTTCGCTCTTATCCCTTCACGACACCGTCACTTTTCCGTCGAGCCTCCGGTTTTCGATTGTAATATCTTCGGACGAAGATCGTTTCGATACCGTTCCCTCGAAACCCCGACCAAAGGACACCCTCTTTACTACGGAGCCCGGAAAAAAAAATTAGAAATGATTATTAAAAGAATGCTAGCTCGGACAGTACTTAAATTTGACGCAAAAAAGGGATGCAACACGAGGACTTCCCAGGAGGTCACCCATCCTAGTACTACTCTCGCCCAAGCACGCTTAACTTCGGAGTTCTGATGGGATCCGATGCATTAGTGCTGGTATGGTCGCATCCGTTCTATTATGCAAACATTTCGCTCTTATCCCTTCACGACACCGTCACTTTTCCATCGAGCCTCCGATTTTCGATTGTAATATCTTCGGACGAAGATCGTTTCGGGATCCGGTGCATTAGTGCTGGTATGGTCGCATCCTTTCACTTATGCAAACATTTCGCTCTTATCCCTTCACGACACCGTCACTTTTCCGTCGAGCCTCCGGTTTTCGATTGTAATATCTTCGGACGAAGATCGTTTCGATACCGTTCCCTCGAAACCCCGACCAAAGGACACCCTCTTTACTACGGAGCCCGGAAAAAAAAATTAGAAATGAATATTAAAAGAATGCTAGCTCGGACAGTACTTAAATTTGACGCAAAAAAGGGATGCAACACGAGGACTTCCCTGGAGGTCACCCATCCTAGTACTATTCTCGCCCAAGCACGCTTAACTTCGGAGTTCTGATGGGATCCGGTGCATTAGTGCTGGTATGGTCACATCCTTTCACTTATGCAAACATTTCGCTCTTATCCCTTCACGACACCGTCACTTTTCCGTCGAGCTTCCGGTTTTCGATTTTAATATCTTCGGACGAAGATCGTTTCGATACCGTTCCCTCGAAACCCCTACCAAAGGACACCCTCTTTACTACGGAGCCCGGAAAAAATTTTTAGAAATGAATATTAAAAGAATGCTAGCTCAGACAGTACTTAAATTTGACGCAAAAAAGAGATGCAACACGAGGACTTCCCAGGGGGTCACCCATCCTAGTACTACTCTCGCCCAAGCAAGCTTAACATCGGAGTTCTGATGGGATCCGGTACATTAGTGCTGGTATGCTCGCATCGGTTCACTTATGAAAACATTTCGCTCTTATCCCTTCACGACCCCGTCACTTTTCCGTCGAGCCTCCGATTTTCGATTGTAATATCTTCGGTCGAAGATCGTTTCCATACCGTTCCCTCGAAACCCCGACCAAAAGACACCCTCTTTAATACGGAGCCCGGAAAAAAAATTAAGAAATGAATATTAAAAGAATGCTAGCTCGGACAGTACTTAAATTTGACGCAAAAAAGGGATGCAACACAAGGACTTCCCAAGAGGTCACCCATCCTAGAACTACTCTCGCCCAAGCACGCTTAACTTCGGAGTTCTGATGGGATCCGGTGCATTCGTGCTGGTATGGTCGCATCCTTGCACTTATGCAAACATTTCGCTCTTATCCCTTCACGACACCGTCACTTTTCCGTCGAGCTTCCGGTTTTCGATTGTAATCTCTTCGCACGAAGATCGTTTCGATACCGTTCCCTCGAAACCCCAACCAAAGGACACCCTCTTTACTACGGAGTCCGGAAAAAATTTTTAGAAATGAATATTAAAAGAATGCTAGCTCGGACAGTACTTAAATTTGACGCAAAAAATGGATGCAACACGAGGACTTCCCAGGGGGTTACCCATCCTAGTACTACTCTCGCCCAAGCAAGCTTAACTTCGGAGTTCTGATGGGATCCGGTGCATTAGTGCTGGTATGGTCGCATCCGTTCACTTATGCAAACATTTCGCTCTTATCCCTTCACGACACCGTCACTTTTCCGTCGAGCCTCCGGTTTTCGATTGTAATATCTTCGGACGAAGATCGTTTCGATACCATTCCCTCGAAACCCCGACCAAAGGACACCCTCTTTACTACGGAGCCCGGAAAAAAAAATTTATGAATGAATATTAAAAGAATGCTAGCTCGGACAATACTTAAATTGACGTAAAAAAGGGATGCAACACGAGGACTTCCTAGGAGGTCACCCATCCTAGTACTACTCTCGCCCAAGCACGCTTAACTTCGGAGTTCTGATGGGATCCGTTGCATTAGTGCTTGTATGGTCGCATCCGTTCACTTATGCAAACATTTCGCTCTTATACCTCCACGACACCGTAACTTTTCCGTTGAGCCTCCGATTTTCGATTGTAATATCTTCGGACGAAGATCGTTTCGATACCGTTCCCTCGAAACCTCGACCAAAGGACACCCTCTATACTATGGAGCCCGGAAAAAAAATTAAGAAATGAATATTAAAAGAATGCTAGCTCGGACAGTACTTAAATTTAACGCAAAAAAGGGATGCAATACGAGGGCTTCCCAGGAGGTCACCCATCCTAGTACTACTCTCGCCCCAGGATGCTTAACTTCGGAGTTCTGATGGGATCCGGTGCATTAGTGCTGGTATGGTCGCATCGGTTCACTTATGAAAACATTTCGCTCTTATCCCTTCACGACACCGTCACTTTTCCGTCGAGCCTCCGATTTTCGATTGTAATATCTTCGGACGAAGATCGTTTCGATACCGTTCCCTCGAAACCCCGACCAAAGGACATCCTCTTTACTACGGAGCCCGGAAAAAAAATTTATAAATGAATATTAAAAGAATGCTAGCTCGGACAATACTTAAATTGACGCAAAGAAGGGATGCAACACGAGGACTTAAACATTTCGCTCGTATCCCTTCACGACACCGTCACTTTTCCGTCGAGCCTCCGATTTTCGATTGTAATATCTTCGGACGAAGATCGTTTCGATACCGTTCCCTCGAAACCCCGACCAAAGGACACCCTCTTTACTACGGAGCCCGGAAAAAAAATTTATAAATGAATATTATAAGAATGCTAGCTCGGACAATACTTAAATTGACGCAAAGAAGGGATGCAACACGAGGACTTCCCAGGAGGTCACCCATCCTAGTACTACTCTCGCCCAAGCACGCTTAACTTCGGAGTTCTGATGGGATCCGGTGCATTAGTGCTGGTATGGTCGCATCCGTTCACTTATGCAAACATTTCGCTCTTATCCCTTCACGACACCGTCACTTTTCCGTCGAGCCTCCGATTTTCGATTGTAATATCTTCGGACGAAGATCGTTTCGATACCGTTCCCTCGAATCCCCGACCAAAGGAAACCCTCTTTACTACGGAGCCCGGAAAAAAAATTAAGAAATGAATATTAAAAGAATGCTAGATCGGACAGTACTTAAATTTGACGCAAAAAAGGGATGCAACACGAGGACTTCCCAGGAGGTCACCGATCCGAGTACTACTCTCGCCCAAGCACGCTTAACTTCGGATTTCTGATGGGATCCGGTGCATTAGTGCTGGTATGGTCGCATCCGTTCACTTATGCAAACATTTCGCTCTTATCCCTTCACGACACCGTCACTTTTCCATCGAGCCTCCGATTTTCGATTGTAATATCTTCGGACGAAGATCGTTTCGATACCGTTCCCTCGAAACCCCGACCAAAGGACACCCTCTTTACTACGGAGCCCGGAAAAAAATTAAGAAATGAATATTAAAAGAATGCTAGCTCGGACAGTACTTAAATTTGACGCAAAAAAAGGATGCAACACGAGGACTTCCCAGGAGGTCACCCATCCTATTACTACTCTCGCCCAAGCACACTTAACTTCGGAGTTCTGATGGGATCCGGTGCATTAGTGCTAGTATGGTCGCATCCTTTCACTTATGCAAACATTTCGCTCATATCCCTTCACGACACCGTCACTTTTCCGTCGAGCCTCCGGTTTTCGATTGTAATATCTTCGGACGAATATCGTTTCGATACCGTTCCCTCGAAACCCCGACCAAAGGACACCCTCTTTACTACGGAGCCCGGAAAAAAAAATAGAAATGATTATTAAAAGAATGCTAGCTCGGACAGTACTTAAATTTGACGCAAAAAAGGGATGCAACACGCGGACTTCCCAGGAGGTCACCCATCCTAGTACTACTCTCGCCCAAGCACGCTTAACTTCGGAGTTCTGATGGGATCCGGTGCATTAGTGCTGGTATGGTCGCATCCGTTCACTTATGCAAACATTTCGCTCTTATCCCTTCACGACACCGTCACTTTTCCGTCGAGCCTCCGATTTTCGATTGTAATATCTTCGGACGAAGATCGTTTCGGGATCCGGTGCATTAGTGCTGGTATGGTCGCATCCTTTCACTTATGCAAACATTTCGCTCTTATCCCTTCACGACACCGTCACTTTTCCGTCAAGCCTCCGGTTTTCGATTGTAATATCTTCGGACGAAGATCGTTTCGATACCGTTCCCTCGAAACCCCGACCAAAGGACACCCTCTTTACTACGGAGCCCGGAAAAAAAATTTAGAAATGAATATTAAAAGAATGCTAGCTCGGACAGTACTTAAATTTGACGCAAAAAAGGGATGCAACACGAGGACTTCCCAGGAGGTCACCGATCCTAGTACTACTCTCGCCCAAGCACGCTTAACTTCGGAGTTCTGATTGGATCCGGTGCATTAGTGCTGGTATGGTCGCATCCGTTCACTTATGCAAACATTTCGCTCTTATCCCTTCATGACACCGTCACTTTTCCGTCGAGCCTCCGATTTTCGATTGTAATATCTTCGGACGAAGATCGTTTCGGGATCCGGTGCATTAGTGCTGGTATGGTCGCATCCTTTCACTTATGCAAACATTTCGCTCTTATCCCTTCACGACACCGTCACTTTTCCGTCGAGCCTCCGGTTTTCGATTGTAATATCTTTGGACGAAGATCGTTTCGATACCGTTCCCTCGAAACCCCGACCAAAGGACACCCTCTTTACTACGGAGCCCGGAAAAAAAAATTAGAAATGATTATTAAAAGAATGCTAGCTCGGACAGTACTTAAATTTGACGCAAAAAAGGGATGCAACACGAGGACTTCCCAGGAGGTCACCCATCCTAGTACTACTCTCGCCCAAGCACGCTTAACTTCGGAGTTCTGATGGGATCCGATGCATTAGTGCTGGTATGGTCGCATCCGTTCAATTATGCAAACATTTCGCTCTTATCCCTTCACGACACCGTCACTTTTCCGTCGAGCCTCCGATTTTCGATTGTAATATCTTCGGACTAAGATCGTTTCGGGATCCGGTGCATTAGTGCTGGTATGGTCGCATCCTTTCACTTATGCAAACATTTCGCTCTTATCCCTTCACGACACCGTCACTTTTCCGTCGAGCCTCCGGTTTTCGATTGTAATATCTTCGGACGAAGATCGTTTCGATACCGTTCCCTCGAAACCCCGACCAAAGGACACCCTCTTTACTACGGAGCCCGGAAAAAAAATTTAGAAATGAATATTAAAAGAATGCTAGCTCGGACAGTACTTAAATTTGACGCAAAAAAGGGATGCAACACGAGGACTTCCCTGGAGGTCACCCATCCTAGTACTATTCTCGCCCAAGCACGCTTAACTTCGGAGTTCTGATGGGATCCGGTGCATTAGTGCTGGTATGGTCACATCCTTTCACTTATGCAAACATTTCGCTCTTATCCCTTCACGACACCGTCACTTTTCCGTCGAGCTTCCGGTTTTCGATTTTAATATCTTCGGACGAAGATCGTTTCGATACCGTTCCCTCGAAACCCCTACCAAAGGACACCCTCTTTACTACGGAGCCCGGAAAAAATTTTTAGAAATGAATATTAAAAGAATGCTAGCTCAGACAGTACTTAAATTTGACGCAAAAAAGAGATGCAACACGAGGACTTCCCAGGGGGTCACCCATCCTAGTACTACTCTCGCCCAAGCAAGCTTAACATCGGAGTTCTGATGGGATCCGGTACATTAGTGCTGGTATGCTCGCATCGGTTCACTTATGAAAACATTTCGCTCTTATCCCTTCACGACCCCGTCACTTTTCCGTCGAGCCTCCGATTTTCGATTGTAATATCTTCGGTCGAAGATCGTTTCCATACCGTTCCCTCGAAACCCCGACCAAAAGACACCCTCTTTAATACGGAGCCCGGAAAAAAAATTAAGAAATGAATATTAAAAGAATGCTAGCTCGGACAGTACTTAAATTTGACGCAAAAAAGGGATGCAACACAAGGACTTCCCAAGAGGTCACCCATCCTAGAACTACTCTCGCCCAAGCACGCTTAACTTCGGAGTTCTGATGGGATCCGGTGCATTCGTGCTGGTATGGTCGCATCCTTGCACTTATGCAAACATTTCGCTCTTATCCCTTCACGACACCGTCACTTTTCCGTCGAGCTTCCGGTTTTCGATTGTAATCTCTTCGCACGAAGATCGTTTCGATACCGTTCCCTCGAAACCCCAACCAAAGGACACCCTCTTTACTACGGAGTCCGGAAAAAATTTTTAGAAATGAATATTAAAAGAATGCTAGCTCGGACAGTACTTAAATTTGACGCAAAAAAGGGATGCAACACGAGGACTTCCCAGGAGGTCACCGATCCTAGTACTACTCTCGCCCAAGCACGCTTAACTTCGGAGTTCTGATGGGATCCGGTGCATTAGTGCTGGTATGGTCGCATCCGTTCACTTATGCAAACATTTCGCTCTTATCCCTTCATGACACCGTCACTTTTCCGTCGAGCCTCCGATTTTCGATTGTAATATCTTCGGACGAAGATCGTTTCGGGATCCGGTGCATTAGTGCTGGTATGGTCGCATCCTTTCACTTATGCAAACATTTCGCTCTTATCCCTTCACGACACCGTCACTTTTCCGTCGAGCCTCCGGTTTTCGATTGTAATATCTTTGGACGAAGATCGTTTCGATACCGTTCCCTCGAAACCCCGACCAAAGGACACCCTCTTTACTACGGAGCCCGGAAAAAAAAATTAGAAATGATTATTAAAAGAATGCTAGCTCGGACAGTACTTAAATTTGACGCAAAAAAGGGATGCAACACGAGGACTTCCCAGGAGGTCACCCATCCTAGTACTACTCTCGCCCAAGCACGCTTAACTTCGGAGTTCTGATGGGATCCGATGCATTAGTGCTGGTATGGTCGCATCCGTTCAATTATGCAAACATTTCGCTCTTATCCCTTCACGACACCGTCACTTTTCCGTCGAGCCTCCGATTTTCGATTGTAATATCTTCGGACTAAGATCGTTTCGGGATCCGGTGCATTAGTGCTGGTATGGTCGCATCCTTTCACTTATGCAAACATTTCGCTCTTATCCCTTCACGACACCGTCACTTTTCCGTCGAGCCTCCGGTTTTCGATTGTAATATCTTCGGACGAAGATCGTTTCGATACCGTTCCCTCGAAACCCCGACCAAAGGACACCCTCTTTACTACGGAGCCCGGAAAAAAAATTTAGAAATGAATATTAAAAGAATGCTAGCTCGGACAGTACTTAAATTTGACGCAAAAAAGGGATGCAACACGAGGACTTCCCTGGAGGTCACCCATCCTAGTACTATTCTCGCCCAAGCACGCTTAACTTCGGAGTTCTGATGGGATCCGGTGCATTAGTGCTGGTATGGTCACATCCTTTCACTTATGCAAACATTTCGCTCTTATCCCTTCACGACACCGTCACTTTTCCGTCGAGCTTCCGGTTTTCGATTTTAATATCTTCGGACGAAGATCGTTTCGATACCGTTCCCTCGAAACCCCTACCAAAGGACACCCTCTTTACTACGGAGCCCGGAAAAATTTTTTAGAAATGAATATTAAAAGAATGCTAGCTCAGACAGTACTTAAATTTGACGCAAAAAAGAGATGCAACACGAGGACTTCCCAGGGGGTCACCCATCCTAGTACTACTCTCGCCCAAGCAAGCTTAACATCGGAGTTCTGATGGGATCCGGTACATTAGTGCTGGTATGCTCGCATCGGTTCACTTATGAAAACATTTCGCTCTTATCCCTTCACGACCCCGTCACTTTTCCGTCGAGCCTCCGATTTTCGATTGTAATATCTTCGGTCGAAGATCGTTTCCATACCGTTCCCTCGAAACCCCGACCAAAAGACACCCTCTTTAATACGGAGCCCGGAAAAAAAATTAAGAAATGAATATTAAAAGAATGCTAGCTCGGACAGTACTTAAATTTGACGCAAAAAAGGGATGCAACACAAGGACTTCCCAAGAGGTCACCCATCCTAGAACTACTCTCGCCCAAGCACGCTTAACTTCGGAGTTCTGATGGGATCCGTAGCATTCGTGCTGGTATGGTCGCATCCTTTCACTTATGCAAACATTTCGCTCTTATCCCTTCACGACACCGTCACTTTTCCGTCGAGCTTCCGGTTTACGATTATAATCTCTTCGCACGAAGATCGTTTCGATACCGTTCCCTCGAAACCCCAACCAAAGGACACCCTCTTTACTACGGAGTCCGGAAAAAATTTTTAGAAATGAATATTAAAAGAATGCTAGCTCGGACAGTACTTAAATTTGACGCAAAAAATGGATGCAACACGAGGACTTCCCAGGGGGTTACCCATCCTAGTACTACTCTCGCCCAAGCAAGCTTAACTTCGGAGTTCTGATGGGATCCGGTGCATTAGTGCTGGTATGGTCGCATCCGTTCACTTATGCAAACATTTCGCTCTTATCCCTTCACGACACCGTCACTTTTCCGTCGAGCCTCCGGTTTTCGATTGTAATATCTTCGGACGAAGATCGTTTCGATACCGTTCCCTCGAAACCCCGACCAAAGGACACCCTCTTTACTACGGAGCCCGGAAAAAAAAATTTATGAATGAATATTAAAAGAATGCTAGCTCGGACAATACTTAAATTGACGCAAAAAAGGGATGCAACACGAGGACTTCCTAGGAGGTCACCCATCCTAGTACTACTCTCGCCCAAGCACGCTTAACTTCGGAGTTCTGATGGGATCCGTTGCATTAGTGCTTGTATGGTCGCATCCGTTCACTTATGCAAACATTTCGCTCTTATACCTTCACGACACCGTAACTTTTCCGTTGAGCCTCCGATTATCGATTGTAATATCTTCGGACGAAGATCGTTTCGATACCGTTCCCTCGAAACCTCGACCAAAGGACACCCTCTATACTATGGAGCCCGGAAAAAAAATTAAGAAATGAATATTAAAAGAATGCTAGCTCGGACAGTACTTAAATTTAACGCAAAAAAGGGATGCAATACGAGGACTTCCCAGGAGGTCACCCATCCTAGTACTACTCTCGCCCAAGGATGCTTAACTTCGGAGTTCTGATGGGATCCGGTGCATTAGTGCTGGTATGGTCGCATCGGTTCACTTATGAAAACATTTCGCTCTTATCCCTTCACGACACCGTCACTTTTCCGTCGAGCCTCCGATTTTCGATTGTAATATCTTCGGACGAAGATCGTTTCGATACCGTTCCCTCGAAACCCCGACCAAAGGACATCCTCTTTACTACGGAGCCCGGAAAAAAAATTTATAAATGAATATTAAAAGAATGCTAGCTCGGACAATACTTAAATTGACGCAAAGAAGGGATGCAACACGAGGACTTAAACATTTCGCTCGTATCCCTTCACGACACCGTCACTTTTCCGTCGAGCCTCCGATTTTCGATTGTAATATCTTCGGACGAAGATCGTTTCGATACCGTTCCCTCGAAACCCCGACCAAAGGACACCCTCTTTACTACGGAGCCCGGAAAAAAAATTTATAAATGAATATTAAAAGAATGCTAGCTCGGACAATACTTAAATTGACGCAAAGAAGGGATGCAACACGAGGACTTCCCAGGAGGTCACCCATCCTAGTACTACTCTCGCCCAAGCACGCTTAACTTCGGAGTTCTAATGGGATCCGGTGCATTAGTGCTGGTATGGTCGCATCCTTTCACTTATGCAAACATTTCGCTCTTATCCCTTCACGACACCGTCACTTTTCCGTCGAGCTTCCGGTTTTCGATTTTAATATCTTCGGACGAAGATCGTTTCGATACCATTCCCTCGAAACCCCTACCAAAGGACACCCTCTTTACTACGGAGCCCGGAAAATTTTTTTAGAAATGAATATTAAAAGAATGCTAGCTCGGACAGTACTTAAATTTGACGCAAAAAAGGGATGCAACAAGAGGACTTCCCAGGGGGTTACCCATCCAAGTACTACTCTCGCCCAACCACGCTTAACTTCGGAGTTCTGATGGGATCCGGTGCATTAGTGCTGGTATGGTCGCATCCGTTCACTTATGCAAACATTTCGCTCTTATCCGTTCACGACACCGTCACTTTTCCGTCGAGCCTCCGATTTTCGATTGTAATATCTTCGGACGAAGATCGTTTCGATTCCGTTCCCTCGAAACCCCGACCAAAGGACACCCTCTTTACTACGGAGCCCGGAAAAAAAAAATTTAGAAATGAATATTAAAGGAATGCTATGTCGGACAGAACTTAAATTTGACTCAAAAAAGGGATGCAACACGAGGACTTCCCAGGAGGTCACCCATCCTAGTACTACACTCGCCCAAGCACGCTTAACTTCGGAGTTCTGATGAGATCCGGTGCATTAGAGCTGGTATGGTCGCATCCGTTCACTTATGCAAACATTTCCCTCTTATCTCTTCACGACACCGTCACTTTTCCGTCGAGCCTCCGATTTTCGATTGTAATATCTTCGGACGAAGATCGTTTCGATACCGTTCCCTCGAAACCCCGACCAAAGGACACCCTCTTTACTACGGTGCCCGGAAAAAAAAAATTAGAAATGAATATTAAAAGAATGCTAGCTCGGACAGTACTTAAATTTGACGCAAAAAAGGGATGCAACACGAGGAGTTCCCAGAAGGTCACCCATCCTAGTACTACTCTCGCCCAAGCAAGCTTAACTTCGGAGTTCTGATGGGATCTGGTGCATTAGTGCTGGTATGGTCGCATCCGTTCACTTATGCAAACATTTCGCTCTTATCCCTTCACGACACCGTCACTTTTCCGTCGAGCCTCCGATTTTCGATTGTAATATCTTCGGACGAAGATCGTTTCGATACCGTTCCCTCGAAACCCCGACCAAAGGACACCCTCTTTACTACGCAGCCCGGTAAAAAAAATTTAGAAATGAATATTAAAAGAATGCTAGCTCGGACAGTATTTAAATTTGACGCAAAAAAGGGATGCAACCCGAGGACTTCCCAAGAGGTCACCCATTCTAGTACTACTCTCGCCCAAGCACGCTTAACTTCGGAGTTCTGATGGGATCCGGTGCATTAGTGCTGGTATGGTCGCATCCGTTCACTTATGCAAACATTTCGCTCTTATCCCTTCACGACACCGTCACTTTTCCGTCGAGCCTCCGATTTTCGATTGTAATATCTTCGGACGAAGATCGTTTCGATACCGTTCCCTCGAAACCCCGACCAAAGGACACCCTCTTTACTACGGAGCCCGGAAAAAAAAATTTAGAAATGAATATTAAAAGAATGCTAGCTCGGACAGTACTTAAATTTGACGCAAAAAAGGGATGCAACAGGAGGACTTCCCAAGAGGACACCCATCCTAGTACTACTCTCGCCCAAGCACGCTTAACTTCGGAGTTCTGATGGGATCCGGTGCATTAGTGCTGGTATGGTCGCATCCGTTCACTTATGCAAACATTTCGCTCTTATCCCTTCACGACACCGTCACTTTTCCGTCGAGCCTCCGGTTTTCGATTGTAATATCTTCGGACGAAGATCGTTTCGATACCGTTCCCTCGAAACCCCGACCAAAGGACACCCTCTTTACTACGGAGCCCGGTAAAAAAATTTAGAAATGAATATTAAAAGAATGCTAGCTCGGGCAGTACTTAAATTTGACGCAAAAAAGGGATGCAACACGAGGACTTCCCTGGAGGTCACCCATCCTAGTACTATTCTCGCCCAAGCACGCTTAACTTCGGAGTTCTGATGGGATCCGGTGCATTAGTGCTGGTATGGTCGCATCCGTTCACTTATGCAAACATTTCGCTCTTATCCCTTCACGACACCGTCACTTTTCCGTCGAGCCTCCGATTTTCGATTGTAATATCTTCGGACGAAGATCGTTTCGATACCGTTCCCTCGAAACCCCGACCAAAGGACACCCTCTTTACTACGGAGCCCGGAAAAAAAAATTTAGAAATGAATATTAAAAGAATCCTAGCTCGGACAGTACTTAAATTTGACGCAAAAAAGAGATGCAACATGAGGACTTCCCAGAAGGTCACCCATCCTAGTACTACTCTCGCCCAAGCACGCTTAACTTCAGAGATCTGATGGGATCTGGTGCATTAGTGCTAGTATGGTCGCATCCGTTCACTTATGCAAACATTTCGCTCTTATCCCTTCACGACACCGTCACTTTTCCGTCGAGCCTCCGATTTTCGATTGTAATATCTTCGGACGAAGATCGTTTCGGGATCTGGTGCATTAGTGCTGGTATGGTCGCATCCTTTCACTTATGCAAACATTTCGCTCTTATCCCTTCACGACACCGTCACTTTTCCGTCGAGCCTCCGATTTTCGATTGTAATATCTTCGATCGAAGATCGTTTCCATACCGTTCCCTCGAAACCCCGACCAAAAGACACCCTCTTTAATACGGAGCCCGGAAAAAAAATTAAGAAATGAATATTAAAAGAATGCTAGCTCGGACAGTACTTAAATTTGACGCAAAAAAGGGATGCAACACAAGGACTTCCCAAGAGGTCAACCATCCTAGAACTACTCTCGCCCAAGCACGCTTAACTTCGGAGTTCTGATGGGATCCGGTGCATTAGTGCTGGTATGGTCGCATCCTTTCACTTATGCAAACATTTCGCTCTTATCCCTTCACGACACCGTCACTTTTCCGTCGAGCTTCCGGTTTTCGATTGTAATATCTTCGCACGAAGATCGTTTCGATACCGTTCCCTCGAAACCCCAACCAAAGGACACCCTCTTTACTACGGAGTCCGGAAAATTTTTTTAGAAATGAATATTAAAAGAATGCTAGCTCGGACAGTACTTAAATTTGACGCAAAAAATGGATGCAACACGAGGACTTCCCAGGGGGTTACCCATCCTAGTACTACTCTCGCCCAAGCAAGCTTAACATCGGTGTTCTGATGGGATCCGGTGCATTAGTGCTGGTATGGTCGCATCCGTTCACTTATGCAAACATTTCGCTCTTATCCCTTCACGACACCGTCACTTTTCCGTCGAGCCTCCGGTTTTCGATTGTAATATCTTCGGACGAAGATCGTTTCGATACCGTTCCCTCGAAACCCCGACCAAAGGACACCCTCTTTACTACGGAGCCCGGAAAAAAAATTTATGAATGAATATTAAAAGAATGCTAGCTCGGACAATACTTAAATTGACGCAAAAAAGGGATGCAACACGAGGACTTCCTAGGAGGTCACCCATCCTAGTACTACTCTCGCCCAAGCACGCTTAACTTCGGAGTTCTGATGGGATCCGTTGCATTAGTGCTTGTATGGTCGCATCCGTTCACTTATGCAAACATTTCGCTCTTATACCTTCACGACACCGTAACTTTTCCGTTGAGCCTCCGATTTTCGAATGTAATATCTTCGGACGAAGATCGTTTCGATACCGTTCCCTCGAAACCTCAACCAAAGGACACCCTCTATACTACGGAGCCCGGAAAAAAAATTAAGAAATGAATATGAGAAGAATGCTAGCTCGGACAGTACTTAAATTTAACGCAAAAAAGGGATGCAATACGAGGACTTCCCAGGAGGTCACCCATCCTAGTACTACTCTCGCCCAAGGATGCTTAACTTCGGAGTTCTGATGGGATCCGGTGCATTAGTGCTGGTATGGTCGCATCGGTTCACTTATGAAAACATTTCGCTCTTATCCCTTCACGACACCGTCACTTTTCCGTCGAGCCTCCGATTTTCGATTGTAATATCTTCGGACGAAGATCGTTTCGATACCGTTCCCTCGAAACCCCGACCAAAGGACACCCTCTTTACTACGGAGCCCGGAAAAAAAATTTATAAATGAATATTAAAAGAATGCTAGCTCGGACAATACTTAAATTGACGCAAAGAAGGGATGCAACACGAGGACTTCCCAGGAGGTCACCCATCCTAGTACTACTCTCGCCCAAGCACGCTTAACTTCGGAGTTCAGATGGGATCCGGTGCATTAGTGCTGGTATGGTCGCATCCGTTCACTTATGCAAACATTTCGCTCTTATCCCTTCACGACACCGTCACTTTTCCGTCGAGCCTCCGATTTTCGATTGTAATATCTTCGGACGAAGATCGTTTCGATACCGTTCCGTCGAAACCCCGACCAAAGGACACCATCTTTACTACGGAGCCCGGTAAAAAAAATTTAGAAATGAATATTAAAAGAATGCTAGCTCGGACAGTATTTAAATTTGACGCAAAAAAGGGATGCAACACGAGGACTTCCCAAGAGGTCACCCATTCTAGTACTACTCTCGCCCAAGCACGCTTAACTTCGGAGTTCTGATGGGATCCGGTGTATTATTGCTGGTATGGTCGCATCCGTTCACTTATGCAAACATTTCGCTCTTATCCCTTCACGACACCGTCACTTTTCCGTCGAGCCTCTGATTTTCGATTGTAATATCTTCGGACGAAGATCGTTTCGATACCGTTCCCTCAAAACCCCGACCAAAGGACACCCTCTTTACTACGGAGCCCGGAAAAAAAAATTTAGAAATGAATATTAAAAGAATGCTAGCTCGGACAGTACTTAAATTTGACGCAAAAAAGGGATGCAACACGAGGACTTCCCAAGAGGACACCCATCCTAGTACTACTCTCTCCCAAGCACGCTTAACTTCGGAGTTCTGATGGGATCCGGTGCATTAGTGCTGGTATGGTCGCATCCGTTCACTTATGCAAACATTTCGCTCTTATCCCTTCACGACACCGTCACTTTTACGTCGAGCCTCCGATTTTCGATTGTAATATCTTCGGACGAAGATCGTTTCGATACCGTTCCCTCGAAACCCCGACCAAAGGACACCCTCTTTACTACGGAGCCCGGAAAAAAAAATTTAGAAATGAATATTAAAAGAATGCTAGCTCGGACAGTACTTAAATTTGACGCAAAAAAGGGATGTAACACGAGGACTTCCCAAAAGGTCACCCATCCTAGTACTACTCTCGCCCAAGCACGCTTAACTTCGAAGTTCTGATGGATCAAGTGCATTAGTGCTGGTATGGTCGCATCCGTTCACTTATGCAAACATTTCGCTCTTATCCCTTCACGACACGGTCACTTTTCCGTCGAGCCTCCGATTTTCGATTGTAATATCTTCGGACGAAGATCGTTTCGATACCGTTCCCTCGAAACCCCGACCAAAGGACACCCTCTTTACTACGGAGCCCGGAAAAAAAAATTTAGAAATGAATATTAAAAGAATGCTAGCTCGGACTGTACTTAAATTTGACGCAAAAAAGGGATGCAACACGAGGACTTCCCAAGAGGTCACCCATCCTAGTACTACTCTCGACCATGCACACTTAACTTCGGAGTTCTGATGGGATCCGGTGAATTAGTGCTAGTATGGTCGCATCCGTTCACTTATGCAAACATTTCGATCTTATGCCTTCACGGCACCGTCACTTTTCCGTTGAGCCTCCGATTTTCGATTGTAATATCTTCGGACGAAGATCGTTTCGATACCGTTCCCTCAAACCCCGACCAAAGGACACCCTCTTTACTACGGAGCCCGGTAAAAAAATTTAGAAATGAATATTAAAAGAATGCTAGCTCGGGCAGTACTTAAATTTGACGCAAAAAAGGGATGCAACACGAGGACTTCCCAGGAGGTCACCCATCCTAGTACTACTCTCGCCCAAGCACGCTTAACTTCGGATATCTGATGGGATCTGGTGCATTAGTGCTGGTATGGTCGCATCCATTCACTTATGCAAACATTTCGCTCTTATCCCTTCACGACACCGTCACTTTTCCGTCGAGCCTCCGATTTTCGATTGTAATATCTTCGGACGAAGATCGTTTCGATACCGTTCCCTCGAAACCCCGACCAAAGGACACCCTCTTTACTACGGAGCCCGGTAAAAAAAAAATTAGAAATGAATATTAAAAGAATGCTAGCTCGGACAGTATTTAAATTTGACGCAAAAAAGGGATGCAACACGAGAACTTCCCAGGAGGTCACCCATCCTAGTACTACTCTCGCCCAACCACGCTTAACTTCGGAGTTCTGATGGGATCCGGTGCATTAGTGCTGGTATGGTCGCATCCGTTCACTTATGCAAACATTTCGCTCTTATCCCTTCACGACACCGTCACTTTTCCGTCGAGCCTCCGATTTTCGATTGTAATATCTTCGGACGAAGATCGTTTCGATACCGTTCCCTCGAAACCCCTACCAAAGAACACCCTCTTTACTACGGAGCCCGGTAAAAAAAATTTAGAAATGAATATTAAAAGAATGCTAGCTCGGACAGTATTTAAATTTGACGCAAAAAAGGGATGCAACACGAGGACTTCCCAGGAGGTCACCCATCCTAGTACTACTCTCGCCCAACCACGCTTAACTTCGGAGTTCTGATGGGATCCGGTGCATTAGTGCTGGTATGGTCGCATCTGTTCACTTGTGCAAACATTTCGCTCTTATCCCTTCACGACACCGTCACTTTTCCGTCGAGCCTCCGATTTTCGATTGTAATATCTTAAGACGAAGATCGTTTCGATACCGTTCCCTCGAAACCCCGACCAAAGTACACCCTCTTTACTACGGAGCCCGGAAAAAAAAATTTAGAAATGAATATTAAAAGAATGCTAGCTCGGACAGTACTTAAATTTGACGCAAAAAAGGGATGCATCACGAGGACTTCCCAGAAGGTCACCCATCCTAGTACTACTCTCGCCCAAGCACGCTTAACTTCGGAGATCTAATGGGATCTGGTGCATTAGTGCAGGTATGGTCGCATCCGTTCACTTATGCAAACATTTCGCTCTTATCCCTTCACGACACCGTCACTTTTCCGTCGAGCCTCCGATTTTCGATTGTAATATCTTCGGACGAAGATCGTTTCGATACCGTTCCCTCGAAACCCCGACCAAAGGACACCCTCTTTACTACGGAGCCCGGTAAAAAAAATTTAGAAATGAATATTAAAAGAATGCTAGCTCGGGCAGTACTTAAATTTGACGCAAAAAAGGGATGCAACACGAGGACTTCCCAGGAGGTCACCCATCCTAGTACTACTCTCGCCCAACCACGCTTAACTTCGGAGTTCTGATGGGATCCGGTGCATTAGTGCTGGTATGGTCGCATCCGTTCACTTATGCAAACATTTCGCTCTTATCCCTTCACGACACCGTCACTTTTTCGTCGAGCCTCCGATTTTCGATTATAATATCTTCGGACGAAGATCGTTTCGATACCGTTCCCTCGAAACCCCGACCAAAGGACACCCTCTTTACTACGGAGCCCGGAAAAAAAATTTAGAAATGAATATTAAAAGAATCCTAGCTCGGACAGTACTTAAATTTGACGCAAAAAAGGGATGCAACACGAGGACTTCCCAGAAGGTCACCCATCGTAATACTACTCTCGCCCAAGCATGCTTAACTTCGGAGATCTGATGGGATCTGGTGCATTAGTGCTGGTATGGTCGCATCCGTTCACTTATGCAAACATTTCGCTCTTATCCCTTCACGACACCGTCACTTTTCCGTCGAGCCTCCGATTTTCGATTATAATATCTTCGGACGAAGATCGTTTCGATACCTTTCCCTCGAAACCCCGACCAAAGGACACCCTCTTTACTACGGAGCCCGGTAAAAAAATTTAGAAATGAATATTAAAAGAATGCTAGCTCGGACAGTACTTAAATTTGACGCAAAAAAGGGATGCAACATGAGGACTTCCCAGAAGGTCACCAATCCTAGTACTACTCTCGCCCAAGCAAGCTTAATTTCGGAGTTCTGATGGGATCTGGTGCATTAGTGCTGGTATGGTCGCATCCGTTCACTTATGCAAACATTTCGCTCTTATCCCTTCACGACACCGTCACTTTTCCGTCGAGCCTCCGATTTTCGATTGTAATATCTTCGGACGAAGATCGTTTCGATACCGTTCCCTCGAAACCCCGACCAAAGGACACCCTCTTTACTACGGAGCCCGGTAAAAAAAAATTAGAAATGAATATTAAAAGAATGCTAGCTCGGACAGTACTTAAATTTGACGTTAAAAGGGATGCAACACGAGGACTTCCCAGGAGGTCACCCATCCTAGTACTACTCTCACCCAAGCACGCTTAACTTCGGAGTTCTGATGGGATCCAGTGCATTAGTGCTGGTATGGTCGCATCCGTTCAATTATGCAAACATTTCGCTCTTATCCCTTCACGACACCGTCACTTTTCCGTCGAGCCTCCGGTTTTCGATTGTAATATCTTCGGACGAAGATCGTTTCGATACCGTTCACTCGAAACCCCGACCACAGGACACCCTCTTTACTACGGAGCCCGGAAAAAAAAATTTAGAAATGAATATTAAAAGAATGCTAGCTCGGACAGCACTTAAATTTGACGCAAAAAAGGGATGCAACACGAGGACTTCCCAAGAGGTCACCCATGCTAGTACTACTCTCGCCCAAGCACACTTAACTTCGGAGTTCTGATGGGATCCGGTGAATTAGTGCTGGTATGGTCGCATCCGTTCACTGATGCAAACATTTCGCTCTTATCCCTTCACGACGCCGTCACTTTTCCGTCGAGCCTCCGATTTTCGATTGTAATATCTTCGAACGAAGATCGTTTCGATACCGTTCCCTCGAAACCCCGACCAAAGGACACCCTCTTTAATAAAGAGCCCGGAAAAAAAAATTTAGAAATGAATATTAAAAGAATGTTAGCTCGGACAGTACTTAAATTTGACGCAAAAAAGGGATGTAACACGAGGACTTCCCAAAAGGTCACCCATCCTAGTACTACTCTCGCCCAAGCACGCTTAACTTCGAAGTTCTAATGGGATCAGGTGCATTAGTGCTGGTATGGTCGCATCCGTTCACTTATGCAAACATTTCGCTCTTATCCCTTCACGACACCATCACTTTTCCGTCGAGCCTCCGAATTTCGATTGTAATATCTTCGGACGAAGATCGTTTCGATACCGTTCCCTCGAAACCCCGACCAAAGGACACCCTCTTTACTACGGAGCCCGGTAAAAAAAATTTAGAAATGAATATTAAAAGAATCTTAGCTCGGACAGTATTTAAATTTGAAGCAAAAAAGGGATGCAACACGAGGACTTCCCAGGAGGTCACCCATTCTAGTACTACTCTCGCCCAAGCACGCTTAACTTCGGAGTTCTGATGGGATCCGGTGCATTAGTGCTGGTATGGTCGCATCCGTTCACTTATGCAAACATTTCGCTCATATCCCTTCACGACACCGTCACTTTTCCGTCGAGCCTCCGATTTTCGATTGTAATATCTTCGGACGAAGATCGTTTCGATACCGTTCTCTCGAAACCCCGACCAAAGGACACCCTCTTTACTACGGAGCCCGGAAAAAAAATTTAGAAATGAATATTAAAAGAATGCTAGCTCGGACTGTACTTAAATTTGACGCAAAAAAGGGATGCAACACGAGGACTTCCCAAGAGGTCACCCATCCTAGTACTACTCTCGACCATGCACACTTAACTTCGGAGTTCTGATGGGATCCGGTGAATTAGTGCTGGTATGGTCGCATCCGTTCACTTATGCAAACATTTCGATCTTATCCCTTCACGGCACCGTCACTTTTCCGTCGAGGCTCCGATTTTCGATTGTAATATATTCGGACGAAGATCGTTTCGATACCGTTCCCTCAAAACCCCGACCAAAGGACACCCTCTTTACTACGGAGCCCGGTAAAAAAATTTAGAAATGAATATTAAAAGAATGCTAGCTGGGGCAGTACTTAAATTTGACGCAAAAAAGGGATGCAACACGAGGACTTCCCAGGAGGTCACCCATCCTAGTACTACTCTCGCCCAACCACGCTTAACTTCGGAGTTCTGATGGGATCCGGTGCATTAGTGCTGGTATGGTCGCATCTGTTCACTTATGCAAACATTTCGCTCTTATCCCTTCACGACACCGTCACTTTTCCGTCGAGCCTCCGATTTTCGATTATAATATCTTCGGACGAAGATCGTTTCGATACCGTTCCCTCGAAACCCCGACCAAAGGACACCCTCTTTACTACGGAGCCCGGAAAAAAAATTTAGAAATGAATATTAAAAGAATCCTAGCTCGGACAGTACTTAAATTTGACGCAAAAAAGGGATGCAACACGAGGACTTCCCAGAAGGTCACCCATCGTAATACTACTCTCGCCCAAGCATGCTTAACTTCGGAGATCTGATGGGATCTGGTGCATTAGTGCTGGTATGGTCGCATCCGTTCACTTATGCAAACATTTCGCTCTTATCCCTTCACGACACCGTCACTTTTCCGTCGAGCCTCCGATTTTCGATTATAATATCTTCGGACGAAGATCGTTTCGATACCTTTCCCTCGAAACCCCGACCAAAGGACACCCTCTTTACTACGGAGCCCGGTAAAAAAATTTAGAAATGAATATTAAAAGAATGCTAGCTCGGACAGTACTTAAATTTGACGTTAAAAGGGATGCAACACGAGGACTTCCCAGGAGGTCACCCATCCTAGTACTACTCTCGCCCAAGCACGCTTAACTTCGGAGTTCTGATGGGATCCAGTGCATTAGTGCTGGTATGGTCGCATCCGTTCAATTATGCAAACATTTCGCTCTTATCCCTTCACGACACCGTCACTTTTCCGTCGAGCCTCCGGTTTTCGATTGTAATATCTTCGGACGAAGATCGTTTCGATACCGTTCACTCGAAACCCCGACCAAAGGACACCCTCTTTACTACGGAGCCCGGAAAAAAAAATTTAGAAATGAATATTAAAAGAATGCTAGCTCGGACAGCACTTAAATTTGACGCAAAAAAGGGATGCAACACGAGGACTTCCCAAGAGGTCACCCATCCTAGTACTACTCTCGCCCAAGCACACTTAACTTCGGAGTTCTGATGGGATCCGGTGAATTAGTGCTGGTATGGTCGCATCCGTTCACTGATGCAAACATTTCGCTCTTATCCCTTCACGACACCGTCACTTTTCCGTCGAGCCTCCGATTTTCGATTGTAATATCTTCGAACGAAGATCGTTTCGATACCGTTCTCTCGAAACCCCGACCAAAGGACACCCTCTTTACTAAAGAGCCCGGAAAAAAAAATTTAGAAATGAATATTAAAAGAATGCTAGCTCGGACAGTACTTAAATTTGACGCAAAAAAGGGATGTAACACGAGGACTTCCCAAAAGGTCACCCATCCTAGTACTACTCTCGCCCAAGCACGCTTAACTTCGAAGTTCTGATGGGATCAGGTGCATTAGTGCTGGTATGGTCGCATCCGTTCACTTATGCAAACATTTCGCTCTTATCCCTTCACGACACCATCACTTTTCCGTCGAGCCTCCGAATTTCGATTGTAATATCTTCGGACGAAGATCGTTTCGATACCGTTCCCTCGAAACCCCGACCAAAGGACACCCTCTTTACTACGGAGCCCGGTAAAAAAAATTTAGAAATGAATATTAAAAGAATCTTAGCTCGGACAGTATTTAAATTTGAAGCAAAAAAGGGATGCAACACGAGGACTTCCCAAGAGGTCACCCATCCTAGTACTACTCTCGCCCAAGCACACTTAACTTCGGAGTTCTGATGGGATCCGGTGAATTAGTGCTGGTATGGTCGCATCCGTTCACTGATGCAAACATTTCGCTCTTATCCCTTCACGACACCGTCACTTTTCCGTCGAGCCTCCGATTTTCGATTGTAATATCTTCGAACGAAGATCGTTTCGATACCGTTCCCTCGAAACCCCGACCAAAGGACACCCTCTTTACTAAAGAGCCCGGAAAAAAAAATTTAGAAATGAATATTAAAAGAATGCTAGCTCGGACAGTACTTAAATTTGACGCAAAAAAGGGATGTAACACGAGGACTTCCCAAAAGGTCACCCATCCTAGTACTACTCTCGCCCAAGCACGCTTAACTTCGAAGTTTTGATGGGATCAGGTGCATTAGTGCTGGTATGGTCGCATCCGTTCACTTATGCAAACATTTCGCTCTTATCCCTTCACGACACCATCACTTTTCCGTCGAGCCTCCGAATTTCGATTGTAATATCTTCGGACGAAGATCGTTTCGATACCGTTCCCTCGAAACCCCGACCAAAGGACACCCTCTTTACTACGGAGCCCGGTAAAAAAAATTTAGAAATGAATATTAAAAGAATCTTAGCTCGGACAGTATTTAAATTTGAAGCAAAAAAGGGATGCAACACGAGGACTTCCCAGGAGGTCACCCATTCTAGTACTACTCTCGCCCAAGCACGCTTAACTTCGGAGTTCTGATGGGATCCGGTGCATTAGTGCTGGTATGGTCGCATCCGTTCACTTATGCAAACATTTCGCTCATATCCCTTCACGACACCGTCACTTTTCCGTCGAGCCTCCGATTTTCGATTGTAATATCTTCGGACGAAGATCGTTTCGATACCGTTCTCTCGAAACCCCGACCAAAGGACACCCTCTTTACTACGGAGCCCGGAAAAAAAATTTAGAAATGAATATTAAAAGAATGCTAGCTCGGACTGTACTTAAATTTGACGCAAAAAAGGGATGCAACACGAGGACTTCCCAAGAGGTCACCCATCCTAGTACTACTCTCGACCATGCACACTTAACTTCGGAGTTCTGATGGGATCCGGTGAATTAGTGCTGGTATGGTCGCATCCGTTCACTTATGCAAACATTTCGATCTTATCCCTTCACGGCACCGTCACTTTTCCGTCGAGGCTCCGATTTTCGATTGTAATATATTCGGACGAAGATCGTTTCGATACCGTTCCCTCAAAACCCCGACCAAAGGACACCCTCTTTACTACGGAGCCCGGTAAAAAAATTTAGAAATGAATATTAAAAGAATGCTAGCTGGGGCAGCACTTAAATTTGACGCAAAAAAGGGATGCAACACGAGGACTTCCCAGGAGGTCACCCATCCTAGTACTACTTTCGCCCAACCACGCTTAACTTCGGAGTTCTGATGGGATCCGGTGCATTAGTGCTGGTATGGTCGCATCCGTTCACTTATGAAAACATTTCGCTCATATCCCTTCACGACACCGTCACTTTTCCGTCGAGCCTCCGATTTTCGATTGTAATATCTTCGGACGAAGATCGTTTCGATACCGTTCTCTCGAAACCCCGACCAAAGGACACCCTCTTTACTACGGAGCCCGGAAAAAAAATTTAGAAATGAATATTAAAAGAATGCTAGCTCGGACTGTACTTAAATTTGACGCAAAAAAGGAATGCAACACGAGGACTTCCCAAGAGGTCACCCATCCTAGTACTACTCTCGACCATGCACACTTAACTTCGGAGTTCTGATGGGATCCGGTGAATTAGTGCTGGTATGGTCGCATCCGTTCACTTATGCAAACATTTCGATCTTATCCCTTCACGGCACCGTCACTTTTCCGTCGAGGCTCCGATTTTCGATTGTAATATATTCGGACGAAGATCGTTTCGATACCGTTCCCTCAAAACCCCGACCAAAGGACACCCTCTTTACTACGGAGCCCGGTAAAAAAATTTAGAAATGAATATTAAAAGAATGCTAGCTGGGGCAGTACTTAAATTTGACGCAAAAAAGGGATGCAACACGAGGACTTCCCAGGAGGTCACCCATCCTAGTACTACTCTCGCCCAACCACGCTTAACTTCGGAGTTCTGATGGGATCCGGTGCATTAGTGCTGGTATGGTCGCATCTGTTCACTTATGCAAACATTTCGCTCTTATCCCTTCACGACACCGTCACTTTTCCATCGAGCCTCCGATTTTCGATTGTAATATCTTAAGACGAAGATCGTTTCGATACCGTTCCCTCGAAACCCCGACCAAAGGACACCCTCTTTATTACGGAGCCCGGAAAAAAAAATTTAGAAATGAATATTAAAAGAATGCTAGCTCGGACAGTACTTAAATTTGACGCAAAAAAGGGGATGCAACACGACGACTTCCCAGAAGGTCACCCATCCTAGTACTACTCTCGCCCAAGCACGCTTAACTTCGGAGATCTGATGGGATCTGGTGCATTAGTGCTGGTATGGTCGCATCCGTTCACTTATGCAAACATTTCGCTCTTATCCCTTCACGACACCGTCACTTTTCCTTCGAGCCTCCGATTTTCGATTGTAATATCTTCGGACGAAGATCGTTTCGATACCGTTCACTCGAAACCCCGACCAAAGGACACTCTCTTTACTACGGAGCCCGGAAAAAAAAATTTAGAAATGAATATTAAAAGAATGCTAGCTCGGACAGCACTTAAATTTGACGCAAAAAAGGGATGCAACACGAGGACTTCCCAAGAGGTCACCCATCCTAGTACTACTCTCACCCAAGCAGACTTAACTTCGGAGTTCTGATGGGATCCGGTGAATTAGTGCTGGTATGGTCGCATCCGTTCACTGATGCAAACATTTCGCTCTTATCCCTTCACGACACCGTCACTTTTCCGTCGAGCCTCCGATTTTCGATTGTAATATCTTCGAACGAAGATCGTTTCGATACCGTTCCCTCGAAACCCCGACCAAAGGACACCCTCTTTACTAAAGAGCCCGGAAAAAAAAATTTAGAAATGAATATTAAAAGAATGCTAGCTCGGACAGTACTTAAATTTGACGCAAAAAAGGGATGTAACACGAGGACTTCCCAAAAGGTCACCCATCCTAGTACTACTCTCGCCCAAGCACGCTTAACTTCGAAGTTCTGATGGGATCAGGTGCATTAGTGCTGGTATGGTCGCATCCGTTCACTTATGCAAACATTTCGCTCTTATCCCTTCACGACACCATCACTTTTCCGTCGAGCCTCCGAATTTCGATTGTAATATCTTCGGACGAAGATCGTTTCGATACCGTTCCCTCGAAACCCCGACCAAAGGACACCCTCTTTACTACGGAGCCCGGTAAAAAAAATTTAGAAATGAATATTAAAAGAATCTTAGCTCGGACAGTATTTAAATTTGAAGCAAAAAAGGGATGCAACACGAGGACTTCCCAAGAGGTCACCCATCCTAGTACTACTCTCGCCCAAGCACACTTAACTTCGGAGTTCTGATGGGATCTGGTGAATTAGTGCTGGTATGGTCGCATCCGTTCACTTATGCAAACATTTCGCTCTTATCCCTTCACGACACCGTCACTTTTCCTTCGAGCCTCCGATTTTCGATTGTAATATCTTCGGACGAAGATCGTTTCGATACCGTTCCCTCAAAACCCCGACCAAAGGACACCCTCTTTACTACGGAGCCCGGTAAAAAAATTTAGAAATGAATATTAAAAGAATGCTAGCTCGGGCAGTACTTAAATTTGACGCAAAAAAGGGATGCAACACGAGGACTTCCCAGGAGGTCACCCATCCTAGTACTACTCTCGCCCAAGCACGCTTAACTTCGGAGATCTGATGGGATCTGGTGCATTAGTGCTGGTATGGTCGCATCCGTTCACTTATGCAAACATTTCGCTCTTATCCCTTCACGACACCGTCACTTTTCCTTCGAGCCTCCGATTTTCGATTGTAATATCTTCGGACGAAGATCGTTTCGATACCGTTCCCTCGAAACCCCGACCAAAGGACACCCTCTTTACTACGGAGCCCGGTAAAAAAAAATTAGAAATGAATATTAAAAGAATGCTAGCTCGGACAGTACTTAAATTTGACGTTAAAAGGGATGCAACACGAGGACTTCCCAGGAGGTCACCCATCCTAGTACTACTCTCGCCCAAGCACGCTTAACTTCGGAGTTCTGATGGGATCCAGTGCATTAGTGCTGGTATGGTCGCATCCGTTCAATTATGCAAACATTTCGCTCTTATCCCTTCACGACACCGTCACTTTTCCGTCGAGCCTCCGGTTTTCGATTGTAATATCTTCGGACGAAGATCGTTTCGATACCGTTCACTCGAAACCCCGACCAAAGGACACTCTCTTTACTACGGAGCCCGGAAAAAAAAATTTAGAAATGAATATTAAAAGAATGCTAGCTCGGACAGCACTTAAATTTGACGCAAAAAAGGGATGCAACACGAGGACTTCCCAAGAGGTCACCCATCCTAGTACTACTCTCACCCAAGCAGACTTAACTTCGGAGTTCTGATGGGATCCGGTGAATTAGTGCTGGTATGGTCGCATCCGTTCACTGATGCAAACATTTCGCTCTTATCCCTTCACGACACCGTCACTTTTCCGTCGAGCCTCCGATT
Organism: Persicaria maculosa; assembly: GCA_963922045.1. Taxonomy (NCBI): domain Eukaryota; kingdom Viridiplantae; phylum Streptophyta; class Magnoliopsida; order Caryophyllales; family Polygonaceae; genus Persicaria; species Persicaria maculosa. The sequence continues at coordinate 56,231,933 of OY998261.1, read as the reverse complement.
TTCGATTGTAATATCTTCGAACGAAGATCGTTTCGATACCGTTCCCTCGAAACCCCGACCAAAGGACACCCTCTTTACTAAAGAGCCCGGAAAAAAAAATTTAGAAATGAATATTAAAAGAATGCTAGCTCGGACAGTACTTAAATTTGACGCAAAAAAGGGATGTAACACGAGGACTTCCCAAAAGGTCACCCATCCTAGTACTACTCTCGCCCAAGCACGCTTAACTTCGAAGTTCTGATGGGATCAGGTGCATTAGTGCTGGTATGGTCGCATCCGTTCACTTATGCAAACATTTCGCTCTTATCCCTTCACGACACCATCACTTTTCCGTCGAGCCTCCGAATTTCGATTGTAATATCTTCGGACGAAGATCGTTTCGATACCGTTCCCTCGAAACCCCGACCAAAGGACACCCTCTTTACTACGGAGCCCGGTAAAAAAAATTTAGAAATGAATATTAAAAGAATCTTAGCTCGGACAGTATTTAAATTTGAAGCAAAAAAGGGATGCAACACGAGGACTTCCCAAGAGGTCACCCATCCTAGTACTACTCTCGCCCAAGCACACTTAACTTCGGAGTTCTGATGGGATCTGGTGAATTAGTGCTGGTATGGTCGCATCCGTTCACTGATGCAAACATTTCGCTCTTATCCCTTAACGACACCGTCACTTTTCCGTCGAGCCTCCGATTTTCAATTGTAATATCTTCGAACGAAGATCGTTTCGATACCGTTCCCTCGAAACCCCGACCAAAGGACACCCTCTTTACTAAAGAGCCCGGAAAAAAAAATTTAGAAATGAATATTAAAAGAATGCTAGCTCGGACAGTACTTAAATTTGACGCAAAAAAGGGATGTAACACGAGGACTTCCCAAAAGGTCACCCATCCTAGTACTACTCTCGCCCAAGCACGCTTAACTTCGAAGTTCTGATGGGATCAGGTGCATTAGTGCTGGTATGGTCGCATCCGTTCACTTATGCAAACATTTCGCTCTTATTCCTTCACGACACCATCACTTTTCCGTCGAGCCTCCTAATTTCGATTGTAATATCTTCGGACGAAGATCGTTTCGATACCGTTCCCTCGAAACCCCGACCAAAGGACACCCTCTTTACTACGGAGCCCGGTAAAAAAAATTTAGAAATGATAATTAAAAGAATCTTAGCTCGGACAGTATTTAAATTTGAAGCAAAAAAGGGATGCAACACGAGGACTTCCCAGGAGGTCACCCATTCTAGTACTACTCTCGCCCAAGCACGCTTAACTTCGGAGTTCTGATGGGATCCGGTGCATTAGTGCTGGTATGGTCGCATCCGTTCACTTATGCAAACATTTCGCTCATATCCCTTCACGACACCGTCACTTTTCCGTCGAGCCTCCGATTTTCGATTGTAATATCTTCGGACGAAGATCGTTTCGATACCGTTCTCTCGAAACCCCGACCAAAGGACACCCTCTTTACTACGGAGCCCGGAAAAAAAATTTAGAAATGAATATTAAAAGAATGCTAGCTCGGACTGTACTTAAATTTGACGCAAAAAAGGGATGCAACACGAGGACTTCCCAAGAGGTCACCCATCCTAGTACTACTCTCGACCATGCACACTTAACTTCGGAGTTCTGATGGGATCCGGTGAATTAGTGCTGGTATGGTCGCATCCGTTCACTTATGCAAACATTTCGATCTTATCCCTTCACGGCACCGTCACTTTTCCGTCGAGGCTCCGATTTTCGATTGTAATATATTCGGACGAAGATCGTTTCGATACCGTTCCCTCAAAACCCCGACCAAAGGACACCCTCTTTACTACGGAACCCGGTAAAAAAATTTAGAAATGAATATTAAAAGAATGCTAGCTGGGGCAGTACTTAAATTTGACGCAAAAAAGGGATGCAACACGAGGACTTCCCAGGAGGTCACCCATCCTAGTACTACTCTCGCCCAACCACGCTTAACTTCGGAGTTCTGATGGGATCCGGTGCATTAGTGCTGGTATGGTCGCATCTGTTCACTTATGCAAACATTTCGCTCTTATCCCTTCACGACACCGTCACTTTTCCGTCGAGCCTCCGATTTTCGATTGTAATATCTTAAGACGAAGATCGTTTCGATACCGTTCCCTCGAAACCCCGACCAAAGGACACCCTCTTTATTACGGAGCCCGGAAAAAAAAAATTTAGAAATGAATATTAAAAGAATGCTAGCTCGGACAGTACTTAAATTTGACGCAAAAAAGGGGATGCAACACGAGGACTTCCCAGAAGGTCACCCATCCTAGTACTACTCTCGCCCAAGCACGCTTAACTTCGGAGATCTGATGGGATCTGGTGCATTAGTGCTGGTATGGTCGCATCCGTTCACTTATGCAAACATTTCCCTCTTATCCCTTCACGACACCGTCACTTTTCCTTCGAGCCTCCGATTTTCGATTGTAATATCTTCGGACGAAGATCGTTTCGATACCGTTCCCTCGAAACCCCGACCAAAGGACACCCTCTTTACTACGGAGCCCGGTAAAAAAAAATTAGAAATGAATATTAAAAGAATGCTAGCTCGGACAGTATTTAAATTTGACGCAAAAAAGGGATGCAACACGAGGACTTCCCAGGAGGTCACCCATCATAGTACTACTCTCGCCCAAGCTCGCTTAACTTCGGAGTTCTAATGGGATCCGGTGCATTACTGCTGGTATGGTCGCATCCGTTCACTTATGCAAACATTTCGCTCTTATCCCTTCACGACACCGTCACTTTTTCGTCGAGCCTCCGATTTTCGATTGTAATATCTTCGGACGAAGATCGTTTCGATACCGTTCCCTCGAAACCCCGACCAAAGGACACCCTCTTTACTACGGAGCCCGGTAAAAAAATTTAGAAATGAATATTAAAAGAATGCTAGCTCGGACAGTATTTAAATTTGACGCAAAAAAGGGATGCAACACGAGGACTTCCCAGGAGGTCACCCATCATAGTACTACTCTCGCCCAAGCACGCTTAACTTCGGAGTTCTAATGGGATCCGGTGCATTACTGCTGGTATGGTCGCATCCGTTCACTGATGCAAACATTTCGCTCTTATCCCTTAACGACACCGTCACTTTTCCGTCGAGCCTCCGATTTTCGATTGTAATATCTTCGAACGAAGATCGTTTCGATACCGTTCCCTCGAAACCCCGACCAAAGGACACCCTCTTTACTAAAGAGCCCGGAAAAAAAAATTTAGAAATGAATATTAAAAGAATGCTAGCTCGGACAGTACTTAAATTTGACGCAAAAAAGGGATGTAACACGAGGACTTCCCAAAAGGTCACCCATCCTAGTACTACTCTCGCCCAAGCACGCTTAACTTCGAAGTTCTGATGGGATCAGGTGCATTAGTGCTGGTATGGTCGCATCCGTTCACTTATGCAAACATTTCGCTCTTATCCCTTCACGACACCATCACTTTTCCGTCGAGCCTCCTAATTTCGATTGTAATATCTTCGGACGAAGATCGTTTCGATACCGTTCCCTCGAAACCCCGACCAAAGGACACCCTCTTTACTACGGAGCCCGGTAAAAAAAATTTAGAAATGATAATTAAAAGAATCTTAGCTCGGACAGTATTTAAATTTGAAGCAAAAAAGGGATGCAACACGAGGACTTCCCAGGAGGTCACCCATTCTAGTACTACTCTCGCCCAAGCACGCTTAACATCGGAGTTCTGATGGGATCCAGTGCATTAGTGCTGGTATGGTCGCATCCGTTCACTTATGCAAACATTTCGCTCATATCCCTTCACGACACCGTCACTTTTCCGTCGAGCCTCCGATTTTCGATTGTAATATCTTCGGACGAAGATCGTTTCGATACCGTTCTCTCGAAACCCCGACCAAAGGACACCCTCTTTACTACGGAGCCCGGAAAAAAAATTTAGAAATGAATATTAAAAGAATGCTAGCTCGGACTGTACTTAAATTTGACGCAAAAAAGGGATGCAACACGAGGACTTCCCAAGAGGTCACCCATCCTAGTACTACTCTCGACCATGCACACTTAACTTCGGAGTTCTGATGGGATCCGGTGAATTAGTGCTGGTATGGTCGCATCCGTTCACTTATGCAAACATTTCGATCTTATCCCTTCACGGCACCGTCACTTTTCCGTCGAGGCTCCGATTTTCGATTGTAATATATTCGGACGAAGATCGTTTCGATACCGTTCCCTCAAAACCCCGACCAAAGGACACCCTCTTTACTACGGAGCCCGGTAAAAAAATTTAGAAATGAATATTAAAAGAATGCTAGCTGGGGCAGTACTTAAATTTGACGCAAAAAAGGGATGCAACACGAGGACTTCCCAGGAGGTCACCCATCCTAGTACTACTCTCGCCCAACCACGCTTAACTTCGGAGTTCTGATGGGATCCGGTGCATTAGTGCTGGTATGGTCGCATCTGTTCACTTATGCAAACATTTCGCTCTTATCCCTTCACGACACCGTCACTTTTCCGTCGAGCCTCCGATTTTCGATTGTAATATCTTAAGACGAAGATCGTTTCGATACCGTTCCCTCGAAACCCCGACCAAAGGACACCCTCTTTATTACGGAGCCCGAAAAAAAAAAATTTAGAAATGAATATTAAAAGAATGCTAGCTCGGACAGTACTTAAATTTGACGCAAAAAAGGGGATGCAACACGAGGACTTCCCAGAAGGTCACCCATCCTAGTACTACTCTCGCCCAAGCACGCTTAACTTCGGAGATCTGATGGGATCTGGTGCATTAGTGCTGGTATGGTCGCATCCGTTCACTTATGCAAACATTTCGCTCTTATCCCTTCACGACACCGTCACTTTTCCTTCGAGCCTCCGATTTTCGATTGTAATATCTTCGGACGAAGATCGTTTCGATACCGTTCCCTCGAAACCCCGACCAAAGGACACCCTCTTTACTACGGAGCCCGGTAAAAAAAAATTAGAAATGAATATTAAAAGAATGCTAGCTCGGACAGTATTTAAATTTGACGCAAAAAAGGGATGCAACACGAGGACTTCCCAGGAGGTCACCCATCATAGTACTACTCTCGCCCAAGCACGCTTAACTTCGGAGTTCTAATGGGATCCGGTGCATTACTGCTGGTATGGTCGCATCCGTTCACTTATGCAAACATTTCGCTCTTATCCCTTCACGACACCGTCACTTTTTCGTCGAGCCTCCGATTTTCGATTGTAATATCTTCGGACGAAGATCGTTTCGATACCGTTCCCTCGAAACCCCGACCAAAGGACACCCTCTTTACTACGGAGCCCGGTAAAAAAATTTAGAAATGAATATTAAAAGAATGCTAGCTCGGACAGTATTTAAATTTGACGCAAAAAAGGGATGCAACACGAGGACTTCCCAGGAGGTCACCCATCATAGTACTACTCTCGCCCAAGCACGCTTAACTTCGGAGTTCTAATGGGATCCGGTGCATTACTGCTGGTATGGTCGCATCCGTTCACTGATGCAAACATTTCGCTCTTATCCCTTAACGACACCGTCACTTTTCCGTCGAGCCTCCGATTTTCGATTGTAATATCTTCGAACGAAGATCGTTTCGATACCGTTCCCTCGAAACCCCGACCAAAGGACACCCTCTTTACTAAAGAGCCCGGAAAAAAAAATTTAGAAATGAATATTAAAAGAATGCTAGCTCGGACAGTACTTAAATTTGACGCAAAAAAGGGATGTAACACGAGGACTTCCCAAAAGGTCACCCATCCTAGTACTACTCTCGCCCAAGCACGCTTAACTTCGAAGTTCTGATGGGATCAGGTGCATTAGTGCTGGTATGGTCGCATCCGTTCACTTATGCAAACATTTCGCTCTTATCCCTTCACGACACCATCACTTTTCCGTCGAGCCTCCTAATTTCGATTGTAATATCTTCGGACGAAGATCGTTTCGATACCGTTCCCTCGAAACCCCGACCAAAGGACACCCTCTTTACTACGGAGCCCGGTAAAAAAAATTTAGAAATGATAATTAAAAGAATCTTAGCTCGGACAGTATTTAAATTTGAAGCAAAAAAGGGATGCAACACGAGGACTTCCCAGGAGGTCACCCATTCTAGTACTACTCTCGCCCAAGCACGCTTAACTTCGGAGTTCTGATGGGATCCGGTGCATTAGTGCTGGTATGGTCGCATCCGTTCACTTATGCAAACATTTCGCTCATATCCCTTCACGACACCGTCACTTTTCCGTCGAGCCTCCGATTTTCGATTGTAATATCTTCGGACGAAGATCGTTTCGATACCGTTCTCTCGAAACCCCGACCAAAGGACACCCTCTTTACTACGGAGCCCGGAAAAAAAATTTAGAAATGAATATTAAAAGAATGCTAGCTCGGACTGTACTTAAATTTGACGCAAAAAAGGGATGCAACACGAGGACTTCCCAAGAGGTCACCCATCCTAGTACTACTCTCGACCATGCACACTTAACTTCGGAGTTCTGATGGGATCCGGTGAATTAGTGCTGGTATGGTCGCATCCGTTCACTTATGCAAACATTTCGATCTTATCCCTTCACGGCACCGTCACTTTTCCGTCGAGCCTCCGATTTTCGATTGTAATATATTCGGACGAAGATCGTTTCGATACCGTTCCCTCAAAACCCCGACCAAAGGACACCCTCTTTACTACGGAGCCCGGTAAAAAAATTTAGAAATGAATATTAAAAGAATGCTAGCTGGGGCAGCACTTAAATTTGACGCAAAAAAGGGATGCAACACGAGGACTTCCCAGGAGGTCACCCATCCTAGTACTACTCTCGCCCAACCACGCTTAACTTCGGAGTTCTGATGGGATCCGGTGCATTAGTGCTGGTATGGTCGCATCCGTTCACTTATGCAAACATTTCGCTCATATCCCTTCACGACACCGTCACTTTTCCGTCGAGCCTCCGATTTTCGATTGTAATATCTTCGGACGAAGATCGTTTCGATACCGTTCTCTCGAAACCCCGACCAAAGGACACCCTCTTTACTACGGAGCCCGGAAAAAAAATTTAGAAATGAATATTAAAAGAATGCTAGCTCGGACTGTACTTAAATTTGACGCAAAAAAGGGATGCAACACGAGGACTTCCCAAGAGGTCACCCATCCTAGTACTACTCTCGACCATGCACACTTAACTTCGGAGTTCTGATGGGATCCGGTGAATTAGTGCTGGTATGGTCGCATCCGTTCACTTATGCAAACATTTCGATCTTATCCCTTCACGGCACCGTCACTTTTCCGTCGAGGCTCCGATTTTCGATTGTAATATATTCGGACGAAGATCGTTTCGATACCGTTCCCTCAAAACCCCGACCAAAGGACACCCTCTTTACTACGGAGCCCGGTAAAAAAATTTAGAAATGAATATTAAAAGAATGCTAGCTGGGGCAGTACTTAAATTTGACGCAAAAAAGGGATGCAACACGAGGACTTCCCAGGAGGTCACCCATCCTAGTACTACTCTCGCCCAACCACGCTTAACTTCGGAGTTCTGATGGGATCCGGTGCATTAGTGCTGGTATGGTCGCATCTGTTCACTTATGCAAACATTTCGCTCTTATCCCTTCACGACACCGTCACTTTTCCATCGAGCCTCCGATTTTCGATTGTAATATCTTAAGACGAAGATCGTTTCGATACCGTTCCCTCGAAACCCCGACCAAAGGACACCCTCTTTATTACGGAGCCCGGAAAAAAAAATTTAGAAATGAATATTAAAAGAATGCTAGCTCGGACAGTACTTAAATTTGACGCAAAAAAGGGGATGCAACACGAGGACTTCCCAGAAGGTCACCCATCCTAGTACTACTCTCGCCCAAGCACGCTTAACTTCGGAGATCTGATGGGATCTGGTGCATTAGTGCTGGTATGGTCGCATCCGTTCACTTATGCAAACATTTCGCTCTTATCCCTTCACGACACCGTCACTTTTCCTTCGAGCCTCCGATTTTCGATTGTAATATCTTCGGACGAAGATCGTTTCGATACCGTTCCCTCGAAACCCCGACCAAAGGACACCCTCTTTACTACGGAGCCCGGTAAAAAAAAATTAGAAATGAATATTAAAAGAATGCTAGCTCGGACAGTACTTAAATTTGACGTTAAAAGGGATGCAACACGAGGACTTCCCAGGAGGTCACCCATCCTAGTACTACTCTCGCCCAAGCACGCTTAACTTCGGAGTTCTGATGGGATCCAGTGCATTAGTGCTGGTATGGTCGCATCCGTTCAATTATGCAAACATTTCGCTCTTATCCCTTCACGACACCGTCACTTTTCCGTCGAGCCTCCGGTTTTCGATTGTAATATCTTCGGACGAAGATCGTTTCGATACCGTTCACTCGAAACCCCGACCAAAGGACACTCTCTTTACTACGGAGCCCGGAAAAAAAAATTTAGAAATGAATATTAAAAGAATGCTAGCTCGGACAGCACTTAAATTTGACGCAAAAAAGGGATGCAACACGAGGACTTCCCAAGAGGTCACCCATCCTAGTACTACTCTCACCCAAGCAGACTTAACTTCGGAGTTCTGATGGGATCCGGTGAATTAGTGCTGGTATGGTCGCATCCGTTCACTGATGCAAACATTTCGCTCTTATCCCTTCACGACACCGTCACTTTTCCGTCGAGCCTCCGATTTTCGATTGTAATATCTTCGAACGAAGATCGTTTCGATACCGTTCCCTCGAAACCCCGACCAAAGGACACCCTCTTTACTAAAGAGCCCGGAAAAAAAAATTTAGAAATGAATATTAAAAGAATGCTAGCTCGGACAGTACTTAAATTTGACGCAAAAAAGGGATGTAACACGAGGACTTCCCAAAAGGTCACCCATCCTAGTACTACTCTCGCCCAAGCACGCTTAACTTCGAAGTTCTGATGGGATCAGGTGCATTAGTGCTGGTATGGTCGCATCCGTTCACTTATGCAAACATTTCGCTCTTATCCCTTCACGACACCATCACTTTTCCGTCGAGCCTCCTAATTTCGATTGTAATATCTTCGGACGAAGATCGTTTCGATACCGTTCCCTCGAAACCCCGACCAAAGGACACCCTCTTTACTACGGAGCCCGGTAAAAAAAATTTAGAAATGATAATTAAAAGAATCTTAGCTCAGACAGTATTTAAATTTGAAGCAAAAAAGGGATGCAACACGAGGACTTCCCAGGAGGTCACCCATTCTAGTACTACTCTCGCCCAAGCACGCTTAACTTCGGAGTTCTGATGGGATCCGGTGCATTAGTGCTGGTATGGTCGCATCCGTTCACTTATGCAAACATTTCGCTCATATCCCTTCACGACACCGTCACTTTTCCGTCGAGCCTCCGATTTTCGATTGTAATATCTTCGGACGAAGATCGTTTCGATACCGTTCTCTCGAAACCCCGACCAAAGGACACCCTCTTTACTACGGAGCCCGGAAAAAAAATTTAGAAATGAATATTAAAAGAATGCTAGCTCGGACTGTACTTAAATTTGACGCAAAAAAGGGATGCAACACGAGGACTTCCCAAGAGGTCACCCATCCTAGTACTACTCTCGACCATGCACACTTAACTTCGGAGTTCTGATGGGATCCGGTGAATTAGTGCTGGTATGGTCGCATCCGTTCACTTATGCAAACATTTCGATCTTATCCCTTCACGGCACCGTCACTTTTCCGTCGAGGCTCCGATTTTCGATTGTAATATATTCGGACGAAGATCGTTTCGATACCGTTCCCTCAAAACCCCGACCAAAGGACACCCTCTTTACTACGGAGCCCGGTAAAAAAATTTAGAAATGAATATTAAAAGAATGCTAGCTGGGGCAGTACTTAAATTTGACGCAAAAAAGGGATGCAACACGAGGACTTCCCAGGAGGTCACCCATCCTAGTACTACTCTCGCCCAACCACGCTTAACTTCGGAGTTCTGATGGGATCCGGTGCATTAGTGCTGGTATGGTCGCATCTGTTCACTTATGCAAACATTTCGCTCTTATCCCTTCACGACACCGTCACTTTTCCGTCGAGCCTCCGATTTTCGATTGTAATATCTTAAGACGAAGATCGTTTCGATACCGTTCCCTCGAAACCCCGACCAAAGGACACCCTCTTTATTACGGAGCCCGGAAAAAAAAAATTTAGAAATGAATATTAAAAGAATGCTAGCTCGGACAGTACTTAAATTTGACGCAAAAAAGGGGATGCAACACGAGGACTTCCCAGAAGGTCACCCATCCTAGTACTACTCTCGCCCAAGCACGCTTAACTTCGGAGATCTGATGGGATCTGGTGCATTAGTGCTGGTATGGTCGCATCCGTTCACTTATGCAAACATTTCGCTCTTATCCCTTCACGACACCGTCACTTTTCCTTCGAGCCTCCGATTTTCGATTGTAATATCTTCGGACGAAGATCGTTTCGATACCGTTCCCTCGAAACCCCGACCAAAGGACACCCTCTTTACTACGGAGCCCGGTAAAAAAAAATTAGAAATGAATATTAAAAGAATGCTAGCTCGGACAGTATTTAAATTTGACGCAAAAAAGGGATGCAACACGAGGACTTCCCAGGAGGTCACCCATCATAGTACTACTCTGGCCCAAGCACGCTTAACTTCGGAGTTCTAATGGGATCCGGTGCATTACTGCTGGTATGGTCGCATCCGTTCACTTATGCAAACATTTCGCTCTTATCCCTTCACGACACCGTCACTTTTCCGTCGAGCCTCCGATTTTCGATTGTAATATCTTCGGACGAAGATCATTTCGATACCGTTCCCTCGAAACCCCGACCAAAGGACACCCTCTTTACTACGGAGCCCGGAAAAAAAAATTTAGAAATGAATATTAAAAGAATGCTAGCTCGGACAGTACTTAAATTTGACGCAAAAAAGGGATGCAACACGAGGACTTCCCAGGAGGTCACCCATCCTAGTAATACTCTCGCCCAAGCACGCTTAACTTCGGAGTTCTGATGGGATCCGGTGCATTAGTGCTGGTATGGTCGCATCCGTTCACTTATGCAAACATTTCGCTCTTATCCCTTCACGACACCGTCACTTTTCCGTCGAGCCTCCGATTTTCGATTGTAATATCTTCGGACGAAGATCATTTCGATACCGTTCCCTCGAAACCCCGACCAAAGGACACCCTCTTTACTACGGAGCCCGGAAAAAAAAATTTAGAAATGAATATTAAAAGAATGCTAGCTCGGACAGTACTTAAATTTGACGCAAAAAAGGGATGCAACACGAGGACTTCCCAAGAGGACACCCATCCTAGTACTACTCTCGCCAAAGCAAACTTAACTTCGGAGTTCTATTGGGATCCGGTGAATTAGTACTGGTATGGTCGCATCCGTTCACTTATGCAAACATTTCGCTCTTATCCCTTCACGACACCGTCACTTTTCCGTCGAGCCTCCGATTTTCGATTGTAATATCTTCGGACGAAGATCGTTTCGATACCGTACCCTCGAAACCCCGACCAAAGGACACCCTCTTTACTACGGAGCCTGGTAAAAAAAAATTAGAAATGAATATTAAAAGAATGCTAGCTCGGACAGTACTTAAATTTGACGTTAAAAGGGATGCAACACGAGGACTTCCCAGGAGATCACCCATCCTAGTTCTACTCTCGCCCAAGCACGCTTAACTTCGGAGTTCTGATGGGATTCGGTGCATTAGTGCTGGTATGGTCGCATCCGTTCAATTATGCAAACATTTCGCTCTTATCCCTTCACGACACCGTCACTTTTCCGTCGAGCCTCCGGTTTTCGATTGTAATATCTTCGGACGAAGATCGTTTCGATACCGTTCCCTCGAAACCCCGACCAAAGGACACCCTCTTTACTACGGAGCCCGGAAAAAAAAATTTAGAAATGAATATTAAAAGAATGCTAGCTCGGACAGTACTTAAATTTGACGCAAAAAAGGGATGCAACACGAGGACTTCCCAAGAGGTCACCCATCCTAGTACTACTCTCGCCCAAGCACACTTAACTTCGGAGTTCTGATGGGATCCGGTGAATTAGTGCTGGTATGGTCGCATCCATTCACTTATGCAAACATTTCGCTCTTATCCCTTCACGACACCGTCACTTTTCCGTCGAGCCTCCGATTTTCGATTGTAATATCTTCGGACGAAGATCGTTTCGATACCGTTCCCTCAAAACCCCGACCAAAGGACACCCTCTTTACTAAGGAGCCCGGAAAAAAAAATTTAGAAATGAATATTAAAAGAATGCTAGCTCGGACAGTACTTAAATTTGACGTAAAAAAGGGATGTAACACGAGGACTTCCCAAAAGGTCACCCACCCTAGTACTACTCTCGCCCAAGCACGCTTAACTTCGGAGTTCTGATGGGATCAGGTGCATTAGTGCTGGTATGGTCGCATCCGTTCACTTATGCAAACATTTCGCTCTTCTCCCTTCACGACACCATCACTTTTCCGTCGAGCCTCCGAATTTCGATTGTAATATCTTCGGACGAAGATCGTTTCGATACCGTTCCCTCGAAACCCCGACCAAAGGACACCCTCTTTACTACGGAGCCCGGTAAAAAAAATTTAGAAATGAATATTAAAAGAATGCTAGCTCGGACAGTATTTAAATTTGACGCAAAAAAGGGATGCAACACGAGGACTTCCCAGGAGGTCACCCATTCTAGTACTACTCTCGCCCAAGCACGCTTAACTTCGGAGTTCTGATGGGATCCGGTGCATTAGTGCTGGTATGGTCGCATCCGTTCACTTATGCAAACATTTCGCTCTTATCCCTTCACGACACCGTCACTTTTCCGTCGAGCCTCCGATTTTCGATTGTAATATCTTCGGACGAAGATCGTTTCGATACCGTTCCCTCGAAACCCCGACCAAAGGACACCCTCTTTACTACGGAGCCCGGTAAAAAAAATTAGAAATGAATATTAAAAGAATGCTAGCTCGGACAGTACTTAAATTTGACGTTAAAAGGGATGCAACACGAGGACTTCCCAGGAGGCCACCCATCCTAGTACTACTCTCGCCCAAGCACGCTTAACTTCGGAGTTCTGATGGGATTCGGTGCATTAGTGCTGGTATGGTCGCATCCGTTCAATTATGCAAACATTTCGCTCTTATCCCTTCACGACACCGTCACTTTTCCGTCGAGCCTCCGGTTTTCGATTGTAATATCTTCGGACGAAGATCGTTTCGATACCGTTCCCTCGAAACCCCGACCAAAGGACACCCTCTTTACTACGGAGCCCGGAAAAAAAAATTTAGAAATGAATATTAAAAGAATGCTAGCTCGGACAGTACTTAAATTTGACGCAAAAAAGGGATGCAACACGAGGACTTCCCAAGAGGTCACCCATCCTAGTACTACTCTCGCCCAAGCACACTTAACTTCGGAGTTCTGATGGGATCCGGTGAATTAGTGCTGGTATGGTCGCATCCATTCACTTATGCAAACATTTCACTCTTATCCCTTCACGACACCGTCACTTTTCCGTCGAGCCTCCGATTTTCGATTGTAATATCTTCGGACGAAGATCGTTTCGATACCGTTCCCTCGAAACCCCGACCAAAGGACACCCTCTTTACTAAGGAGCCCGGAAAAAAAAAATTAGAAATGAATGTCAAAAGAATGCTAGCTCGGACAGTACTTAAATTTGACGTAAAAAAGGGATGTAACACGAGGACTTCCCAAAAGGTCACCCACCCTAGTACTACTCTCGCCCAAGCACGCTTATCTTCGGAGTTCTGATGGGATCAGGTGCATTAGTGCTGGTATGGTCGCATCCGTTCACTTATGCAAACATTTCGCTCTTCTCCCTTCACGACACCATCACTTTTCCGTCGAGCCTCCGAATTTCGATTGTAATATCTTCGGACGAAGATCGTTTCGATACCGTTCCCTCGAAACCTCGACCAAAGGACACCCTCTTTACTACGGAGCCCGGTAAAAAAAATTTAGAAATGAATATTAAAAGAATACTAGCTCGGACAGTATTTAAATTTGACGCAAAAAATGGATGCAACACGAGGACTTCCCAGGAGGTCATCCATTCTAGTACTACTCTCGCCCAAGCACGCTTAACTTTGGAGTTCTGATGGGATCCGGTGCATTAGTGCTGGTATGGTCGCATCCGTTCACTTATGCAAACATTTCGCTCTTATCCCTTCACGACACCGTCACTTTTCCGTCGAGCCTCCGATTTTCGATTGTAATATCTTCGGACGAAGATCGTTTCGATACCGTTCTCTCGAAACCCCGACCAAAGGACACCCTCTTTACTACGGAGCCCGGAAAAAAAAATTTAGAAATGAATATTAAAAGAATGCTAGCTCGGACTGTACTTAAATTTGACGCAAAAAAGGGATGCAACACGAGGACTTCCCAAGAGGTCACCCATCCTAGTACTACTCTCGACCAAGCACACTTAACTTCGGAGTTCTGATGGGATCCGGTGAATTAGTGCTGGTATGGTCGCATCCGTTCACTTATGCAAACATTTCGATCTTATCCCTTCACGGCACCGTCACTTTTCCGTCGAGCCTCCGATTTTCGATTGTAATATCTTCGGACGAAGATCGTTTTGATACCGTTCCCTCAAAACCCCGACCAAAGGACACCCTCTTTACTACGGAGCCCGGTAAAAAAATTTAGAAATGAATATTAAAAGAATGCTAGCTCGGGCAGTACTTAAATTTGACGCAAAAAAGGGATGCAACACGAGGACTTCCCAGGAGGTCACCCATCCTAGTACTACTCTCGCCCAACCACGCTTAACTTCGGAGTTCTGATGGGATCCGGTGCATTAGTGCTGGTATGGTCGCATCTGTTCACTTATGCAAACATTTCGCTCTTATCCCTTCACGACACCGTCACTTTTCCGTCGAGCCTCCGATTTTCGATTGTAATATCTTAAGACGAAGATCGTTTCGATACCGTTCCCTCGATACCCCGACCAAAGGACACCCTCTTTACTACGGAGCCCGGAAAAAAAATTTAGAAATGAATATTAAAAGAAAGCTAGCTCGGACAGTACTTAAATTTGACGCAAAAAAGGGATGCAACACGAGGACTTCCCAGAAGGTCACCCATCCTAGTACTACTCTCGCCCAAGCACGCTTAACTTCGGAGATCTGATGGGATCTGGTGCATTAGTGCTGGTATGGTCACATCCGTTCACTTATGTAAACATTTCGCTCTTATCCCTTCACGACACCGTCACTTTTCCGTCGAGCCTCCGATTTTCGATTGTAATATCTTCGGACGAAGATCATTTCGATACCGTTCCCTCGAAACCCCGACCAAAGGACACCCTCTTTACTACGGAGCCCGGAAAAAAAATTTAGAAATGAATATTAAAAGAATCCTAGCTCGGACAGTACTTAAATTTGACGCAAAAAAGGGATGCAACACGAGGACTTCCAGAAGGTCACCCATCCTAGTACTACTCTCGCCCAAGCACGCTTAACTTCGGAGATCTGATGGGATCTGGTGCATTAGTGCTGGTATGGTCGCATCCGTTCAATTATGCAAACATTTCGCTCTTATCCCTTCACAACATCGTCACTTTTCCGTCGAGCCTCCGATTTTCGATTGTAATATCTTCGGACGAAGATCGTTTCGATACCGTTCCCTCGAAACCCCGACCAAAGGACAACCTCTTTACTACGGAGCCCGGTAAAAAAAAAATTAGAAATGAATATTAAAAGAATGCTAGCTCGGACAGTATTTAAATTTGACGCAAAAAAGAGATGCAACACGAGGACTTCCCAGGAGGTCACCCATCCTAGTACTACTCTCGCCCAAGCACGCTTAACTTCGGAGTTCTGATGGGATCCGGTGCATTAGTGCTGGTATGGTCGCATCCGTTCACTTATGCAAACATTTCGCTCTTATCCCTTCACGACACCGTCACTTTTCCGTCGAGCCTCCGATTTTCGATTGTAATATCTTCGGACGAAGATCGTTTCGATACCGTTCCCTCGAAACCCCGACCAAAGGACACCCTCTTTACTATGGAGCCCGGTAAAAAAAATTTAGAAATGAATATTAAAAGAATGCTAGCTCGGACAGTATTTAAATTTGACGCAAAAAAGGGATGCAACACGAGGACTTCCCAAGAGGACACCCATCCTAGTACTACTCTCGCCAAAGCAAACTTAACTTCGGAGTTCTGATGGGATCCGGTGAATTAGTGCTGGTATGGTCGCATCCGTTCACTTATGCAAACATTTCGCTCTTATCCCTTCACGACACCGTCACTTTTCCGTCGAGCCTCCGATTTTCGATTGTAATATCTTCGGACGAAGATCGTTTCGATACCGTTCCCTCGAAACCCCGACCAAAGGACACCCTCTTTACTACGGAGCCCGGTAAAAAAAATTTAGAAATGAATATTAAAAGAATGCTAGCTCGGACAGTATTTAAATTTGACGCAAAAAAGGGATGCAACACGAGGACTTCCCAAGAGGACACCCATCCTAGTACTACTCTCGCCAAAGCAAACTTAACTTCGGAGTTCTGATGGGATCCGGTGAATTAGTGCTGGTATGGTCGCATCCGTTCACTTATGCAAACATTTCGCTCTTATCCCTTCACGACACCGTCACTTTTCCGTCGAGCCTCCGATTTTCGATTGTAATATCTTCGGACGAAGATCGTTTCGATACCGTTCCCTCGAAACCCCGACCAAAGGACACCCTCTTTACTACGGAGCCCGAAAAAAAAAATTCAGAAATGAATATTAAAAGAATGCTAGCTCGGACAGTACTTAAATTTGACGCAAAAAAGGGATGCAACACGAAGACTTCCCAGGAGGTCACCCATCCTAGTACTACTCTCGCCCAAGCACGCTTAACTTCGGAGTTCTGATGGGATCCGGTGCATTAGTGCTGGTATGGTCGCATCCGTTCACTTATGCAAACATTTCGCTCTTATCCCTTCACGACACCGTCACTTTTCCGTCGAGCCTCCGATTTTCGTTTGTAATATCTTCGGACGATGATCGTTTCGATACCGTTCCCTCGAAACCCCGACCAAAGGACACCCTCTTTACTACGGAGCCCGAAAAAAAAAATTCAGAAATGAATATTAAAAGAATGCTAGCTCGGACATTACTTAAATTTGACGCAAAAAAGGGATGCAACACGAAGACTTCCCAGGAGGTCACCCATCCTAGTACTACTCTCGCCCAAGCACGCTTAACTTCGGAGTTCTGATGGGATCCGGTGCATTAGTGCTGATATGGTCGCATCTGTTCACTTATGCAAACATTTCGCTCTTATCACTTCACGACACCGTCACTTTTCCGTCGAGCCTCCGATTTTCGATTGTAATATCTTCGGACGAAGATCGTTTCGATACCGTTCCCTCGAAACCCCGACTAAAGGACACCCTCTTTACTACGGAGCCCGGAAAAAAAAATTCAGAAATGAATATTAAAAGAATGCTAGCTCGGACAATACTTAAATTTGACGCAAAAAAGGGATGCAACACGAGGACTTCCCAGGAGGTCACCCATCCTAGTAATACTCTCGCCCAAGCATGCTTAACTTCGGAGTTCTGATGGGATCCGGTGCATTAGTGCTGGTATGGTCGCATTCGTTCACTTATGCAAACATTTCGCTCTTATCCCTTCACGACACCGTCACTTTTCCGTCGAGCCTCCGATTTTCGATTGTAATATCTTCGGACGAAGATCGTTTCGATACCGTTCCCTCGAAACCCCGACCAAAGGACACCCTCTTTACTACGGAGCCCGGAAAAAAAAATTCAGAAATGAATATTAAAAGAATGCTAGCTCGGACAGTACTTAAATTTGACGCAAAAAAGGGATGCAACACGAGGACTTCCCAGGAGGTCACCCATCCTAGTACTACTCTCGCCCAAGCACGCTAAGCTTCGGAGTTCTGATGGGATCCGGTGCATTAGTGCTGGTATGGTCGCATCCGTTCACTTATGCAAACATTTCGCTCTTATCCCTTCACGACACCGTCACTTTTCCGTCGAGGCTCCGATTTTCGATTGTAATATCTTCGGACGAAGATCGTTTCGATACCGTTCCCTCGAAACCCCGACCAAAGGACACCCTCTTTACTACAGAGCCCGGAAAAAAAAATTCAGAAATGAATATTAAAAGAATGCTAGCTCGGACAGTACTTAAATTTGACGCAAAAAAGGGATGAACCACGAGGACTTCCCAGGAGGTCACCCATCCTAGTACTACTCTCGCCCAAGCACGCTTAACTTCGGAGTTCTGATGGGATCCGGTGCATTAGTGCTGGTATGGTCGCATCCGTTCACTTATGCAAACATTTCGCTCTTATCCCTTCACGACACCGTCACTTTTCCGTCGAGCCTCCGATTTTCGTTTGTAATATCTTCGGACGAAGATCGTTTCGATACCGTTCCCTCGAAACCCCGACCAAAGGACACCCTCTTTACTACGGAGCCCGGAAAAAAAAATTCAGAAATGAATATTAAAAGAATGCTAGCTCGGACAGTACTTAAATTTGACGCAAAAAAGGGATGCAACACGAGGACTTCCAAGGAGGTCACCCATCCTAGTACTACTCTCGCCCAAGCACGCTTAACTTCGGAGTTCTGATGGGATCCGGTGCATTAGTGCTGGTATGGTCGCATCCGTTCACTTATGCAAACATTTCGCTCTTATCCCTTCACGACACCGTCACTTTTCCGTCGAGCCTCCGATTTTGGATTGTAATATCTTCGGACGAAGATCGTTTCGATACCGTTCCCCCGAAACCCCGACCAAAGGACACCCTCTTTACTACGGAGCCCGGAAAAAAAAATTCAGAAATGAATATTAAAAGAATGCTAGCTCGGACAGTACTTAAATTTGACGCAAAAAAGAGATGCAACACGAGGACTTCCCAGGAGGTCACCCATCCTAGTACTACTCTCGCCCAAGCACGCTTAACTTCGAAGTTCTGATGGGATCCGGTGCATTAGTGCTGGTATGGTCGCATCCGTTCACTTATGCAAACATTTCGCTCTTACCCCTTCACGACACCGTCACTTTTCCGTCGAGCCTCCGATTTTCGATTGTAATATCTTCGGACGAAGATCGTTTCGATACCGTTCCCCCGAAACCCCGACCAAAGGACACCCTCTTTACTACGGAGCCCGGAAAAAAAAATTCAGAAATGAATATTAAAAGAATGCTAGCTCGGACAGTACTTAAATTTGACGCAAAAAAGAGATGCAACACGAGGACTTCCCAGGAGGTCACCCATCCTAGTACTACTCTCGCCCAAGCACGCTTAACTTCGAAGTTCTGATGGGATCCGGTGCATTAGTGCTGGTATGGTCGCATCCGTTCACTTATGCAAACATTTCGCTCTTACCCCTTCACGACACCGTCACTTTTCCGTCGAGCCTCCGATTTTCGATTGTAATATCTTCGGACGAAGATCGTTTCGATACCGTTCCCTCGAAACCCCGACCAAAGGACACCCTCTTTACTACGGAGCCCGGAAAAAAAAATTCAGAAATGAATATTAAAAGAATGCTAGCTCGGACAGTACTTAAATTTGACGCAAAAAAGAGATGCAACACGAGGACTTCCCAGGAGGTCACCCATCCTAGTACTACTCTCGCCCAAGCACGCTTAACTTCGAAGTTCTGATGGGATCCGGTGCATTAGTGCTGGTATGGTCGCATCCGTTCACTTATGCAAACATTTCGCTCTTACCCCTTCACGACACCGTCACTTTTCCGTCGAGCCTCCGATTTTCGATTGTAATATCTTCGAACGAAGATCGTTTCGATACCGTTCCCCCGAAACCCCGACCAAAGGACACCCTCTTTACTACGGAGCCCGGAAAAAAAAATTCAGAAATGAATATTAAAAGAATGCTAGCTCGGACAGTACTTAAATTTGACGCAAAAAAGGGATGCAACACGAGGACTTCCCAGGAGGTCACCCATCCTAGTACTACTCTCGCCCAAGCACGCTTAACTTCGGAGTTCTGATGGGATCCGGTGCATTAGTGCTGGTATGGTCGCATTCGTTCACTTATGCAAACATTTCGCTCTTATCCCTTCACGACACCGTCACTTTTCCGTCGAGCCTCCGATTTTCGATTGTAATATCTTCGGACGAAGATCGTTTCGATACCGTTCCCTCGAAACCCCGACCAAAGGACACCTTCTTTACTACGGAGCCCGGAAAAAAAAATTCAGAAATGAATATTAAAAGAATGCTAGCTCGGACAGTACTTAAATTTGACGCAAAAAAGGGATGCAACACGAGGACTTCCCAGGAGGTCACCCATCCTAGTACTACTCTCGCCCAAGCACGCTTAACTTCGGAGTTCTGATGGGATCCGGTGCATTAGTGCTGGTATGGTCGCATTCATTCACTTATGCAAACATTTCGCTCTTATCCCTTCACGACACCGTCACTTTTCCGTCGAGCCTCCGATTTTCGATTGTAATATCTTCGGACGAAGATCGTTTCGATACCGTTCCCTCGAAACCCCGACCAAAGGACACCCTCTTTACTACGGAGCCCGGAAAAAAAAATTCAGAAATGAATATTAAAAGAATGCTAGCTCGGACAGTACTTAAATTTGACGCAAAAAAGGGATGCAACACGAGGACTTCCCAGGAGGTCACCCATCCTAGTACTACTCTCTCCCAAGCACGCTTAACTTCGGAGTTCTGATGGGATCCGGTGCATTAGTGCTGGTATGGTCGCATCCATTCACTTATGCAAACATTTCGCTCTTATCCCTTCACGACACCGTCACTTTTCCGTCGAGCCTCCGATTTTCGATAGTAATATCTTCGGACGAAGATCGTTTCGATACCGTTCCCCCGAAACCCCGACCAAAGGACACCCTCTTTACTACGGAGCCCGGAAAAAAAAATTCAGAAATGAATATTAAAAGAATGCTAGCTCGGAAAGTACTTAAATTTGACGCAAAAAAGGGATGCAACACGAGGACTTCCCAGGAGGTCACCCATCCTAGTACTACTCTCGCCCAAGCACGCTTAACTTCGGAGTTCTGATGGGATCCGGTGCATTAGTGCTGGTATGGTCTCATCCGTTCACTTATGCAAACATTTCGCTCTTATCCCTTCACGACACCGTCACTTTTTCGTCGAGCCTCCGATTTTCGATTGTAATATCTTCGGATGAAGATCGTTTCGATACCGTTCCCCCGAAACCCCGACCAAAGGACACCCTCTTTACTACGGAGCCCGGAAAAAAAAATTCAGAAATGAATATTAAAAGAATGCTAGCTCGAACAGTACTTAAATTTGACGCAAAAACGGATGCAACACGAGGACTTCCCAGGAGGTCACCCATCCTAGTACTACTCTCGCCCAAGCACGCTTAACTTCGGAGTTCTGATGGGATCCGGTGCATTAGTGCTGGTATGGTCGCATCCGTTCACTTATGCAAACATTTCGCTCTTACCCCTTCACGACACCGTCACTTTTCCGTCGAGCCTCCGATTTTCGATTGTAATATCTTCGGACGAAGATCGTTTCGATACCGTTCCCCCGAAACCCCGACCAAAGGACACCCTCTTTACTACGGAGCCCGGAAAAAAAAATTCAGAAATGAATATTAAAAGAATGCTAGCTCGGACACTACTTAAATTTGACGCAAAAAAGAGATGCAACACGAGGACTTCCCAGGAGGTCACCCATCCTAGTACTACTCTCGCCCAAGCACGCTTAACTTTGGAGTTCTTATGGGATCCGGTGCATTAGTGCTGGTATGGTCGCATCCGTTCACTTATGCAAACATTTCGCACTTATCCCTTCACGACACCGTCACTTTTCCGTCGAGCCTCCGATTTTCGATTGTAATATCTTCGGACGAAGATCGTTTCGATACCGTTCCCTCGAAACCCCGACCAAAGGACACCCTCTTTACTACGGAGCCCGGAAAAAAAAATTCAGAAATGAATATTAAAAGAATGCTAGCTCGGACAGTACTTAAATTTGACGCAAAAAAGGGATGCAACACGAGGACTTCCCAGGAGGTCACCCATCCTAGTACTACTCTCGCCCAAGCACGCTTAACTTCGGAGTTCTGATGGGATCCGGTGCATTAGTGCTGGTATGGTCGCATCCGTTCACTTATGCAAACATTTCGCTCTTATCCCTTCACGACACCGTCACTTTTCCGTCGAGCCTCCGATTTTCGATTGTAATATCTTCGGACGAAGATCGTTTCGATACCGTTCCCCCGAAACCCCGACCAAAGGACACCCTCTTTACTACGGAGCCCGGAAAAAAAAATTCAGAAATGAATATTAAAAGAATGCTAGCTCGGACAGTACTTAAATTTGACGCAAAAAAGAGATGCAACACGAGGACTTCCCAGGAGGTCACCCATCCTAGTACTACTCTCGCCCAAGCACGCTTAACTTCGAAGTTCTGATGGGATCCGGTGCATTAGTGCTGGTATGGTCGCATCCGTTCACTTATGCAAACATTTCGCTCTTACCCCTTCACGACACCGTCACTTTTCCGTCGAGCCTCCGATTTTCGATTGTAATATCTTCGGACGAAGATCGTTTCGATACCGTTCCCCCGAAACCCCGACCAAAGGACACCCTCTTTACTACGGAGCCCGGAAAAAAAAATTCAGAAATGAATATTAAAAGAATGCTAGCTCGGAAAGTACTTAAATTTGACGCAAAAAAGGGATGCAACACGAGGACTTCCCAGGAGGTCACCCATCCTAGTACTACTCTCGCCCAAGCACGCTTAACTTCGGAGTTCTGATGGGATCCGGTGCATTAGTGCTGGTATGGTCTCATCCGTTCACTTATGCAAACATTTCGCTCTTATCCCTTCACGACACCGTCACTTTTTCGTCGAGCCTCCGATTTTCGATTGTAATATCTTCGGACGAAGATCGTTTCGATACCGTTCCCCCGAAACCCCGACCAAAGGACACCCTCTTTACTACGGAGCCCGGAAAAAAAAATTCAGAAATGAATATTAAAAGAATGCTAGCTCGAACAGTACTTAAATTTGACGCAAAAACGGATGCAACACGAGGACTTCCCAGGAGGTCACCCATCCTAGTACTACTCTCGCCCAAGCACGCTTAACTTCGGAGTTCTGATGGGATCCGGTGCATTAGTGCTGGTATGGTCGCATCCGTTCACTTATGCAAACATTTCGCTCTTACCCCTTCACGACACCGTCACTTTTCCGTCGAGCCTCCGATTTTCGATTGTAATATCTTCGGACGAAGATCGTTTCGATACCGTTCCCCCGAAACCCCGACCAAAGGACACCCTCTTTACTACGGAGCCCGGAAAAAAAAATTCAGAAATGAATATTAAAAGAATGCTAGCTCGGACACTACTTAAATTTGACGCAAAAAAGAGATGCAACACGAGGACTTCCCAGGAGGTCACCCATCCTAGTACTACTCTCGCCCAAGCACGCTTAACTTTGGAGTTCATATGGGATCCGGTGCATTAGTGCTGGTATGGTCGCATCCGTTCACTTATGCAAACATTTCGCACTTATCCCTTCACGACACCGTCACTTTTCCGTCGAGCCTCCGATTTTCGATTGTAATATCTTCGGACGAAGATCGTTTCGATACCGTTCCCTCGAAACCCCGACCAAAGGACACCCTCTTTACTACGGAGCCCGGAAAAAAAAATTCAGAAATGAATATTAAAAGAATGCTAGCTCGGAAAGTACTTAAATTTGACGCAAAAAAGGGATGCAACACGAGGACTTCCCAGGAGGTCACCCATCCTAGTACTACTCTCGCCCAAGCACGCTTAACTTCGGAGTTCTGATGGGATCCGGTGCATTAGTGCTGGTATGGTCTCATCCGTTCACTTATGCAAACATTTCGCTCTTATCCCTTCACGACACCGTCACTTTTTCGTCGAGCCTCCGATTTTCGATTGTAATATCTTCGGATGAAGATCGTTTCGATACCGTTCCCCCGAAACCCCGACCAAAGGACACCCTCTTTACTACGGAGCCCGGAAAAAAAAATTCAGAAATGAATATTAAAAGAATGCTAGCTCGAACAGTACTTAAATTTGACGCAAAAACGGATGCAACACGAGGACTTCCCAGGAGGTCACCCATCCTAGTACTACTCTCGCCCAAGCACGCTTAACTTCGGAGTTCTGATGGGATCCGGTGCATTAGTGCTGGTATGGTCGCATCCGTTCACTTATGCAAACATTTCGCTCTTACCCCTTCACGACACCGTCACTTTTCCGTCGAGCCTCCGATTTTCGATTGTAATATCTTCGGACGAAGATCGTTTCGATACCGTTCCCCCGAAACCCCGACCAAAGGACACCCTCTTTACTACGGAGCCCGGAAAAAAAAATTCAGAAATGAATATTAAAAGAATGCTAGCTCGGACACTACTTAAATTTGACGCAAAAAAGAGATGCAACACGAGGACTTCCCAGGAGGTCACCCATCCTAGTACTACTCTCGCCCAAGCACGCTTAACTTTGGAGTTCATATGGGATCCGGTGCATTAGTGCTGGTATGGTCGCATCCGTTCACTTATGCAAACATTTCGCACTTATCCCTTCACGACACCGTCACTTTTCCGTCGAGCCTCCGATTTTCGATTGTAATATCTTCGGACGAAGATCGTTTCGATACCGTTCCCTCGAAACCCCGACCAAAGGACACCCTCTTTACTACGGAGCCCGGAAAAAAAAATTCAGAAATGAATATTAAAAGAATGCTAGCTCGGACAGTACTTAAATTTGACGCAAAAAAGGGATGCAACACGAGGACTTCCCAGGAGGTCACCCATCCTAGTACTACTCTCGCCCAAGCACGCTTAACTTCGGAGTTCTGATGGGATCCGGTGCATTAGTGCTGGTATAGTCGCATCCGTTCACTTATGCAAACATTTCGCTCTTATCCCTTCACGACACCGTCACTTTTCCGTCGAGCCTCCGATTTTCGATTGTAATATCTTCGGACGAAGATCGTTTCGATACCGTTCCCCCGAAACCCCGACCAAAGGACACCCTCTTTACTACGGAGCCCGGAAAAAAAAATTCAGAAATGAATATTAAAAGAATGCTAGCTCGGACAGTACTTAAATTTGACGCAAAAAAGAGATGCAACACGAGGACTTCCCAGGAGGTCACCCATCCTAGTACTACTCTCGCCCAAGCACGCTTAACTTCGAAGTTCTGATGGGATCCGGTGCATTAGTGCTGGTATGGTCGCATCCGTTCACTTATGCAAACATTTCGCTCTTACCCCTTCACGACACCGTCACTTTTCCGTCGAGCCTCCGATTTTCGATTGTAATATCTTCGGACGAAGATCGTTTCGATACCGTTCCCCCGAAACCCCGACCAAAGGACACCCTCTTTACTACGGAGCCCGGAAAAAAAAATTCAGAAATGAATATTAAAAGAATGCTAGCTCGGACAGTACTTAAATTTGACGCAAAAAAGAGATGCAACACGAGGACTTCCCAGGAGGTCACCCATCCTAGTACTACTCTCGCCCAAGCACGCTTAACTTCGAAGTTCTGATGGGATCCGGTGCATTAGTGCTGGTATGGTCGCATCCGTTCACTTATGCAAACATTTCGCTCTTACCCCTTCACGACACCGTCACTTTTCCGTCGAGCCTCCGATTTTCGATTGTAATATCTTCGGACGAAGATCGTTTCGATACCGTTCCCCCGAAACCCCGACCAAAGGACACCCTCTTTACTACGGAGCCCGGAAAAAAAAATTCAGAAATGAATATTAAAAGAATGCTAGCTCGAACAGTACTTAAATTTGACGCAAAAACGGATGCAACACGAGGACTTCCCAGGAGGTCACCCATCCTAGTACTACTCTCGCCCAAGCACGCTTAACTTCGGAGTTCTGATGGGATCCGGTGCATTAGTGCTGGTATGGTCGCATCCGTTCACTTATGCAAACATTTCGCTCTTACCCCTTCACGACACCGTCACTTTTCCGTCGAGCCTCCGATTTTCGATTGTAATATCTTCGGACGAAGATCGTTTCGATACCGTTCCCCCGAAACCCCGACCAAAGGACACCCTCTTTACTACGGAGCCCGGAAAAAAAAATTCAGAAATGAATATTAAAAGAATGCTAGCTCGGACACTACTTAAATTTGACGCAAAAAAGAGATGCAACACGAGGACTTCCCAGGAGGTCACCCATCATAGTACTACTCTCGCCCAAGCACGCTTAACTTTGGAGTTCTTATGGGATCCGGTGCATTAGTGCTGGTATGGTCGCATCCGTTCACTTATGCAAACATTTCGCACTTATCCCTTCACGACACCGTCACTTTTCCGTCGAGCCTCCGATTTTCGATTGTAATATCTTCGGACGAAGATCGTTTCGATACCGTTCCCTCGAAACCCCGACCAAAGGACACCCTCTTTACTACGGAGCCCGGAAAAAAAAATTCAGAAATGAATATTAAAAGAATGCTAGCTCGGACAGTACTTAAATTTGACGCAAAAATGGGATGCAACACGAGGACTTCCCAGGAGGTCACCCATCCTAGTACTACTCTCGCCCAAGCACGCTTAACTTCGGAGTTCTGATGGGATCCGGTGCATTAGTGCTGGTATGGTCGCATCTGTTCACTTATGCAAACATTTCGCTCTTACCCCTTCACGACACCGTCACTTTTCCGTCGAGCCTCCGATTTTCGATTGTAATATCTTCGGACGAAGATCGTTTCGATACCGTTCCCCCGAAACCCCGACCAAAGGACACCCTCTTTACTACGGAGCCCGGAAAAAAAAATTCAGAAATAAATATTAAAAGAATGCTAGCTCGGACAGTACTTAAATTTGACGCAAAAAAGAGATGCAACACGAGGACTTCCCAGGAGGTCACCCATCCTAGTACTACTCTCGCCCAAGCACGCTTAACTTCGAAGTTCTGATGGGATCCGGTGCATTAGTGCTGGTATGGTCGCATCCGTTCACTTATGCAAACATTTCGCTCTTACCCCTTCACGACACCGTCACTTTTCCGTCGAGCCTCCGATTTTCGATTGTAATATCTTCGGACGAAGATCGTTTCGATACCGTTCCCCCGAAACCCCGACCAAAGGACACCCTCTTTACTACGGAGCCCGGAAAAAAAAATTCAGAAATGAATATTAAAAGAATGCTAGCTCGAACAGTACTTAAATTTGACGCAAAAACGGATGCAACACGAGGACTTCCCAGGAGGTCACCCATCCTAGTACTACTCTCGCCCAAGCACGCTTAACTTCGGAGTTCTGATGGGATCCGGTGCATTAGTGCTGGTATGGTCGCATCCGTTCACTTATGCAAACATTTCGCTCTTACCCCTTCACGACACCGTCACTTTTCCGTCGAGCCTCCGATTTTCGATTGTAATATCTTCGGACGAAGATCGTTTCGATACCGTTCCCCCGAAACCCCGACCAAAGGACACCCTCTTTACTACGGAGCCCGGAAAAAAAAATTCAGAAATGAATATTAAAAGAATGCTAGCTCGGACACTACTTAAATTTGACGCAAAAAAGAGATGCAACACGAGGACTTCCCAGGAGGTCACCCATCATAGTACTACTCTCGCCCAAGCACGCTTAACTTTGGAGTTCTTATGGGATCCGGTGCATTAGTGCTGGTATGGTCGCATCCGTTCACTTATGCAAACATTTCGCACTTATCCCTTCACGACACCGTCACTTTTCCGTCGAGCCTCCGATTTTCGTTTGTAATATCTTCGGACGAAGATCGTTTCGTTACCGTTCCCTCGAAACCCCGACCAAAGGACACCCTCTTTACTACGGAGCCCGGAAAAAAAAATTCAGAAATGAATATTAAAAGAATGCTAGCTCGGACAGTACTTAAATTTGACGCAAAAATGGGATGCAACACGAGGACTTCCCAGGAGGTCACCCATCCTAGTACTACTCTCGCCCAAGCACGCTTAACTTCGGAGTTCTGATGGGATCCGGTGCATTAATGCTGGTATGGTCGCATCCGTTCACTTATGCAAACATTTCGCTCTTATCCCTTCACGACACCGTCACTTTTCCGTCGAGCCTCCGATTTTCGATTGTAATATCTTCGGACGAAGATCGTTTCGATACCGTTCCCCCGAAACCCCGACCAAAGGACACCCTCTTTACTACGGAGCCCGGAAAAAAAAATTCAGAAATGAATATTAAAAGAATGCTAGCTCGGACAGTACTTAAATTTGACGCAAAAAAGAGATGCAACACGAGGACTTCCCAGGAGGTCACCCATCCTAGTACTACTCTCGCCCAAGCACGCTTAACTTCGAAGTTCTGATGGGATCCGGTGCATTAGTGCTGGTATGGTCGCATCCGTTCACTTATGCAAACATTTCGCACTTACCCCTTCACGACACCGTCACTTTTCCGTCGAGCCTCCGATTTTCGATTGTAATATCTTCGGACGAAGATCGTTTCGATACCGTTCCCCCGAAACCCCGACCAAAGGACGAAAAAAAAATTCAGAAATGAATATTAAAAGAATGCTAGCTCGGACAGTACTTAAATTTGACGCAAAAAAGAGATGCAACACGAGGACTTCCCAGGAGGTCACCCATCCTAGTACTACTCTCGCCCAAGCACGCTTAACTTCGAAGTTCTGATGGGATCCGGTGCATTAGTGCTGGTATGGTCGCATCCGTTCACTTATGCAAACATTTCGCTCTTACCCCTTCACGACACCGTCACTTTTCCGTCGAGCCTCCGATTTTCGATTGTAATATCTTCGGACGAAGATCGTTTCGATACCGTTCCCCCGAAACCCCGACCAAAGGACACCCTCTTTACTACGGAGCCCGGAAAAAAAATTCAGAAATGAATATTAAAAGAATGCTAGCTCGGACACTACTTAAATTTGACGCAAAAAAGGGATGCAACACGAGGACTTACCAGGGGGTCACCCATCCTAGTACTACTCTCGCCCAAGCACGCTTAACTTCGGAGTTCTGATGGGATCCGGTGCATTATTGCTTGTATGGTCGCATCCGTTCACTTATGCAAACATTTCGCTCTTATCCCTTCACGACACCGTCACTTTTCCGTCGAGCCTCCGATTTTCGATTGTAATATCTTCGGACGAAGATCGTTTCGATACCGTTCCCCCGAAACCCCGACCAAAGGACACCCTCTTTACTACGGAGCCCGGAAAAAAAAATTCAGAAATGAATATTAAAAGAATGCTAGCTCGGACAGTACTTAAATTTGACGCAAAAAAGGGATGCAACACGAGGGCTTCCCAGGAGGTCACCCATCCTAGTACTACTCTCGCCCAAGCACGCTTAACTTCGGAGTTCTGATGGGATCCGGTGCATTAGTGCTGGTATGGTCGCATCCGTTCACTTATGCAAACATTTCGCTCTTATCCCTTCACGACACCGTCACTTTTCCGTCGAGCCTCCGATTTTCGATTGTAATATCTTCGGACGAAGATCGTTTCGATACCGTTCCCCCGAAACCCCGACCAAAGGACACCCTCTTTACTACGGAGCCCGGAAAAAAAAATTCAGAAATGAATATTAAAAGAATGCTAGCTCGGACAGTACTTAAATTTGACGCAAAAAAGGGATGCAACACGAGGACTTCCCAGGAGGTCACCCATCCTAGTACTACTCTCGCCCAAGCACGCTTAAGTTCGGAGTTCTGATGGGATCCGGTGCATTAGTGCTGGTATGGTCGCATCCGTTCAGTTATGCAAACATTTCGCTCTTATCCCTTCACGACACCGTCACTTTTCCGTCGAGCCTCCGATTTTCGATTGTAATATCTTCGGACGAAGATCGTTTCGATACCGTTCCCTCGAAACCCCGACCAAAGGACACCCTCTTTACTACGGAGCCCGGGAAAAAAAATTCAGAAATGAATATTAAAAGAATGCTAGCTCGGACAGTACTTAAATTTGACGCAAAAAAGGGATGCAACACGAGGACTTCCCAGGAGGTCACCCATCCTAGTACTACTCTCGCCCAAGCACGCTTAACTTCGGAGTTCTGATGGGATCCGGTGCATTAGTGCTGGTATGGTCGCATCCGTTCACTTATGCAAACATTTCGCTCTTATCCCTTCACGACACCGTCACTTTTCCGTCGAGCCTCCGATTTTCGATTGTAATATCTTCGGACGAAGATCGTTTCGATACCGTTCCCTCGAAACCCCGACCAAAGGGCACCCTCTTTACTACGGAGCCCGGGAAAAAAAATTCAGAAATGAATATTAAAAGAATGCTAGCTCGGACAGTACTTAAATTTGACGCAAAAAAGGGATGCAACACGAGGACTTCCCAGGAGGTCACCCATCCTAGTACTACTCTCGCCCAAGCACGCTTAACTTCGGAGTTCTGATGGGATCCGGTGCATTAGTGCTGGTATGGTCGCATACGTTCACTTATGCAAACATTTCGCTCTTATCCCTTCACGACACCGTCACTTTTCCGTCGAGCCTCCGATTTTCGATTGTAATATCTTCGGATGAAGATCGTTTCGATACCGTTCCCCCGAAACCCCGACCAAAGGACACCCTCTTTACTACGGAGCCCGGAAAAAAAAATTCAGAAATGAATATTAAAAGAATGCTAGCTCGGACAGTACTTAAATTTGACGCAAAAACGGATGCAACACGAGGGCTTCCCAGGAGGTCACCCATCCTAGTACTACTCTCGCCCAAGCACGCTTAACTTCGGAGTTCTGATGGGATCCGGTGCATTAGTGCTGGTATGGTCGCATCCGTTCACTTATGCAAACATTTCGCTCTTACCCCTTCACGACACCGTCACTTTTCCGTCGAGCCTCCGATTTTCGATTGTAATATCTTCGGACGAAGATCGTTTCGATACCATTCCCCCGAAACCCCGACCAAAGGACACCCTCTTTACTACGGAGCCCGGAAAAAAAAATTCAGAAATGAATATTAAAAGAATGCTAGCTCGGACACTTCTTAAATTTGACGCAAAAAAGAGATGCAACACGAGGACTTCCCAGCCCAGGAGGTCACCCATCCTAGTACTACTCTCGCCCAAGCACGCTTAACTTTGGAGTTCTTATGGGATCCGGTGCATTAGTGCTGGTATGGTCGCATCCGTTCACTTATGCAAACATTTCGCACTTATCCCTTCACGACACCGTCACTTTTCCGTCGAGCCTCCGATTTTCGATTGTAATATCTTCGGACGAAGATCGTTTCGATACCGTTCCCTCGAAACCCCGACCAAAGGACACCCTCTTTACTACGGAGCCCGGAAAAAAAAATTCAGAAATGAATATTAAAAGAATGCTAGCTCGGACAGTACTTAAATTTGACGCAAAAAAGGGATGCAACACGAGGACTTCCCAGGAGGTCACTCATCCTAGTACTACTCTCGCCCAAGCACGCTTAACTTCGGAGTTCTGATGGGATCCGGTGCATTAGTGCTGGTATGGTCGCATCCGTTCACTTATGCAAACATTTCGCTCTTATCCCTTCACGACACCGTCACTTTTCCGTCGAGCCTCCGATTTTCGATTGTAATATCTTCGGACGAAGATCGTTTCGATACCGTTCCCTCGAAACCCCGACCAAAGGACACCCTCTTTACTACGGAGCCCGGGAAAAAAAATTCAGAAATGAATATTAAAAGAATGCTAGCTCGGACAGTACTTAAATTTGACGCAAAAAAGGGATGCAACACGAGGACTTCCCAGGAGGTCACCCATCCTAGTACTACTCTCGCCCAAGCACGCTTAACTTCGGAGTTCTGATGGGATCCGGTGCATTAGTGCTGGTATGGTCGCATTCGTTCACTTATGCAAACATTTCGCTCTTATCCCTTCACGACACCGTCACTTTTCCGTCGAGCCTCCGATTTTCGATTGTAATATCTTCGGACGAAGATCGTTTCGATACCGTTCCCTCGAAACCCCGACCAAAGGACACCCTCTTTACTACGGAGCCCGGGAAAAAAAATTCAGAAATGAATATTAAAAGAATGCTAGCTCGGACAGTACTTAAATTTGACGCAAAAAAGGGATGCAACACGAGGACTTCCCAGGAGGTCACCCATCCTAGTACTACTCTCGCCCAAGCACGCTTAACTTCGGAGTTCTGATGGGATCCGGTGCATTAGTGCTGGTATGGTCGCATCCGTTCACTTATGCAAACATTTCGCTCTTATCCCTTCACGACACCGTCACTTTTCCGTCGAGCCTCCGATTTTCGATAGTAATATCTTCGGACGAAGATCGTTTCGATACCGTTCCCCCGAAACCCCGACCAAAGGACACCCTCTTTACTACGGAGCCCGGAAAAAAAAATTCAGAAATGAATATTAAAAGAATGCTAGCTCGGAAAGTACTTAAATTTGACGCAAAAAAGGGATGCAACACGAGGACTTCCCAGGAGGTCACCCATCCTAGTACTACTCTCGCCCAAGCACGCTTAACTTCGGAGTTCTGATGGGATCCGGTGCATTAGTGCTGGTATGGTCTCATCCGTTCACTTATGCAAACATTTCGCTCTTATCCCTTCACGACACCGTCACTTTTTCGTCGAGCCTCCGATTTTCGATTGTAATATCTTCGGAAGAAGATCGTTTCGATACCGTTCCCCCGAAACCCCGACCAAAGGACACCCTCTTTACTACGGAGCCCGGAAAAAAAATTCAGAAATGAATATTAAAAGAATGCTAGCTCGAACAGTACTTAAATTTGACGCAAAAACGGATGCAACACGAGGACTTCCCAGGAGGTCACCCATCCTAGTACTACTCTCGCCCAAGCACGCTTAACTTCGGAGTTCTGATGGGATCCGGTGCATTAGTGCTGGTATGGTCGCATCCGTTCACTTATGCAAACATTTCGCTCTTACCCCTTCACGACACCGTCACTTTTCCGTCGAGCCTCCGATTTTCGATTGTAATATCTTCGGACGAAGATCGTTTCGATACCGTTCCCCCGAAACCCCGACCAAAGGACACCCTCTTTACTACGGAGCCCGGAAAAAAAAATTCAGAAATGAATATTAAAAGAATGCTAGCTCGGACAGTACTTAAATTTGACGCAAAAATGGGATGCAACACGAGGACTTCCCAGGAGGTCACCCATCCTAGTACTACTCTCGCCCAAGCACGCTTAACTTCGGAGTTCTGATGGGATCCGGTGCATTAATGCTGGTATGGTCGCATCCGTTCACTTATGCAAACATTTCGCTCTTATCCCTTCACGACACCGTCACTTTTCCGTCGAGCCTCCGATTTTCGATTGTAATATCTTCGGACGAAGATCGTTTCGATACCGTTCCCCCGAAACCCCGACCAAAGGACACCCTCTTTACTACGGAGCCCGGAAAAAAAAATTCAGAAATGAATATTAAAAGAATGCTAGCTCGGACAGTACTTAAATTTGACGCAAAAAAGAGATGCAACACGAGGACTTCCCAGGAGGTCACCCATCCTAGTACTACTCTCGCCCAAGCACGCTTAACTTCGAAGTTCTGATGGGATCCGGTGCATTAGTGCTGGTATGGTCGCATCCGTTCACTTATGCAAACATTTCGCACTTACCCCTTCACGACACCGTCACTTTTCCGTCGAGCCTCCGATTTTCGATTGTAATATCTTCGGACGAAGATCGTTTCGATACCGTTCCCCCGAAACCCCGACCAAAGGACGAAAAAAAAATTCAGAAATGAATATTAAAAGAATGCTAGCTCGGACAGTACTTAAATTTGACGCAAAAAAGAGATGCAACACGAGGACTTCCCAGGAGGTCACCCATCCTAGTACTACTCTCGCCCAAGCACGCTTAACTTCGAAGTTCTGATGGGATCCGGTGCATTAGTGCTGGTATGGTCGCATCCGTTCACTTATGCAAACATTTCGCTCTTACCCCTTCACGACACCGTCACTTTTCCGTCGAGCCTCCGATTTTCGATTGTAATATCTTCGGACGAAGATCGTTTCGATACCGTTCCCCCGAAACCCCGACCAAAGGACACCCTCTTTACTACGGAGCCCGGAAAAAAAATTCAGAAATGAATATTAAAAGAATGCTAGCTCGGACACTACTTAAATTTGACGCAAAAAAGGGATGCAACACGAGGACTTACCAGGGGGTCACCCATCCTAGTACTACTCTCGCCCAAGCACGCTTAACTTCGGAGTTCTGATGGGATCCGGTGCATTATTGCTTGTATGGTCGCATCCGTTCACTTATGCAAACATTTCGCTCTTATCCCTTCACGACACCGTCACTTTTCCGTCGAGCCTCCGATTTTCGATTGTAATATCTTCGGACGAAGATCGTTTCGATACCGTTCCCCCGAAACCCCGACCAAAGGACACCCTCTTTACTACGGAGCCCGGAAAAAAAAATTCAGAAATGAATATTAAAAGAATGCTAGCTCGGACAGTACTTAAATTTGACGCAAAAAAGGGATGCAACACGAGGGCTTCCCAGGAGGTCACCCATCCTAGTACTACTCTCGCCCAAGCACGCTTAACTTCGGAGTTCTGATGGGATCCGGTGCATTAGTGCTGGTATGGTCGCATCCGTTCACTTATGCAAACATTTCGCTCTTATCCCTTCACGACACCGTCACTTTTCCGTCGAGCCTCCGATTTTCGATTGTAATATCTTCGGACGAAGATCGTTTCGATACCGTTCCCCCGAAACCCCGACCAAAGGACACCCTCTTTACTACGGAGCCCGGAAAAAAAAATTCAGAAATGAATATTAAAAGAATGCTAGCTCGGACAGTACTTAAATTTGACGCAAAAAAGGGATGCAACACGAGGACTTCCCAGGAGGTCACCCATCCTAGTACTACTCTCGCCCAAGCACGCTTAAGTTCGGAGTTCTGATGGGATCCGGTGCATTAGTGCTGGTATGGTCGCATCCGTTCAGTTATGCAAACATTTCGCTCTTATCCCTTCACGACACCGTCACTTTTCCGTCGAGCCTCCGATTTTCGATTGTAATATCTTCGGACGAAGATCGTTTCGATACCGTTCCCTCGAAACCCCGACCAAAGGACACCCTCTTTACTACGGAGCCCGGGAAAAAAAATTCAGAAATGAATATTAAAAGAATGCTAGCTCGGACAGTACTTAAATTTGACGCAAAAAAGGGATGCAACACGAGGACTTCCCAGGAGGTCACCCATCCTAGTACTACTCTCGCCCAAGCACGCTTAACTTCGGAGTTCTGATGGGATCCGGTGCATTAGTGCTGGTATGGTCGCATCCGTTCACTTATGCAAACATTTCGCTCTTATCCCTTCACGACACCGTCACTTTTCCGTCGAGCCTCCGATTTTCGATTGTAATATCTTCGGACGAAGATCGTTTCGATACCGTTCCCTCGAAACCCCGACCAAAGGGCACCCTCTTTACTACGGAGCCCGGGAAAAAAAATTCAGAAATGAATATTAAAAGAATGCTAGCTCGGACAGTACTTAAATTTGACGCAAAAAAGGGATGCAACACGAGGACTTCCCAGGAGGTCACCCATCCTAGTACTACTCTCGCCCAAGCACGCTTAACTTCGGAGTTCTGATGGGATCCGGTGCATTAGTGCTGGTATGGTCGCATACGTTCACTTATGCAAACATTTCGCTCTTATCCCTTCACGACACCGTCACTTTTCCGTCGAGCCTCCGATTTTCGATTGTAATATCTTCGGATGAAGATCGTTTCGATACCGTTCCCCCGAAACCCCGACCAAAGGACACCCTCTTTACTACGGAGCCCGGAAAAAAAAATTCAGAAATGAATATTAAAAGAATGCTAGCTCGGACAGTACTTAAATTTGACGCAAAAACGGATGCAACACGAGGGCTTCCCAGGAGGTCACCCATCCTAGTACTACTCTCGCCCAAGCACGCTTAACTTCGGAGTTCTGATGGGATCCGGTGCATTAGTGCTGGTATGGTCGCATCCGTTCACTTATGCAAACATTTCGCTCTTACCCCTTCACGACACCGTCACTTTTCCGTCGAGCCTCCGATTTTCGATTGTAATATCTTCGGACGAAGATCGTTTCGATACCATTCCCCCGAAACCCCGACCAAAGGACACCCTCTTTACTACGGAGCCCGGAAAAAAAAATTCAGAAATGAATATTAAAAGAATGCTAGCTCGGACACTTCTTAAATTTGACGCAAAAAAGAGATGCAACACGAGGACTTCCCAGCCCAGGAGGTCACCCATCCTAGTACTACTCTCGCCCAAGCACGCTTAACTTTGGAGTTCTTATGGGATCCGGTGCATTAGTGCTGGTATGGTCGCATCCGTTCACTTATGCAAACATTTCGCACTTATCCCTTCACGACACCGTCACTTTTCCGTCGAGCCTCCGATTTTCGATTGTAATATCTTCGGACGAAGATCGTTTCGATACCGTTCCCTCGAAACCCCGACCAAAGGACACCCTCTTTACTACGGAGCCCGGAAAAAAAAATTCAGAAATGAATATTAAAAGAATGCTAGCTCGGACAGTACTTAAATTTGACGCAAAAAAGGGATGCAACACGAGGACTTCCCAGGAGGTCACTCATCCTAGTACTACTCTCGCCCAAGCACGCTTAACTTCGGAGTTCTGATGGGATCCGGTGCATTAGTGCTGGTATGGTCGCATCCGTTCACTTATGCAAACATTTCGCTCTTATCCCTTCACGACACCGTCACTTTTCCGTCGAGCCTCCGATTTTCGATTGTAATATCTTCGGACGAAGATCGTTTCGATACCGTTCCCTCGAAACCCCGACCAAAGGACACCCTCTTTACTACGGAGCCCGGGAAAAAAAATTCAGAAATGAATATTAAAAGAATGCTAGCTCGGACAGTACTTAAATTTGACGCAAAAAAGGGATGCAACACGAGGACTTCCCAGGAGGTCACCCATCCTAGTACTACTCTCGCCCAAGCACGCTTAACTTCGGAGTTCTGATGGGATCCGGTGCATTAGTGCTGGTATGGTCGCATTCGTTCACTTATGCAAACATTTCGCTCTTATCCCTTCACGACACCGTCACTTTTCCGTCGAGCCTCCGATTTTCGATTGTAATATCTTCGGACGAAGATCGTTTCGATACCGTTCCCTCGAAACCCCGACCAAAGGACACCCTCTTTACTACGGAGCCCGGGAAAAAAAATTCAGAAATGAATATTAAAAGAATGCTAGCTCGGACAGTACTTAAATTTGACGCAAAAAAGGGATGCAACACGAGGACTTCCCAGGAGGTCACCCATCCTAGTACTACTCTCGCCCAAGCACGCTTAACTTCGGAGTTCTGATGGGATCCGGTGCATTAGTGCTGGTATGGTCGCATCCGTTCACTTATGCAAACATTTCGCTCTTATCCCTTCACGACACCGTCACTTTTCCGTCGAGCCTCCGATTTTCGATAGTAATATCTTCGGACGAAGATCGTTTCGATACCGTTCCCCCGAAACCCCGACCAAAGGACACCCTCTTTACTACGGAGCCCGGAAAAAAAAATTCAGAAATGAATATTAAAAGAATGCTAGCTCGGAAAGTACTTAAATTTGACGCAAAAAAGGGATGCAACACGAGGACTTCCCAGGAGGTCACCCATCCTAGTACTACTCTCGCCCAAGCACGCTTAACTTCGGAGTTCTGATGGGATCCGGTGCATTAGTGCTGGTATGGTCTCATCCGTTCACTTATGCAAACATTTCGCTCTTATCCCTTCACGACACCGTCACTTTTTCGTCGAGCCTCCGATTTTCGATTGTAATATCTTCGGAAGAAGATCGTTTCGATACCGTTCCCCCGAAACCCCGACCAAAGGACACCCTCTTTACTACGGAGCCCGGAAAAAAAATTCAGAAATGAATATTAAAAGAATGCTAGCTCGAACAGTACTTAAATTTGACGCAAAAACGGATGCAACACGAGGACTTCCCAGGAGGTCACCCATCCTAGTACTACTCTCGCCCAAGCACGCTTAACTTCGGAGTTCTGATGGGATCCGGTGCATTAGTGCTGGTATGGTCGCATCCGTTCACTTATGCAAACATTTCGCTCTTACCCCTTCACGACACCGTCACTTTTCCGTCGAGCCTCCGATTTTCGATTGTAATATCTTCGGACGAAGATCGTTTCGATACCGTTCCCCCGAAACCCCGACCAAAGGACACCCTCTTTACTACGGAGCCCGGAAAAAAAAATTCAGAAATGAATATTAAAAGAATGCTAGCTCGGACACTACTTAAATTTGACGCAAAAAAGAGATGCAACACGAGGACTTCCCAGGAGGTCACCCATCCTAGTACTACTCTCGCCCAAGCACGCTTAACTTTGGAGTTCTTATGGGATCCGGTGCATTAGTGCTGGTATGGTCGCATCCGTTCACTTATGCAAACATTTCGCACTTATCCCTTCACGACACCGTCACTTTTCCGTCGAGCCTCCGATTTTCGATTGTAATATCTTCGGACGAAGATCGTTTCGATACCGTTCCCTCGAAACCCCGACCAAAGGACACCCTCTTTACTACGGAGCCCGGAAAAAAAAATTCAGAAATGAATATTAAAAGAATGCTAGCTCGGACAGTACTTAAATTTGACGCAAAAAAGGGATGCAACACGAGGACTTCCCAGGAGGTCACCCATCCTAGTACTACTCTCGCCCAAGCACGCTTAACTTCGGAGTTCTGATGGGATCCGGTGCATTAGTGCTGGTATGGTCGCATCCGTTCACTTATGCAAACATTTCGCTCTTATCCCTTCACGACACCGTCACTTTTCCGTCGAGCCTCCGATTTTCGATTGTAATATCTTCGGACGAAGATCGTTTCGATACCGTTCCCCCGAAACCCCGACCAAAGGACACCCTCTTTACTACGGAGCCCGGAAAAAAAAATTCAGAAATGAATATTAAAAGAATGCTAGCTCGGACAGTACTTAAATTTGACGCAAAAAAGAGATGCAACACGAGGACTTCCCAGGAGGTCACCCATCCTAGTACTACTCTCGCCCAAGCACGCTTAACTTCGAAGTTCTGATGGGATCCGGTGCATTAGTGCTGGTATGGTCGCATCCGTTCCTTTATGCAAACATTTCGCTCTTATCCCTTCACGACACCGTCACTTTTCCGTCGAGCCTCCGATTTTCGATTGTAATATCTTCGGACGAAGATCGTTTCGATACCGTTCCCTCGAAACCCCGACCAAAGGACACCCTCTTTACTACGGAGCCCGGGAAAAAAAATTCAGAAATGAATATTAAAAGAATGCTAGCTCGGACAGTACTTAAATTTGACGCAAAAAAGGGATGCAACACGAGGACTTCCCAGGAGGTCACCCATCCTAGTACTACTCTCGCCCAAGCACGCTTAACTTCGGAGTTCTGATGGGATCCGGTGCATTAGTGCTGGTATGGTCGCATCCGTTCACTTATGCAAACATTTCGCTCTTATCCCTTCACGACACCGTCACTTTTCCGTCGAGCCTCCGATTTTCGATTGTAATATCTTCGGACGAAGATCGTTTCGATACCGTTCCCTCGAAACCCCGACCAAAGGACACCCTCTTTACTACGGAGCCCGGGAAAAAAAATTCAGAAATGAATATTAAAAGAATGCTAGCTCGGACAGTACTTAAATTTGACGCAAAAAAGGGATGCAACACGAGGACTTCCCAGGAGGTCACCCATCCTAGTACTACTCTCGCCCAAGCACGCTTAACTTCGGAGTTCTGATGGGATCCGGTGCATTAGTGCTGGTATGGTCGCATCCGTTCACTTATGCAAACATTTCGCTCTTATCCCTTCACGACACCGTCACTTTTCCGTCGAGCCTCCGATTTTCGATTGTAATATCTTCGGACGAAGATCGTTTCGATACCGTTCCCTCGAAACCCCGACCAAAGGACACCCTCTTTACTACGGAGCCCGGGAAAAAAAATTCAGAAATGAATATTAAAAGAATGCTAGCTCGGACAGTACTTAAATTTGACGCAAAAAAGGGATGCAACACGAGGACTTCCCAGGAGGTCACCCATCCTAGTACTACTCTCGCCCAAGCACGCTTAACTTCGGAGTTCTGATGGGATCCGGTGCATTAGTGCTGGTATGGTCGCATCCGTTCACTTATGCAAACATTTCGCTCTTATCCCTTCACGACACCGTCACTTTTCCGTCGAGCCTCCGATTTTCGATTGTAATATCTTCGGACGAAGATCGTTTCGATACCGTTCCCTCGAAACCCCGACCAAAGGACACCCTCTTTACTACGGAGCCCGGGAAAAAAAATTCAGAAATGAATATTAAAAGAATGCTAGCTCGGACAGTACTTAAATTTGACGCAAAAAAGGGATGCAACACGAGGACTTCCCAGGAGGTCACCCATCCTAGTACTACTCTCGCCCAAGCACGCTTAACTTCGGAGTTCTGATGGGATCCGGTGCATTAGTGCTGGTATGGTCGCATCCGTTCACTTATGCAAACATTTCGCTCTTATCCCTTCACGACACCGTCACTTTTCCGTCGAGCCTCCGATTTTCGATTGTAATATCTTCGGACGAAGATCGTTTCGATACCGTTCCCTCGAAACCCCGACCAAAGGACACCCTCTTTACTACGGAGCCCGGGAAAAAAAATTCAGAAATGAATATTAAAAGAATGCTAGCTCGGACAGTACTTAAATTTGACGCAAAAAAGGGATGCAACACGAGGACTTCCCAGGAGGTCACCCATCCTAGTACTACTCTCGCCCAAGCACGCTTAACTTCGGAGTTCTGATGGGATCCGGTGCATTAGTGCTGGTATGGTCGCATCCGTTCACTTATGCAAACATTTCGCTCTTATCCCTTCACGACACCGTCACTTTTCCGTCGAGCCTCCGATTTTCGATTGTAATATCTTCGGACGAAGATCGTTTCGATACCGTTCCCTCGAAACCCCGACCAAAGGACACCCTCTTTACTACGGAGCCCGGGAAAAAAAATTCAGAAATGAATATTAAAAGAATGCTAGCTCGGACAGTACTTAAATTTGACGCAAAAAAGGGATGCAACACGAGGACTTCCCAGGAGGTCACCCATCCTAGTACTACTCTCGCCCAAGCACGCTTAACTTCGGAGTTCTGATGGGATCCGGTGCATTAGTGCTGGTATGGTCGCATCCGTTCACTTATGCAAACATTTCGCTCTTATCCCTTCACGACACCGTCACTTTTCCGTCGAGCCTCCGATTTTCGATTGTAATATCTTCGGACGAAGATCGTTTCGATACCGTTCCCTCGAAACCCCGACCAAAGGACACCCTCTTTACTACGGAGCCCGGGAAAAAAAATTCAGAAATGAATATTAAAAGAATGCTAGCTCGGACAGTACTTAAATTTGACGCAAAAAAGGGATGCAACACGAGGACTTCCCAGGAGGTCTCCCATCCTAGTACTACTCTCGCCCAAGCACGCTTAACTTCGGAGTTCTGATGGGATCCGGTGCATTAGTGCTGGTATGGTCGCATCCGTTCACTTATGCAAACATTTCGCTCTTATCCCTTCACGACACCGTCACTTTTCCGTCGAGCCTCCGATTTTCGATTGTAATATCTTCGGACGAAGATCGTTTCGATACCGTTCCCTCGAAACCCCGACCAAAGGACACCCTCTTTACTACGGAGCCCGGGAAAAAAAATTCAGAAATGAATATTAAAAGAATGCTAGCTCGGACAGTACTTAAATTTGACGCAAAAAAGGGATGCAACACGAGGACTTCCCAGGAGGTCACCCATCCTAGTACTACTCTCGCCCAAGCATGCTTAACTTCGGAGTTCTGATGGGATCCGGTGCATTAGTGCTGGTATGGTCGCATCCGTTCACTTATGCAAACATTTCGCTCTTATCCCTTCACGACACCGTCACTTTTCCGTCGAGCCTCCGATTTTCGATTGTAATATCTTCGGACGAAGATCGTTTCGATACCGTTCCCTCGAAACCCCGACCAAAGGACACCCTCTTTACTACGGAGCCCGGGAAAAAAAATTCAGAAATGAATATTAAAAGAATGCTAGCTCGGACAGTACTTAAATTTGACGCAAAAAAGGGGATGCAACACGAGGACTTCCCAAGAGGTCACCCATCCTAGTACTACTCTCGCCCAAGCACGCTTAACTTCAGAGTTCTGATGGGATCCGGTGCATTAGTGCTGGTATGGTCGCATCCGTTCCTTTATGCAAACATTTCGCTCTTATCCCTTCACGACACCGTCACTTTTCCGTCGAGCCTCCGATTTTCGATTGTAATATCTTCGGACGAAGATCGTTTCGATACCGTTCCCTCGAAACCCCGACCAAAGGACACCCTCTTTACTACGGAGCCCGGGAAAAAAAATTCAGAAATGAATATTAAAAGAATGCTAGCTCGGACAGTACTTAAATTTGACGCAAAAAAGGGATGCAACACGAGGACTTCCCAGGAGGTCTCCCATCCTAGTACTACTCTCGCCCAAGCACGCTTAACTTCGGAGTTCTGATGGGATCCGGTGCATTAGTGCTGGTATGGTCGCATCCGTTCACTTATGCAAACATTTCGCTCTTATCCCTTCACGACACCGTCACTTTTCCGTCGAGCCTCCGATTTTCGATTGTAATATCTTCGGACGAAGATCGTTTCGATACCGTTCCCTCGAAACCCCGACCAAAGGACACCCTCTTTACTACGGAGCCCGGGAAAAAAAATTCAGAAATGAATATTAAAAGAATGCTAGCTCGGACAGTACTTAAATTTGACGCAAAAAAGGGATGCAACATGAGGACTTCCCAGGAGGTCACCCATCCTAGTACTACTCTCGCCCAAGCACGCTTAACTTCGGAGTTCTGATGGGATCCGGTGCATTAGTGCTGGTATGGTCGCATCCGTTCACTTATGCAAACATTTCGCTCTTATCCCTTCACGACACCGTCACTTTTCCGTCGAGCCTCCGATTTTCGATTGTAATATCTTCGGACGAAGATCGTTTCGATACCGTTCCCTCGAAACCCCGACCAAAGGACACCCTCTTTACTACGGAGCCCGGGAAAAAAAATTCAGAAATGAATATTAAAAGAATGCTAGCTCGGACAGTACTTAAATTTGACGCAAAAAAGGGATGCAACACGAGGACTTCCCAGGAGGTCACCCATCCTAGTACTACTCTCGCCCAAGCACGCTTAACTTCGGAGTTCTGATGGGATCCGGTGC
Source organism: Persicaria maculosa (assembly GCA_963922045.1). Lineage (NCBI taxonomy): Eukaryota > Viridiplantae > Streptophyta > Magnoliopsida > Caryophyllales > Polygonaceae > Persicaria > Persicaria maculosa. Next base: position 56,188,709 of record OY998261.1, on the reverse strand, counting down.
ATTAGTGCTGGTATGGTCGCATCCGTTCACTTATGCAAACATTTCGCTCTTATCCCTTCACGACACCGTCACTTTTCCGTCGAGCCTCCGATTTTCGATTGTAATATCTTCGGACGAAGATCGTTTCGATACCGTTCCCTCGAAACCCCGACCAAAGGACACCCTCTTTACTACGGAGCCCGGGAAAAAAAATTCAGAAATGAATATTAAAAGAATGCTAGCTCGGACAGTACTTAAATTTGACGCAAAAAAGGGATGCAACACGAGGACTTCCCAGGAGGTCACCCATCCTAGTACTACTCTCGCCCAAGCACGCTTAACTTCGGAGTTCTGATGGGATCCGGTGCATTAGTGCTGGTATGGTCGCATCCGTTCACTTATGCAAACATTTCGCTCTTATCCCTTCACGACACCGTCACTTTTCCGTCGAGCCTCCGATTTTCGATTGTAATATCTTCGGACGAAGATCGTTTCGATACCGTTCCCTCGAAACCCCGACCAAAGGACACCCTCTTTACTACGGAGCCCGGGAAAAAAAATTCAGAAATGAATATTAAAAGAATGCTAGCTCGGACAGTACTTAAATTTGACGCAAAAAAGGGATGCAACACGAGGACTTCCCAGGAGGTCACCCATCCTAGTACTACTCTCGCCCAAGCACGCTTAACTTCGGAGTTCTGATGGGATCCGGTGCATTAGTGCTGGTATGGTCGCATCCGTTCACTTATGCAAACATTTCGCTCTTATCCCTTCACGACACCGTCACTTTTCCGTCGAGCCTCCGATTTTCGATTGTAATATCTTCGGACGAAGATCGTTTCGATACCGTTCCCTCGAAACCCCGACCAAAGGACACCCTCTTTACTACGGAGCCCGGGAAAAAAAATTCAGAAATGAATATTAAAAGAATGCTAGCTCGGACAGTACTTAAATTTGACGCAAAAAAGGGATGCAACACGAGGACTTCCCAGGAGGTCACCCATCCTAGTACTACTCTCGCCCAAGCACGCTTAACTTCGGAGTTCTGATGGGATCCGGTGCATTAGTGCTGGTATGGTCGCATCCGTTCACTTATGCAAACATTTCGCTCTTATCCCTTCACGACACCGTCACTTTTCCGTCGAGCCTCCGATTTTCGATTGTAATATCTTCGGACGAAGATCGTTTCGATACCGTTCCCTCGAAACCCCGACCAAAGGACACCCTCTTTACTACGGAGCCCGGGAAAAAAAATTCAGAAATGAATATTAAAAGAATGCTAGCTCGGACAGTACTTAAATTTGACGCAAAAAAGGGATGCAACACGAGGACTTCCCAGGAGGTCACCCATCCTAGTACTACTCTCGCCCAAGCACGCTTAACTTCGGAGTTCTGATGGGATCCGGTGCATTAGTGCTGGTATGGTCGCATCCGTTCACTTATGCAAACATTTCGCTCTTATCCATTCACGACACCGTCACTTTTCCGTCGAGCCTCCGATTTTCGATTGTAATATCTTCGGACGAAGATCGTTTCGATACCGTTCCCTCGAAACCCCGACCAAAGGACACCCTCTTTACTACGGAGCCCGGGAAAAAAAATTCAGAAATGAATATTAAAAGAATGCTAGCTCGGACAGTACTTAAATTTGACGCAAAAAAGGGATGCAACACGAGGACTTCCCAGGAGGTCACCCATCCTAGTACTACTCTCGCCCAAGCACGCTTAACTTCGGAGTTCTGATGGGATCCGGTGCATTAGTGCTGGTATGGTCGCATCCGTTCACTTATGCAAACATTTCGCTCTTATCCCTTCACGACACCGTCACTTTTCCGTCGAGCCTCCGATTTTCGATTGTAATATCTTCGGACGAAGATCGTTTCGATACCGTTCCCTCGAAACCCCGACCAAAGGACACCCTCTTTACTACGGAGCCCGAGAAAAAAAATTCAGAAATGAATATTAAAAGAATGCTAGCTCGGACAGTACTTAAATTTGACGCAAAAAAGGGATGCAACAGGAGGACTTCCCAGGAGGTCACCCATCCTAGTACTACTCTCGCCCAAGCTCGCTTAACTTCGGAGTTCTGATGGGATCCGGTGCATTAGTGCTGGTATGGTCGCATCCGTTCCTTTATGCAAACATTTCGCTCTTATCCCTTCACGACACCGTCACTTTTCCGTCGAGCCTCCGATTTTCGATTGTAATATCTTCGGACGAAGATCGTTTCGATACCGTTCCCTCGAAACCCCGACCAAAGGACACCCTCTTTACTACGGAGCCCGGGAAAAAAAATTCAGAAATGAATATTAAAAGAATGCTAGCTCGGACAGTACTTAAATTTGACGCAAAAAAGGGATGCAACACGAGGACTTCCCAGGAGGTCACCCATCCTAGTACTACTCTCGCCCAAGCACGCTTAACTTCGGAGTTCTGATGGGATCCGGTGCATTAGTGCTGGTATGGTCGCATCCGTTCACTTATGCAAACATTTCGCTCTTATCCCTTCACGACACCGTCACTTTTCCGTCAAGCCTCCGATTTTCGATTTTAATATCTTCGGACGAAGATCGTTTCGATACCGTTCCCTCGAAACCCCGACCAAAGGACACCCTCTTTACTACGGAGCCCGGGAAAAAAAATTCAGAAATGAATATTAAAAGAATGCTAGCTCGGACAGTACTTAAATTTGACGCAAAAAAGGGATACAACACGAGGACTTCCCAGGAGGTCACCCATCCTAGTACTATTCTCGCCCAAGCACGCTTAACTTCGGAGTTCTGATGGGATCCGGTGCATTAGTGCTGGTATGGTCGCATCCGTTCCTTTATGCAAACATTTCGCTCTTATCCCTTCACGACACCGTCACTTTTCCGTCGAGCCTCCGATTTTCGATTGTAATATCTTCGGACGAAGATCGTTTCGATACCGTTCCCTCGAAACCCCGACCAAAGGACACCCTCTTTACTACGGAGCCCGGGAAAAAAAATTCAGAAATGAATATTAAAAGAATGCTAGCTCGGACAGTACTTAAATTTGACGCAAAAAAGGGATGCAACACGAGGACTTCCCAGGAGGTCACCCATCCTAGTACTACTCTCGCCCAAGCACGCTTAACTTCGGAGTTCTGATGGGATCCGGTGCATTAGTGCTGGTATGGTCGCATCCGTTCACTTATGCAAACATTTCGCTCTTATCCCTTCACGACACCGTCACTTTTCCGTCGAGCCTCCGATTTTCGATTGTAATATCTTCGGACGAAGATCGTTTCGATACCGTTCCCTCGAAACCCCGACCAAAGGACACCCTCTTTACTACGGAGCCCGGGAAAAAAAATTCAGAAATGAATATTAAAAGAATGCTAGCTCGGACAGTACTTAAATTTGACGCAAAAAAGGGATGCAACACGAGGACTTCCCAGGAGGTCACCCATCCTAGTACTACTCTCGCCCAAGCACGCTTAACTTCAGAGTTCTGATGGGATCCGGTGCATTAGTGCTGGTATGGTCGCATCCGTTCCTTTATGCAAACATTTCGCTCTTATCCCTTCACGACACCGTCACTTTTCCATCGAGCCTCCGATTTTCGATTGTAATATCTTCGGACGAAGATCGTTTCGATACCGTTCCCTCGAAACCCCGACCAAAGGACACCCTCTTTACTACGGAGCCCGGGAAAAAAAATTCAGAAATGAATATTAAAAGAATGCTAGCTCGGACAGTACTTAAATTTGACGCAAAAAAGGGATGCAACACGAGGACTTCCCAGGAGGTCTCCCATCCTAGTACTACTCTCGCCCAAGCACGCTTAACTTCGAAGTTCTGATGGGATCCGGTGCATCAGTGCTGGTATGGTCGCATCCGTTCACTTATGCAAACATTTCGCTCTTATCCCTTCACGACACCGTCACTTTTCCGTCGAGCCTCCGATTTTCGATTGTAATATCTTCGGACGAAGATCGTTTCGATACCGTTCCCTCGAAACCCCGACCAAAGGACACCCTCTTTACTACGGAGCCCGGGAAAAAAAATTCAGAAATGAATATTAAAAGAATGCTAGCTCGGACAGTACTTAAATTTGACGCAAAAAAGGGATGCAACACGAGGACTTCCCAGGAGGTCACCCATCCTAGTACTATTCTCGCCCAAGCACGCTTAACTTCGGAGTTCTGATGGGATCCGGTGCATTAGTGCTGGTATGGTCGCATCCGTTCCTTTATGCAAACATTTCGCTCTTATCCCTTCACGACACCGTCACTTTTCCGTCGAGCCTCCGATTTTCGATTGTAATATCTTCGGACGAAGATCGTTTCGATACCGTTCCCTCGAAACCCCGACCAAAGGACACCCTCTTTACTACGGAGCCCGGGAAAAAAAATTCAGAAATGAATATTAAAAGAATGCTAGCTCGGACAGTACTTAAATTTGACGCAAAAAAGGGATGCAACACGAGGACTTCCCAGGAGGTCACCCATCCTAGTACTACTCTCGCCCAAGCACGCTTAACTTCGGAGTTCTGATGGGATCCGGTGCATTAGTGCTGGTATGGTCGCATCCGTTCACTTATGCAAACATTTCGCTCTTATCCCTTCACGACACCGTCACTTTTCCGTCGAGCCTCCGATTTTCGATTGTAATATCTTCGGACGAAGATCGTTTCGATACCGTTCCCTCGAAACCCCGACCAAAGGACACCCTCTTTACTACGGAGCCCGGGAAAAAAAATTCAGAAATGAATATTAAAAGAATGCTAGCTCGGACAGTACTTAAATTTGACGCAAAAAAGGGATGCAACACGAGGACTTCCCAGGAGGTCACCCATCCTAGTACTACTCTCGCCCAAGCACGCTTAACTTCGGAGTTCTGATGGGATCCGGTGCATTAGTGCTAGTATGGTCGCATCCGTTCCTTTATGCAAACATTTCGCTCTTATCACTTCACGACACCGTCACTTTTCCGTCGAGCCTCCGATTTTCGATTGTAATATCTTCGGACGAAGATCGTTTCGATACCGTTCCCTCGAAACCCCGACCAAAGGACACCCTCTTTACTACGGAGCCCGGGAAAAAAAATTCAGAAATGAATAATAAAAGAATGCTAGCTCGGACAGTACTTAAATTTGACGCAAAAAAGGGATGCAACACGAGGACTTCCCAGGAGGTCACCCATCCTAGTACTACTCTCGCCCAAGCACGCTTAACTTCGGAGTTCTGATGGGATCCGGTGCATTAGTGCTGGTATGGTCGCATCCGTTCCTTTATGCAAACATTTCGCTCTTATCCCTTCACGACACCGTCACTTTTCCGTCGAGCCTCCGATTTTCGATTGTAATATCTTCGGACGAAGATCGTTTCGATACCGTTCCCTCGAAACCCCGACCAAAGGACACCCTCTTTACTACGGAGCCCGGGAAAAAAAATTCAGAAATGAATATTAAAAGAATGCTAGCTCGGACAGTACTTAAATTTGACGCAAAAAAGGGATGCAACACGAGGACTTCCCAGGAGGTCACCCATCCTAGTACTACTCTCGCCCAAGCACGCTTAACTTCAGAGTTCTGATGGGATCCGGTGCATTAGTGCTGGTATGGTCGCATCCGTTCCTTTATGCAAACATTTCGCTCTTATCACTTCACGACACCGTCACTTTTCCGTCGAGCCTCCGATTTTCGATTGTAATATCTTCGGACGAAGATCGTTTCGATACCGTTCCCTCGAAACCCCGACCAAAGGACACCCTCTTTACTACGGAGCCCGGGAAAAAAAATTCAGAAATGAATATTAAAAGAATGCTAGCTCGGACAGTACTTAAATTTGACGCAAAAAAGGGATGCAACACGAGGACTTCCCAGGAGGTCACCCATCCTAGTACTACTCTCGCCCAAGCACGCTTAACTTCGGAGTTCTGATGGGATCCGGTGCATTAGTGCTGGTATGGTCGCATCCGTTCACTTATGCAAACATTTCGCTCTTATCCCTTCACGACACCGTCACTTTTCCGTCGAGCCTCCGATTTTCGATTGTAATATCTTCGGACGAAGATCGTTTCGATACCGTTCCCTCGAAACCCCGACCAAAGGACACCCTCTTTACTACGGAGCCCGGGAAAAAAAATTCAGAAATGAATATTAAAAGAATGCTAGCTCGGACAGTACTTAAATTTGACGCAAAAAAGGGATGCAACACGAGGACTTCCCAGGAGGTCACCCATCCTAGTACTACTCTCGCCCAAGCACGCTTAACTTCGGAGTTCTGATGGGATCCGGTGCATTAGTGCTAGTATGGTCGCATCCGTTCCTTTATGCAAACATTTCGCTCTTATCACTTCACGACACCGTCACTTTTCCGTCGAGCCTCCGATTTTCGATTGTAATATCTTCGGACGAAGATCGTTTCGATACCGTTCCCTCGAAACCCCGACCAAAGGACACCCTCTTTACTACGGAGCCCGGGAAAAAAAATTCAGAAATGAATATTAAAAGAATGCTAGCTCGGACAGTACTTAAATTTGACGCAAAAAAGGGATGCAACACGAGGATTTCCCAGGAGGTCACCCATCCTAGTACTACTCTCGCCCAAGCACGCTTAACTTCGGAGTTCTGATGGGATCCGGTGCATTAGTGCTGGTATGGTCGCATCCGTTCCTTTATGCAAACATTTCGCTCTTATCCCTTCACGACACCGTCACTTTTCCGTCGAGCCTCCGATTTTCGATTGTAATATCTTCGGACGAAGATCGTTTCGATACCGTTCCCTCGAAACCCCGACCAAAGGACACCCTCTTTACTACGGAGCCCGGGAAAAAAAATTCAGAAATGAATATTAAAAGAATGCTAGCTCGGACAGTACTTAAATTTGACGCAAAAAAGGGATGCAACACGAGGACTTCCCAGGAGGTCACCCATCCTAGTACTACTCTCGCCCAAGCACGCTTAACTTCGGAGTTCTGATGGGATCCGGTGCTTTAGTGCTGGTATGGTCGCATCCGTTCCTTTATGCAAACATTTCGCTCTTATCACTTCACGACACCGTCACTTTTCCGTCGAGCCTCCGATTTTCGATTGTAATATCTTCGGACGAAGATCGTTTCGATACCGTTCCCTCGAAACCCCGACCAAAGGACACCCTCTTTACTACGGAGCCCGGGAAAAAAAATTCAGAAATGAATATTAAAAGAATGCTAGCTCGGACAGTACTTAAATTTGACGCAAAAAAGGGATGCAACACGAGGACTTCCCAGGAGGTCACCCATCCTAGTACTACTCTCGCCCAAGCACGCTTAACTTCGGAGTTCTGATGGGATCCGGTGCATTAGTGCTGGTATGGTCGCATCCGTTCCTTTATGCAAACATTTCGCTCTTATCCCTTCACGACACCGTCACTTTTCCGTCGAGCCTCCGATTTTCGATTGTAATATCTTCGGACGAAGATCGTTTCGATACCATTCCCTCGAAACCCCGACCAAAGGACACCCTCTTTACTACGGAGCCCGGGAAAAAAAATTCAGAAATGAATATTAAAAGAATGCTAGCTCGGACAGTACTTAAATTTGACGCAAAAAAGGGATGCAACACGAGGACTTCCCAGGAGGTCACCCATCCTAGTACTACTCTCGCCCAAGCACGCTTAACTTCGGAGTTCTGATGGGATCCGGTGCATTAGTGCTGGTATGGTCGCATCCGTTCCTTTATGCAAACATTTCGCTCTTATCCCTTCACGACACCGTCACTTTTCCGTCGAGCCTCCGATTTTCGATTGTAATATCTTCGGACGAAGATCGTTTCGATACCGTTCCCTCGAAACCCCGACCAAAGGACACCCTCTTTACTACGGAGCCCGGGAAAAAAAATTCAGAAATGAATTTTAAAAGAATGCTAGCTCGGACAGTACTTAAATTTGACGCAAAAAAGGGATGCAACACGAGGACTTCCCAGGAGGTCACCCATCCTAGTACTACTCTCGCCCAAGCACGCTTAACTTCGGAGTTCTGATGGGATCCGGTGCATTAGTGCTGGTATGGTCGCATCCGTTCAGTTATGCAAACATTTCGCTCTTATCCCTTCACGACACCGTCACTTTTCCGTCGAGCCTCCGATTTTCGATTGTAATATCTTCGGACGAAGATCGTTTCGATACCGTTCCCTCGAAACCCCGACCAAAGGACACCCTCTTTACTACGGAGCCCGGGAAAAAAAATTCAGAAATGAATATTAAAAGAATGCTAGCTCGGACAGTACTTAAATTTGACGCAAAAAAGGGATGCAACACGAGGACTTCCCAGGAGGTCACCCATCCTAGTACTACTCTCGCCCAAGCACGCTTAACTTCGGAGTTCTGATGGGATCCGGTGCATTAGTGCTGGTATGGTCGCATCCGTTCCTTTATGCAAACATTTCGCTCTTATCCCTTCACGACACCGTCACTTTTCCGTCGAGCCTCCGATTTTCGATTGTAATATCTTCGGACGAAGATCGTTTCGATACCGTTCCCTCGAAACCCCGACCAAAGGACACCCTCTTTACTACGGAGCCCGGGAAAAAAAATTCAGAAATGAATATTAAAAGAATGCTAGCTCGGACAGTACTTAAATTTGACGCAAAAAAGGGATGCAACACGAGGACTTCTCAGGAGGTCACCCATCCTAGTACTACTCTCGCCCAAGCACGCTTAACTTCGGAGTTCTGATGGGATCCGGTGCATTAGTGCTGGTATGGTCGCATCCGTTCACTTATGCAAACATTTCGCTCTTATCCCTTCACGACACCGTCACTTTTCCGTCGAGCCTCCGATTTTCGATTGTAATATCTTCGGACGAAGATCGTTTCGATACCGTTCCCTCGAAACCCCGACCAAAGGACACCCTCTTTACTACAGAGCCCGGGAAAAAAAATTCAGAAATTAATATTAAAAGAATGCTAGCTCGGACAGTACTTAAATTTGACGCAAAAAAGAAATGCAACACGAGGACTTCCCAGGAGGTCACCCATCCTAGTACTACTCTCGCCCAAGCACGCTTAACTTCGGAGTTCTGATGGGATCCGGTGCATTAGTGCTGGTATGGTCGCATCCGTTCCTTTATGCAAACATTTCGCTCTTATCCCTTCACGACACCGTCACTTTTCCGTCGAGCCTCCGATTTTCGATTGTAATATCTTCGGACGAAGATCGTTTCGATACCGTTCCCTCGAAACCCCGACCAAAGGACACCCTTTTTACTACGGAGCCCGGGAAAAAAAATTCAGAAATGAATATTAAAAGAATGCTAGCTCGGACAGTACTTAAATTTGACCCAAAAAAGGGATGCAACACGAGGACTTCCCAGGAGGTCACCCATCCTAGTACTACTCTCGCCCAAGCACGCTTAACTTCGGAGTTCTGATGGGATCCGGTGCATTAGTGCTGGTATGGTCGCATCCGTTCCTTTATGCAAACATTTCGCTCTTATCCCTTCACGACACCGTCACTTTTCCGTCGAGCCTCCGATTTTCGATTGTAATATCTTCGGACGAAGATCGTTTCGATACCGTTCCCTCGAAACCCCGACCAAAGGACACCCTCTTTACTACGGAGCCCGGGAAAAAAAATTCAGAAATGAATATTAAAAGAATGCTAGCTCGGACAGTACTTAAATTTGACGCAAAAAAGGGATGCAACACGAGGACTTCCCAGGAGGTCACCCATTCTAGTACTACTCTCGCCCAAGCACGCTTAACTTCGGAGTTCTTATGGGATCCGGTGCATTAGTGCTGGTATGGTCGCATCCGTTCCTTTATGCAAACATTTCGCTCTTATCCCTTCACGACACCGTCACTTTTCCGTCGAGCCTCCGATTTTCGATTGTAATATCTTCGGACGAAGATCGTTTCGATACCGTTCCCTCGAAACCCCGACCAAAGGACACCCTCTTTACTACGGAGCCCGGGAAAAAAAATTCAGAAATGAATATTAAAAGAATGCTAGCTCGGACAGTACTTAAATTTGACGCAAAAAAGGGATGCAACACGAGGACTTCCCAGGAGGTCACCCATCCTAGTACTACTCTCGCCCAAGCACGCTTAACTTCGGAGTTCTGATGGGATCCGGTGCATTAGTGCTGGTATGGTCGCATCCGTTCCTTTATGCAAACATTTCGCTCTTATTCCTTCACGACACCGTCACTTTTCCGTCGAGCCTCCGATTTTCGATTGTAATATCTTCGGACGAAGATCGTTTCGATACCGTTCCCTCGAAACCCCGACCAAAGGACACCCTCTTTACTACGGAGCCCGGGAAAAAAAATTCAGAAATGAATATTAAAAGAATGCTAGCTCGGACAGTACTTAAATTTGACGCAAAAAAGGGATGCAACACGAGGACTTCCCAGGAGGTCACCCATCCTAGTACTACTCTCGCCCAAGCACGCTTAACTTCGGAGTTCTGATGGGATCCGGTGCATTAGTGCTGGTATGGTCGCATCCGTTCCTTTATGCAAACATTTCGCTCTTATCCCTTCACGACACCGTCACTTTTCCGTCGAGCCTCCGATTTTCGATTGTAATATCTTCGGACGAAGATCGTTTCGATACCGTTCCCTCGAAACCCCGACCAAAGGACACCCTCTTTACTACGGAGCCCGGGAAAAAAAATTCAGAATTGAATATTAAAAGAATGCTAGCTCGGACAGTACTTAAATTTGACGCAAAAAAGGGATGCAACACGAGGACTTCCCAGGAGGTCACCCATCCTAGTACTACTCTCGCCCAAGCACGCTTAACTTCGGAGTTCTGATGGGATCCGGTGCATTAGTGCTGGTATGGTCGCATCCGTTCACTTATGCAAACATTTCGCTCTTATCCCTTCACGACACCGTCACTTTTCCGTCGAGCCTCCGATTTTCGATTGTAATATCTTCGGACGAAGATCGTTTCGATACCGTTCCCTCGAAACCCCGACCAAAGGACACCCTCTTTACTACGGAGCCCGGGAAAAAAAATTCAGAAATGAATATTAAAAGAATGCTAGCTCGGACAGTACTTAAATTTGACGCAAAAAAGGGATGCAACACGAGGACTTCCCAGGAGGTCACCCATCCTAGTACTACTCTCGCCCAAGCACGCTTAACTTCGGAGTTCTGATGGGATCCGGTGCATTAGTGCTGGTATGGTCGCATCCGTTCCTTTATGCAAACATTTCGCTCTTATCCCTTCACGACACCGTCACTTTTCCGTCGAGCCTCCGATTTTCGATTGTAATATCTTCGGACGAAGATCGTTTCGATACCGTTCCCTCGAAACCCCGACCAAAGGACACCCTCTTTACTACGGAGCCCGGGAAAAAAAATTCAGAAATGAATATTAAAAGAATGCTAGCTCGGACAGTACTTAAATTTGACGCAAAAAAGGGATGCAACACGAGGACTTCCCAGGAGGTCACCCATCCTAGTACTACTCTCGCCCAAGCACGCTTAACTTCGGAGTTCTGATGGGATCCGGTGCATTAGTGCTGGTATGGTCGCATCCGTTCACTTATGCAAACATTTCGCTCTTATCCATTCACGACACCGTCACTTTTCCGTCGAGCCTCCGATTTTCGATTGTAATATCTTCGGACGAAGATCGTTTCGATACCGTTCCCTCGAAACCCCGACCAAAGGACACCCTCTTTACTACGGAGCCCGGGAAAAAAAATTCAGAAATGAATATTAAAAGAATGCTAGCTCGGACAGTACTTAAATTTGACGCAAAAAAGGGATGCAACACGAGGACTTCCCAGGAGGTCACCCATCCTAGTACTACTCTCGCCCAAGCACGCTTAACTTCGGAGTTCTGATGGGATCCGGTGCATTAGTGCTGGTATGGTCGCATCCGTTCACTTATGCAAACATTTCGCTCTTATCCCTTCACGACACCGTCACTTTTCCGTCGAGCCTCCGATTTTCGATTGTAATATCTTCGGACGAAGATCGTTTCGATACCGTTCCCTCGAAACCCCGACCAAAGGACACCCTCTTTACTACGGAGCCCGGGAAAAAAAATTCAGAAATGAATATTAAAAGAATGCTAGCTCGGACAGTACTTAAATTTGACGCAAAAAAGGGATGCAACACGAGGACTTCCCAGGAGGTCACCCATCCTAGTACTACTCTCGCCCAAGCACGCTTAACTTCGGAGTTCTGATGGGATCCGGTGCATTAGTGCTGGTATGGTCGCATCCGTTCACTTATGCAAACATTTCGCTCTTATCCCTTCACGACACCGTCACTTTTCCGTCGAGCCTCCGATTTTCGATTGTAATATCTTCTGACGAAGATCGTTTCGATACCGTTCCCTCGAAACCCCGACCAAAGGACACCCTCTTTACTACGGAGCCCGGGAAAAAAAATTCAGAAATGAATATTAAAAGAATGCTAGCTCGGACAGTACTTAAATTTGACGCAAAAAAGGGATGCAACACGAGGACTTCCCAGGAGGTCACCCATCCTAGTACTACTCTCGCCCAAGCACGCTTAACTTCGGAGTTCTGATGGGATCCGGTGCATTAGTGCTGGTATGGTCGCATCCGTTCCTTTATGCAAACATTTCGCTCTTATCCCTTCACGACACCGTCACTTTTCCGTCGAGCCTCCGATTTTCGATTGTAATATCTTCGGACGAAGATCGTTTCGATACCGTTCCCTCGAAACCCCGACCAAAGGACACCCTCTTTACTACGGAGCCCGGGAAAAAAAATTCAGAAATGAATATTAAAAGAATGCTAGCTCGGACAGTACTTAAATTTGACGCAAAAAAGGGATGCAACACGAGGACTTCCCAGGAGGTCACCCATCCTAGTACTACTCTCGCCCAAGCACGCTTAACTTCGGAGTTCTGATGGGATCCGGTGCATTAGTGCTGGTATGGTCGCATCCGTTCACTTATGCAAACATTTCGCTCTTATCCCTTCACGACACCGTCACTTTTCCGTCGAGCCTCCGATTTTCGATTGTAATATCTTCGGACGAAGATCGTTTCGATACCGTTCCCTCGAAACCCCGACCAAAGGACACCCTCTTTACTACGGAGCCCGGGAAAAAAAATTCAGAAATGAATATTAAAAGAATGCTAGCTCGGACAGTACTTAAATTTGACACAAAAAAGGGATGCAACACGAGGACTTCCCAGGAGGTCACCCATCCTAGTACTACTCTCGCCCAAGCACGCTTAACTTCGGAGTTCTGATGGGATCCGGTGCATTAGTGCTGGTATGGTCGCATCCGTTCCTTTATGCAAACATTTCGCTCTTATCCCTTCACGACACCGTCACTTTTCCGTCGAGCCTCCGATTTTCGATTGTAATATCTTCGGACGAAGATCGTTTCGATACCGTTCCCTCGAAACCCCGACCAAAGGACACCCTCTTTACTACGGAGCCCGGGAAAAAAAATTCAGAAATGAATATTAAAAGAATGCTAGCTCGGACAGTACTTAAATTTGACGCAAAAAAGGGATGCAACACGAGGACTTCCCAGGAGGTCACCCATCCTAGTACTACTCTCGCCCAAGCACGCTTAACTTCGGAGTTCTGATGGGATCCGGTGCATTAGTGCTGGTATGGTCGCATCCGTTCCTTTATGCAAACATTTCGCTCTTATCCCTTCACGACACCGTCACTTTTCCGTCGAGCCTCCGATTTTCGATTGTAATATCTTCGGACGAAGATCGTTTCGATACCGTTCCCTCGAAACCCCGACCAAAGGACACCCTCTTTACTACGGAGCCCGGGAAAAAAAATTCAGAAATGAATATTAAAAGAATGCTAGCTCGGACAGTACTTAAATTTGACGCAAAAAAGTGATGCAACACGAGGACTTCCCAGGAGGTCACCCATCCTAGTACTACTCTCGCCCAAGCACGCTTAACTTCGGAGTTCTGATGGGATCCGGTGCATTAGTGCTGGTATGGTCGCATCCGTTCCTTTATGCAAACATTTCGCTCTTATCCCTTCACGACACCGTCACTTTTCCGTCGAGCCTCCGATTTTCGATTGTAATATCTTCGGACGAAGATCGTTTTGATACCGTTCCCTCGAAACCCCGACCAAAGGACACCCTCTTTACTACGGAGCCCGGGAAAAAAAATTCAGAAATGAATATTAAAAGAATGCTAGCTCGGACAGTACTTAAATTTGACGCAAAAAAGGGATGCAACACGAGGACTTCCCAGGAGGTCACCCATCCTAGTACTACTCTCGCCCAAGCACGCTTAACTTCGGAGTTCTGATGGGATCCGGTGCATTAGTGCTGGTATGGTCGCATCCGTTCCTTTATGCAAACATTTCGCTCTTATCCCTTCACGACACCGTCACTTTTCCGTCGAGCCTCCGATTTTCGATTGTAATATCTTCGGACGAAGATCGTTTTGATACCGTTCCCTCGAAACCCCGACCAAAGGACACCCTCTTTACTACGGAGCCCGGGAAAAAAAATTCAGAAATGAATATTAAAAGAATGCTAGCTCGGACAGTACTTAAATTTGACGCAAAAAAGGGATGCAACACGAGGAGTTCCCATGAGGTCACCCATCCTAGTACTACTCTCGCCCAAGCACGCTTAACTTCGGAGTTCTGATGGGATCCGGTGCATTAGTGCTGGTATGGTCGCATCCGTTCACTTATGCAAACATTTCGCTCTTATCCCTTCACGACACCGTCACTTTTCCGTCGAGCCTCCGATTTTCGATTGTAATATCTTCGGACGAAGATCGTTTCGATACCGTTCCCTCGAAACCCCGACCAAAGGACACCCTCTTTACTACGGAGCCCGGGAAAAAAAATTCAGAAATGAATATTAAAAGAATGCTAGCTCGGACAGTACTTAAATTTGACGCAAAAAAGGGATGCAACACGAGGACTTCCCAGGAGGTCACCCATCCTAGTACTACTCTCGCCCAAGCACGCTTAACTTCGGAGTTCTGATGGGATCCGGTGCATTAGTGCTGGTATGGTCGCATCCGTTCCTTTATGCAAACATTTCGCTCTTATCCCTTCACGACACCGTCACTTTTCCGTCGAGCCTCCGATTTTCGATTGTAATATCTTCGGACGAAGATCGTTTTGATACCGTTCCCTCGAAACCCCGACCAAAGGACACCCTCTTTACTACGGAGCCCGGGAAAAAAAATTCAGAAATGAATATTAAAAGAATGCTAGCTCGGACAGTACTTAAATTTGACGCAAAAAAGGGATGCAACACGAGGACTTCCCAGGAGGTCACCCATCCTAGTACTACTCTCGCCCAAGCACGCTTAACTTCGGAGTTCTGATGGGATCCGGTGCATTAGTGCTGGTATGGTCGCATCCGTTCCTTTATGCAAACATTTCGCTCTTATCCCTTCACGACACCGTCACTTTTCCGTCGAGCCTCCGATTTTCGATTGTAATATCTTCGGACGAAGATCGTTTTGATACCGTTCCCTCGAAACCCCGACCAAAGGACACCCTCTTTACTACGGAGCCCGGGAAAAAAATTCAGAAATGAATATTAAAAGAATGCTAGCTCGGACAGTACTTAAATTTGACGCAAAAAAGGGATGCAACACGAGGACTTCCCAGGAGGTCACCCATCCTAGTACTACTCTCGCCCAAGCACGCTTAACTTCGGAGTTCTGATGGGATCCGGTGCATTAGTGCTGGTATGGTCGCATCCGTTCACTTATGCAAACATTTCGCTCTTATCCCTTCACGACACCGTCACTTTTCCGTCGAGCCTCCGATTTTCGATTGTAATATCTTCGGACGAAGATCGTTTCGATACCGTTCCCTCGAAACCCCGACCAAAGGACACCCTCTTTACTACGGAGCCCGGGAAAAAAAATTCAGAAATGAATATTAAAAGAATGCTAGCTCGGACAGTACTTAAATTTGACGCAAAAAAGGGATGCAACACGAGGACTTCCCAGGAGGTCACCCATCCTAGTACTACTCTCGCCCAAGCACGCTTAACTTCGGAGTTCTGATGGGATCCGGTGCATTAGTGCTGGTATGGTCGCATCCGTTCACTTATGCAAACATTTCGCTCTTATCCCTTCACGACACCGTCACTTTTCCGTCGAGCCTCCGATTTTCGATTGTAATATCTTCGGACGAAGATCGTTTCGATACCGTTCCCTCGAAACCCCGACCAAAGGACACCCTCTTTACTACGGAGCCCGGGAAAAAAAATTCAGAAATGAATATTAAAAGAATGCTAGCTCGGACAGTACTTAAATTTGACGCAAAAAAGGGATGCAACACGAGGACTTCCCAGGAGGTCACCCATCCTAGTACTACTCTCGCCCAAGGACGCTTAACTTCGGAGTTCTGATGGGATCCGGTGCATTAGTGCTGGTATGGTCGCATCCGTTCACTTATGCAAACATTTCGCTCTTATCCCTTCACGACACCGTCACTTTTCCGTCGAGCCTCCGATTTTCGATTGTAATATCTTCGGACGAAGATCGTTTCGATACCGTTCCCTCGAAACCCCGACCAAAGGACACCCTCTTTACTACGGAGCCCGGGAAAAAAAATTCAGAAATGAATATTAAAAGAATGCTAGCTCGGACAGTACTTAAATTTGACGCAAAAAAGGGATGCAACACGAGGACTTCCCAGGAGGTCACCCATCCTAGTACTACTCTCGCCCAAGCACGCTTAACTTCGGAGTTCTGATGGGATCCGATGCATTAGTGCTGGTATGGTCGCATCCGTTCACTTATGCAAACATTTCGCTCTTATCCCTTCACGACACCGTCACTTTTCCGTCGAGCCTCCGATTTTCGATTGTAATATCTTCGGACGAAGATCGTTTCGATACCGTACCCTCGAAACCCCGACCAAAGGACACCCTCTTTACTACGGAGCCCGGGAAAAAAAATTCAGAAATGAATATTAAAAGAATGCTAGCTCGGACAGTACTTAAATTTGACGCAAAAAAGGGATGCAACACGAGGACTTCCCAGGAGGTCACCCATCCTAGTACTACTCTCGCCCAAGCACGCTTAACTTCGGAGTTCTGATGGGATCCGGTGCATTAGTGCTGGTATGGTCGCATCCGTTCACTTATGCAAACATTTCGCTCTTATCCCTTCACGACACCGTCACTTTTCCGTCGAGCCTCCGATTTTCGATTGTAATATCTTCGGACGAAGATCGTTTCGATACCGTTCCCTCGAAACCCCGACCAAAGGACACCCTCTTTACTACGGAGCCCGGGAAAAAAAATTCAGAAATGAATATTAAAAGAATGCTAGCTCGGACAGTACTTAAATTTGACGCAAAAAAGGGATGCAACACGAGGACTTCCCAGGAGGTCACCCATCCTAGTACTACTCTCGCCCAAGCACGCTTAACTTCGGAGTTCTGATGGGATCCGGTGCATTAGTGCTGGTATGGTCGCATCCGTTCACTTATGCAAACATTTCGCTCTTATCCCTTCACGACACCGTCACTTTTCCGTCGAGCCTCCGATTTTCGATTGTAATATCTTCGGACGAAGATCGTTTCGATACCGTACCCTCGAAACCCCGACCAAAGGACACCCTCTTTACTACGGAGCCCGGGAAAAAAAATTCAGAAATGAATATTAAAAGAATGCTAGCTCGGACAGTACTTAAATTTGACGCAAAAAAGGGATGCAACACGAGGACTTCCCAGGAGGTCACCCATCCTAGTACTACTCTCGCCCAAGCACGCTTAACTTCGGAGTTCTGATGGGATCCGGTGCATTAGTGCTGGTATGGTCGCATCCGTTCACTTATGCAAACATTTCGCTCTTATCCCTTCACGACACCGTCACTTTTCCGTCGAGCCTCCGATTTTCGATTGTAATATCTTCGGACGAAGATCGTTTCGATACCGTTCCCTCGAAACCCCGACCAAAGGACACCCTCTTTACTACGGAGCCCGGGAAAAAAAATTCAGAAATGAATATTAAAAGAATGCTAGCTCGGACAGTACTTAAATTTGACGCAAAAAAGGGATGCAACACGAGGACTTCCCAGGAGGTCACCCATCCTAGTACTACTCTCGCCCAAGCACGCTTAACTTCGGAGTTCTGATGGGATCCGGTGCATTAGTGCTGGTATGGTCGCATCCGTTCACTTATGCAAACATTTCGCTCTTATCCCTTCACGACACCGTCACTTTTCCGTCGAGCCTCCGATTTTCGATTGTAATATCTTCGGACGAAGATCGTTTCGATACCGTACCCTCGAAACCCCGACCAAAGGACACCCTCTTTACTACGGAGCCCGGGAAAAAAAATTCAGAAATGAATATTAAAAGAATGCTAGCTCGGACAGTACTTAAATTTGACGCAAAAAAGGGATGCAACACGAGGACTTCCTAGGAGGTCACCCATCCTAGTACTACTCTCGCCCAAGCACGCTTAACTTCGGAGTTCTGATGGGAACCGGTGCATTAGTGCTGGTATGGTCGCATCCGTTCACTTATGCAAACATTTCGCTCTTATCCCTTCACGACACCGTCACTTTTCCGTCGAGCCTCCGATTTTCGATTGTAATATCTTCGGACGAAGATCGTTTCGATACCGTTCCCTCGAAACCCCGACCAAAGGACACCCTCTTTACTACGGAGCCCGGGAAAAAAAATTCAGAAATGAATATTAAAAGAATGCTAGCTCGGACAGTACTTAAATTTGACGCAAAAAAGGGATGCAACACGAGGACTTCCCAAGAGGTCACCCATCCTAGTACTACTCTCGCCCAAGCACGCTTAACTTCGGAGTTCTGATGGGATCCGGTGCATTAGTGCTGGTATGGTCGCATCCGTTCACTTATGCAAACATTTCGCTCTTATCCCTTCACGACACCGTCACTTTTCCGTCGAGCCTCCGATTTTCGATTGTAATATCTTCGGACGAAGATCGTTTCGATACCGTACCCTCGAAACCCCGACCAAAGGACACCCTCTTTACTACGGAGCCCGGGAAAAAAAATTCAGAAATGAATATTAAAAGAATGCTAGCTCGGACAGTACTTAAATTTGACGCAAAAAAGGGATGCAACACGAGGACTTCCTAGGAGGTCACCCATCCTAGTACTACTCTCGCCCAAGCACGCTTAACTTCGGAGTTCTGATGGGAACCGGTGCATTAGTGCTGGTATGGTCGCATCCGTTCACTTATGCAAACATTTCGCTCTTATCCCTTCACGACACCGTCACTTTTCCGTCGAGCCTCCGATTTTCGATTGTAATATCTTCGGACGAAGATCGTTTCGATACCGTTCCCTCGAAACCCCGACCAAAGGACACCCTCTTTACTACGGAGCCCGGGAAAAAAAATTCAGAAATGAATATTAAAAGAATGCTAGCTCGGACAGTACTTAAATTTGACGCAAAAAAGGGATGCAACACGAGGACTTCCCAGGAGGTCACCCATCCTAGTACTACTCTCGCCCAAGCACGCTTAACTTCGGAGTTCTGATGGGATCCGGTGCATTAGTGCTGGTATGGTCGCATCCTTTCACTTATGCAAACATTTCTCTCATATCCCTTCACGACACCGTCACTTTTCCGTCGAGTCTCCGATTTTCGATTGTAATATCTTCGGACGAAGATCGTTTCGATACCGTTCCCTCGAAACCCCGACCAAAGGACACCCTCTTTACTACGGAGCCCGGGAAAAAAAATTCAGAAATGAATATTAAAAGAATGCTAGCTCGGACAGTACTTAAATTTGACGCAAAAAAGGGATGCAACACGAGGACTTCCCAGGAGGTCACCCATCCTAGTACTACTCTCGCCCAAGCACGCTTAACTTCGGAGTTCTGATGGGATCCGGTGCATTAGTGCTGGTATGGTCGCATCCGTTCACTTATGCAAACATTTCGCTCTTATCCCTTCACGACACCGTCACTTTTCCGTCGAGCCTCCGATTTTCGATTGTAATATCTTCGGACGAAGATCGTTTCGATACCGTTCCCTCGAAACCCCGACCAAAGGACACCCTCTTTACTACGGAGCCCGGGAAAAAAAATTCAGAAATGAATATTAAAAGAATGCTAGCTCGGACAGTACTTAAATTTGACGCAAAAAAGGGATGCAACACGAGGACTTCCCAGGAGGTCACCCATCCTAGTACTACTCTCGCCCAAGCACGCTTAACTTCGGAGTTCTGATGGGATCCGGTGCATTAGTGCTGGTATGGTCGCATCCGTTCACTTATGCAAACATTTCGCTCTTATCCCTTCACGACACCGTCACTTTTCCGTCGAGCCTCCGATTTTCGATTGTAATATCTTCGGACGAAGATCGTTTCGATACCGTTCCCTCGAAACCCCGACCAAAGGACACCCTCTTTACTACGGAGCCCGGGAAAAAAAATTCAGAAATGAATATTAAAAGAATGCTAGCTCGGACAGTACTTAAATTTGACGCAAAAAAGGGATGCAACACGAGGACTTCCCAGGAGGTCACCCATCCTAGTACTACTCTCGCCCAAGCACGCTTAACTTCGGAGTTCTGATGGGATCCGGTGCATTAGTGCTGGTATGGTCGCATCCGTTCACTTATGCAAACATTTCGCTCTTATCCCTTCACGACACCGTCACTTTTCCGTCGAGCCTCCGATTTTCGATTGTAATATCTTCGGACGAAGATCGTTTCGATACCGTTCCCTCGAAACCCCGACCAAAGGACACCCTCTTTACTACGGAGCCCGGGAAAAAAAATTCAGAAATGAATATTAAAAGAATGCTAGCTCGGACAGTACTTAAATTTGACGCAAAAAAGGGATGCAACACGAGGACTTCCCAGGAGGTCACCCATCCTAGTACTACTCTCGCCCAAGCACGCTTAACTTCGGAGTTCTGATGGGATCCGGTGCATTAGTGCTGGTATGGTCGCATCCGTTCACTTATGCAAACATTTCGCTCTTATCCCTTCACGACACCGTCACTTTTCCGTCGAGCCTCCGATTTTCGATTGTAATATCTTCGGACGAAGATCGTTTCGATACCGTTCCCTCGAAACCCCGACCAAAGGACACCCTCTTTACTACGGAGCCCGGGAAAAAAAATTCAGAAATGAATATTAAAAGAATGCTAGCTCGGACAGTACTTAAATTTGACGCAAAAAAGGGATGCAACACGAGGACTTCCTAGGAGGTCACCCATCCTAGTACTACTCTCGCCCAAGCACGCTTAACTTCGGAGTTCTGATGGGATCCGGTGCATTAGTGCTGGTATGGTCGCATCCGTTCACTTATGCAAACATTTCGCTCTTATCCCTTCACGACACCGTCACTTTTCCGTCGAGCCTCCGATTTTCGATTGTAATATCTTCGGACGAAGATCGTTTCGATACCGTTCCCTCGAAACCCCGACCAAAGGACACCCTCTTTACTACGGAGCCCGGGAAAAAAAATTCAGAAATGAATATTAAAAGAATGCTAGCTCGGACAGTACTTAAATTTGACGCAAAAAAGGGATGCAACACGAGGACTTCCCAGGAGGTCACCCATCCTAGTACTACTCTCGCCCAAGCACGCTTAACTTCGGAGTTCTGATGGGATCCGGTGCATTAGTGCTGGTATGGTCGCATCCGTTCACTTATGCAAACATTTCGCTCTTATCACTTCACGACACCGTCACTTTTCCGTCGAGCCTCCGATTTTCGATTGTAATATCTTCGGACGAAGATCGTTTCGATACCGTTCCCTCGAAACCCCGACCAAAGGACACCCTCTTTACTACGGAGCCCGGGAAAAAAAATTCAGAAATGAATATTAAAAGAATGCTAGCTCGGACAGTACTTAAATTTGACGCAAAAAAGGGATGCAACACGAGGACTTCCCAGGAGGTCACCCATCCTAGTACTACTCTCGCCCAAGCACGCTTAACTTCGGAGTTCTGATGGGATCCGGTGCATTAGTGCTGGTATGGTCGCATCCGTTCACTTATGCAAACATTTCGCTCTTATCCCTTCACGACACCGTCACTTTTCCGTCGAGCCTCCGATTTTCGATTGTAATATCTTCGGACGAAGATCGTTTCGATACCGTTCCCTCGAAACCCCGACCAAAGGACACCCTCTTTACTACGGAGCCCGGGAAAAAAAATTCAGAAATGAATATTAAAAGAATGCTAGCTCGGACAGTACTTAAATTTGACGCAAAAAAGGGATGCAACACGAGGACTTCCCAGGAGGTCACCCATCCTAGTACTACTCTCGCCCAAGCACGCTTAACTTCGGAGTTCTGATGGGATCCGGTGCATTAGTGCTGGTATGGTCGCATCCGTTCACTTATGCAAACATTTCGCTCTTATCCCTTCACGACACCGTCACTTTTCCGTCGAGCCTCCGATTTTCGATTGTAATATCTTCGGACGAAGATCGTTTCGATACCGTTCCCTCGAAACCCCGACCAAAGGACACCCTCTTTACTACGGAGCCCGGGAAAAAAAATTCAGAAATGAATATTAAAAGAATGCTAGCTCGGACAGTACTTAAATTTGACGCAAAAAAGGGATGCAACACGAGGACTTCCCAGGAGGTCACCCATCCTAGTACTACTCTCGCCCAAGCACGCTTAACTTCGGAGTTCTGATGGGATCCGGTGCATTAGTGCTGGTATGGTCGCATCCGTTCACTTATGCAAACATTTCGCTCTTATCCCTTCACGACACCGTCACTTTTCCGTCGAGCCTCCGATTTTCGATTGTAATATCTTCGGACGAAGATCGTTTCGATACCGTTCCCTCGAAACCCCGACCAAAGGACACCCTCTTTACTACGGAGCCCGGGAAAAAAAATTCAGAAATGAATATTAAAAGAATGCTAGCTCGGACAGTACTTAAATTTGACGCAAAAAAGGGATGCAACACGAGGACTTCCCAGGAGGTCACCCATCCTAGTACTACTCTCGCCCAAGCACGCTTAACTTCGGAGTTCTGATGGGATCCGGTGCATTAGTGCTGGTATGGTCGCATCCGTTCACTTATGCAAACATTTCGCTCTTATCCCTTCACGACACCGTCACTTTTCCGTCGAGCCTCCGATTTTCGATTGTAATATCTTCGGACGAAGATCGTTTCGATACCGTTCCCTCGAAACCCCGACCAAAGGACACCCTCTTTACTACGGAGCCCGGGAAAAAAAATTCAGAAATGAATATTAAAAGAATGCTAGCTCGGACAGTACTTAAATTTGACGCAAAAAAGGGATGCAACACGAGGACTTCCCAGGAGGTCACCCATCCTAGTACTACTCTCGCCCAAGCACGCTTAACTTCGGAGTTCTGATGGGATCCGGTGCATTAGTGCTGGTATGGTCGCATCCGTTCACTTATGCAAACATTTCGCTCTTATCCCTTCACGACACCGTCACTTTTCCGTCGAGCCTCCGATTTTCGATTGTAATATCTTCGGACGATGATCGTTTCGATACCGTTCCCTCGAAACCCCGACCAAAGGACACCCTCTTTACTACGGAGCCCGGGAAAAAAAATTCAGAAATGAATATTAAAAGAATGCTAGCTCGGACAGTACTTAAATTTGACGCAAAAAAGGGATGCAACACGAGGACTTCCCAGGAGGTCACCCATCCTAGTACTACTCTCGCCCAAGCACGCTTAACTTCGGAGTTCTGATGGGATCCGGTGCAATAGTGCTGGTATGGTCGCATCCGTTCACTTATGCAAACATTTCGCTCTTATCCCTTCACGACACCGTCACTTTTCCGTCGAGCCTCCGATTTTCGATTGTAATATCTTCGGACGAAGATCGTTTCGATACCGTTCCCTCGAAACCCCGACCAAAGGACACCCTCTTTACTACGGAGCCCGGGAAAAAAAATTCAGAAATGAATATTAAAAGAATGCTAGCTCGGACAGTACTTAAATTTGACGCAAAAAAGGGATGCAACACGAGGACTTCCCAGGAGGTCACCCATCCTAGTACTACTCTCGCCCAAGCACGCTTAACTTTGGAGTTCTGATGGGATCCGGTGCATTAGTGCTGGTATGGTCGCATCCGTTCACTTATGCAAACATTTCGCTCTTATCCCTTCACGACACCGTCACTTTTCCGTCGAGCCTCCGATTTTCGATTGTAATATCTTCGGACGAAGATCGTTTCGATACCGTTCCCTCGAAACCCCGACCAAAGGACACCCTCTTTACTACGGAGCCCGGGAAAAAAAATTCAGAAATGAATATTAAAAGAATGCTAGCTCGGACAGTACTTAAATTTGACGCAAAAAAGGGATGCAACACGAGGACTTCCCAGGAGGTCACCCATCCTAGTACTACTCTCGCCCAAGCACGCTTAACTTCGGAGTTCTGATGGGATCCGGTGCATTAGTGCTGGTATGGTCGCATCCGTTCACTTATGCAAACATTTCGCTCTTATCCCTTCACGACACCGTCACTTTTCCGTCGAGCCTCCGATTTTCGATTGTAATATCTTCGGACGAAGATCGTTTCGATACCGTTCCCTCGAAACCCCGACCAAAGGACACCCTCTTTACTACGGAGCCCGGGAAAAAAAATTCAGAAATGAATATTAAAAGAATGCTAGCTCGGACAGTACTTAAATTTGACGCAAAAAAGGGATGCAACACGAGGACTTCCCAGGAGGTCACCCATCCTAGTACTACTCTCGCCCAAGCACGCTTAACTTCGGAGTTCTGATGGGATCCGGTGCATTAGTGCTGGTATGGTCGCATCCGTTCACTTATGCAAACATTTCGCTCTTATCCCTTCACGACACCGTCACTTTTCCGTCGAGCCTCCGATTTTCGATTGTAATATCTTCGGACGAAGATCGTTTCGATACCGTTCCCTCGAAACCCCGACCAAAGGACACCCTCTTTACTACGGAGCCCGGGAAAAAAAATTCAGAAATGAATATTAAAAGAATGCTAGCTCGGACAGTACTTAAATTTGACGCAAAAAAGGGATGCAACACGAGGACTTCCCAGGAGGTCACCCATCCTAGTACTACTCTCGCCCAAGCACGCTTAACTTCGGAGTTCTGATGGGATCCGGTGCATTAGTGCTGGTATGGTCGCATCCGTTCACTTATGCAAACATTTCGCTCTTATCCCTTCACGACACCGTCACTTTTCCGTCGAGCCTCCGATTTTCGATTGTAATATCTTCGGACGAAGATCGTTTCGATACCGTTCCCTCGAAACCCCGACCAAAGGACACCCTCTTTACTACGGAGCCCGGGAAAAAAAATTCAGAAATGAATATTAAAAGAATGCTAGCTCGGACAGTACTTAAATTTGACGCAAAAAAGGGATGCAACACGAGGACTTCCCAGGAGGTCACCCATCCTAGTACTACTCTCGCCCAAGCACGCTTAACTTCGGAGTTCTGATGGGATCCGGTGCATTAGTGCTGGTATGGTCGCATCCGTTCACTTATGCAAACATTTCGCTCTTATCCCTTCACGACACCGTCACTTTTCCGTCGAGCCTCCGATTTTCGATTGTAATATCTTCGGACGAAGATCGTTTCGATACCGTTCCCTCGAAACCCCGACCAAAGGACACCCTCTTTACTACGGAGCCCGGGAAAAAAAATTCAGAAATGAATATTAAAAGAATGCTAGCTCGGACAGTACTTAAATTTGACGCAAAAAAGGGATGCAACACGAGGACTTCCCAGGAGGTCACCCATCCTAGTACTACTCTCGCCCAAGCACGCTTAACTTCGGAGTTCTGATGGGATCCGGTGCATTAGTGCTGGTATGGTCGCATCCGTTCACTTATGCAAACATTTCGCTCTTATCCCTTCACGACACCGTCACTTTTCCGTCGAGCCTCCGATTTTCGATTGTAATATCTTCGGACGAAGATCGTTTCGATACCGTTCCCTCGAAACCCCGACCAAAGGACACCCTCTTTACTACGGAGCCCGGGAAAAAAAATTCAGAAATGAATATTAAAAGAATGCTAGCTCGGACAGTACTTAAATTTGACGCAAAAAAGGGATGCAACACGAGGACTTCCCAGGAGGTCACCCATCCTAGTACTACTCTCGCCCAAGCACGCTTAACTTCGGAGTTCTGATGGGATCCGGTGCATTAGTGCTGGTATGGTCGCATCCGTTCCTTTATGCAAACATTTCGCTCTTATCACTTCACGACACCGTCACTTTTCCGTCGAGCCTCCGATTTTCGATTGTAATATCTTCGGACGAAGATCGTTTCGATACCGTTCCCTCGAAACCCCGACCAAAGGACACCCTCTTTACTACGGAGCCCGGGAAAAAAAATTCAGAAATGAATATTAAAAGAATGCTAGCTCGGACAGTACTTAAATTTGACGCAAAAAAGGGATGCAACACGAGGACTTCCCAGGAGGTCACCCATCCTAGTACTACTCTCGCCCAAGCACGCTTAACTTCGGAGTTCTGATGGGATCCGGTGCATTAGTGCTGGTATGGTCGCATCCGTTCACTTATGCAAACATTTCGCTCTTATCCCTTCACGACACCGTCACTTTTCCGTCGAGCCTCCGATTTTCGATTGTAATATCTTCGGACGAAGATCGTTTCGATACCGTTCCCTCGAAACCCCGACCAAAGGACACCCTCTTTACTACGGAGCCCGGGAAAAAAAATTCAGAAATGAATATTAAAAGAATGCTAGCTCGGACAGTACTTAAATTTGACGCAAAAAAGGGATGCAACACGAGGACTTCCCAGGAGGTCACCCATCCTAGTACTACTCTCGCCCAAGCACGCTTAACTTCGGAGTTCTGATGGGATCCGGTGCATTAGTGCTGGTATGGTCGCATCCGTTCACTTATGCAAACATTTCGCTCTTATCCCTTCACGACACCGTCACTTTTCCGTCGAGCCTCCGATTTTCGATTGTAATATCTTCGGACGATGATCGTTTCGATACCGTTCCCTCGAAACCCCGACCAAAGGACACCCTCTTTACTACGGAGCCCGGGAAAAAAAATTCAGAAATGAATATTAAAAGAATGCTAGCTCGGACAGTACTTAAATTTGACGCAAAAAAGGGATGCAACACGAGGACTTCCCAGGAGGTCACCCATCCTAGTACTACTCTCGCCCAAGCACGCTTAACTTCGGAGTTCTGATGGGATCCGGTGCATTAGTGCTGGTATGGTCGCATCCGTTCACTTATGCAAACATTTCGCTCTTATCCCTTCACGACACCGTCACTTTTCCGTCGAGCCTCCGATTTTCGATTGTAATATCTTCGGACGAAGATCGTTTCGATACCGTTCCCTCGAAACCCCGACCAAAGGACACCCTCTTTACTACGGAGCCCGGGAAAAAAAATTCAGAAATGAATATTAAAAGAATGCTAGCTCGGACAGTACTTAAATTTGACGCAAAAAAGGGATGCAACACGAGGACTTCCCAGGAGGTCACCCATCCTAGTACTACTCTCGCCCAAGCACGCTTAACTTTGGAGTTCTGATGGGATCCGGTGCATTAGTGCTGGTATGGTCGCATCCGTTCACTTATGCAAACATTTCGCTCTTATCCCTTCACGACACCGTCACTTTTCCGTCGAGCCTCCGATTTTCGATTGTAATATCTTCGGACGAAGATCGTTTCGATACCGTTCCCTCGAAACCCCGACCAAAGGACACCCTCTTTACTACGGAGCCCGGGAAAAAAAATTCAGAAATGAATATTAAAAGAATGCTAGCTCGGACAGTACTTAAATTTGACGCAAAAAAGGGATGCAACACGAGGACTTCCCAGGAGGTCACCCATCCTAGTACTACTCTCGCCCAAGCACGCTTAACTTCGGAGTTCTGATGGGATCCGGTGCATTAGTGCTGGTATGGTCGCATCCGTTCACTTATGCAAACATTTCGCTCTTATCCCTTCACGACACCGTCACTTTTCCGTCGAGCCTCCGATTTTCGATTGTAATATCTTCGGACGAAGATCGTTTCGATACCGTTCCCTCGAAACCCCGACCAAAGGACACCCTCTTTACTACGGAGCCCGGGAAAAAAAATTCAGAAATGAATATTAAAAGAATGCTAGCTCGGACAGTACTTAAATTTGACGCAAAAAAGGGATGCAACACGAGGACTTCCCAGGAGGTCACCCATCCTAGTACTACTCTCGCCCAAGCACGCTTAACTTCGGAGTTCTGATGGGATCCGGTGCATTAGTGCTGGTATGGTCGCATCCGTTCACTTATGCAAACATTTCGCTCTTATCCCTTCACGACACCGTCACTTTTCCGTCGAGCCTCCGATTTTCGATTGTAATATCTTCGGACGAAGATCGTTTCGATACCGTTCCCTCGAAACCCCGACCAAAGGACACCCTCTTTACTACGGAGCCCGGGAAAAAAAATTCAGAAATGAATATTAAAAGAATGCTAGCTCGGACAGTACTTAAATTTGACGCAAAAAAGGGATGCAACACGAGGACTTCCCAGGAGGTCACCCATCCTAGTACTACTCTCGCCCAAGCACGCTTAACTTCGGAGTTCTGATGGGATCCGGTGCATTAGTGCTGGTATGGTCGCATCCGTTCACTTATGCAAACATTTCGCTCTTATCCCTTCACGACACCGTCACTTTTCCGTCGAGCCTCCGATTTTCGATTGTAATATCTTCGGACGAAGATCGTTTCGATACCGTTCCCTCGAAACCCCGACCAAAGGACACCCTCTTTACTACGGAGCCCGGGAAAAAAATTCAGAAATGAATATTAAAAGAATGCTAGCTCGGACAGTACTTAAATTTGACGCAAAAAAGGGATGCAACACGAGGACTTCCCAGGAGGTCACCCATCCTAGTACTACTCTCGCCCAAGCACGCTTAACTTCGGAGTTCTGATGGGATCCGGTGCATTAGTGCTGGTATGGTCGCATCCGTTCACTTATGCAAACATTTCGCTCTTATCCCTTCACGACACCGTCACTTTTCCGTCGAGCCTCCGATTTTCGATTGTAATATCTTCGGACGAAGATCGTTTCGATACCGTTCCCTCGAAACCCCGACCAAAGGACACCCTCTTTACTACGGAGCCCGGGAAAAAAAATTCAGAAATGAATATTAAAAGAATGCTAGCTCGGACAGTACTTAAATTTGACGCAAAAAAGGGATGCAACACGAGGACTTCCCAGGAGGTCACCCATCCTAGTACTACTCTCGCCCAAGCACGCTTAACTTCGGAGTTCTGATGGGATCCGGTGCATTAGTGCTGGTATGGTCGCATCCGTTCACTTATGCAAACATTTCGCTCTTATCCCTTCACGACACCGTCACTTTTCCGTCGAGCCTCCGATTTTCGATTGTAATATCTTCGGACGAAGATCGTTTCGATACCGTTCCCTCGAAACCCCGACCAAAGGACACCCTCTTTACTACGGAGCCCGGGAAAAAAAATTCAGAAATGAATATTAAAAGAATGCTAGCTCGGACAGTACTTAAATTTGACGCAAAAAAGGGATGCAACACGAGGACTTCCCAGGAGGTCACCCATCCTAGTACTACTCTCGCCCAAGCACGCTTAACTTCGGAGTTCTGATGGGATCCGGTGCATTAGTGCTGGTATGGTCGCATCCGTTCACTTATGCAAACATTTCGCTCTTATCCCTTCACGACACCGTCACTTTTCCGTCGAGCCTCCGATTTTCGATTGTAATATCTTCGGACGAAGATCGTTTCGATACCGTTCCCTCGAAACCCCGACCAAAGGACACCCTCTTTACTACGGAGCCCGGGAAAAAAAATTCAGAAATGAATATTAAAAGAATGCTAGCTCGGACAGTACTTAAATTTGACGCAAAAAAGGGATGCAACACGAGGACTTCCCAGGAGGTCACCCATCCTAGTACTACTCTCGCCCAAGCACGCTTAACTTCGGAGTTCTGATGGGATCCGGTGCATTAGTGCTGGTATGGTCGCATCCGTTCACTTATGCAAACATTTCGCTCTTATCCCTTCACGACACCGTCACTTTTCCGTCGAGCCTCCGATTTTCGATTGTAATATCTTCGGACGAAGATCGTTTCGATACCGTTCCCTCGAAACCCCGACCAAAGGACACCCTCTTTACTACGGAGCCCGGGAAAAAAAATTCAGAAATGAATATTAAAAGAATGCTAGCTCGGACAGTACTTAAATTTGACGCAAAAAAGGGATGCAACACGAGGACTTCCCAGGAGGTCACCCATCCTAGTACTACTCTCGCCCAAGCACGCTTAACTTCGGAGTTCTGATGGGATCCGGTGCATTAGTGCTGGTATGGTCGCATCCGTTCACTTATGCAAACATTTCGCTCTTATCCCTTCACGACACCGTCACTTTTCCGTCGAGCCTCCGATTTTCGATTGTAATATCTTCGGACGAAGATCGTTTCGATACCGTTCCCTC
Source organism: Persicaria maculosa (assembly GCA_963922045.1). Taxonomy (NCBI): domain Eukaryota; kingdom Viridiplantae; phylum Streptophyta; class Magnoliopsida; order Caryophyllales; family Polygonaceae; genus Persicaria; species Persicaria maculosa. The sequence goes on along the minus strand of OY998261.1, from coordinate 56,158,381 downwards.
GAAACCCCGACCAAAGGACACCCTCTTTACTACGGAGCCCGGGAAAAAAAATTCAGAAATGAATATTAAAAGAATGCTAGCTCGGACAGTACTTAAATTTGACGCAAAAAAGGGATGCAACACGAGGACTTCCCAGGAGGTCACCCATCCTAGTACTACTCTCGCCCAAGCACGCTTAACTTCGGAGTTCTGATGGGATCCGGTGCATTAGTGCTGGTATGGTCGCATCCGTTCACTTATGCAAACATTTCGCTCTTATCCCTTCACGACACCGTCACTTTTCCGTCGAGCCTCCGATTTTCGATTGTAATATCTTCGGACGAAGATCGTTTCGATACCGTTCCCTCGAAACCCCGACCAAAGGACACCCTCTTTACTACGGAGCCCGGGAAAAAAAATTCAGAAATGAATATTAAAAGAATGCTAGCTCGGACAGTACTTAAATTTGACGCAAAAAAGGGATGCAACACGAGGACTTCCCAGGAGGTCACCCATCCTAGTACTACTCTCGCCCAAGCACGCTTAACTTCGGAGTTCTGATGGGATCCGGTGCATTAGTGCTGGTATGGTCGCATCCGTTCACTTATGCAAACATTTCGCTCTTATCCCTTCACGACACCGTCACTTTTCCGTCGAGCCTCCGATTTTCGATTGTAATATCTTCGGACGAAGATCGTTTCGATACCGTTCCCTCGAAACCCCGACCAAAGGACACCCTCTTTACTACGGAGCCCGGGAAAAAAAATTCAGAAATGAATATTAAAAGAATGCTAGCTCGGACAGTACTTAAATTTGACGCAAAAAAGGGATGCAACACGAGGACTTCCCAGGAGGTCACCCATCCTAGTACTACTCTCGCCCAAGCACGCTTAACTTTGGAGTTCTGATGGGATCCGGTGCATTAGTGCTGGTATGGTCGCATCCGTTCACTTATGCAAACATTTCGCTCTTATCCCTTCACGACACCGTCACTTTTCCGTCGAGCCTCCGATTTTCGATTGTAATATCTTCGGACGAAGATCGTTTCGATACCGTTCCCTCGAAACCCCGACCAAAGGACACCCTCTTTACTACGGAGCCCGGGAAAAAAAATTCAGAAATGAATATTAAAAGAATGCTAGCTCGGACAGTACTTAAATTTGACGCAAAAAAGGGATGCAACACGAGGACTTCCCAGGAGGTCACCCATCCTAGTACTACTCTCGCCCAAGCACGCTTAACTTCGGAGTTCTGATGGGATCCGGTGCATTAGTGCTGGTATGGTCGCATCCGTTCACTTATGCAAACATTTCGCTCTTATCCCTTCACGACACCGTCACTTTTCCGTCGAGCCTCCGATTTTCGATTGTAATATCTTCGGACGAAGATCGTTTCGATACCGTTCCCTCGAAACCCCGACCAAAGGACACCCTCTTTACTACGGAGCCCGGGAAAAAAAATTCAGAAATGAATATTAAAAGAATGCTAGCTCGGACAGTACTTAAATTTGACGCAAAAAAGGGATGCAACACGAGGACTTCCCAGGAGGTCACCCATCCTAGTACTACTCTCGCCCAAGCACGCTTAACTTCGGAGTTCTGATGGGATCCGGTGCATTAGTGCTGGTATGGTCGCATCCGTTCACTTATGCAAACATTTCGCTCTTATCCCTTCACGACACCGTCACTTTTCCGTCGAGCCTCCGATTTTCGATTGTAATATCTTCGGACGAAGATCGTTTCGATACCGTTCCCTCGAAACCCCGACCAAAGGACACCCTCTTTACTACGGAGCCCGGGAAAAAAAATTCAGAAATGAATATTAAAAGAATGCTAGCTCGGACAGTACTTAAATTTGACGCAAAAAAGGGATGCAACAGGAGGACTTCCCAGGAGGTCACCCATCCTAGTACTACTCTCGCCCAAGCACGCTTAACTTCGGAGTTCTGATGGGATCCGGTGCATTAGTGCTGGTATGGTCGCATCCGTTCACTTATGCAAACATTTCGCTCTTATCCCTTCACGACACCGTCACTTTTCCGTCGAGCCTCCGATTTTCGATTGTAATATCTTCGGACGAAGATCGTTTCGATACCGTTCCCTCGAAACCCCGACCAAAGGACACCCTCTTTACTACGGAGCCCGGGAAAAAAAATTCAGAAATGAATATTAAAAGAATGCTAGCTCGGACAGTACTTAAATTTGACGCAAAAAAGGGATGCAACACGAGGACTTCCCAGGAGGTCACCCATCCTAGTACTACTCTCGCCCAAGCACGCTTAACTTCGGAGTTCTGATGGGATCCGGTGCATTAGTGCTGGTATGGTCGCATCCGTTCACTTATGCAAACATTTCGCTCTTATCCCTTCACGACACCGTCACTTTTCCGTCGAGCCTCCGATTTTCGATTGTAATATCTTCGGACGAAGATCGTTTCGATACCGTTCCCTCGAAACCCCGACCAAAGGACACCCTCTTTACTACGGAGCCCGGGAAAAAAAATTCAGAAATGAATATTAAAAGAATGCTAGCTCGGACAGTACTTAAATTTGACGCAAAAAAGGGATGCAACACGAGGACTTCCCAGGAGGTCACCCATCCTAGTACTACTCTCGCCCAAGCACGCTTAACTTCGGAGTTCTGATGGGATCCGGTGCATTAGTGCTGGTATGGTCGCATCCGTTCACTTATGCAAACATTTCGCTCTTATCCCTTCACGACACCGTCACTTTTCCGTCGAGCCTCCGATTTTCGATTGTAATATCTTCGGACGAAGATCGTTTCGATACCGTTCCCTCGAAACCCCGACCAAAGGACACCCTCTTTACTACGGAGCCCGGGAAAAAAAATTCAGAAATGAATATTAAAAGAATGCTAGCTCGGACAGTACTTAAATTTGACGCAAAAAAGGGATGCAACACGAGGACTTCCCAGGAGGTCACCCATCCTAGTACTACTCTCGCCCAAGCACGCTTAACTTCGGAGTTCTGATGGGATCCGGTGCATTAGTGCTGGTATGGTCGCATCCGTTCACTTATGCAAACATTTCGCTCTTATCCCTTCACGACACCGTCACTTTTCCGTCGAGCCTCCGATTTTCGATTGTAATATCTTCGGACGAAGATCGTTTCGATACCGTTCCCTCGAAACCCCGACCAAAGGACACCCTCTTTACTACGGAGCCCGGGAAAAAAAATTCAGAAATGAATATTAAAAGAATGCTAGCTCGGACAGTACTTAAATTTGACGCAAAAAAGGGATGCAACACGAGGACTTCCCAGGAGGTCACCCATCCTAGTACTACTCTCGCCCAAGCACGCTTAACTTCGGAGTTCTGATGGGATCCGGTGCATTAGTGCTGGTATGGTCGCATCCGTTCACTTATGCAAACATTTCGCTCTTATCCCTTCACGACACCGTCACTTTTCCGTCGAGCCTCCGATTTTCGATTGTAATATCTTCGGACGAAGATCGTTTCGATACCGTTCCCTCGAAACCCCGACCAAAGGACACCCTCTTTACTACGGAGCCCGGGAAAAAAAATTCAGAAATGAATATTAAAAGAATGCTAGCTCGGACAGTACTTAAATTTGACGCAAAAAAGGGATGCAACACGAGGACTTCCCAGGAGGTCACCCATCCTAGTACTACTCTCGCCCAAGCACGCTTAACTTCGGAGTTCTGATGGGATCCGGTGCATTAGTGCTGGTATGGTCGCATCCGTTCACTTATGCAAACATTTCGCTCTTATCCCTTCACGACACCGTCACTTTTCCGTCGAGCCTCCGATTTTCGATTGTAATATCTTCGGACGAAGATCGTTTCGATACCGTTCCCTCGAAACCCCGACCAAAGGACACCCTCTTTACTACGGAGCCCGGGAAAAAAAATTCAGAAATGAATATTAAAAGAATGCTAGCTCGGACAGTACTTAAATTTGACGCAAAAAAGGGATGCAACACGAGGACTTCCCAGGAGGTCACCCATCCTAGTACTACTCTCGCCCAAGCACGCTTAACTTCGGAGTTCTGATGGGATCCGGTGCATTAGTGCTGGTATGGTCGCATCCGTTCACTTATGCAAACATTTCGCTCTTATCCCTTCACGACACCGTCACTTTTCCGTCGAGCCTCCGATTTTCGATTGTAATATCTTCGGACGAAGATCGTTTCGATACCGTTCCCTCGAAACCCCGACCAAAGGACACCCTCTTTACTACGGAGCCCGGGAAAAAAAATTCAGAAATGAATATTAAAAGAATGCTAGCTCGGACAGTACTTAAATTTGACGCAAAAAAGGGATGCAACACGAGGACTTCCCAGGAGGTCACCCATCCTAGTACTACTCTCGCCCAAGCACGCTTAACTTCGGAGTTCTGATGGGATCCGGTGCATTAGTGCTGGTATGGTCGCATCCGTTCACTTATGCAAACATTTCGCTCTTATCCCTTCACGACACCGTCACTTTTCCGTCGAGCCTCCGATTTTCGATTGTAATATCTTCGGACGAAGATCGTTTCGATACCGTTCCCTCGAAACCCCGACCAAAGGACACCCTCTTTACTACGGAGCCCGGGAAAAAAAATTCAGAAATGAATATTAAAAGAATGCTAGCTCGGACAGTACTTAAATTTGACGCAAAAAAGGGATGCAACACGAGGACTTCCCAGGAGGTCACCCATCCTAGTACTACTCTCGCCCAAGCACGCTTAACTTCGGAGTTCTGATGGGATCCGGTGCATTAGTGCTGGTATGGTCGCATCCGTTCACTTATGCAAACATTTCGCTCTTATCCCTTCACGACACCGTCACTTTTCCGTCGAGCCTCCGATTTTCGATTGTAATATCTTCGGACGAAGATCGTTTCGATACCGTTCCCTCGAAACCCCGACCAAAGGACACCCTCTTTACTACGGAGCCCGGGAAAAAAAATTCAGAAATGAATATTAAAAGAATGCTAGCTCGGACAGTACTTAAATTTGACGCAAAAAAGGGATGCAACACGAGGACTTCCCAGGAGGTCACCCATCCTAGTACTACTCTCGCCCAAGCACGCTTAACTTCGGAGTTCTGATGGGATCCGGTGCATTAGTGCTGGTATGGTCGCATCCGTTCACTTATGCAAACATTTCGCTCTTATCCCTTCACGACACCGTCACTTTTCCGTCGAGCCTCCGATTTTCGATTGTAATATCTTCGGACGAAGATCGTTTCGATACCGTTCCCTCGAAACCCCGACCAAAGGACACCCTCTTTACTACGGAGCCCGGGAAAAAAAATTCAGAAATGAATATTAAAAGAATGCTAGCTCGGACAGTACTTAAATTTGACGCAAAAAAGGGATGCAACACGAGGACTTCCCAGGAGGTCACCCATCCTAGTACTACTCTCGCCCAAGCACGCTTAACTTCGGAGTTCTGATGGGATCCGGTGCATTAGTGCTGGTATGGTCGCATCCGTTCACTTATGCAAACATTTCGCTCTTATCCCTTCACGACACCGTCACTTTTCCGTCGAGCCTCCGATTTTCGATTGTAATATCTTCGGACGAAGATCGTTTCGATACCGTTCCCTCGAAACCCCGACCAAAGGACACCCTCTTTACTACGGAGCCCGGGAAAAAAAATTCAGAAATGAATATTAAAAGAATGCTAGCTCGGACAGTACTTAAATTTGACGCAAAAAAGGGATGCAACACGAGGACTTCCCAGGAGGTCACCCATCCTAGTACTACTCTCGCCCAAGCACGCTTAACTTCGGAGTTCTGATGGGATCCGGTGCATTAGTGCTGGTATGGTCGCATCCGTTCACTTATGCAAACATTTCGCTCTTATCCCTTCACGACACCGTCACTTTTCCGTCGAGCCTCCGATTTTCGATTGTAATATCTTCGGACGAAGATCGTTTCGATACCGTTCCCTCGAAACCCCGACCAAAGGACACCCTCTTTACTACGGAGCCCGGGAAAAAAAATTCAGAAATGAATATTAAAAGAATGCTAGCTCGGACAGTACTTAAATTTGACGCAAAAAAGGGATGCAACACGAGGACTTCCCAGGAGGTCACCCATCCTAGTACTACTCTCGCCCAAGCACGCTTAACTTCGGAGTTCTGATGGGATCCGGTGCATTAGTGCTGGTATGGTCGCATCCGTTCACTTATGCAAACATTTCGCTCTTATCCCTTCACGACACCGTCACTTTTCCGTCGAGCCTCCGATTTTCGATTGTAATATCTTCGGACGAAGATCGTTTCGATACCGTTCCCTCGAAACCCCGACCAAAGGACACCCTCTTTACTACGGAGCCCGGGAAAAAAAATTCAGAAATGAATATTAAAAGAATGCTAGCTCGGACAGTACTTAAATTTGACGCAAAAAAGGGATGCAACACGAGGACTTCCCAGGAGGTCACCCATCCTAGTACTACTCTCGCCCAAGCACGCTTAACTTCGGAGTTCTGATGGGATCCGGTGCATTAGTGCTGGTATGGTCGCATCCGTTCACTTATGCAAACATTTCGCTCTTATCCCTTCACGACACCGTCACTTTTCCGTCGAGCCTCCGATTTTCGATTGTAATATCTTCGGACGAAGATCGTTTCGATACCGTTCCCTCGAAACCCCGACCAAAGGACACCCTCTTTACTACGGAGCCCGGGAAAAAAAATTCAGAAATGAATATTAAAAGAATGCTAGCTCGGACAGTACTTAAATTTGACGCAAAAAAGGGATGCAACACGAGGACTTCCCAGGAGGTCACCCATCCTAGTACTACTCTCGCCCAAGCACGCTTAACTTCGGAGTTCTGATGGGATCCGGTGCATTAGTGCTGGTATGGTCGCATCCGTTCACTTATGCAAACATTTCGCTCTTATCCCTTCACGACACCGTCACTTTTCCGTCGAGCCTCCGATTTTCGATTGTAATATCTTCGGACGAAGATCGTTTCGATACCGTTCCCTCGAAACCCCGACCAAAGGACACCCTCTTTACTACGGAGCCCGGGAAAAAAAATTCAGAAATGAATATTAAAAGAATGCTAGCTCGGACAGTACTTAAATTTGACGCAAAAAAGGGATGCAACACGAGGACTTCCCAGGAGGTCACCCATCCTAGTACTACTCTCGCCCAAGCACGCTTAACTTCGGAGTTCTGATGGGATCCGGTGCATTAGTGCTGGTATGGTCGCATCCGTTCACTTATGCAAACATTTCGCTCTTATCCCTTCACGACACCGTCACTTTTCCGTCGAGCCTCCGATTTTCGATTGTAATATCTTCGGACGAAGATCGTTTCGATACCGTTCCCTCGAAACCCCGACCAAAGGACACCCTCTTTACTACGGAGCCCGGGAAAAAAAATTCAGAAATGAATATTAAAAGAATGCTAGCTCGGACAGTACTTAAATTTGACGCAAAAAAGGGATGCAACACGAGGACTTCCCAGGAGGTCACCCATCCTAGTACTACTCTCGCCCAAGCACGCTTAACTTCGGAGTTCTGATGGGATCCGGTGCATTAGTGCTGGTATGGTCGCATCCGTTCACTTATGCAAACATTTCGCTCTTATCCCTTCACGACACCGTCACTTTTCCGTCGAGCCTCCGATTTTCGATTGTAATATCTTCGGACGAAGATCGTTTCGATACCGTTCCCTCGAAACCCCGACCAAAGGACACCCTCTTTACTACGGAGCCCGGGAAAAAAAATTCAGAAATGAATATTAAAAGAATGCTAGCTCGGACAGTACTTAAATTTGACGCAAAAAAGGGATGCAACACGAGGACTTCCCAGGAGGTCACCCATCCTAGTACTACTCTCGCCCAAGCACGCTTAACTTCGGAGTTCTGATGGGATCCGGTGCATTAGTGCTGGTATGGTCGCATCCGTTCACTTATGCAAACATTTCGCTCTTATCCCTTCACGACACCGTCACTTTTCCGTCGAGCCTCCGATTTTCGATTGTAATATCTTCGGACGAAGATCGTTTCGATACCGTTCCCTCGAAACCCCGACCAAAGGACACCCTCTTTACTACGGAGCCCGGGAAAAAAAATTCAGAAATGAATATTAAAAGAATGCTAGCTCGGACAGTACTTAAATTTGACGCAAAAAAGGGATGCAACACGAGGACTTCCCAGGAGGTCACCCATCCTAGTACTACTCTCGCCCAAGCACGCTTAACTTCGGAGTTCTGATGGGATCCGGTGCATTAGTGCTGGTATGGTCGCATCCGTTCACTTATGCAAACATTTCGCTCTTATCCCTTCACGACACCGTCACTTTTCCGTCGAGCCTCCGATTTTCGATTGTAATATCTTCGGACGAAGATCGTTTCGATACCGTTCCCTCGAAACCCCGACCAAAGGACACCCTCTTTACTACGGAGCCCGGGAAAAAAAATTCAGAAATGAATATTAAAAGAATGCTAGCTCGGACAGTACTTAAATTTGACGCAAAAAAGGGATGCAACACGAGGACTTCCCAGGAGGTCACCCATCCTAGTACTACTCTCGCCCAAGCACGCTTAACTTCGGAGTTCTGATGGGATCCGGTGCATTAGTGCTGGTATGGTCGCATCCGTTCACTTATGCAAACATTTCGCTCTTATCCCTTCACGACACCGTCACTTTTCCGTCGAGCCTCCGATTTTCGATTGTAATATCTTCGGACGAAGATCGTTTCGATACCGTTCCCTCGAAACCCCGACCAAAGGACACCCTCTTTACTACGGAGCCCGGGAAAAAAAATTCAGAAATGAATATTAAAAGAATGCTAGCTCGGACAGTACTTAAATTTGACGCAAAAAAGGGATGCAACACGAGGACTTCCCAGGAGGTCACCCATCCTAGTACTACTCTCGCCCAAGCACGCTTAACTTCGGAGTTCTGATGGGATCCGGTGCATTAGTGCTGGTATGGTCGCATCCGTTCACTTATGCAAACATTTCGCTCTTATCCCTTCACGACACCGTCACTTTTCCGTCGAGCCTCCGATTTTCGATTGTAATATCTTCGGACGAAGATCGTTTCGATACCGTTCCCTCGAAACCCCGACCAAAGGACACCCTCTTTACTACGGAGCCCGGGAAAAAAAATTCAGAAATGAATATTAAAAGAATGCTAGCTCGGACAGTACTTAAATTTGACGCAAAAAAGGGATGCAACACGAGGACTTCCCAGGAGGTCACCCATCCTAGTACTACTCTCGCCCAAGCACGCTTAACTTCGGAGTTCTGATGGGATCCGGTGCATTAGTGCTGGTATGGTCGCATCCGTTCACTTATGCAAACATTTCGCTCTTATCCCTTCACGACACCGTCACTTTTCCGTCGAGCCTCCGATTTTCGATTGTAATATCTTCGGACGAAGATCGTTTCGATACCGTTCCCTCGAAACCCCGACCAAAGGACACCCTCTTTACTACGGAGCCCGGGAAAAAAAATTCAGAAATGAATATTAAAAGAATGCTAGCTCGGACAGTACTTAAATTTGACGCAAAAAAGGGATGCAACACGAGGACTTCCCAGGAGGTCACCCATCCTAGTACTACTCTCGCCCAAGCACGCTTAACTTCGGAGTTCTGATGGGATCCGGTGCATTAGTGCTGGTATGGTCGCATCCGTTCACTTATGCAAACATTTCGCTCTTATCCCTTCACGACACCGTCACTTTTCCGTCGAGCCTCCGATTTTCGATTGTAATATCTTCGGACGAAGATCGTTTCGATACCGTTCCCTCGAAACCCCGACCAAAGGACACCCTCTTTACTACGGAGCCCGGGAAAAAAAATTCAGAAATGAATATTAAAAGAATGCTAGCTCGGACAGTACTTAAATTTGACGCAAAAAAGGGATGCAACACGAGGACTTCCCAGGAGGTCACCCATCCTAGTACTACTCTCGCCCAAGCACGCTTAACTTCGGAGTTCTGATGGGATCCGGTGCATTAGTGCTGGTATGGTCGCATCCGTTCACTTATGCAAACATTTCGCTCTTATCCCTTCACGACACCGTCACTTTTCCGTCGAGCCTCCGATTTTCGATTGTAATATCTTCGGACGAAGATCGTTTCGATACCGTTCCCTCGAAACCCCGACCAAAGGACACCCTCTTTACTACGGAGCCCGGGAAAAAAAATTCAGAAATGAATATTAAAAGAATGCTAGCTCGGACAGTACTTAAATTTGACGCAAAAAAGGGATGCAACACGAGGACTTCCCAGGAGGTCACCCATCCTAGTACTACTCTCGCCCAAGCACGCTTAACTTCGGAGTTCTGATGGGATCCGGTGCATTAGTGCTGGTATGGTCGCATCCGTTCACTTATGCAAACATTTCGCTCTTATCCCTTCACGACACCGTCACTTTTCCGTCGAGCCTCCGATTTTCGATTGTAATATCTTCGGACGAAGATCGTTTCGATACCGTTCCCTCGAAACCCCGACCAAAGGACACCCTCTTTACTACGGAGCCCGGGAAAAAAAATTCAGAAATGAATATTAAAAGAATGCTAGCTCGGACAGTACTTAAATTTGACGCAAAAAAGGGATGCAACACGAGGACTTCCCAGGAGGTCACCCATCCTAGTACTACTCTCGCCCAAGCACGCTTAACTTCGGAGTTCTGATGGGATCCGGTGCATTAGTGCTGGTATGGTCGCATCCGTTCACTTATGCAAACATTTCGCTCTTATCCCTTCACGACACCGTCACTTTTCCGTCGAGCCTCCGATTTTCGATTGTAATATCTTCGGACGAAGATCGTTTCGATACCGTTCCCTCGAAACCCCGACCAAAGGACACCCTCTTTACTACGGAGCCCGGGAAAAAAAATTCAGAAATGAATATTAAAAGAATGCTAGCTCGGACAGTACTTAAATTTGACGCAAAAAAGGGATGCAACACGAGGACTTCCCAGGAGGTCACCCATCCTAGTACTACTCTCGCCCAAGCACGCTTAACTTCGGAGTTCTGATGGGATCCGGTGCATTAGTGCTGGTATGGTCGCATCCGTTCACTTATGCAAACATTTCGCTCTTATCCCTTCACGACACCGTCACTTTTCCGTCGAGCCTCCGATTTTCGATTGTAATATCTTCGGACGAAGATCGTTTCGATACCGTTCCCTCGAAACCCCGACCAAAGGACACCCTCTTTACTACGGAGCCCGGGAAAAAAAATTCAGAAATGAATATTAAAAGAATGCTAGCTCGGACAGTACTTAAATTTGACGCAAAAAAGGGATGCAACACGAGGACTTCCCAGGAGGTCACCCATCCTAGTACTACTCTCGCCCAAGCACGCTTAACTTCGGAGTTCTGATGGGATCCGGTGCATTAGTGCTGGTATGGTCGCATCCGTTCACTTATGCAAACATTTCGCTCTTATCCCTTCACGACACCGTCACTTTTCCGTCGAGCCTCCGATTTTCGATTGTAATATCTTCGGACGAAGATCGTTTCGATACCGTTCCCTCGAAACCCCGACCAAAGGACACCCTCTTTACTACGGAGCCCGGGAAAAAAAATTCAGAAATGAATATTAAAAGAATGCTAGCTCGGACAGTACTTAAATTTGACGCAAAAAAGGGATGCAACAGGAGGACTTCCCAGGAGGTCACCCATCCTAGTACTACTCTCGCCCAAGCACGCTTAACTTCGGAGTTCTGATGGGATCCGGTGCATTAGTGCTGGTATGGTCGCATCCGTTCACTTATGCAAACATTTCGCTCTTATCCCTTCACGACACCGTCACTTTTCCGTCGAGCCTCCGATTTTCGATTGTAATATCTTCGGACGAAGATCGTTTCGATACCGTTCCCTCGAAACCCCGACCAAAGGACACCCTCTTTACTACGGAGCCCGGGAAAAAAAATTCAGAAATGAATATTAAAAGAATGCTAGCTCGGACAGTACTTAAATTTGACGCAAAAAAGGGATGCAACACGAGGACTTCCCAGGAGGTCACCCATCCTAGTACTACTCTCGCCCAAGCACGCTTAACTTCGGAGTTCTGATGGGATCCGGTGCATTAGTGCTGGTATGGTCGCATCCGTTCACTTATGCAAACATTTCGCTCTTATCCCTTCACGACACCGTCACTTTTCCGTCGAGCCTCCGATTTTCGATTGTAATATCTTCGGACGAAGATCGTTTCGATACCGTTCCCTCGAAACCCCGACCAAAGGACACCCTCTTTACTACGGAGCCCGGGAAAAAAAATTCAGAAATGAATATTAAAAGAATGCTAGCTCGGACAGTACTTAAATTTGACGCAAAAAAGGGATGCAACACGAGGACTTCCCAGGAGGTCACCCATCCTAGTACTACTCTCGCCCAAGCACGCTTAACTTCGGAGTTCTGATGGGATCCGGTGCATTAGTGCTGGTATGGTCGCATCCGTTCACTTATGCAAACATTTCGCTCTTATCCCTTCACGACACCGTCACTTTTCCGTCGAGCCTCCGATTTTCGATTGTAATATCTTCGGACGAAGATCGTTTCGATACCGTTCCCTCGAAACCCCGACCAAAGGACACCCTCTTTACTACGGAGCCCGGGAAAAAAAATTCAGAAATGAATATTAAAAGAATGCTAGCTCGGACAGTACTTAAATTTGACGCAAAAAAGGGATGCAACACGAGGACTTCCCAGGAGGTCACCCATCCTAGTACTACTCTCGCCCAAGCACGCTTAACTTCGGAGTTCTGATGGGATCCGGTGCATTAGTGCTGGTATGGTCGCATCCGTTCACTTATGCAAACATTTCGCTCTTATCCCTTCACGACACCGTCACTTTTCCGTCGAGCCTCCGATTTTCGATTGTAATATCTTCGGACGAAGATCGTTTCGATACCGTTCCCTCGAAACCCCGACCAAAGGACACCCTCTTTACTACGGAGCCCGGGAAAAAAAATTCAGAAATGAATATTAAAAGAATGCTAGCTCGGACAGTACTTAAATTTGACGCAAAAAAGGGATGCAACACGAGGACTTCCCAGGAGGTCACCCATCCTAGTACTACTCTCGCCCAAGCACGCTTAACTTCGGAGTTCTGATGGGATCCGGTGCATTAGTGCTGGTATGGTCGCATCCGTTCACTTATGCAAACATTTCGCTCTTATCCCTTCACGACACCGTCACTTTTCCGTCGAGCCTCCGATTTTCGATTGTAATATCTTCGGACGAAGATCGTTTCGATACCGTTCCCTCGAAACCCCGACCAAAGGACACCCTCTTTACTACGGAGCCCGGGAAAAAAAATTCAGAAATGAATATTAAAAGAATGCTAGCTCGGACAGTACTTAAATTTGACGCAAAAAAGGGATGCAACACGAGGACTTCCCAGGAGGTCACCCATCCTAGTACTACTCTCGCCCAAGCACGCTTAACTTCGGAGTTCTGATGGGATCCGGTGCATTAGTGCTGGTATGGTCGCATCCGTTCACTTATGCAAACATTTCGCTCTTATCCCTTCACGACACCGTCACTTTTCCGTCGAGCCTCCGATTTTCGATTGTAATATCTTCGGACGAAGATCGTTTCGATACCGTTCCCTCGAAACCCCGACCAAAGGACACCCTCTTTACTACGGAGCCCGGGAAAAAAAATTCAGAAATGAATATTAAAAGAATGCTAGCTCGGACAGTACTTAAATTTGACGCAAAAAAGGGATGCAACACGAGGACTTCCCAGGAGGTCACCCATCCTAGTACTACTCTCGCCCAAGCACGCTTAACTTCGGAGTTCTGATGGGATCCGGTGCATTAGTGCTGGTATGGTCGCATCCGTTCACTTATGCAAACATTTCGCTCTTATCCCTTCACGACACCGTCACTTTTCCGTCGAGCCTCCGATTTTCGATTGTAATATCTTCGGACGAAGATCGTTTCGATACCGTTCCCTCGAAACCCCGACCAAAGGACACCCTCTTTACTACGGAGCCCGGGAAAAAAAATTCAGAAATGAATATTAAAAGAATGCTAGCTCGGACAGTACTTAAATTTGACGCAAAAAAGGGATGCAACACGAGGACTTCCCAGGAGGTCACCCATCCTAGTACTACTCTCGCCCAAGCACGCTTAACTTCGGAGTTCTGATGGGATCCGGTGCATTAGTGCTGGTATGGTCGCATCCGTTCACTTATGCAAACATTTCGCTCTTATCCCTTCACGACACCGTCACTTTTCCGTCGAGCCTCCGATTTTCGATTGTAATATCTTCGGACGAAGATCGTTTCGATACCGTTCCCTCGAAACCCCGACCAAAGGACACCCTCTTTACTACGGAGCCCGGGAAAAAAAATTCAGAAATGAATATTAAAAGAATGCTAGCTCGGACAGTACTTAAATTTGACGCAAAAAAGGGATGCAACACGAGGACTTCCCAGGAGGTCACCCATCCTAGTACTACTCTCGCCCAAGCACGCTTAACTTCGGAGTTCTGATGGGATCCGGTGCATTAGTGCTGGTATGGTCGCATCCGTTCACTTATGCAAACATTTCGCTCTTATCCCTTCACGACACCGTCACTTTTCCGTCGAGCCTCCGATTTTCGATTGTAATATCTTCGGACGAAGATCGTTTCGATACCGTTCCCTCGAAACCCCGACCAAAGGACACCCTCTTTACTACGGAGCCCGGGAAAAAAAATTCAGAAATGAATATTAAAAGAATGCTAGCTCGGACAGTACTTAAATTTGACGCAAAAAAGGGATGCAACACGAGGACTTCCCAGGAGGTCACCCATCCTAGTACTACTCTCGCCCAAGCACGCTTAACTTCGGAGTTCTGATGGGATCCGGTGCATTAGTGCTGGTATGGTCGCATCCGTTCACTTATGCAAACATTTCGCTCTTATCCCTTCACGACACCGTCACTTTTCCGTCGAGCCTCCGATTTTCGATTGTAATATCTTCGGACGAAGATCGTTTCGATACCGTTCCCTCGAAACCCCGACCAAAGGACACCCTCTTTACTACGGAGCCCGGGAAAAAAAATTCAGAAATGAATATTAAAAGAATGCTAGCTCGGACAGTACTTAAATTTGACGCAAAAAAGGGATGCAACACGAGGACTTCCCAGGAGGTCACCCATCCTAGTACTACTCTCGCCCAAGCACGCTTAACTTCGGAGTTCTGATGGGATCCGGTGCATTAGTGCTGGTATGGTCGCATCCGTTCACTTATGCAAACATTTCGCTCTTATCCCTTCACGACACCGTCACTTTTCCGTCGAGCCTCCGATTTTCGATTGTAATATCTTCGGACGAAGATCGTTTCGATACCGTTCCCTCGAAACCCCGACCAAAGGACACCCTCTTTACTACGGAGCCCGGGAAAAAAAATTCAGAAATGAATATTAAAAGAATGCTAGCTCGGACAGTACTTAAATTTGACGCAAAAAAGGGATGCAACACGAGGACTTCCCAGGAGGTCACCCATCCTAGTACTACTCTCGCCCAAGCACGCTTAACTTCGGAGTTCTGATGGGATCCGGTGCATTAGTGCTGGTATGGTCGCATCCGTTCACTTATGCAAACATTTCGCTCTTATCCCTTCACGACACCGTCACTTTTCCGTCGAGCCTCCGATTTTCGATTGTAATATCTTCGGACGAAGATCGTTTCGATACCGTTCCCTCGAAACCCCGACCAAAGGACACCCTCTTTACTACGGAGCCCGGGAAAAAAAATTCAGAAATGAATATTAAAAGAATGCTAGCTCGGACAGTACTTAAATTTGACGCAAAAAAGGGATGCAACACGAGGACTTCCCAGGAGGTCACCCATCCTAGTACTACTCTCGCCCAAGCACGCTTAACTTCGGAGTTCTGATGGGATCCGGTGCATTAGTGCTGGTATGGTCGCATCCGTTCACTTATGCAAACATTTCGCTCTTATCCCTTCACGACACCGTCACTTTTCCGTCGAGCCTCCGATTTTCGATTGTAATATCTTCGGACGAAGATCGTTTCGATACCGTTCCCTCGAAACCCCGACCAAAGGACACCCTCTTTACTACGGAGCCCGGGAAAAAAAATTCAGAAATGAATATTAAAAGAATGCTAGCTCGGACAGTACTTAAATTTGACGCAAAAAAGGGATGCAACACGAGGACTTCCCAGGAGGTCACCCATCCTAGTACTACTCTCGCCCAAGCACGCTTAACTTCGGAGTTCTGATGGGATCCGGTGCATTAGTGCTGGTATGGTCGCATCCGTTCACTTATGCAAACATTTCGCTCTTATCCCTTCACGACACCGTCACTTTTCCGTCGAGCCTCCGATTTTCGATTGTAATATCTTCGGACGAAGATCGTTTCGATACCGTTCCCTCGAAACCCCGACCAAAGGACACCCTCTTTACTACGGAGCCCGGGAAAAAAAATTCAGAAATGAATATTAAAAGAATGCTAGCTCGGACAGTACTTAAATTTGACGCAAAAAAGGGATGCAACACGAGGACTTCCCAGGAGGTCACCCATCCTAGTACTACTCTCGCCCAAGCACGCTTAACTTCGGAGTTCTGATGGGATCCGGTGCATTAGTGCTGGTATGGTCGCATCCGTTCACTTATGCAAACATTTCGCTCTTATCCCTTCACGACACCGTCACTTTTCCGTCGAGCCTCCGATTTTCGATTGTAATATCTTCGGACGAAGATCGTTTCGATACCGTTCCCTCGAAACCCCGACCAAAGGACACCCTCTTTACTACGGAGCCCGGGAAAAAAAATTCAGAAATGAATATTAAAAGAATGCTAGCTCGGACAGTACTTAAATTTGACGCAAAAAAGGGATGCAACAGGAGGACTTCCCAGGAGGTCACCCATCCTAGTACTACTCTCGCCCAAGCACGCTTAACTTCGGAGTTCTGATGGGATCCGGTGCATTAGTGCTGGTATGGTCGCATCCGTTCACTTATGCAAACATTTCGCTCTTATCCCTTCACGACACCGTCACTTTTCCGTCGAGCCTCCGATTTTCGATTGTAATATCTTCGGACGAAGATCGTTTCGATACCGTTCCCTCGAAACCCCGACCAAAGGACACCCTCTTTACTACGGAGCCCGGGAAAAAAAATTCAGAAATGAATATTAAAAGAATGCTAGCTCGGACAGTACTTAAATTTGACGCAAAAAAGGGATGCAACACGAGGACTTCCCAGGAGGTCACCCATCCTAGTACTACTCTCGCCCAAGCACGCTTAACTTCGGAGTTCTGATGGGATCCGGTGCATTAGTGCTGGTATGGTCGCATCCGTTCACTTATGCAAACATTTCGCTCTTATCCCTTCACGACACCGTCACTTTTCCGTCGAGCCTCCGATTTTCGATTGTAATATCTTCGGACGAAGATCGTTTCGATACCGTTCCCTCGAAACCCCGACCAAAGGACACCCTCTTTACTACGGAGCCCGGGAAAAAAAATTCAGAAATGAATATTAAAAGAATGCTAGCTCGGACAGTACTTAAATTTGACGCAAAAAAGGGATGCAACACGAGGACTTCCCAGGAGGTCACCCATCCTAGTACTACTCTCGCCCAAGCACGCTTAACTTCGGAGTTCTGATGGGATCCGGTGCATTAGTGCTGGTATGGTCGCATCCGTTCACTTATGCAAACATTTCGCTCTTATCCCTTCACGACACCGTCACTTTTCCGTCGAGCCTCCGATTTTCGATTGTAATATCTTCGGACGAAGATCGTTTCGATACCGTTCCCTCGAAACCCCGACCAAAGGACACCCTCTTTACTACGGAGCCCGGGAAAAAAAATTCAGAAATGAATATTAAAAGAATGCTAGCTCGGACAGTACTTAAATTTGACGCAAAAAAGGGATGCAACACGAGGACTTCCCAGGAGGTCACCCATCCTAGTACTACTCTCGCCCAAGCACGCTTAACTTCGGAGTTCTGATGGGATCCGGTGCATTAGTGCTGGTATGGTCGCATCCGTTCACTTATGCAAACATTTCGCTCTTATCCCTTCACGACACCGTCACTTTTCCGTCGAGCCTCCGATTTTCGATTGTAATATCTTCGGACGAAGATCGTTTCGATACCGTTCCCTCGAAACCCCGACCAAAGGACACCCTCTTTACTACGGAGCCCGGGAAAAAAAATTCAGAAATGAATATTAAAAGAATGCTAGCTCGGACAGTACTTAAATTTGACGCAAAAAAGGGATGCAACACGAGGACTTCCCAGGAGGTCACCCATCCTAGTACTACTCTCGCCCAAGCACGCTTAACTTCGGAGTTCTGATGGGATCCGGTGCATTAGTGCTGGTATGGTCGCATCCGTTCACTTATGCAAACATTTCGCTCTTATCCCTTCACGACACCGTCACTTTTCCGTCGAGCCTCCGATTTTCGATTGTAATATCTTCGGACGAAGATCGTTTCGATACCGTTCCCTCGAAACCCCGACCAAAGGACACCCTCTTTACTACGGAGCCCGGGAAAAAAAATTCAGAAATGAATATTAAAAGAATGCTAGCTCGGACAGTACTTAAATTTGACGCAAAAAAGGGATGCAACACGAGGACTTCCCAGGAGGTCACTCATCCTAGTACTACTCTCGCCCAAGCACGCTTAACTTCGGAGTTCTGATGGGATCCGGTGCATTAGTGCTGGTATGGTCGCATCCGTTCACTTATGCAAACATTTCGCTCTTATCCCTTCACGACACCGTCACTTTTCCGTCGAGCCTCCGATTTTCGATTGTAATATCTTCGGACGAAGATCGTTTCGATACCGTTCCCTCGAAACCCCGACCAAAGGACAGCCTCTTTACTACGGAGCCCGGGAAAAAAAATTCAGAAATGAATATTAAAAGAATGCTAGCTCGGACAGTACTTAAATTTGACGCAAGAAAGGGATGCAACACGAGGACTTCCCAGGAGGTCACCCATCCTAGTACTACTCTCGCCCAAGCACGCTTAACTTCGGAGTTCTGATGGGATCCGGTGCATTAGTGCTGGTATGGTCGCATCCGTTCACTTATGCAAACATTTCGCTCTTATCCCTTCACGACACCGTCACTTTTCCGTCGAGCCTCCGATTTTCGATTGTAATATCTTCGGACGAAGATCGTTTCGATACCGTTCCCTCGAAACCCCGACCAAAGGACACCCTCTTTACTACGGAGCCCGGGAAAAAAAATTCAGAAATGAATATTAAAAGAATGCTAGCTCGGACAGTACTTAAATTTGACGCAAAAAAGGGATGCAACACGAGGACTTCCCAGGAGGTCACCCATCCTAGTACTACTCTCGCCCAAGCACGCTTAACTTCGGAGTTCTGATGGGATCCGGTGCATTAGTGCTGGTATGGTCGCATCCGTTCACTTATGCAAACATTTCGCTCTTATCCCTTCACGACACCGTCACTTTTCCGTCGAGCCTCCGATTTTCGATTGTAATATCTTCGGACGAAGATCGTTTCGATACAGTTCCCTCGAAACCCCGACCAAAGGACACCCTCTTTACTACGGAGCCCGGGAAAAAAAATTCAGAAATGAATATTAAAAGAATGCTAGCTCGGACAGTACTTAAATTTGACGCAAAAAAGGGATGCAACACGAGGACTTCCCAGGAGGTCACCCATCCTAGTACTACTCTCGCCCAAGCACGCTTAACTTCGGAGTTCTGATGGGATCCGGTGCATTAGTGCTGGTATGGTCGCATCCGTTCACTTATGCAAACATTTCGCTCTTATCCCTTCACGACACCGTCACTTTTCCGTCGAGCCTCCGATTTTCGATTGTAATATCTTCGGACGAAGATCGTTTCGATACCGTTCCCTCGAAACCCCGACCAAAGGACACCCTCTTTACTACGGAGCCCGGGAAAAAAAATTCAGAAATGAATATTAAAAGAATGCTAGCTCGGACAGTACTTAAATTTGACGCAAGAAAGGGATGCAACACGAGGACTTCCCAGGAGGTCACCCATCCTAGTACTACTCTCGCCCAAGCACGCTTAACTTCGGAGTTCTGATGGGATCCGGTGCATTAGTGCTGGTATGGTCGCATCCGTTCACTTATGCAAACATTTCGCTCTTATCTCTTCACGACACCGTCACTTTTCCGTCGAGCCTCCGATTTTCGATTGTAATATCTTCGGACGAAGATCGTTTCGATACCGTTCCCTCGAAACCCCGACCAAAGGACACCCTCTTTACTACGGAGCCCGGGAAAAAAAATTCAGAAATGAATATTAAAAGAATGCTAGCTCGGACAGTACTTAAATTTGACGCAAGAAAGGGATGCAACACGAGGACTTCCCAGGAGGTCACCCATCCTAGTACTACTCTCGCCCAAGCACGCTTAACTTCGGAGTTCTGATGGGATCCGGTGCATTAGTGCTGGTATGGTCGCATCCGTTCACTTATGCAAACATTTCGCTCTTATCCCTTCACGACACCGTCACTTTTCCGTCGAGCCTCCGATTTTCGATTGTAATATCTTCGGACGAAGATCGTTTCGATACCGTTCCCTCGAAACCCCGACCAAAGGACACCCTCTTTACTACGGAGCCCGGGAAAAAAAATTCAGAAATGAATATTAAAAGAATGCTAGCTCGGACAGTACTTAAATTTGACGCAAGAAAGGGATGCAACACGAGGACTTCCCAGGAGGTCACCCATCCTAGTACTACTCTCGCCCAAGCACGCTTAACTTCGGAGTTCTGATGGGATCCGGTGCATTAGTGCTGGTATGGTCGCATCCGTTCACTTATGCAAACATTTCGCTCTTATCCCTTCACGACACCGTCACTTTTCCGTCGAGCCTCCGATTTTCGATTGTAATATCTTCGGACGAAGATCGTTTCGATACCGTTCCCTCGAAACCCCGACCAAAGGACACCCTCTTTACTACGGAGCCCGGGAAAAAAAATTCAGAAATGAATATTAAAAGAATGCTAGCTCGGACAGTACTTAAATTTGACGCAAGAAAGGGATGAAACACGAGGACTTCCCAGGAGGTCACCCATCCTAGTACTACTCTCGCCCAAGCACGCTTAACTTCGGAGTTCTGATGGGATCCGGTGCATTAGTGCTGGTATGGTCGCATCCGTTCACTTATGCAAACATTTCGCTCTTATCCCTTCACGACACCGTCACTTTTCCGTCGAGCCTCCGATTTTCGATTGTAATATCTTCGGACGAAGATCGTTTCGATACCGTTCCCTCGAAACCCCGACCAAAGGACACCCTCTTTACTACGGAGCCCGGGAAAAAAAATTCAGAAATGAATATTAAAAGAATGCTAGCTCGGACAGTACTTAAATTTGACGCAAGAAAGGGATGCAACACGAGGACTTCCCAGGAGGTCACCCATCCTAGTACTACTCTCGCCCAAGCACGCTTAACTTCGGAGTTCTGATGGGATCCGGTGCATTAGTGCTGGTATGGTCGCATCCGTTCACTTATGCAAACATTTCGCTCTTATCCCTTCACGACACCGTCACTTTTCCGTCGAGCCTCCGATTTTCGATTGTAATATCTTCGGACGAAGATCGTTTCGATACCGTTCCCTCGAAACCCCGACCAAAGGACACCCTCTTTACTACGGAGCCCGGGAAAAAAAATTCAGAAATGAATATTAAAAGAATGCTAGCTCGGACAGTACTTAAATTTGACGCAAGAAAGGGATGCAACACGAGGACTTCCCAGGAGGTCACCCATCCTAGTACTACTCTCGCCCAAGCACGCTTAACTTCGGAGTTCTGATGGGATCCGGTGCATTAGTGCTGGTATGGTCGCATCCGTTCACTTATGCAAACATTTCGCTCTTATCCCTTCACGACACCGTCACTTTTCCGTCGAGCCTCCGATTTTCGATTGTAATATCTTCGGACGAAGATCGTTTCGATACCGTTCCCTCGAAACCCCGACCAAAGGACACCCTCTTTACTACGGAGCCCGGGAAAAAAAATTCAGAAATGAATATTAAAAGAATGCTAGCTCGGACAGTACTTAAATTTGACGCAAGAAAGGGATGCAACACGAGGACTTCCCAGGAGGTCACCCATCCTAGTACTACTCTCGCCCAAGCACGCTTAACTTCGGAGTTCTGATGGGATCCGGTGCATTAGTGCTGGTATGGTCGCATCCGTTCACTTATGCAAACATTTCGCTCTTATCTCTTCACGACACCGTCACTTTTCCGTCGAGCCTCCGATTTTCGATTGTAATATCTTCGGACGAAGATCGTTTCGATACCGTTCCCTCGAAACCCCGACCAAAGGACACCCTCTTTACTACGGAGCCCGGGAAAAAAAATTCAGAAATGAATATTAAAAGAATGCTAGCTCGGACAGTACTTAAATTTGACGCAAGAAAGGGATGCAACACGAGGACTTCCCAGGAGGTCACCCATCCTAGTACTACTCTCGCCCAAGCACGCTTAACTTCGGAGTTCTGATGGGATCCGGTGCATTAGTGCTGGTATGGTCGCATCCGTTCACTTATGCAAACATTTCGCTCTTATCCCTTCACGACACCGTCACTTTTCCGTCGAGCCTCCGATTTTCGATTGTAATATCTTCGGACGAAGATCGTTTCGATACCGTTCCCTCGAAACCCCGACCAAAGGACACCCTCTTTACTACGGAGCCCGGGAAAAAAAATTCAGAAATGAATATTAAAAGAATGCTAGCTCGGACAGTACTTAAATTTGACGCAAGAAAGGGATGCAACACGAGGACTTCCCAGGAGGTCACCCATCCTAGTACTACTCTCGCCCAAGCACGCTTAACTTCGGAGTTCTGATGGGATCCGGTGCATTAGTGCTGGTATGGTCGCATCCGTTCACTTATGCAAACATTTCGCTCTTATCCCTTCACGACACCGTCACTTTTCCGTCGAGCCTCCGATTTTCGATTGTAATATCTTCGGACGAAGATCGTTTCGATACCGTTCCCTCGAAACCCCGACCAAAGGACACCCTCTTTACTACGGAGCCCGGGAAAAAAAATTCAGAAATGAATATTAAAAGAATGCTAGCTCGGACAGTACTTAAATTTGACGCAAGAAAGGGATGAAACACGAGGACTTCCCAGGAGGTCACCCATCCTAGTACTACTCTCGCCCAAGCACGCTTAACTTCGGAGTTCTGATGGGATCCGGTGCATTAGTGCTGGTATGGTCGCATCCGTTCACTTATGCAAACATTTCGCTCTTATCCCTTCACGACACCGTCACTTTTCCGTCGAGCCTCCGATTTTCGATTGTAATATCTTCGGACGAAGATCGTTTCGATACCGTTCCCTCGAAACCCCGACCAAAGGACACCCTCTTTACTACGGAGCCCGGGAAAAAAAATTCAGAAATGAATATTAAAAGAATGCTAGCTCGGACAGTACTTAAATTTGACGCAAGAAAGGGATGAAACACGAGGACTTCCCAGGAGGTCACCCATCCTAGTACTACTCTCGCCCAAGCACGCTTAACTTCGGAGTTCTGATGGGATCCGGTGCATTAGTGCTGGTATGGTCGCATCCGTTCACTTATGCAAACATTTCGCTCTTATCCCTTCACGACACCGTCACTTTTCCGTCGAGCCTCCGATTTTCGATTGTAATATCTTCGGACGAAGATCGTTTCGATACCGTTCCCTCGAAACCCCGACCAAAGGACACCCTCTTTACTACGGAGCCCGGGAAAAAAAATTCAGAAATGAATATTAAAAGAATGCTAGCTCGGACAGTACTTAAATTTGACGCAAGAAAGGGATGCAACACGAGGACTTCCCAGGAGGTCACCCATCCTAGTACTACTCTCGCCCAAGCACGCTTAACTTCGGAGTTCTGATGGGATCCGGTGCATTAGTGCTGGTATGGTCGCATCCGTTCACTTATGCAAACATTTCGCTCTTATCCCTTCACGACACCGTCACTTTTCCGTCGAGCCTCCGATTTTCGATTGTAATATCTTCGGACGAAGATCGTTTCGATACCGTTCCCTCGAAACCCCGACCAAAGGACACCCTCTTTACTACGGAGCCCGGGAAAAAAAATTCAGAAATGAATATTAAAAGAATGCTAGCTCGGACAGTACTTAAATTTGACGCAAGAAAGGGATGAAACACGAGGACTTCCCAGGAGGTCACCCATCCTAGTACTACTCTCGCCCAAGCACGCTTAACTTCGGAGTTCTGATGGGATCCGGTGCATTAGTGCTGGTATGGTCGCATCCGTTCACTTATGCAAACATTTCGCTCTTATCCCTTCACGACACCGTCACTTTTCCGTCGAGCCTCCGATTTTCGATTGTAATATCTTCGGACGAAGATCGTTTCGATACCGTTCCCTCGAAACCCCGACCAAAGGACACCCTCTTTACTACGGAGCCCGGGAAAAAAAATTCAGAAATGAATATTAAAAGAATGCTAGCTCGGACAGTACTTAAATTTGACGCAAGAAAGGGATGAAACACGAGGACTTCCCAGGAGGTCACCCATCCTAGTACTACTCTCGCCCAAGCACGCTTAACTTCGGAGTTCTGATGGGATCCGGTGCATTAGTGCTGGTATGGTCGCATCCGTTCACTTATGCAAACATTTCGCTCTTATCCCTTCACGACACCGTCACTTTTCCGTCGAGCCTCCGATTTTCGATTGTAATATCTTCGGACGAAGATCGTTTCGATACCGTTCCCTCGAAACCCCGACCAAAGGACACCCTCTTTACTACGGAGCCCGGGAAAAAAAATTCAGAAATGAATATTAAAAGAATGCTAGCTCGGACAGTACTTAAATTTGACGCAAGAAAGGGATGCAACACGAGGACTTCCCAGGAGGTCACCCATCCTAGTACTACTCTCGCCCAAGCACGCTTAACTTCGGAGTTCTGATGGGATCCGGTGCATTAGTGCTGGTATGGTCGCATCCGTTCACTTATGCAAACATTTCGCTCTTATCCCTTCACGACACCGTCACTTTTCCGTCGAGCCTCCGATTTTCGATTGTAATATCTTCGGACGAAGATCGTTTCGATACCGTTCCCTCGAAACCCCGACCAAAGGACACCCTCTTTACTACGGAGCCCGGGAAAAAAAATTCAGAAATGAATATTAAAAGAATGCTAGCTCGGACAGTACTTAAATTTGACGCAAGAAAGGGATGCAACACGAGGACTTCCCAGGAGGTCACCCATCCTAGTACTACTCTCGCCCAAGCACGCTTAACTTCGGAGTTCTGATGGGATCCGGTGCATTAGTGCTGGTATGGTCGCATCCGTTCACTTATGCAAACATTTCGCTCTTATCCCTTCACGACACCGTCACTTTTCCGTCGAGCCTCCGATTTTCGATTGTAATATCTTCGGACGAAGATCGTTTCGATACCGTTCCCTCGAAACCCCGACCAAAGGACACCCTCTTTACTACGGAGCCCGGGAAAAAAAATTCAGAAATGAATATTAAAAGAATGCTAGCTCGGACAGTACTTAAATTTGACGCAAGAAAGGGATGCAACACGAGGACTTCCCAGGAGGTCACCCATCCTAGTACTACTCTCGCCCAAGCACGCTTAACTTCGGAGTTCTGATGGGATCCGGTGCATTAGTGCTGGTATGGTCGCATCCGTTCACTTATGCAAACATTTCGCTCTTATCCCTTCACGACACCGTCACTTTTCCGTCGAGCCTCCGATTTTCGATTGTAATATCTTCGGACGAAGATCGTTTCGATACCGTTCCCTCGAAACCCCGACCAAAGGACACCCTCTTTACTACGGAGCCCGGGAAAAAAAATTCAGAAATGAATATTAAAAGAATGCTAGCTCGGACAGTACTTAAATTTGACGCAAGAAAGGGATGCAACACGAGGACTTCCCAGGAGGTCACCCATCCTAGTACTACTCTCGCCCAAGCACGCTTAACTTCGGAGTTCTGATGGGATCCGGTGCATTAGTGCTGGTATGGTCGCATCCGTTCACTTATGCAAACATTTCGCTCTTATCCCTTCACGACACCGTCACTTTTCCGTCGAGCCTCCGATTTTCGATTGTAATATCTTCGGACGAAGATCGTTTCGATACCGTTCCCTCGAAACCCCGACCAAAGGACACCCTCTTTACTACGGAGCCCGGGAAAAAAAATTCAGAAATGAATATTAAAAGAATGCTAGCTCGGACAGTACTTAAATTTGACGCAAGAAAGGGATGCAACACGAGGACTTCCCAGGAGGTCACCCATCCTAGTACTACTCTCGCCCAAGCACGCTTAACTTCGGAGTTCTGATGGGATCCGGTGCATTAGTGCTGGTATGGTCGCATCCGTTCACTTATGCAAACATTTCGCTCTTATCCCTTCACGACACCGTCACTTTTCCGTCGAGCCTCCGATTTTCGATTGTAATATCTTCGGACGAAGATCGTTTCGATACCGTTCCCTCGAAACCCCGACCAAAGGACACCCTCTTTACTACGGAGCCCGGGAAAAAAAATTCAGAAATGAATATTAAAAGAATGCTAGCTCGGACAGTACTTAAATTTGACGCAAAAAAGGGATGCAACACGAGGACTTCCCAGGAGGTCACCCATCCTAGTACTACTCTCGCCCAAGCACGCTTAACTTCGGAGTTCTGATGGGATCCGGTGCATTAGTGCTGGTATGGTCGCATCCGTTCACTTATGCAAACATTTCGCTCTTATCCCTTCACGACACCGTCACTTTTCCGTCGAGCCTCCGATTTTCGATTGTAATATCTTCGGACGAAGATCGTTTCGATACCGTTCCCTCGAAACCCCGACCAAAGGACACCCTCTTTACTACGGAGCCCGGGAAAAAAAATTCAGAAATGAATATTAAAAGAATGCTAGCTCGGACAGTACTTAAATTTGACGCAAAAAAGGGATGCAACACGAGGACTTCCCAGGAGGTCACCCATCCTAGTACTACTCTCGCCCAAGCACGCTTAACTTCGGAGTTCTGATGGGATCCGGTGCATTAGTGCTGGTATGGTCGCATCCGTTCACTTATGCAAACATTTCGCTCTTATCCCTTCACGACACCGTCACTTTTCCGTCGAGCCTCCGATTTTCGATTGTAATATCTTCGGACGAAGATCGTTTCGATACCGTTCCCTCGAAACCCCGACCAAAGGACACCCTCTTTACTACGGAGCCCGGGAAAAAAAATTCAGAAATGAATATTAAAAGAATGCTAGCTCGGACAGTACTTAAATTTGACGCAAAAAAGGGATGCAACACGAGGACTTCCCAGGAGGTCACCCATCCTAGTACTACTCTCGCCCAAGCACGCTTAACTTCGGAGTTCTGATGGGATCCGGTGCATTAGTGCTGGTATGGTCGCATCCGTTCACTTATGCAAACATTTCGCTCTTATCCCTTCACGACACCGTCACTTTTCCGTCGAGCCTCCGATTTTCGATTGTAATATCTTCGGACGAAGATCGTTTCGATACCGTTCCCTCGAAACCCCGACCAAAGGACACCCTCTTTACTACGGAGCCCGGGAAAAAAAATTCAGAAATGAATATTAAAAGAATGCTAGCTCGGACAGTACTTAAATTTGACGCAAAAAAGGGATGCAACACGAGGACTTCCCAGGAGGTCACCCATCCTAGTACTACTCTCGCCCAAGCACGCTTAACTTCGGAGTTCTGATGGGATCCGGTGCATTAGTGCTGGTATGGTCGCATCCGTTCACTTATGCAAACATTTCGCTCTTATCCCTTCACGACACCGTCACTTTTCCGTCGAGCCTCCGATTTTCGATTGTAATATCTTCGGACGAAGATCGTTTCGATACCGTTCCCTCGAAACCCCGACCAAAGGACACCCTCTTTACTACGGAGCCCGGGAAAAAAAATTCAGAAATGAATATTAAAAGAATGCTAGCTCGGACAGTACTTAAATTTGACGCAAAAAAGGGATGCAACACGAGGACTTCCCAGGAGGTCACCCATCCTAGTACTACTCTCGCCCAAGCACGCTTAACTTCGGAGTTCTGATGGGATCCGGTGCATTAGTGCTGGTATGGTCGCATCCGTTCACTTATGCAAACATTTCGCTCTTATCCCTTCACGACACCGTCACTTTTCCGTCGAGCCTCCGATTTTCGATTGTAATATCTTCGGACGAAGATCGTTTCGATACCGTTCCCTCGAAACCCCGACCAAAGGACACCCTCTTTACTACGGAGCCCGGGAAAAAAAATTCAGAAATGAATATTAAAAGAATGCTAGCTCGGACAGTACTTAAATTTGACGCAAAAAAGGGATGCAACACGAGGACTTCCCAGGAGGTCACCCATCCTAGTACTACTCTCGCCCAAGCACGCTTAACTTCGGAGTTCTGATGGGATCCGGTGCATTAGTGCTGGTATGGTCGCCTCCGTTCACTTATGCAAACATTTCGCTCTTATCCCTTCACGACACCGTCACTTTTCCGTCGAGCCTCCGATTTTCGATTGTAATATCTTCGGACGAAGATCGTTTCGATACCGTTCCCTCGAAACCCCGACCAAAGGACACCCTCTTTACTACGGAGCCCGGGAAAAAAAATTCAGAAATGAATATTAAAAGAATGCTAGCTCGGACAGTACTTAAATTTGACGCAAAAAAGGGATGCAACACGAGGACTTCCCAGGAGGTCACCCATCCTAGTACTACTCTCGCCCAAGCACGCTTAACTTCGGAGTTCTGATGGGATCCGGTGCATTAGTGCTGGTATGGTCGCATCCGTTCACTTATGCAAACATTTCGCTCTTATCCCTTCACGACACCGTCACTTTTCCGTCGAGCCTCCGATTTTCGATTGTAATATCTTCGGACGAAGATCGTTTCGATACCGTTCCCTCGAAACCCCGACCAAAGGACACCCTCTTTACTACGGAGCCCGGGAAAAAAAATTCAGAAATGAATATTAAAAGAATGCTAGCTCGGACAGTACTTAAATTTGACGCAAAAAAGGGATGCAACACGAGGACTTCCCAGGAGGTCACCCATCCTAGTACTACTCTCGCCCAAGCACGCTTAACTTCGGAGTTCTGATGGGATCCGGTGCATTAGTGCTGGTATGGTCGCATCCGTTCACTTATGCAAACATTTCGCTCTTATCCCTTCACGACACCGTCACTTTTCCGTCGAGCCTCCGATTTTCGATTGTAATATCTTCGGACGAAGATCGTTTCGATACCGTTCCCTCGAAACCCCGACCAAAGGACACCCTCTTTACTACGGAGCCCGGGAAAAAAAATTCAGAAATGAATATTAAAAGAATGCTAGCTCGGACAGTACTTAAATTTGACGCAAAAAAGGGATGCAACACGAGGACTTCCCAGGAGGTCACCCATCCTAGTACTACTCTCGCCCAAGCACGCTTAACTTCGGAGTTCTGATGGGATCCGGTGCATTAGTGCTGGTATGGTCGCATCCGTTCACTTATGCAAACATTTCGCTCTTATCCCTTCACGACACCGTCACTTTTCCGTCGAGCCTCCGATTTTCGATTGTAATATCTTCGGACGAAGATCGTTTCGATACCGTTCCCTCGAAACCCCGACCAAAGGACACCCTCTTTACTACGGAGCCCGGGAAAAAAAATTCAGAAATGAATATTAAAAGAATGCTAGCTCGGACAGTACTTAAATTTGACGCAAAAAAGGGATGCAACACGAGGACTTCCCAGGAGGTCACCCATCCTAGTACTACTCTCGCCCAAGCACGCTTAACTTCGGAGTTCTGATGGGATCCGGTGCATTAGTGCTGGTATGGTCGCCTCCGTTCACTTATGCAAACATTTCGCTCTTATCCCTTCACGACACCGTCACTTTTCCGTCGAGCCTCCGATTTTCGATTGTAATATCTTCGGACGAAGATCGTTTCGATACCGTTCCCTCGAAACCCCGACCAAAGGACACCCTCTTTACTACGGAGCCCGGGAAAAAAAATTCAGAAATGAATATTAAAAGAATGCTAGCTCGGACAGTACTTAAATTTGACGCAAAAAAGGGATGCAACACGAGGACTTCCCAGGAGGTCACCCATCCTAGTACTACTCTCGCCCAAGCACGCTTAACTTCGGAGTTCTGATGGGATCCGGTGCATTAGTGCTGGTATGGTCGCATCCGTTCACTTATGCAAACATTTCGCTCTTATCCCTTCACGACACCGTCACTTTTCCGTCGAGCCTCCGATTTTCGATTGTAATATCTTCGGACGAAGATCGTTTCGATACCGTTCCCTCGAAACCCCGACCAAAGGACACCCTCTTTACTACGGAGCCCGGGAAAAAAAATTCAGAAATGAATATTAAAAGAATGCTAGCTCGGACAGTACTTAAATTTGACGCAAAAAAGGGATGCAACACGAGGACTTCCCAGGAGGTCACCCATCCTAGTACTACTCTCGCCCAAGCACGCTTAACTTCGGAGTTCTGATGGGATCCGGTGCATTAGTGCTGGTATGGTCGCCTCCGTTCACTTATGCAAACATTTCGCTCTTATCCCTTCACGACACCGTCACTTTTCCGTCGAGCCTCCGATTTTCGATTGTAATATCTTCGGACGAAGATCGTTTCGATACCGTTCCCTCGAAACCCCGACCAAAGGACACCCTCTTTACTACGGAGCCCGGGAAAAAAAATTCAGAAATGAATATTAAAAGAATGCTAGCTCGGACAGTACTTAAATTTGACGCAAAAAAGGGATGCAACACGAGGACTTCCCAGGAGGTCACCCATCCTAGTACTACTCTCGCCCAAGCACGCTTAACTTCGGAGTTCTGATGGGATCCGGTGCATTAGTGCTGGTATGGTCGCATCCGTTCACTTATGCAAACATTTCGCTCTTATCCCTTCACGACACCGTCACTTTTCCGTCGAGCCTCCGATTTTCGATTGTAATATCTTCGGACGAAGATCGTTTCGATACCGTTCCCTCGAAACCCCGACCAAAGGACACCCTCTTTACTACGGAGCCCGGGAAAAAAAATTCAGAAATGAATATTAAAAGAATGCTAGCTCGGACAGTACTTAAATTTGACGCAAAAAAGGGATGCAACACGAGGACTTCCCAGGAGGTCACCCATCCTAGTACTACTCTCGCCCAAGCACGCTTAACTTCGGAGTTCTGATGGGATCCGGTGCATTAGTGCTGGTATGGTCGCATCCGTTCACTTATGCAAACATTTCGCTCTTATCCCTTCACGACACCGTCACTTTTCCGTCGAGCCTCCGATTTTCGATTGTAATATCTTCGGACGAAGATCGTTTCGATACCGTTCCCTCGAAACCCCGACCAAAGGACACCCTCTTTACTACGGAGCCCGGGAAAAAAAATTCAGAAATGAATATTAAAAGAATGCTAGCTCGGACAGTACTTAAATTTGACGCAAAAAAGGGATGCAACACGAGGACTTCCCAGGAGGTCACCCATCCTAGTACTACTCTCGCCCAAGCACGCTTAACTTCGGAGTTCTGATGGGATCCGGTGCATTAGTGCTGGTATGGTCGCATCCGTTCACTTATGCAAACATTTCGCTCTTATCCCTTCACGACACCGTCACTTTTCCGTCGAGCCTCCGATTTTCGATTGTAATATCTTCGGACGAAGATCGTTTCGATACCGTTCCCTCGAAACCCCGACCAAAGGACACCCTCTTTACTACGGAGCCCGGGAAAAAAAATTCAGAAATGAATATTAAAAGAATGCTAGCTCGGACAGTACTTAAATTTGACGCAAAAAAGGGATGCAACACGAGGACTTCCCAGGAGGTCACCCATCCTAGTACTACTCTCGCCCAAGCACGCTTAACTTCGGAGTTCTGATGGGATCCGGTGCATTAGTGCTGGTATGGTCGCCTCCGTTCACTTATGCAAACATTTCGCTCTTATCCCTTCACGACACCGTCACTTTTCCGTCGAGCCTCCGATTTTCGATTGTAATATCTTCGGACGAAGATCGTTTCGATACCGTTCCCTCGAAACCCCGACCAAAGGACACCCTCTTTACTACGGAGCCCGGGAAAAAAAATTCAGAAATGAATATTAAAAGAATGCTAGCTCGGACAGTACTTAAATTTGACGCAAAAAAGGGATGCAACACGAGGACTTCCCAGGAGGTCACCCATCCTAGTACTACTCTCGCCCAAGCACGCTTAACTTCGGAGTTCTGATGGGATCCGGTGCATTAGTGCTGGTATGGTCGCATCCGTTCACTTATGCAAACATTTCGCTCTTATCCCTTCACGACACCGTCACTTTTCCGTCGAGCCTCCGATTTTCGATTGTAATATCTTCGGACGAAGATCGTTTCGATACCGTTCCCTCGAAACCCCGACCAAAGGACACCCTCTTTACTACGGAGCCCGGGAAAAAAAATTCAGAAATGAATATTAAAAGAATGCTAGCTCGGACAGTACTTAAATTTGACGCAAAAAAGGGATGCAACACGAGGACTTCCCAGGAGGTCACCCATCCTAGTACTACTCTCGCCCAAGCACGCTTAACTTCGGAGTTCTGATGGGATCCGGTGCATTAGTGCTGGTATGGTCGCATCCGTTCACTTATGCAAACATTTCGCTCTTATCCCTTCACGACACCGTCACTTTTCCGTCGAGCCTCCGATTTTCGATTGTAATATCTTCGGACGAAGATCGTTTCGATACCGTTCCCTCGAAACCCCGACCAAAGGACACCCTCTTTACTACGGAGCCCGGGAAAAAAAATTCAGAAATGAATATTAAAAGAATGCTAGCTCGGACAGTACTTAAATTTGACGCAAAAAAGGGATGCAACACGAGGACTTCCCAGGAGGTCACCCATCCTAGTACTACTCTCGCCCAAGCACGCTTAACTTCGGAGTTCTGATGGGATCCGGTGCATTAGTGCTGGTATGGTCGCATCCGTTCACTTATGCAAACATTTCGCTCTTATCCCTTCACGACACCGTCACTTTTCCGTCGAGCCTCCGATTTTCGATTGTAATATCTTCGGACGAAGATCGTTTCGATACCGTTCCCTCGAAACCCCGACCAAAGGACACCCTCTTTACTACGGAGCCCGGGAAAAAAAATTCAGAAATGAATATTAAAAGAATGCTAGCTCGGACAGTACTTAAATTTGACGCAAAAAAGGGATGCAACACGAGGACTTCCCAGGAGGTCACCCATCCTAGTACTACTCTCGCCCAAGCACGCTTAACTTCGGAGTTCTGATGGGATCCGGTGCATTAGTGCTGGTATGGTCGCATCCGTTCACTTATGCAAACATTTCGCTCTTATCCCTTCACGACACCGTCACTTTTCCGTCGAGCCTCCGATTTTCGATTGTAATATCTTCGGACGAAGATCGTTTCGATACCGTTCCCTCGAAACCCCGACCAAAGGACACCCTCTTTACTACGGAGCCCGGGAAAAAAAATTCAGAAATGAATATTAAAAGAATGCTAGCTCGGACAGTACTTAAATTTGACGCAAAAAAGGGATGCAACACGAGGACTTCCCAGGAGGTCACCCATCCTAGTACTACTCTCGCCCAAGCACGCTTAACTTCGGAGTTCTGATGGGATCCGGTGCATTAGTGCTGGTATGGTCGCATCCGTTCACTTATGCAAACATTTCGCTCTTATCCCTTCACGACACCGTCACTTTTCCGTCGAGCCTCCGATTTTCGATTGTAATATCTTCGGACGAAGATCGTTTCGATACCGTTCCCTCGAAACCCCGACCAAAGGACACCCTCTTTACTACGGAGCCCGGGAAAAAAAATTCAGAAATGAATATTAAAAGAATGCTAGCTCGGACAGTACTTAAATTTGACGCAAAAAAGGGATGCAACACGAGGACTTCCCAGGAGGTCACCCATCCTAGTACTACTCTCGCCCAAGCACGCTTAACTTCGGAGTTCTGATGGGATCCGGTGCATTAGTGCTGGTATGGTCGCATCCGTTCACTTATGCAAACATTTCGCTCTTATCCCTTCACGACACCGTCACTTTTCCGTCGAGCCTCCGATTTTCGATTGTAATATCTTCGGACGAAGATCGTTTCGATACCGTTCCCTCGAAACCCCGACCAAAGGACACCCTCTTTACTACGGAGCCCGGGAAAAAAAATTCAGAAATGAATATTAAAAGAATGCTAGCTCGGACAGTACTTAAATTTGACGCAAAAAAGGGATGCAACACGAGGACTTCCCAGGAGGTCACCCATCCTAGTACTACTCTCGCCCAAGCACGCTTAACTTCGGAGTTCTGATGGGATCCGGTGCATTAGTGCTGGTATGGTCGCATCCGTTCACTTATGCAAACATTTCGCTCTTATCCCTTCACGACACCGTCACTTTTCCGTCGAGCCTCCGATTTTCGATTGTAATATCTTCGGACGAAGATCGTTTCGATACCGTTCCCTCGAAACCCCGACCAAAGGACACCCTCTTTACTACGGAGCCCGGGAAAAAAAATTCAGAAATGAATATTAAAAGAATGCTAGCTCGGACAGTACTTAAATTTGACGCAAAAAAGGGATGCAACACGAGGACTTCCCAGGAGGTCACCCATCCTAGTACTACTCTCGCCCAAGCACGCTTAACTTCGGAGTTCTGATGGGATCCGGTGCATTAGTGCTGGTATGGTCGCATCCGTTCACTTATGCAAACATTTCGCTCTTATCCCTTCACGACACCGTCACTTTTCCGTCGAGCCTCCGATTTTCGATTGTAATATCTTCGGACGAAGATCGTTTCGATACCGTTCCCTCGAAACCCCGACCAAAGGACACCCTCTTTACTACGGAGCCCGGGAAAAAAAATTCAGAAATGAATATTAAAAGAATGCTAGCTCGGACAGTACTTAAATTTGACGCAAAAAAGGGATGCAACACGAGGACTTCCCAGGAGGTCACCCATCCTAGTACTACTCTCGCCCAAGCACGCTTAACTTCGGAGTTCTGATGGGATCCGGTGCATTAGTGCTGGTATGGTCGCATCCGTTCACTTATGCAAACATTTCGCTCTTATCCCTTCACGACACCGTCACTTTTCCGTCGAGCCTCCGATTTTCGATTGTAATATCTTCGGACGAAGATCGTTTCGATACCGTTCCCTCGAAACCCCGACCAAAGGACACCCTCTTTACTACGGAGCCCGGGAAAAAAAATTCAGAAATGAATATTAAAAGAATGCTAGCTCGGACAGTACTTAAATTTGACGCAAAAAAGGGATGCAACACGAGGACTTCCCAGGAGGTCACCCATCCTAGTACTACTCACGCCCAAGCACGCTTAACTTCGGAGTTCTGATGGGATCCGGTGCATTAGTGCTGGTATGGTCGCATCCGTTCACTTATGCAAACATTTCGCTCTTATCCCTTCACGACACCGTCACTTTTCCGTCGAGCCTCCGATTTTCGATTGTAATATCTTCGGACGAAGATCGTTTCGATACCGTTCCCTCGAAACCCCGACCAAAGGACACCCTCTTTACTACGGAGCCCGGGAAAAAAAATTCAGAAATGAATATTAAAAGAATGCTAGCTCGGACAGTACTTAAATTTGACGCAAGAAAGGGATGCAACACGAGGACTTCCCAGGAGGTCACCCATCCTAGTACTACTCTCGCCCAAGCACGCTTAACTTCGGAGTTCTGATGGGATCCGGTGCATTAGTGCTGGTATGGTCGCATCCGTTCACTTATGCAAACATTTCGCTCTTATCCCTTCACGACACCGTCACTTTTCCGTCGAGCCTCCGATTTTCGATTGTAATATCTTCGGACGAAGATCGTTTCGATACCGTTCCCTCGAAACCCCGACCAAAGGACACCCTCTTTACTACGGAGCCCGGGAAAAAAAATTCAGAAATGAATATTAAAAGAATGCTAGCTCGGACAGTACTTAAATTTGACGCAAAAAAGGGATGCAACACGAGGACTTCCCAGGAGGTCACCCATCCTAGTACTACTCTCGCCCAAGCACGCTTAACTTCGGAGTTCTGATGGGATCCGGTGCATTAGTGCTGGTATGGTCGCATCCGTTCACTTATGCAAACATTTCGCTCTTATCCCTTCACGACACCGTCACTTTTCCGTCGAGCCTCCGATTTTCGATTGTAATATCTTCGGACGAAGATCGTTTCGATACCGTTCCCTCGAAACCCCGACCAAAGGACACCCTCTTTACTACGGAGCCCGGGAAAAAAAATTCAGAAATGAATATTAAAAGAATGCTAGCTCGGACAGTACTTAAATTTGACGCAAAAAAGGGATGCAACACGAGGACTTCCCAGGAGGTCACCCATCCTAGTACTACTCTCGCCCAAGCACGCTTAACTTCGGAGTTCTGATGGGATCCGGTGCATTAGTGCTGGTATGGTCGCATGCGTTCACTTATGCAAACATTTCGCTCTTATCCCTTCACGACACCGTCACTTTTCCGTCGAGCCTCCGATTTTCGATTGTAATATCTTCGGACGAAGATCGTTTCGATACCGTTCCCTCGAAACCCCGACCAAAGGACACCCTCTTTACTACGGAGCCCGGGAAAAAAAATTCAGAAATGAATATTAAAAGAATGCTAGCTCGGACAGTACTTAAATTTGACGCAAGAAAGGGATGCAACACGAGGACTTCCCAGGAGGTCACCCATCCTAGTACTACTCTCGCCCAAGCACGCTTAACTTCGGAGTTCTGATGGGATCCGGTGCATTAGTGCTGGTATGGTCGCATGCGTTCACTTATGCAAACATTTCGCTCTTATCCCTTCACGACACCGTCACTTTTCCGTCGAGCCTCCGATTTTCGATTGTAATATCTTCGGACGAAGATCGTTTCGATACCGTTCCCTCGAAACCCCGACCAAAGGACACCCTCTTTACTACGGAGCCCGGGAAAAAAAATTCAGAAATGAATATTAAAAGAATGCTAGCTCGGACAGTACTTAAATTTGACGCAAAAAAGGGATGCAACACGAGGACTTCCCAGGAGGTCACCCATCCTAGTACTACTCTCGCCCAAGCACGCTTAACTTCGGAGTTCTGATGGGATCCGGTGCATTAGTGCTGGTATGGTCGCATCCGTTCACTTATGCAAACATTTCGCTCTTATCCCTTCACGACACCGTCACTTTTCCGTCGAGCCTCCGATTTTCGATTGTAATATCTTCGGACGAAGATCGTTTCGATACCGTTCCCTCGAAACCCCGACCAAAGGACACCCTCTTTACTACGGAGCCCGGGAAAAAAAATTCAGAAATGAATATTAAAAGAATGCTAGCTCGGACAGTACTTAAATTTGACGCAAAAAAGGGATGCAACACGAGGACTTCCCAGGAGGTCACCCATCCTAGTACTACTCTCGCCCAAGCACGCTTAACTTCGGAGTTCTGATGGGATCCGGTGCATTAGTGCTGGTATGGTCGCATCCGTTCACTTATGCAAACATTTCGCTCTTATCCCTTCACGACACCGTCACTTTTCCGTCGAGCCTCCGATTTTCGATTGTAATATCTTCGGACGAAGATCGTTTCGATACCGTTCCCTCGAAACCCCGACCAAAGGACACCCTCTTTACTACGGAGCCCGGGAAAAAAAATTCAGAAATGAATATTAAAAGAATGCTAGCTCGGACAGTACTTAAATTTGACGCAAAAAAGGGATGCAACACGAGGACTTCCCAGGAGGTCACCCATCCTAGTACTACTCTCGCCCAAGCACGCTTAACTTCGGAGTTCTGATGGGATCCGGTGCATTAGTGCTGGTATGGTCGCATCCGTTCACTTATGCAAACATTTCGCTCTTATCCCTTCACGACACCGTCACTTTTCCGTCGAGCCTCCGATTTTCGATTGTAATATCTTCGGACGAAGATCGTTTCGATACCGTTCCCTCGAAACCCCGACCAAAGGACACCCTCTTTACTACGGAGCCCGGGAAAAAAAATTCAGAAATGAATATTAAAAGAATGCTAGCTCGGACAGTACTTAAATTTGACGCAAGAAAGGGATGCAACACGAGGACTTCCCAGGAGGTCACCCATCCTAGTACTACTCTCGCCCAAGCACGCTTAACTTCGGAGTTCTGATGGGATCCGGTGCATTAGTGCTGGTATGGTCGCATCCGTTCACTTATGCAAACATTTCGCTCTTATCCCTTCACGACACCGTCACTTTTCCGTCGAGCCTCCGATTTTCGATTGTAATATCTTCGGACGAAGATCGTTTCGATACCGTTCCCTCGAAACCCCGACCAAAGGACACCCTCTTTACTACGGAGCCCGGGAAAAAAAATTCAGAAATGAATATTAAAAGAATGCTAGCTCGGACAGTACTTAAATTTGACGCAAAAAAGGGATGCAACACGAGGACTTCCCAGGAGGTCACCCATCCTAGTACTACTCTCGCCCAAGCACGCTTAACTTCGGAGTTCTGATGGGATCCGGTGCATTAGTGCTGGTATGGTCGCATCCGTTCAAACATTTCGCTCTTATCCCTTCACGACACCGTCACTTTTCCGTCGAGCCTTCGATTTTCGATTG
Source organism: Persicaria maculosa (assembly GCA_963922045.1). Classification (NCBI taxonomy): domain Eukaryota; kingdom Viridiplantae; phylum Streptophyta; class Magnoliopsida; order Caryophyllales; family Polygonaceae; genus Persicaria; species Persicaria maculosa. The sequence continues at coordinate 56,119,912 of OY998261.1, read as the reverse complement.
TAATATCTTCGGACGAAGATCGTTTCGATACCGTTCCCTCGAAACCCCGACCAAAGGACACCCTCTTTACTACGGAGCCCGGGAAAAAAAATTCAGAAATGAATATTAAAAGAATGCTAGCTCGGACAGTACTTAAATTTGACGCAAAAAAGGGATGCAACACGAGGACTTCCCAGGAGGTCACCCATCCTAGTACTACTCTCGCCCAAGCACGCTTAACTTCGGAGTTCTGATGGGATCCGGTGCATTAGTGCTGGTATGGTCGCATCCGTTCAAACATTTCGCTCTTATCCCTTCACGACACCGTCACTTTTCCGTCGAGCCTCCGATTTTCGATTGTAATATCTTCGGACGAAGATCGTTTCGATACCGTTCCCTCGAAACCCCGACCAAAGGACACCCTCTTTACTACGGAGCCCGAGAAAAAAAATTCAGAAATGAATATTAAAAGAATGCTAGCTCGGACAGTACTTAAATTTGACGCAAAAAAGGGATGCAACACGAGGACTTCGCAGGAGGTCACCCATCCTAGTACTACTCTCGCCCAAGCACGCTTAACTTCGGAGTTCTGATGGGATCCGGTGCATTAGTGCTGGTATGGTCGCATCCGTTCACTTATGCAAACATTTCGCTCTTATCCCTTCACGACACCGTCACTTTTCCGTCGAGCCTCCGATTTTCGATTGTAATATCTTCGGACGAAGATCGTTTCGATACCGTTCCCTCGAAACCCCGACCAAAGGACACCCTCTTTACTACGGAGCCCGGGAAAAAAAATTCAGAAATGAATATTAAAAGAATGCTAGCTCGGACAGTACTTAAATTTGACGCAAGAAAGGGATGCAACACGAGGACTTCCCAGGAGGTCACCCATCCTAGTACTACTCTCGCCCAAGCACGCTTAACTTCGGAGTTCTGATGGGATCCGGTGCATTAGTGCTGGTATGGTCGCATCCGTTCACTTATGCAAACATTTCGCTCTTATCCCTTCACGACACCGTCACTTTTCCGTCGAGCCTCCGATTTTCGATTGTAATATCTTCGGACGAAGATCGTTTCGATACCGTTCCCTCGAAACCCCGACCAAAGGACACCCTCTTTACTACGGAGCCCGGGAAAAAAAATTCAGAAATGAATATTAAAAGAATGCTAGCTCGGACAGTACTTAAATTTGACGCAAAAAAGGGATGCAACACGAGGACTTCCCAGGAGGTCACCCATCCTAGTACTACTCTCGCCCAAGCACGCTTAACTTCGGAGTTCTGATGGGATCCGGTGCATTAGTGCTGGTATGGTCGCATCCGTTCACTTATGCAAACATTTCGCTCTTATCCCTTCACGACACCGTCACTTTTCCGTCGAGCCTCCGATTTTCGATTGTAATATCTTCGGACGAAGATCGTTTCGATACCGTTCCCTCGAAACCCCGACCAAAGGACACCCTCTTTACTACGGAGCCCGGGAAAAAAAATTCAGAAATGAATATTAAAAGAATGCTAGCTCGGACAGTACTTAAATTTGACGCAAGAAAGGGATGCAACACGAGGACTTCCCAGGAGGTCACCCATCCTAGTACTACTCTCGCCCAAGCACGCTTAACTTCGGAGTTCTGATGGGATCCGGTGCATTAGTGCTGGTATGGTCGCATCCGTTCACTTATGCAAACATTTCGCTCTTATCCCTTCACGACACCGTCACTTTTCCGTCGAGCCTCCGATTTTCGATTGTAATATCTTCGGACGAAGATCGTTTCGATACCGTTCCCTCGAAACCCCGACCAAAGGACACCCTCTTTACTACGGAGCCCGGGAAAAAAAATTCAGAAATGAATATTAAAAGAATGCTAGCTCGGACAGTACTTAAATTTGACGCAAGAAAGGGATGCAACACGAGGACTTCCCAGGAGGTCACCCATCCTAGTACTACTCTCGCCCAAGCACGCTTAACTTCGGAGTTCTGATGGGATCCGGTGCATTAGTGCTGGTATGGTCGCATCCGTTCACTTATGCAAACATTTCGCTCTTATCCCTTCACGACACCGTCACTTTTCCGTCGAGCCTCCGATTTTCGATTGTAATATCTTCGGACGAAGATCGTTTCGATACCGTTCCCTCGAAACCCCGACCAAAGGACACCCTCTTTACTACGGAGCCCGGGAAAAAAAATTCAGAAATGAATATTAAAAGAATGCTAGCTCGGACAGTACTTAAATTTGACGCAAAAAAGGGATGCAACACGAGGACTTCCCAGGAGGTCACCCATCCTAGTACTACTCTCGCCCAAGCACGCTTAACTTCGGAGTTCTGATGGGATCCGGTGCATTAGTGCTGGTATGGTCGCATCCGTTCACTTAAGCAAACATTTCGCTCTTATCCCTTCACGACACCGTCACTTTTCCGTCGAGCCTCCGATTTTCGATTGTAATATCTTCGGACGAAGATCGTTTCGATACCGTTCCCTCGAAACCCCGACCAAAGGACACCCTCTTTACTACGGAGCCCGGGAAAAAAAATTCAGAAATGAATATTAAAAGAATGCTAGCTCGGACAGTACTTAAATTTGACGCAAGAAAGGGATGCAACACGAGGACTTCCCAGGAGGTCACCCATCCTAGTACTACTCTCGCCCAAGCACGCTTAACTTCGGAGTTCTGATGGGATCCGGTGCATTAGTGCTGGTATGGTCGCATCCGTTCACTTATGCAAACATTTCGCTCTTATCCCTTCACGACACCGTCACTTTTCCGTCGAGCCTCCGATTTTCGATTGTAATATCTTCGGACGAAGATCGTTTCGATACCGTTCCCTCGAAACCCCGACCAAAGGACACCCTCTTTACTACGGAGCCCGGGAAAAAAAATTCAGAAATGAATATTAAAAGAATGCTAGCTCGGACAGTACTTAAATTTGACGCAAAAAAGGGATGCAACACGAGGACTTCCCAGGAGGTCACCCATCCTAGTACTACTCTCGCCCAAGCACGCTTAACTTCGGAGTTCTGATGGGATCCGGTGCATTAGTGCTGGTATGGTCGCATCCGTTCACTTAAGCAAACATTTCGCTCTTATCCCTTCACGACACCGTCACTTTTCCGTCGAGCCTCCGATTTTCGATTGTAATATCTTCGGACGAAGATCGTTTCGATACCGTTCCCTCGAAACCCCGACCAAAGGACACCCTCTTTACTACGGAGCCCGGGAAAAAAAATTCAGAAATGAATATTAAAAGAATGCTAGCTCGGACAGTACTTAAATTTGACGCAAGAAAGGGATGCAACACGAGGACTTCCCAGGAGGTCACCCATCCTAGTACTACTCTCGCCCAAGCACGCTTAAATTCGGAGTTCTGATGGGATCCGGTGCATTAGTGCTGGTATGGTCGCATCCGTTCACTTATGCAAACATTTCGCTCTTATCCCTTCACGACACCGTCACTTTTCCGTCGAGCCTCCGATTTTCGATTGTAATATCTTCGGACGAAGATCGTTTCGATACCGTTCCCTCGAAACCCCGACCAAAGGACACCCTCTTTACTACGGAGCCCGGGAAAAAAAATTCAGAAATGAATATTAAAAGAATGCTAGCTCGGACAGTACTTAAATTTGACGCAAAAAAGGGATGCAACACGAGGACTTCCCAGGAGGTCACCCATCCTAGTACTACTCTCGCCCAAGCACGCTTAACTTCGGAGTTCTGATGGGATCCGGTGCATTAGTGCTGGTATGGTCGCATCCGTTCACTTATGCAAACATTTCGCTCTTATCCCTTCACGACACCGTCACTTTTCCGTCGAGCCTCCGATTTTCGATTGTAATATCTTCGGACGAAGATCGTTTCGATACAGTTCCCTCGAAACCCCGACCAAAGGACACCCTCTTTACTACGGAGCCCGGGAAAAAAAATTCAGAAATGAATATTAAAAGAATGCTAGCTCGGACAGTACTTAAATTTGACGCAAAAAAGGGATGCAACACGAGGACTTCCCAGGAGGTCACCCATCCTAGTACTACTCTCGCCCAAGCACGCTTAACTTCGGAGTTCTGATGGGATCCAGTACATTAGTGCTGGTATGGTCGCATCCGTTCACTTATGCAAACATTTCGCTCTTATCCCTTCACGACACCGTCACTTTTCCGTCGAGCCTCCGATTTTCGATTGTAATATCTTCGGACGAAGATCGTTTCGATACCGTTCCCTCGAAACCCCGACCAAAGGACACCCTCTTTACTACGGAGCCCGGTAAAAAAAATTTAGAAATGAATATTAAAAGAATGCTAGCTCGGACAGTACTTAAATTTGACGCAAAAAAGGGATGCAACACGAGGACTTCCCAGGAGGTCACCCATCCTAGTACTACTCTCGCCCAAGCACGCTTTACTTCGGAGTTCTGATGGGATCCGGTGCATTAGTGCTGGTATGGTCGCATCCGTTCACTTATGCAAACATTTCGCTCTTATCCCTTCACGACACCGTCACTTTTCCGTCGAGCCTCCGATTTTCGATTGTAATATCTTCGGACGATGATCGTTTCGATACCGTTCCCTCGAAACCCCGACCAAAGGACACCCTCTTTACTACGGAGCCCGGAAAAAAAAATTTAGAAATGAATATTAAAAGAATGCTAGCTCGGACAGTACTTAAATTTGACGCAAAAAAGGGATGCAACACGAGAACTTCCAAGGAGGTCACCCATCCTAGTACTACTCTCGCCCAAGCACGCTTAACTTCGGAGTTCTGATGGGATCCGGTGCATTAGTGCTGGTATGGTCGCATCCGTTCAATTATGCAAACATTTCGCTCTTATCCCTTCACGACACCGTCACTTTTCCGTCGAGCCTCCGATTTTCGATTGTAATATCTTCGGACGAAGATCGTTTCGATATCCGGTGCATTAGTGCTGGTATGGTCGCATCCTTTCACTTATGCAAACATTTCGCTCTTATCCCTTCACGACACCGTCACTTTTCCGTCGAGCCTCCGGTTTTCGATTGTAATATCTTCGGACGAAGATCGTTTCGATACCGTTCCCTCGAAACCCCGACCAAAGGACACCCTCTTTACTACGGAGCCAGGAAAAAAAAAATTTAGAAATGAATATTAAAAGAATGTTAGCTCAGACAATACTTAAATTGACGCAAAAAAGGGATGCAACACGAGGACTTCCTAGGAGGTCACCCATCCTAGTACTACTCTCGCCCAAGCACGCTTAACTTCGGAGTTCTGATGGGATCCGGCGCATTAGTGCCTGTATGGTCGCATCCGTTCACTTATGAAAACATTTCGCTCTTATCCCTTCACGACACCGTCACTTTTCCGTCGAGCCTCTGATTTTCGATTGTAATATCTTCGGACGAAGATCGTTTCGATACCCTTCCCTCGAAACCCTTACCAAAGGACACCCTCTTTACTACGGAGCCCTGAAAAAAAATTAAGAAATGAATATTAAAAGAATGCTAGATCGGACAGTACTTAAATTTGACGCAAAAAAGGGATGCAACACGAGGACTTCCCAGGAGGTCACCCATCCTAGTACTACTCTCGCCCAAGCACGCTTAACTTCGGAGTTCTGATGGGATCCGGTGCATTAGTGCTGGTATGGTCGCATCCTTTCACTTATGCAAACATTTCGCTCTTATTCCTTCACGACACCGTCACTTTTCCGTCGAGCTTCCGGTTTTCGATTGTAATATCTTCGGACGAAGATCGTTTCGATACCGTTCCCTCGAAACCCCAACCAAAGGACACCCTCTTTACTACGGAGCCCGGAAAAATTTTTTAGAAATGAATATTAAAAGAATGCTAGCTCAGACAGTACTTAAATTTGACGCAAAAAAGAGATGCAACACGAGGACTTCCCAGGGGGTCACCCATCCTAGTACTACTCTCGCCCAAGCACGCTTAACTTCGGAGTTCTGATGGGATCCAGTACATTAGTGCTGGTATGGTCGCATCCGTTCACTTATGCAAACATTTCGCTCTTATCCCTTCACGACACCGTCACTTTTCCGTCGAGCCTCCGATTTTCGATTGTAATATCTTCGGACGAAGATCGTTTCGATACCGTTCCCTCGAAACCCCGACCAAAGGACACCCTCTTTACTACGGAGCCCGGTAAAAAAAATTTAGAAATGAATATTAAAAGAATGCTAGCTCGGACAATACTTAAATTTGACGCAAAAAAGGGATGCAACACGAGGACTTCCTAGGAGGTCACCCATCCTAGTACTACTCTCGCCCAAGCACGCTTTACTTCGGAGTTCTGATGGGATCCGGTGCATTAGTGCTGGTATGGTCGCATCCGTTCACTTATGCAAACATTTCGCTCTTATCCCTTCACGACACCGTCACTTTTCCGTCGAGCCTCCGATTTTCGATTGTAATATCTTCGGACGATGATCGTTTCGATACCGTTCCCTCGAAACCCCGACCAAAGGACACCCTCTTTACAACGGAGCCCGGAAAAAAAAATTTAGAAATGAATATTAAAAGAATGCTAGCTCGGACAGTACTTAAATTTGACGCAAAAAAGGGATGCAACACGAGGACTTCCCAGGAGGTCACCCATCCTAGTACTACTCTCGCCCAAGCACGCTTAACTTCGGAGTTCTGATGGGATCCGATGCATTAGTGCTGGTATGGTCGCATCCGTTCACTTATGCAAACATTTCGCTCTTATCCCTTCACGACACCGTCACTTTTCCGTCGAGCCTCCGATTTTCGATTGTAATATCTTCGGACGATGATCGTTTCGATACCGTTCCCTCGAAACCCCGACCAAAGGACACCCTCTTTACTACGGAGCCCGGAAAAAAAAATTTAGAAATGAATATTAAAAGAATGCTAGCTCGGACAGTACTTAAATTTGACGCAAAAAAAGGATGCAACACGAGGACTTCCCAGGAGGTCACCCATCCTAGTACTACTCTCGCCCAAGCACGCTTAACTTCGGAGTTCTGATGGGATCCGGTGCATTAGTGCTGGTATGGTCGCATCCGTTCAATTATGCAAACATTTCGCTCTTATCCCTTCACGACACCGTCACTTTTCCGTCGAGCCTCCGATTTTCGATTGTAATATCTTTGGACGAAGATCGTTTCGGGATCCGGTGCATTAGTGCTGGTATGGTCGCATCCTTTCACTTATGCAAACATTTCGCTCTTATCCCTTCACGACACCGTCACTTTTCCGTCGAGCCTCCAGTTTCGATTGTAATATCATCGGACGAAGATCGTTTCGATACCGTTCCCTCGAAACCCCGACCAAAGGACACCCTCTTTACTACGGAGCCCGGAAAAAAAAATTTAGAAATGAATATTAAAAGAATGCTAGCTCAGACAATACTTAAATTGACGCAAAAAAGGGATGCAACACGAGGACTTCCTAGGAGGTCACCCATCCTAGTACTACTCTCGCCCAAGCACGCTTAACTTCGGAGTTCTGATGGGATCCGGTGCATTAGTGCCTGCATGGTCGCATCCGTTCACTTATGAAAACATTTCGCTCTTATCCCTTCACGACACCGTCACTTTTCCGTCGAGCCTCTGATTTTCGTTTGTAATATCTTCGACGAAGATCGTTTCGATACCGTTCCCTCGAAACCCTTACCAAAGGACACCCTCTTTACTACGGAGCCCGGAAAAAAAATTAAGAAATGAATATTAAAAGAATGCTAGATCGGACAGTACTTAAATTTGACGCAAAAAAGGGATGCAACACGAGGACTTCCCAGGAGGTCACCCATCATAGTACTACTCTCGCCCAAGCACGCTTAACTTCGGAGTTCTGATGGGATCCGGTGCGTTAGTGCTGGTATGGTCGCATCCTTTCACTTATGCAAACATTTCGCTCTTATTCCTTCACGACACCGTCACTTTTCCGTCGAGCTTCCGGTTTTCGATTGTAATATCTTCGGACGAAGATCGTTTCGATACCGTTCCCTCGAAACCCCAACCAAAGGACACCCTCTTTACTACGGAGCCCGGAAAAAAATTTTAGAAATGAATATTAAAAGAATGCTAGCTCAGACAGTACTTAAATTTGACGCAAAAAAGAGATGCAACACGAGGACTTCCCAGGGGGTCACCCATCCTAGTACTACTCTCGCCCAAGCAAGCTTAACATCGGAGTTCTGATGGGATCCGGTACATTAGTGCTGGTATGGTCGCATCCGTTCACTTATGAAAACATTTCGCTCTTATCCCTTCACGACACCGTCAATTTTCCGTCGAGCCTCCGATTTTCAATTGTAATATCTTCAGACGAAGATCTATTCGATACCGTTCCCTCGAATCCCCGACCAAAGGACACCCTCTTTACTACGGAACCCGGAAAAAAAATTAAGAAATGAATATTAAAAGAATGCTAGATCGGACAATACTTAAATTTGACGCAAAAAAGAGATGCAACACGAGGACTTCACAGGAGGTCACCCATCCCAGTACTACTCTCGCCCAAGCACGCTTAACTTCGGAGTTCTGATGGGATCCGGTGCATTAGTGCTGGTATGGTCGCATCCTTTCACTTATGCAAACATTTCTCTCTTATCCCTTCACGACACCGTCACTTTTCTGTCGAGCCTCCGGTTTTCAATTGTAATATCTTCGGACGAAGATCGTTTCGATACCGTTCCCTCGAAACCCCGACCAAATGACACCCTCTTTACTACGGAGCCCGGAAAAAAAATTTAGAAATGAATATTAAAAGAATGCTAGATCGGACAGTACTTAAATTTGACGCAAAAAAGGGATGCAACACGAGGACTTCCCAGGAGGTCACCCATCCTAGTACTACTCTCGCCCAAGCATGCTTAACTTCGGAGTTCTTATGGGATCCGGTGCATTAGTGGTGGTATGGTCGCATCCTTTCACTTATGCAAACATTTCGCTCTTATCCCTTCACGACACCGTCACTTTTCTGTCGAGCCTCCGGTTTTCAATTGTAATATCTTCGGACGAAGATCGTTTCGATACCGTTCCCTCGAAACCCCGACCAAAGGACACCCTCTTTACTACGGAGCCTGGAAAAAAAATTTAGAAATGAATATTAAAAGAATGCTAGATCGGACAGTACTTAAATTTGACGCAAAGAAGGGATGCAACACGAGGACTTCCCAGGAGGTCACCGATCCGAGTACTACTCTCGCCCAAGCACGCTTAACTTCGGATTTCTGATGGGATCCGGTGCATTAGTGCTGGTATGGTCGCATCCGTTCACTTATTCAAACATTTCGCTCTTATCCCTTCACGACACCGTCACTTTTCCATCGAGCCTCCGATTTTCGATTGTAATATCTTCGGACGAAGATCGTTTCGATACCGTTCCCTCGAAACCCCGACCAAAGGACACCCTCTTTACTACGGAGTCCGGAAAAAAATTAAGAAATGAATATTAAAAGAATGCTAGCTCGGACAGTACTTAAATTTGACGCAAAAAAGGGATGCAACACGAGGACTTCCCAGGAGGTCACCCATCCTATTACTACTCTCGCCCAAGCACACTTAACTTCGGAGTTCTGATGGGATCCGGTGCTTTAGTGCTAGTATGGTCGCATCCTTTCACTTATGCAAACATTTCCCTCTTATCCCTTCACGACACTGTCACTTTTCCGTCGAGCCTCCGGTTTTCGATTGTAATATCTTCGGACGAAAATCGTTTCGATACCTTTCCCTCGAATCCCCGACCAAAGGACACCCTCTTTACTACGGAGCCCGGAAAAAAAAATTAGAAATGATTATTAAAAGAATGCTAGCTCGGACAGTACTTAAATTTGACGCAAAAAAGGGATGCAACACGAGGACTTCCTAGGAGGTCACCCATCCTAGTACTACTCTTGCCCAAGCACGCTTAACTTCGTAGTTCTGATGGGATCCGATGCATTAGTGCTGGTATTGTCGCATCCGTTCACTTATGCAAACATTTCGCTCTTATCCCTTCACGACACCGTCACTTTTCCGTCGAGCCTCCGATTTTCGATTGTAATATCTTCGGACGAAGATCGTTTCGGGATCCGGTGCATTAGTGCTGGTATGGTCGCATCCTTTCACTTATGCAAACATTTCGCTCTTATCACTTCAGGACACCGTCACTTTTCCGTCGAGCCTTCGGTTTTCGATTGTAATATCTTTGGACGAAGATCGTTTCGATACTGTTCCCTCGAAACCCCGACCAAAGGACACCCTCTTTACTACGGAGCCCGGAAAAAAAAATTAGAAATGATTATTAAAAGAATGCTAGCTCGGACAGTACTTAAATTTGACGCAAAAAAGGGATGCAACACGAGGACTTCCCAGGAGGTCACCCATCCTAGTACTACTCTCGCCCAAGCACGCTTAACTTTGGAGTTCTGATGGGATCCGATGCATTAGTGCTTGTATGGTCGCATCCGTTCAATTATGCAAACATTTCGCTCTTATCCCTTCACGACACCGTCACTTTTCCGTCGAGCCTCCGATTTTCGATTGTAATATCTTCGGACGAAGATCGTTTCGATACCGTTCCCTCGAATCCCCGACCAAAGGACACCCTCTTTACTACGGAGCCCGGAAAAAAAATTAAGAAATGAATATTAAAAGAATGCTAGATCGGACAGTACTTAAATTTGACGCAAAAAAGGGATGCAACACGAGGACTTCCCAGGAGGTCACCGATCCGAGTACTGCTCTCGCCCAAGCACGCTTAACTTCGGATTTCTGATGGGATCCGGTGCATTAGTGCTGGTATGGTCGCATCCGTTCACTTATGCAAACATTTCGCTCTTATCCCTTCACGACACCGTCACTTTTCCATCGAGCCTCCGATTTTCGATTGTAATATCTTCAGACGAAGATCGTTTCGATACCGTTCCCTCGAAACCCCGACCAAAGGACACCCTCTTTACTACGGAGCCCGGAAAAAAATTAAGAAATGAATATTAAAAGAATGCTAGCTCGGACAGTACTTAAATTTGACGCAAAAAAAAAAATGCAACACGAGGACTTCCCAGGAGGTCACCCATCCTATTACTACTCTCGCCCAAGCACACTTAACTTCGGAGTTCTGATGGGATCCGGTGCATTAGTGCTAGTATGGTCGCATCCTTTCACTTATGCAAACATTTCGCTCTTATCCCTTCACGACACCGTCACTTTTCCGTCGAGCCTCCGGTTTTCGATTGTAATATCTTCGGACGAAGATCGTTTCGATACCGTTCCCTCGAAACCCCGACCAAAGGACACCCTCTTTACTACGGAGCCCGGAAAAAAAATTTAGAAATGAATATTAAAAGAATGCTAGCTCGGACATTATTAAATTTGACGCATAAAAGGGATGCAACACGTGGACTTCCCAGGAGGTCACCCATCCTAGTACTACTCTCGCCCAAGAACGCTTAACTTTGGAGTTCTGATGGGATCCGGTGCATTAGTGCTTGTATGGTCGCATCCGTTCAATTATGCAAACATTTCGCTCTTATCCCTTCACGACACCGTCACTTTTCCGTCGAGCCTCCGATTTTCGATTGTAATATCTTCGGACGAAGATCGTTTCGATACCGTTCCCTCGAAACCCCGACCAAAGGACACCCTCTTTACTACGGAGCCCGGAAAAAAAATTTAGAAATGAATATTAAAAGAATGCTTAATCGGACAGTACTTAAATTTGACGCAAAAAAGGGATGCAACACGAGGACTTCCCAGGAGGTCACCCATCCTAGTACTACTCTCGCCCAAGCACGCTTAACTTCGGAGTTCTGATGGGATCCGGTGCATTAGTGGTGGTATGGTCGCATCCTTTCACTTATGCAAACATTTCGCTCTTATCCCTTCACGACACCGTCACTTTTCTGTCGAGCCTCCGGTTTTCAATTGTAATATCTTCGGACGAAGATCGTTTCGATACCGTTCCCTCGAAACCCCGACCAAAGGACACCCTCTTTACTACGGAGCCTGGAAAAAAATTTAGAAATGAATATTAAAAGAATGCTAGATCGGACATTACTTAAATTTGACGCAAAAAAGGGATGCAACACGAGGACTTCCCAGGAGGTCATCGATCCGAGTACTACTCTCGCCCAAGCACGCTTAACTTCGGATTTCTGATGGGATCCGGTGCATTAGTGCTGGTATGGTCGCATCCGTTCACTTATGCAATCATTTCGCTCTTATCCCTTCATGACACCGTCACTTTTCCATCGAGCCTCCGATTTTCGATTGTAATATCATCGGACGAAGATCGTTTCGATACCGTTCCCTCGAAACCCCGACCAAAGGACACCCTCTTTACTACGGAGACCGGAAAAAAATTAAGAAATGAATATTAAAAGAATGCTAGCTCGGACAGTACTTAAATTTGACGCAAAAAAGGGATGCAACACGAGGACTTCCCAGGAGGTCACCCATCCTAGTACTATTCTCGCCCAAGCACGCTTAACTTCGGAGTTCTGATGGGATCCGGTGCATTAGTGCTGGTATGGTCGCATCCTATCACTTATGCAAACATTTCGCTCTTATCCCTTCACGACACCGTCACTTTTCCGTCGAGCTTCCGGTTTTCGATTGTAATCTCTTCGCACGAAGATCGTTTCGATACCGTTCCCTCGAAACCCCAACCAAAGGACACCCTCTTTACTACGGAGTCCGGAAAAAATTTTTAGAAATGAATATTAAAAGAATGCTAGCTCGGACAGTACTTAAATTTGACGCAAAAAATGGATGCAACACGAGGACTTCCCAGGGGGTTACCCATCCTAGTACTACTCTCGCCCAAGCAAGCTTAACTTCGGAGTTCTGATGGGATCCGGTGCATTAGTGCTGGTATGGTCGCATCCGTTCACTTATGCAAACATTTCGCTCTTATCCCTTCATGACACCGTCACTTTTCCGTCGAGCCTCCGGTTTTCGATTGTAATATCTTCGGACGAAAATCGTTTCGATACCTTTCCCTCGAAACCCCGACCAAAGGACACACTCTTTACTACGGAGCCCGGAAAAAAAAATTAGAAATGATTATTAAAAGAATGCTAGCTCGGACAGTACTTAAATTTGACGCAAAAAAGGGATGCAACACGAGGACTTCCTAGGAGGTCACCCATCCTAGTACTACTATTGCCCAAGCACGCTTAACATCGGAGTTCTGATGGGATCCGGTGCATTAGTGCTGGTATGGTCGCATCCGTTCACTTATGCAAACATTTCGCTCTTATCCCTTCACGACACCGTCACTTTTCCGTCGAGCCTCCGATTTTCGATTGTAATATCTTCGGACGAAGATCGTTTCGGGATCCGGTGCATTAGTGCTGGTATGGTCGCATCCTTTCACTTATGCAAACATTTCGCTCTTATCCCTTCAGGACACCGTCACTTTTCCGTCGAGCCTCCGGTTTTCGATTGTAATATCTTCGGACGAAGATCGTTTCGATACCGTTCCCTCGAAACCCCGACCAAAGGACACCCTCTTTACTACGGAGCCCGGAAAAAAAATTAGAAATGATTATTAAAAGAATGCTAGCTCGGACAGTACTTAAATTTGACGCAAAAAAGTGATGCAACACGAGGACTTCCCAGGAGGTCACCCATCCTAGTACTACTCTCGCCCAAGCACGCTTAACTTTGGAGTTCTGATGGGATCCGATGCATTAGTGCTTGTATGGTCGCATCCGTTCAATTATGCAAACATTTCGCTCTTATCCCTTCACGACACCGTCACTTTTCCGTCGAGCCTCCGATTTTCGATTGTAATATCTTCGGACGAAGATCGTTTCGATACCGTTCCCTCGAATCCCCGACCAAAGAACACCCTCTTTACTACGGAGCCCGGAAAAAAAATTAAGAAATGAATATTAAAAGAATGCTAGATCGGACAGTACTTAAATTTGACGCAAAAAAGGGATGCAACACGAGGACTTCCCAGGAGGTCACCGATCCGAGTACTACTCTCGTCCAAGCACGCTTAACTTCGGATTTCTGATGGGATCCGGTGCATTAGTGCTGGTATGGTCGCATCCGTTCACTTATGCAAACATTTCGCTCTTATCCCTTCACGACACCGTCAATTTTCCATCGAGCCTCCGATTTTCGATTGTAATATCTTCAGACGAAGATCGTTTCGATACCGTTCCCTCGAAACTTCGACCAAAGGACACCCTCTTTACTACGGAGCCCGGAAAAAAATTAAGAAAAGAATATTAAAAGAATGCTAGCTCGGACAGTACTTAAATTTGACGCAAAAAAAAAATGCAACACGAGGACTTCCCTGGAGGTCACCCATCCTATTACTACTCTCGCCCAAGCACACTTAACTTCGGAGTTCTGATGGGATCCGGTGCATTAGTGCTAGTATGGTCGCATCCTTTCACTTATGCAAACATTTCGCTCTTATCCCTTCACGACAACGTCACTTTTCCGTCGAGCCTCCGATTTTCGATTGTAATATCTTCGGACGAAGATCGTTTCGATACCGTTCCCTCGAAACCCCGACCAAAGGACACCCTCTTTACTACGGAGCCCGGAAAAAAAATTTAGAAATGAATATTAAAAGAATGCTAGCTCGGACAGTACTTAAATTTGACGCATAAAAGGGATGCAACACGTGGACTTCCAAGGAGGTCACCCATCCTAGTACTACTCTCGCCCAAGCACGCTTAACTTTGGAGTTCTGATGGGATCCGGTGCATTAGTGCTTGTATGGTCGCATCCGTTCAATTATGCAAACATTTCGCTCTTATCCCTTCACGACACCGTCACTTTTCCATCGAGCCTCCGATTTTCGATTGTAATATCTTCGGACGAAGATCGTTTCGATACCGTTCCCTCGAAACCGCGACCAAAGGACACCCTCTTTACTACGGAGCCCGGAAAAAAATTAAGAAATGAATATTAAAAGAATGCTAGCTCGGACAGTACTTAAATTTGAGGCAAAAAAAGGATGCAACACGAGGACTTCCCAGGAGGTCACCCATCCTATTACTACTCTCGCCCAAGCACACTTAACTTCGGAGTTCTGATGGGATCCGGTGCATTAGTGCTAGTATGGTCGCATCCTTTCACTTATGCAAACATTTCGCTCATATCCCTTCACGACACCGTCACTTTTCCGTCGAGCCTCCGGTTTTCGATTGTAATATCTTCGGACGAATATCGTTTCGATACCGTTCCCTCGAAACCCCGACCAAAGGACACCCTCTTTACTACGGAGCCCGGAAAAAAAAATAGAAATGATTATTAAAAGAATGCTAGCTCGGACAGTACTTAAATTTGACGCAAAAAAGGGATGCAACACGCAGACTTCCCAGGAGGTCACCCATCCTAGTACTACTCTCGCCCAAGCACGCTTAACTTCGGAGTTCTGATGGGATCCGGTGCATTAGTGCTGGTATGGTCGCATCCGTTCACTTATGCAAACATTTTGCTCTTATCCCTTCACGACACCGTCACTTTTCCGTCGAGCCTCCGATTTTCGATTGTAATATCTTCGGACGAAGATCGTTTCGGGATCCGGTGCATTAGTGCTGGTATGGTCGCATCCTTTCACTTATGCAAACATTTCGCTCTTATCCCTTCACGACACCGTCACTTTTCCGTCAAGCCTCCGGTTTTCGATTGTAATATCTTCGGACGAAGATCGTTTCGATACCGTTCCCTCGAAACCCCGACCAAAGGACACCCTCTTTACTACGGAGCCCGGAAAAAAAATTTAGAAATGAATATTAAAAGAATGCTAGCTCGGACAGTACTTAAATTTGACGCAAAAAAGGGATGCAACACGAGGACTTCCCAGGAGGTCACCGATCCTAGTACTACTCTCGCCCAAGCACGCTTAACTTCGGAGTTCTGATGGGATCCGGTGCATTAGTCCTGGTATGGTCGCATCCGTTCACTTATGCAAACATTTCGCTCTTATCCCTTCACGACACCGTCACTTTTCCGTCGAGCCTCCGATTTTCGATTGTAATATCTTCGGACGAAGATCGTTTCGGGATCCGGTGCATTAGTGCTGGTATGGTCGCATCCTTTCACTTATGCAAACATTTCGCTCTTATCCCTTCACGACACCGTCACTTTTCCGTCGAGCCTCCGGTTTTCGATTGTAATATCTTCGGACGAAGATCGTTTCGATACCGTTCCCTCGAAACCCCGACCAAAGGACACCCTCTTTACTACGGAGCCCGGAAAAAAAAATTAGAAATGATTATTAAAAGAATGCTAGCTCGGACAGTACTTAAATTTGACGCAAAAAAGGGATGCAACACGAGGACTTCCCAGGAGGTCACCCATCCTAGTACTATTCTCGCCCAAGCACGCTTAACTTTGGAGTTCTGATGGGATCCGGTGCATTAGTGCTGGTATGGTCACATCCTTTCACTTATGCAAACATTTCGCTCTTATCCCTTCACGACACCGTCACTTTTCCGTCGAGCTTCCGGTTTTCGATTTTAATATCTTCGGACGAAGATCGTTTCGATACCGTTCCCTCGAAACCCCTACCAAAGGACACCCTCTTTACTACGGAGCCCGGAAAAAAGTTTTAGAAATGAATATTAAAAGAATGCTAGCTCAGACAGTACTTAAATTTGACGCAAAAAAGAGATGCAACACGAGGACTTCCCAGGGGGTCACCCATCCTAGTACTACTCTCGCCCAAGCAAGCTTAACATCGGAGTTCTGATGGGATCCGGTACATTAGTGCTAGTATGCTCGCATCGGTTCACTTATGAAAACATTTCGCTCTTATCCCTTCACGACACCGTCACTTTTCCGTCGAGCCTCCGATTTTCGATTGTAATATCTTCGGTCGAAGATCGTTTCCATACCGTTCCCTCGAAACCCCGACCAAAAGACACCCTCTTTAATACTGAGCCCGGAAAAAAAATTTAGAAATGAATATTAAAAGAATGCTAGCTCGGACAGTACTTAAATTTGACGCAAAAAAGGGATGCAACACGAGGACTTCCCAGGAGGTCACCGATCCTAGTACTACTCTCGCCCAAGCACGCTTAACTTCGGAGTTCTGATGGGATCCGGTGCATTAGTGCTGGTATGGTCGCATCCGTTCACTTATGCAAACATTTCGCACTTATCCCTTCACGACACCGTCACTTTTCCGTCGAGCCTCCGATTTTCGATTGTAATATCTTCGGACGAAGATCGTTTCGGGATCCGGTGCATTAGTGCTGGTATGGTCGCATCCTTTCACTTATGCAAACATTTCGCTCTTATCCCTTCACGACACCGTCACTTTTCCGTCGAGCCTCCGGTTTTCGATTGTAATATCTTCGGACGAAGATCGTTTCGATACCGTTCCCTCGAAACCCCGACCAAAGGACACCCTCTTTACTACGGAGCCCGGAAAAAAAATTTAGAAATGAATATTAAAAGAATGCTAGCTCGGACAGTACTTAAATTTGACACAAAAAAGGGATGCAACACGAGGACTTCCCAGGAGGTCACCCATCCTAGTACTATTCTCGCCCAAGCACGCTTAACTTCGGAGTTCTGATGGGATCCGGTGCATTAGTGCTGGTATGGTCACATCCTTTCAGTTATGCAAACATTTCGCTCTTATCCCTTCACGACACCGTCACTTTTCCGTCGAGCTTCCGGTTTTCGATTTTAATATCTACGGACGAAGATCGTTTCGATACCGTTCCCTCGAAACCCCTACCAAAGGACACCCTCTTTACTACGGAGCCCGGAAAAAAGTTTTAGAAATGAATATTAAAAGAATGCTAGCTCAGACAGTACTTAAATTTGACGCAAAAAAGAGATGCAACACGAGGACTTCCCAGGGGGTCACCCATCCTAGTACTACTCTCGCCCAAGCAAGCTTAACATCGGAGTTCTGATGGGATCCGGTACATTAGTGCTGGTATGCTCGCATCGGTTCACTTATGAAAACATTTCGCTCTTATCCCTTCACGACACCGTCACTTTTCCGTCGAGCCTCCGATTTTCGATTGTAATATCTTCGGTCGAAGATCGTTTCCATACCGTTCCCTCGAAACCCCGACCAAAAGACACCCTCTTTAATACAGAGCCCGGAAAAAAAATTTAGAAATGAATATTAAAAGAATGCTAGCTCGGACAGTACTTAAATTTGACGCAAAAAAGGGATGCAACACGAGGACTTCCCAGGAGGTCACCGATCCTAGTACTACTCTCGCCCAAGCACGCTTAACTTCGGAGTTCTGATGGGATCCGGTGCATTAGTGCTGGTATGGTCGCATCCGTTCACTTATGCAAACATTTCGCACTTATCCCTTCACGACACCGTCACTTTTCCGTCGAGCCTCCGATTTTCGATTGTAATATCTTCGGACGAAGATCGTTTCGGGATTCGGTGCATTAGTGCTGGTATGGTCGCATCCTTTCACTTATGCAAACATTTCGCTCTTATCCCTTCACGACACCGTCACTTTTCCGTCGAGCCTCCGGTTTTCGATTGTAATATCTTCGGACGAAGATCGTTTCGATACCGTTCCCTCGAAACCCCGACCAAAGGACACCCTCTTTACTACGGAGCCCGGAAAAAAAATTTAGAAATGAATATTAAAAGAATGCTAGCTCGGACAATACTTAAATTTGACGCAAAAAAGGGATGCAACACGAGGACTTCCCAGGAGGTCACCCATCCTAGTACTATTCTCGCCCAAGCACGCTTAACTTCGGAGTTCTGATGGGATCCGGTGCATTAGTGCTGGTATGGTCACATCCTTTCACTTATGCAAACATTTCGCTCTTATCCCTTCACGACACCGTCACTTTTCCGTCGAGCTTCCGGTTTTCGATTTTAATATCTTCGGACGAAGATCGTTTCGATACCGTTCCCTCGAAACCCCTACCAAAGGACACCCTCTTTACTACGGAGCCCGGAAAAAAGTTTTAGAAATCAATATTAAAAGAATGCTAGCTCAGACAGTACTTAAATTTGACGCAAAAAAGAGATGCAACACGAGGACTTCCCAGGGGGTCACCCATCCTAGTACTACTCTCGCCCAAGCAAGCTTAACATCGGAGTTCTGATGGGATCCGGTACATTAGTGCTGGTATGCTCGCATCGGTTCACTTATGAAAACATTTCGCTCTTATCTCTTCACGACACCGTCACTTTTCCGTCGAGCCTCCGATTTTCGATTGTAATATCTTCGGTCGAAGATCGATTCCATACCGTTCCCTCGAAACCCCGACTAAAAGACACCCTCTTTAATACGGAGCCCGGAAAAAAAATTAAGAAATGAATATTAAAAGAATGCTAGCTCGGACAGTACTTAAATTTGACGCAAAAAAGGGATGCAACACAAGGACTTCCCAAGAGGTCACCCATCCTAGAACTACTCTCGCCCAAGCACGCTTAACTTCGGAGTTCTGATGGGATCCGGTGCATTAGTGCTGGTATGGTCGCATCCTATCACTTATGCAAACATTTCGCTCTTATCCCTTCACGACACCGTCACTTTTCCGTCGAGCTTCCGGTTTTCGATTGTAATCTCTTCGCACGAAGATCGTTTCGATACCGTTCCCTCGAATCCCCAACCAAAAGACACCCTCTTTACTACGGAGTCCGGAAAAAATTTTTAGAAATGAATATTAAAAGAATGCTAGCTCGGACAGTACTTAAATTTGACGCAAAAAATGGATGCAACACGAGGACTTCCCAGGGGGTTACCCATCCTAGTACTACTCTCGCCCAAGCAAGCTTAACTTCGGAGTTCTGATGGGATCCGGTGCATTAGTGCTGGTATGGTCGCATCCGTTCACTTATGCAAACATTTCGCTCTTATCCCTTCACGACACCGTCACTTTTCCGTCGAGCCTCCGGTTTTCGATTGTAATATCTTCGGACGAAGATCGTTTCGATACCGTTCCCTCGAAACCCCGACCAAAGGACACCCTCTTTACTACGGAGCCCGGAAAAAAAATTTATGAATGAATATTAAAAGAATGCTAGCTCGGACAATACTTAAATTGACGCAAAAAAGGGATGCAACACCAGGACTTCCTAGGAGGTCACCCATCCTAGTACTACTCTCGCCCAAGCACGCTTAACTTCGGAGTTCTGATGGGATCCGTTGCATTAGTGCTTGTATGGTTGCATCCGTTCACTTATGCAAACATTTCGCTCTTATACCTTCACGACACCGTAACTTTTCCGTTGAGCCTCCGATTTTCGATTGTAATATCTTCGGATGAAGATCGTTTCGATACCGTTCCCTCGAAACCTCGACCAAAGGACACCCTCTATACAATGGAGCCCGGAAAAAAAATTAAGAAATGAATATTAAAAGAATGCTAGCTCGGACAGTACTTAAATTTAACGCAAAAAAGGGATGCAATACGAGGACTTCCCAGGAGGTCACCCATCCTAGTACTACTCTCGCCCAAGGATGCTTAACTTCGGAGTTCTGATGGGATCCGGTGCATTAGTGCTGGTATGGTCGCATCGGTTCACTTATGAAAACATTTCGCTCTTATCCCTTCACGACACCGTCACTTTTCCGTCGAGCCTCCGATTTTCGATTGTAATATCTTCGGACGAAGATCGTTTCGATACCGTTCCCTCGAAACCCCGACCAAAGGACACCCTCTTTACTACGGAGCCCGGAAAAAAAATTTATAAATGAATATTAAAAGAATGTTAGCTCGGACAATACTTAAATTGACGCAAAGAAGGGATGCAACACGAGGACTTAAACATTTCGCTCTTATCCCTTCACGACACCGTCACTTTTCCGTCGAGCCTCCGATTTTCGATTGTAATATCTTCGGACGAAGATCGTTTCGATACCGTTCCCGCAAAACCCCGACCAAAGGACACCCTCTTTACTACGGAGCCCGGAAAAAAAAATTTATAAATGAATATTAAAAGAATGCTAGCTCGGACAATACTTAAATTGACGCAAAGAAGGGATGCAACACGAGGACTTCCCAGGAGGTCACCCATCCTAGTACTACTCTCGCCCAAGCACGCTTAACTTCGGAGTTCTGATGGGATCCGGTGCATTAGTGCTGGTATGGTCGCATCCTTTCACTTATGCAAACATTTCGCTCTTATCCCTTCACGACACCGTCACTTTTCCGTCGAGCTTCCGGTTTTCGATTTTAATATCTTCGGACGAAGATCGTTTCGATACCGTTCCCTCAAAACCCCTACCAAAGGACACCCTCTTTACTACGGAGCCCGGAAAATTTTTTTAGAAATGAATATTAAAAGAATGCTAACTCGGACAGTACTTAAATTTGACGCAAAAAAGGGATGCAACAAGAGGACTTCCCTGGGGGTTACCCATCCTAGTACTACTCTCGCCCAACCACGCTTAACTTCGGAGTTCTGATGGGATCCGGTGCATTAGTGCTGGTATGGTCGCATCCGTTCACTTATGCAAACATTTCGCTCTTATCCGTTCACGACACCGTCACTTTTCCGTCGAGCCTCCGATTTTCGATTGTAATATCTTCGGACGAAGATCGTTTCGATACCGTTCCCTCGAAACCCCGACCAAAGGACACCCTCTTTACTACGGAGCCCGGAAAAAAAAAATTTAGAAATGAATATTAAAAGAATGCTATGTCGGACAGTACTTAAATTTGACTCAAAAAAGCGATGCAACACGAGGACTTCCCAGGAGGTCACCCATCCTAGTTCTACACTCGCCCAAGCACGCTTAACTTCGGAGTTCTGATGAGATCCGGTGCATTAGAGTTGGTATGGTCGCATCCGTTCACTTATGTAAACATTTCGCTCTTATCTCTTCACGACACCGTCACTTTTCCGTCGAGCCTCCGATTTTCGATTGTAATATCTTCGGACGAAGATCGTTTCGATACCGTTCCCTCGAAACCCCGACCAAAGGACACCCTCTTTACTACGGTGCCCGGAAAAAAAAATTTAGAAATGAATATTAAAAGAATGCTAGCTCGGACAGTACTTAAATTTGACGCAAAAAAGGGATGCAACACGAGGAGTTCCCAGAAAATCACCCATCCTAGTACAACTCTCGCCCAAGCAAGCTTAACTTCGGAGTTCTGATGGGATCTGGTGCATTAGTGCTGGTATGGTCGCATCCGTTCACTTATGCAAACATTTCGCTCTTATCCCTTCACGACACCGTCATTTTTCCGTCGAGCCTCCGATTTTCGATTGTAATATCTTCGGACGAAGATCGTTTCGATACCGTTCCCTCGAAACCCTGACCAAAGGACACCCTCTTTACTACGGAGCCCGGTAAAAAAAATTTAGAAATGAATATTAAAAGAATGCTAGCTCGGACAGTATTTAAATTTGACGCAAAAAAGGGATGCAACACGAGGACTTCCCAAGAGGTCACCCATCCTAGTACTACTCTCGCCCAAGCACGCTTAACTTCGGAGTTCTGATGGGATCCGGTGCATTAGTGCTGGTATGGTCGCATCCGTTCACTTATGCAAACATTTCGCTCTTATCCCTTCACGACACCGTCACTTTTCCGTCGAGCCTCCGATTTTCGATTGTAATATCTTCGGACGAAGAACGTTTCGATACCGTTCCCTCGAAACCCCGACCAAAGGACACCCTCTTTACTACGGAGCCCGGAAAAAAAAATTTAGAAATGAATATTAAAAGAATGCTAGCTCGGACAGTACTTAAATTTGACGCAAAAAAGGGATGCAACACGAGGACTTCCCAAGAGGACACCCATCCTAGTACTACTCTCGCCCAAGCACGCTTAACTTCGGAGTTCTGATGGGATCCGGTGCATTAGTGCTGGTATGGTCGCATCCGTTCACTTATGCAAACATTTCGCTCTTATCCCTTCACGCCACCGTCACTTTTCCGTCGAGCCTCCGGTTTTCGATTGTAATATCTTCGGACGAAGATCGTTTCGATACCGTTCCCTCGAAACCCCGACCAAAGGACACCCTCTTTACTACGGAGCCCGGTAAAAAAATTTAGAAATGAATATTAAAAGAATGCTAGGTCGGGCAGTACTTAAATTTGACGCAAAAAAGGGATGCAACACGAGGACTTCCCAGGAGGTCACCCATCCTAGTACTACTCTCGCCCAACCACGCTTAACTTCGGAGTTCTGATGGGATCCGGTGCATTAGTGCTGGTATGGTCGCATCCGTTCACTTATGCAAACATTTCGCTCTTATCACTTCACGACACCGTCTCTTTTCCGTCGAGCCTCCGATTTTCGATTGTAATATCTTCGGACGAAGATCGTTTCGATACCGTTCCCTCGAAACCCCGACCAAAGGACACCCTCTTTACTACGGAGCCCGGAAAAAAAAATTTAGAAATGAATATTAAAAGAATCCTAGCACGGACAGTACTTAAATTTGACACAAAAAAGGGATGCAACACGAGGACTTCCCAGAAGGTCACCCATCCTAGTACTACTCTCGCCCAAGCACGCTTAACTTCAGAGATCTGATGGGATCTGGTGCATTAGTGCTGGTATGGTCGCATCCGTTCACTTATGCAAACATTTCGCTCTTATCCCTTCACGACACCGTCACTTTTCCGTCGAGCCTCCGATTTTCGATTGTAATATCTTCGGGCGAAGATCGTTTCGGGATCCGGTGCATTAGTGCTGGTATGGTCGCATCCTTTCACTTATGCAAACATTTCGATCTTATCCGTTCACGACACCGTCACTTTTCCGTCGAGCCTCCGATTTTCGATTGTAATATCTTCGGACGAAGATCGTTTCGATACCGTTCCCTCGAAACCCCGACCAAAGGACACCCTCTTTACTTTGGAGCCCGGAAAAAAAAAATTTAGAAATGAATATTAAAAGAATGCTATGTCGGACAGTACTTAAATTTGACTCAAAAAAGGGATGCAACACGAGGACTTCCCAGGAGGTCACCCATCCTAGTACTACACTCGCCCAAGCACGCTTAACTTCGGAGTTCTGATGAGATCCGGTGCATTAGAGCTGGTATGGTCGCATCCGTTCACTTATGCAAACATTTCGCTCTTATCTCTTCACGACACCGTCACTTTTCCGTCGAGCCTCCGATTTTCGATTGTAATATCTTCGGACGAAGATCGTTTCGATACCGTTCCCTCGAAACCCCGACCAAAGGACACCCTCTTTACTACGGTGCCCGGAAAAAAAAATTTAGAAATGAATATTAAAAGAATGCTAGCTCGGATAGTACTTAAATTTGACGCAAAAAAGGGATGCAACACGAGGAGTTCCCAGAAGGTCACCCATCCTAGCACTACTCTCGCCCAAGCACGCTTAACTTCGGAGTTCTGATGGGATCCGGTGCATTAGTGCTGGTATGGTCGCATCGGTTCACTTATGAAAACATTTCGCTCTTATCCCTTCACGACACCGTCACTTTTCCGTCGAGCCTCCGATTTTCGATTGTAATATCTTCGGACGAAGATCGTTTCGATACCGTTCCCTCGAAACCCCGACCAAAGGACACCCTCTTTACTACGGAGCCCGGAAAAAAAATTTATAAATTAATATTAAAAGAATGTTAGCTCGGACAATACTTAAATTGACGCAAAGAAGGGATGCAACACGAGGACTTAAACATTTCGCTCTTATCCCTTCACGACACCGTCACTTTTCCGTCGAGCCTCCGATTTTCGATTGTAATATCTTCGGACGAAGATCGTTTCGATACCGTTCCCTCAAAACCCCGACCAAAGGACACCCTCTTTACTACGGAGCCCGGAAAAAAAAATTTATAAATGAATATTAAAAGAATGCTAGCTCGGACAATACTTAAATTGACGCAAAGAAGGGATGCAACACGAGGACTTCCCAGGAGGTCACCCATCCTAGTACTACTCTCGCCCAAGCACGCTTAACTTCGGAGTTCTGATGGGATCCGGTGCATTAGTGCTGGTATGGTCGCATCCTTTCACTTATGCAAACATTTCGCTCTTATCCCTTCACGACACCGTCACTTTTCCGTCGAGCTTCCGGTTTTCGATTTTAATATCTTCGGACGAAGATCGTTTCGATACCGTTCCCTCAAAACCCCTACCAAAGGACACCCTCTTTACTACGGAGCCCGGAAAATTTTTTTAGAAATGAATATTAAAAGAATGCTAACTCGGACAGTACTTAAATTTGACGCAAAAAAGGGATGCAACAAGAGGACTTCCCTGGGGGTTACCCATCCTAGTACTACTCTCGCCCAACCACGCTTAACTTCGGAGTTCTGATGGGATCCGGTGCATTAGTGCTGGTATGGTCGCATCCGTTCACTTATGCAAACATTTCGCTCTTATCCGTTCACGACACCGTCACTTTTCCGTCGAGCCTCCGATTTTCGATTGTAATATCTTCGGACGAAGATCGTTTCGATACCGTTCCCTCGAAACCCCGACCAAAGGACACCCTCTTTACTACGGAGCCCGGAAAAAAAAATTTAGAAATGAATATTAAAAGAATGCTATGTCGGACAGTACTTAAATTTGACTCAAAAAAGCGATGCAACACGAGGACTTCCCAGGAGGTCACCCATCCTAGTACTACACTCGCCCAAGCACGCTTAACTTCGGAGTTCTGATGAGATCCGGTGGATTAGAGTTGGTATGGTCGCATCCGTTCACTTATGCAAACATTTCGCTCTTATCTCTTCACGACACCGTCACTTTTCCGTCGAGCCTCCGATTTTCGATTGTAATATCTTCGGACGAAGATCGTTTCGATACCGTTCCCTCGAAACCCCGACCAAAGGACACCCTCTTTACTACGGTGCCCGGAAAAAAAAATTTAGAAATGAATATTAAAAGAATGCTAGCTCGGACAGTACTTAAATTTGACGCAAAAAAGGGATGCAACACGAGGAGTTCCCAGAAAATCACCCATCCTAGTACAACTCTCGCCCAAGCAAGCTTAACTTCGGAGTTCTGATGGGATCTGGTGCATTAGTGCTGGTATGGTCGCATCCGTTCACTTATGCAAACATTTCGCTCTTATCCCTTCACGACACCGTCACTTTTCCGTCGAGCCTCCGATTTTCGATTGTAATATCTTCGGACGAAGATCGTTTCGATACCGTTCCCTCGAAACCCTGACCAAAGGACACCCTCTTTACTACGGAGCCCGGTAAAAAAAATTTAGAAATGAATATTAAAAGAATGCTAGCTCGGACAGTATTTAAATTTGACGCAAAAAAGGGATGCAACACGAGGACTTCCCAAGAGGTCACCCATCCTAGTACTACTCTCGCCCAAGCACGCTTAACTTCGGAGTTCTGATGGGATCCGGTGCATTAGTGCTGGTATGGTCGCATCCGTTCACTTATGCAAACATTTCGCTCTTATCCCTTCACGACACCGTCACTTTTCCGTCGAGCCTCCGATTTTCGATTGTAATATCTTCGGACGAAGAACGTTTCGATACCGTTCCCTCGAAACCCCGACCAAAGGACACCCTCTTTACTACGGAGCCCGGAAAAAAAAATTTAGAAATGAATATTGAAAGAATGCTAGCTCGGACAGTACTTAAATTTGACGCAAAAAAGGGATGCAACACGAGGACTTCCCAAGAGGACACCCATCCTAGTACTACTCTCGCCCAAGCACGCTTAACTTCGGAGTTCTGATGGGATCCGGTGCATTAGTGCTGGTATGGTCGCATCCGTTCACTTATGCAAACATTTCGCTCTTATCCCTTCACGCCACCGTCACTTTTCCGTCGAGCCTCCGGTTTTCGATTGTAATATCTTCGGACAAAGATCGTTTCGATACCGTTCCCTCGAAACCCCGACCAAAGGACACCCTCTTTACTACGGAGCCCGGTAAAAAAATTTAGAAATGAATATTAAAAGAATGCTAGCTCGGGCAGTACTTAAATTTGACGCAAAAAAGGGATGCAACACGAGGACTTCCCAGGAGGTCACCCATCCTAGTACTACTCTCGCCCAACCACGCTTAACTTCGGAGTTCTGATGGGATCCGGTGCATTAGTGCTGGTATGGTCGCATCCGTTCACTTATGCAAACATTTCGCTCTTATCCCTTCACGACACCGTCACTTTTCCGTCGAGCCTCCGATTTTCGATTGTAATATCTTCGGACGAAGATCGTTTCGATACCGTTCCCTCGAAACCCCGACCAAAGGACACCCTCTTTACTACGGAGCCCGGAAAAAAAAATTTAGAAATGAATATTAAAAGAATCCTAGCACGGACAGTACTTAAATTTGACACAAAAAAGGGATGCAACACGAGGACTTCCCAGAAGGTCACCCATCCTAGTACTACTCTCGCCCAAGCACGCTTAACTTCAGAGATCTGATGGGATCTGGTGCATTAGTGCTGGTATGGTCGCATCCGTTCACTTATGCAAACATTTCGCTCTTATCCCTTCACGACACCGTCACTTTTCCGTCGAGCCTCCGATTTTCGATTGTAATATCTTCGGGCGAAGATCGTTTCGGGATCCGGTGCATTAGTGCTGGTATGGTCGCATCCTTTCACTTATGCAAACATTTCGATCTTATCCGTTCACGACACCGTCATTTTTCCGTCGAGCCTCCGATTTTCGATTGTAATATCTTCGGACGAAGATCGTTTCGATACCGTTCCCTCGAAACCCCGACCAAAGGACACCCTCTTTACTTTGGAGCCCGGAAAAAAAAAATTTAGAAATGAATATTAAAAGAATGTTATGTCGGACAGTACTTAAATTTGACTCAAAAAAGGGATGCAACACGAGGACTTCCCAGGAGGTCACCCATCCTAGTACTACACTCGCCCAAGCACGCTTAACTTCGGAGTTCTGATGAGATCCGGTGCATTAGAGCTGGTATGGTCGCATCCGTTCACTTATGCAAACATTTCGCTCTTATCTCTTCACGACACCGTCACTTTTCCGTCGAGCCTCCGATTTTCGATTGTAATATCTTCGGACGAAGATCGTTTCGATACCGTTCCCTCGCAACCCCGACCAAAGGACACCCTCTTTACTACGGTGCCCGGAAAAAAAAATTTAGAAATGAATATTAAAAGAATGCTAGCTCGGATAGTACTTAAATTTGACGCAAAAAAGGGATGCAACACGAGGAGTTCCCAGAAGGTCACCCATCCTAGTACTACTCTCGCCCAAGCAAGCTTAACTTCGGAGTTCTGATGGGATCTGGTGCATTAGTGCTGGTATGGTCGCATCCGTTCACTTATGCAAACATTTCGCTCTTATCCCTTCACGACACCGTCACTTTTCCGTCGAGCCTCCGATTTTCGATTGTAATATCTTCGGACGAAGATCGTTTCGATACCGTTCCCTCGAAACCCCGACCAAAGGACACCCTCTTTACTACGGAGCCCGGTAAAAAAAATTTAGAAATGAATATTAAAAGAATGCTAGCTCGGACAGTATTTAAATTTGACGCAAAAAAGGGATGCAACACGAGGACTTCCCAAGAGGTCACCCATCCTAGTACTACTCTCGCCCAAGCACGCTTAACTTCGGAGTTCTGATGGGATCCGGTGCATTAGTGCTGGTATGGTCGCATCCGTTCACTTATGCAAACATTTCGCTCTTATCCCTTCACGACACCGTCACTTTTCCGTCGAGCCTCCGATTTTCGATTGTAATATCTTCGGACGAAGATCGTTTCGATACCGTTCCCTCGAAACCCCGACCAAAGGACACCCTCTTTACTACGGAGCCCGGAAAAAAAAATTTAGAAATGAATATTAAAAGAATCCTAGCTCGGACAATACTTAAATTTGACGCAAAGAAGGGATGCAACACGAGGACTTCCCAAGAGGACACCCATCCTAGTACTACTCTCGCCCAAGCACGCTTAACTTCGGAGTTCTGATGGGATCCGGTGCATTAGTGCTGGTATGGTCGCATCCGTTCACTTATGCAAACATTTCGCTCTTATCCCTTCACGACACCGTCACTTTTCCGTCGAGCCTCCGATTTTCGATTGTAATATCTTCGGACGAAGATCGTTTCGATACCGTTCCCTCGAAACCCCGACCAAAGGACACCCTCTTTACTACGGAGCCCGGAAAAAAAATTTATAAATGAATATTAAAAGAATGCTAGCTCGGACAATACTTAAATTGACGCAAAGAAGGGATGCAACACGAGGACTTAAACATTTCGCTCTTATCCCTTCACGACACCGTCACTTTTCCGTCGAGCCTCCGATTTTCGATTGTAATATCTTCGGACGAAGATCGTTTCGATACCGTTCCCTCGAAACCCCGACCAAAGGACACCCTCTTTACTACGGTGCCCGGAAAAAAAAATTTAGAAATGAATATTAAAAGAATGCTAGCTCGGACAGTACTTAAATTTGACGCAAAAAAGGGATGCAACACGAGGAGTTCCCAGAAAATCACCCATCCTAGTACTACTCTCGCCCAAGCAAGCTTAACTTCGGAGTTCTGATGGGATCTGGTGCATTAGTGCTGGTATGGTCGCATCCGTTCACTTATGCAAACATTTCGCTCTTATCCCTTCACGACACCGTCACTTTTCCGTCGAGCCTCCGATTTTCGATTGTAATATCTTCGGACGAAGATCGTTTCGATACCGTTCCCTCGAAACCCCTACCAAAGGACACCCTCTTTACTACGGAGCCCGGTAAAAAAAATTTAGAAATGAATATTAAAAGAATGCTAGCTCGGACAGTATTTAAATTTGACGCAAAAAAGTGATGCAACACGAGGACTTCCCAAGAGGTCACCCATCCTAGTACTACTCTCGCCCAAGCACGCTTAACTTCGGAGTTCTGATGGGATCCGGTGCATTAGTGCTGGTATGGTCGCATCCGTTCACTTATGCAAACATTTCGCTCTTATCCCTTCACGACACCGTCACTTTTCCGTCGAGCCTCCGATTTTCGATTGTAATATCTTCGGACGAAGATCGTTTCGATACCGTTCCCTCGAAACCCCGACCAAAGGACACCCTCTTTACTACGGAGCCCGGAAAAAAAAATTTAGAAATGAATATTAAAAGAATCCTAGCTCGGACAATACTTAAATTTGACGCAAAGAAGGAATGCAACACGAGGACTTCCCAAGAGGACACCCATCCTAGTACTACTCTCGCCCAAGCACGCTTAACTTCGGAGTTCTGATGGGATCCGGTGCATTAGTGCTGGTATGGTCGCATCCGTTCACTTATGCAAACATTTCGCTCTTATCCCTTCACGACACCGTCACTTTTCCGTCGAGCCTCCGATTTTCGATTGTAATATCTTCGGACGAAGATCGTTTCGATACCGTTCCCTCGAAACCCCGACCAAAGGACACCCTCTTTACTACGGAGCCCGGAAAAAAAATTTATAAATGAATATTAAAAGAATGCTAGCTCGGACAATACTTAAATTGACGTAAAGAAGGGATGCAACACGAGGACTTAAACATTTCGCTCTTATCCCTTCACGACACCGTCACTTTTCCGTCGAGCCTCCGATTTTCGATTGTAATATCTTCGGACGAAGATCGTTTCGATACCGTTCCCTCGAAACCCCGACCAAAGGACACCCTCTTTACTACGGTGCCCGGAAAAAAAAATTTAGAAATGAATATTAAAAGAATGCTAGCTCGGACAGTACTTAAATTTGACGCAAAAAAGGGATGCAACACGAGGAGTTCCCAGAAAATCACCCATCCTAGTACTACTCTCGCCCAAGCAAGCTTAACTTCGGAGTTCTGATGGGATCTGGTGCATTAGTGCTGGTATGGTCGCATCCGTTCACTTATGCAAACATTTCGCTCTTATCCCTTCACGACACCGTCACTTTTCCGTCGAGCCTCCGATTTTCGATTGTAATATCTTCGGACGAAGATCGTTTCGATACCGTTCCCTCGAAACCCCTACCAAAGGACACCCTCTTTACTACGGAGCCCGGTAAAAAAAATTTAGAAATGAATATTAAAAGAATGCTAGCTCGGACAGTATTTAAATTTGACGCAAAAAAGGGATGCAACACGAGGACTTCCCAAGAGGTCACCCATCCTAGTACTACTCTCGCCCAAGCACGCTTAACTTCGGAGTTCTGATGGGATCCAGTGCATTAGTGCTGGTATGGTCGCATCCGTTCACTTATGCAAACATTTCGCTCTTATCCCTTCACGACACCGTCACTTTTCCGTCGAGCCTCCGATTTTCGATTGTAATATCTTCGGACGAAGATCGTTTCGATACCGTTCCCTCGAAACCCCGACCAAAGGACACCCTCTTTACTACGGAGCCCGGAAAAAAAAATTTAGAAATGAATATTAAAAGAATGCTAGCTCGGACAGTACTTAAATTTGACGCAAAAAAGGGATGCAACACGAGGACTTACCAGGAGGTCACCCATCCTAGTACTACTCTCGCCCAACCACGCTTAACTTCGGAGTTCTGATGGGATCCGGTGCATTAGTGCTGGTATGGTCGCATCCGTTCACTTATGCAAACATTTCGCTCTTATCCCTTCACGACACCGTCCCTTTTCCATCGAGCCTCCGATTTTCGATTGTAATATCTTCGGACGAAGATCGTTTCGATACCGTTCCCTCAAAACCCCGACCAAAGGACACCCTCTTTACTACGGAGCCCGGAAATAAAAATTTAGAAATGAATATTAAAAGAATCCTAGCTCGGACAGTACTTAAATTTGACGCAAAAAAGGGATGCAACACGAGGACTTCCCAGAAGGTCACCCATCCTAGTACTACTCTCGCCCAAGCACGCTTAACTTCAGAGATCTGATGGGATCTGGTGCATTAGTGCTGGTATGGTCGCATCCGTTCACTTATGCAAACATTTCGCTCTTATCCCTTCACGACACCGTCACTTATCCGTCGAGCCTCCGATTTTCGATTGTAATATCTTCGGACGAAGATCGTTTCGATACCGTTCCCTCGAAACCCCGACCAAAGGACACCCTCTTTACTACGGAGCCCGGTAAAAAAAATTTAGAAATGAATATTAAAAGAATGCTAGCTCGGACAGTATTTAAATTTGACGCAAAAAAGGGATGCAACACGAGGACTTCCCAAGAGGTCACCCATCCTAGTACTACTCTCGCCCAAGCACGCTTAACTTCAGAGATCTGATGGGATCTGGTGCATTAGTGCTGGTATGGTCGCATCCGTTCACTTATGCAAACATTTCGCTCTTATCCCTTCACGACACCGTCACTTTTCCGTCGAGCCTCCGATTTTCGATTGTAATATCTTCGGGCGAAGATCGTTTCAGGATCCGGTGCATTAGTGCTGGTATGGTCGCATCCTTTCACTTATGCAAACATTTCGATCTTATCCGTTCACGACACCGTCACTTTTCCGTCGAGCCTCCGATTTTCGATTGTAATATCTTCGGACGAAGATCGTTTCGATACCGTTCCCTCGAAACCCCGACCAAAGGACACCCTCTTTACTACGGAGCCCGGAAAAAAAAATTTAGAAATGAATATTAAAAGAATGCTAGCTCGGACAGTACTTAAATTTGACGCAAAAAAGGGATGCAACACGAGGACTTACCAGGAGGTCACCCATCCTAGTACTACTCTCGCCCAACCACGCTTAACTTCGGAGTTCTGATGGGATCCGGTGCATTAGTGCTGGTATGGTCGCATCCGTTCACTTATGCAAACATTTCGCTCTTATCCCTTCACGACACCGTCCCTTTTCCATCGAGCCTCCGATTTTCGATTGTAATATCTTCGGACGAAGATCGTTTCGATACCGTTCCCTCAAAACCCCGACCAAAGGACACCCTCTTTACTACGGAGCCCGGAAATAAAAATTTAGAAATGAATATTAAAAGAATCCTAGCTCGGACAGTACTTAAATTTGACGCAAAAAAGGGATGCAACACGAGGACTTCCCAGAAGGTCACCCATCCTAGTACTACTCTCGCCCAAGCACGCTTAACTTCAGAGATCTGATGGGATCTGGTGCATTAGTGCTGGTATGGTCGCATCCGTTCACTTATGCAAACATTTCGCTCTTATCCCTTCACGACACCGTCACTTATCCGTCGAGCCTCCGATTTTCGATTGTAATATCTTCGGACGAAGATCGTTTCGATACCGTTCCCTCGAAACCCCGACCAAAGGACACCCTCTTTACTACGGAGCCCGGTAAAAAAAATTTAGAAATGAATATTAAAAGAATGCTAGCTCGGACAGTATTTAAATTTGACGCAAAAAAGGGATGCAACACGAGGACTTCCCAAGAGGTCACCCATCCTAGTACTACTCTCGCCCAAGCACGCTTAACTTCAGAGATCTGATGGGATCTGGTGCATTAGTGCTGGTATGGTCGCATCCGTTCACTTATGCAAACATTTCGCTCTTATCCCTTCACGACACCGTCACTTTTCCGTCGAGCCTCCGATTTTCGATTGTAATATCTTCGGGCGAAGATCGTTTCAGGATCCGGTGCATTAGTGCTGGTATGGTCGCATCCTTTCACTTATGCAAACATTTCGATCTTATCCGTTCACGACACCGTCACTTTTCCGTCGAGCCTCCGATTTTCGATTGTAATATCTTCGGACGAAGATCGTTTCGATACCGTTCCCTCGAAACCCCGACCAAAGGACACCCTCTTTACTTTGGAGCCCGGAAAAAAAAAATTTAGAAATGAATATTAAAAGAATGCTATGTCGGACAGTACTTAAATTTGACTCAAAAAAGGGATGCAACACGAGGACTTCCCAGGAGGTCACCCATCCTAGTACTGCACTCGCCCAAGCACGCTTAACTTCGGAGTTCTGATGAGATCCGGTGCATTAGTGCTGGTATGGTCGCATCCGTTCACTTATGCAAACATTTCGCTCTTATCTCTTCACGACACCGTCACTTTTCCGTCGAGCCTCCGATTTTCGATTGTAATATCTTCGGACGAAGATCGTTTCGATACCGTTCCCTCGAAACCCCGACCAAAGGACACCCTCTTTACTACGGTGCCCGGAAAAAAAAATTTAGAAATGAATATTAAAAGAATGCTAGCTCGGACAGTACTTAAATTTGACGCAAAAAAGGGATGCAACACGAGGAGTTCCCAGAAGGTCACCCATCCTAGTACTACTCTCGCCCAAGCAAGCTTAACTTCGGAGTTCTGATGGGATCTGGTGCATTAGTGCTGGTATGGTCGCATCCGTTCACTTATGCAAACATTTCGCTCTTATCCCTTCACGACACCGTCACTTTTCCGTCGAGCCTCCGATTTTCGATTGTAATATCTTCGGACGAAGATCGTTTCGATACCGTTCCCTCGAAACCCCGACCAAAGGACACCCTCTTTACTACGCAGCCCGGTAAAAAAAATTTAGAAATGAATATTAAAAGAATGCTAGCTCGGACAGTATTTAAATTTGACGCAAAAAAGGGATGCAACACGAGGACTTCCCAAGAGGTCACCCATCCTAGTACTACTCTCGCCCAAGCACGCTTAACTTCGGAGTTCTGATGGGATCCGGCGCATTAGTGCTGGTATGGTCGCATCCGTTCACTTATGCAAACATTTCGCTCTTATCCCTTCACGACACCGTCACTTTTCCGTCGAGCCTCCGATTTTCGATTGTAATATCTTCGGACGAAGATCGTTTCGATACCGTTCCCTCGAAACCCCGACCAAAGGACACCCTCTTTACTACGGAGCCCGGAAAAAAAAATTTAGAAATGAATATTAAAAGAATGCTAGCTCGGACAGTACTTAAATTTGACGCAAAAAAGGGATGCAACACGAGGAGTTCCCAGAAGGTC
The DNA here is from genome assembly GCA_963922045.1 of Persicaria maculosa. Taxonomy (NCBI): domain Eukaryota; kingdom Viridiplantae; phylum Streptophyta; class Magnoliopsida; order Caryophyllales; family Polygonaceae; genus Persicaria; species Persicaria maculosa. The sequence continues at coordinate 56,085,261 of OY998261.1, read as the reverse complement.
ACCCATCCTAGTACTACTCTCGCCCAAGCAAGCTTAACTTCGGAGTTCTGATGGGATCTGGTGCATTAGTGCTGGTATGGTCGCATCCGTTCACTTATGCAAACATTTCGCTCTTATCCCTTCACGACACCGTCACTTTTCCGTCGAGCCTCCGATTTTCGATTGTAATATCTTCGGACGAAGATCGTTTCGATACCGTTCCCTCGAAACCCCGACCAAAGGACACCCTCTTTACTACGCAGCCCGGTAAAAAAAATTTAGAAATGAATATTAAAAGAATGCTAGCTCGGACAGTATTTAAATTTGACGCAAAAAAGGGATGCAACACGAGGACTTCCCAAGAGGTCACCCATCCTAGTACTACTCTCGCCCAAGCACGCTTAACTTCGGAGTTCTGATGGGATCCGGCGCATTAGTGCTGGTATGGTCGCATCCGTTCACTTATGCAAACATTTCGCTCTTATCCCTTCACGACACCGTCACTTTTCCGTCGAGCCTCCGATTTTCGATTGTAATATCTTCGGACGAAGATCGTTTCGATACCGTTCCCTCGAAACCCCGACCAAAGGACACCCTCTTTACTACGGAGCCCGGAAAAAAAAATTTAGAAATGAATATTAAAAGAATGCTAGCTCGGACAGTACTTAAATTTGACGCAAAAAAGGGATGCAACACGAGGACTTCCCAAGAGGACACCCATCCTAGTACTACTCTCGCCCAAGCACGCTTAACTTCGGAGTTCTGATGGGATCCGGTGCATTAGTGCTGGTATGGTCGCATCCTTTCACTTATGCAAACATTTTGCTCTTATCCCTTCACGACACCGTCACTTTTCCGTCGAGCCTCCGGTTTTCGATTGTAATATCTTCGGACGAAGATCGTTTCGATACCGTTCCCTCGAAACCCCGACCAAAGGACACCCTCTTTACTACGGAGCCCGGTAAAAAAATTTAGAAATGAATATTAAAAGAATGCTAGCTCGGGCAGTACTTAAATTTGACGCAAAAAAGGGATGCAACACGAGGACTTCCCAGGAGGTCACCCATCCTAGTACTACTCTCGCCCAACCACGCTTAACTTCGCAGTTCTGATGGGATCCGGTGCATTAGTGCTGGTATGGTCGCATCCGTTCACTTATGCAAACATTTCGCTCTTATCCCTTCACGACACCGTCACTTTTCCGTCGAGCCTCCGATTTTCGATTGTAATATCTTCGGACGAAGATCGTTTCGATACCGTTCCCTCGAAACCCCGACCAAAGGACACCCTCTTTACTACGGTGCCCGGAAAAAAAATTTAGAAATGAATATTAAAAGAATCCTAGCTCGGACAGTACTTAAATTTGACGCAAAAAAGGGATGCAACACGAGGACTTCCCAGAAGGTCACCCATCCTAGTACTACTCTCGCCCAAGCACGCTTAACTTCAGAGATCTGATGGGATCTGGTGCATTAGTGCTGGTATGGTCGCATCCGTTCACTTATGCAAACATTTCGCTCTTATCCCTTCACGACACCGTCACTTTTCCGTCGAGCCTCCGAATTTTCGATTGTAATATCTTCGGACGAAGATCGTTTCGATACCGTTCCCTCGAATCCCCGACCAAAGGACACCCTCTTTACTACGGAGCCCGGAAAAAAAAATTTAGAAATGAATATTAAAAGAATGCTAGCTCGGACAGTACTTAAATTTGACGCAAAAAAGGGATGCAACACGAGGAGTTCCCAGAAGGTCACCCATCCTAGTACTACTCTCGCCCAAGCAAGCTTAACTTCGGAGTTCTGATGGGATCTGGTGCATTAGTGCTGGTATGGTCGCATCCGTTCACTTATGCAAACATTTCGCTCTTATCCCTTCACGACACCGTCACTTTTCCGTCGAGCCTCCGATTTTCGATTGTAATATCTTCGGACGAAGATCGTTTCGATACCGTTCCCTCGAAACCCCGACCAAAGGACACCCTCTTTACTACGGAGCCCGGTAAAAAAAATTTAGAAATGAATATTAAAAGAATGCTAGCTCGGACAGTATTTAAATTTGACGCAAAAAAGGGATGCAACACGAGGACTTCCCAAGAGGTCACCCATCCTAGTACTACTCTCGCCCAAGCACGCTTAACTTCGGAGTTCTGATGGGATCCGGCGCATTAGTGCTGGTATGGTCGCATCCGTTCACTTATGCAAACATTTCGCTCTTATCCCTTCACGACACCGTCACTTTTCCGTCGAGCCTCCGATTTTCGATTGTAATATCTTCGGACGAAGATCGTTTCGATACCGTTCCCTCGAAACCCCGACCAAAGGACACCCTCTTTACTACGGAGCCCGGAAAAAAAAATTTAGAAATGAATATTAAAAGAATGCTAGCTCGGACAGTACTTAAATTTGACGCAAAAAAGGGATGCAACACGAGGACTTCCCAAGAGGACACCCATCCTAGTACTACTCTCGCCCAAGCACGCTTAACTTCGGAGTTCTGATGGGATCCGGTGCATTAGTGCTGGTATGGTCGCATCCTTTCACTTATGCAAACATTTTGCTCTTATCCCTTCACGACACCGTCACTTTTCCGTCGAGCCTCCGGTTTTCGATTGTAATATCTTCGGACGAAGATCGTTTCGATACCGTTCCCTCGAAACCCCGACCAAAGGACACCCTCTTTACTACGGAGCCCGGTAAAAAAATTTAGAAATGAATATTAAAAGAATGCTAGCTCGGGCAGTACTTAAATTTGACGCAAAAAAGGGATGCAACACGAGGACTTCCCAGGAGGTCACCCATCCTAGTACTACTCTCGCCCAACCACGCTTAACTTCGCAGTTCTGATGGGATCCGGTGCATTAGTGCTGGTATGGTCGCATCCGTTCACTTATGCAAACATTTCGCTCTTATCCCTTCACGACACCGTCACTTTTCCGTCGAGCCTCCGATTTTCGATTGTAATATCTTCGGACGAAGATCGTTTCGATACCGTTCCCTCGAAACCCCGACCAAAGGACACCCTCTTTACTACGGTGCCCGGAAAAAAAATTTAGAAATGAATATTAAAAGAATCCTAGCTCGGACAGTACTTAAATTTGACGCAAAAAAGGGATGCAACACGAGGACTTCCCAGAAGGTCACCCATCCTAGTACTACTCTCGCCCAAGCACGCTTAACTTCAGAGATCTGATGGGATCTGGTGCATTAGTGCTGGTATGGTCGCATCCGTTCACTTATGCAAACATTTCGCTCTTATCCCTTCACGACACCGTCACTTTTCCGTCGAGCCTCCGAATTTTCGATTGTAATATCTTCGGACGAAGATCGTTTCGATACCGTTCCCTCGAATCCCCGACCAAAGGACACCCTCTTTACTACGGAGCCCGGAAAAAAAATTAAGAAATGAATATTAAAAGAATGCTAGATCGGACAGTACTTAAATTTGACGCAAAAAAGGGATGCAACACGAGGACTTCCCAGGAGGTCACCGATCCGAGTACTACTCTCGTCCAAGCACGCTTAACTTCGGATTTCTGATGGGATCCGGTGCATTAGTGCTGGTATGGTCGCATCCGTTCACTTATGCAAACATTTCGCTCTTATCCCTTCACGACACCGTCACTTTTCCATCGAGCCTCCGATTTTCGATTGTAATATCTTCAGACGAAGATCGTTTCGATACCGTTCCCTCGAAACCCCGACCAAAGGACACCCTCTTTACTACGGAGCCCGGAAAAAAATTAAGAAATGAATATTAAAAGAATGCTAGCTCGGACAGTACTTAAATTTGACGCAAAAAAGGGATGCAACACGAGGAGTTCCCAGAAAATCACCCATCCTAGTACTACTCTCGCCCAAGCAAGCTTAACTTCGGAGTTCTGATGGGATCTGGTGCATTAGTGCTGGTATGGTCGCATCCGTTCACTTATGCAAACATTTCGCTCTTATCCCTTCACGACACCGTCACTTTTCCGTCGAGCCTCCGATTTTCGATTGTAATATCTTCGGACGAAGATCGTTTCGATACCGTTCCCTCGAAACCCCGACCAAAGGACACCCTCTTTACTACGGAGCCCGGTAAAAAAATTTAGAAATGAATATTAAAAGAATGCTAGCTCGGGCAGTACTTAAATTTGACGCAAAAAAGGGATGCAACACGAGGACTTCCCAGGAGGTCACCCATCCTAGTACTACTCTCGCCCAACCACGCTTAACTTCGCAGTTCTGATGGGATCCGGTGCATTAGTGCTGGTATGGTCGCATCCGTTCACTTATGCAAACATTTCGCTCTTATCCCTTCACGACACCGTCACTTTTCCGTCGAGCCTCCGATTTTCGATTGTAATATCTTCGGACGAAGATCGTTTCGATACCGTTCCCTCGAAACCCCGACCAAAGGACACCCTCTTTACTACGGTGCCCGGAAAAAAAATTTAGAAATGAATATTAAAAGAATCCTAGCTCGGACAGTACTTAAATTTGACGCAAAAAAGGGATGCAACACGAGGACTTCCCAGAAGGTCACCCATCCTAGTACTACTCTCGCCCAAGCACGCTTAACTTCGGAGTTCTGATGGGATCTGGTGCATTAGTGCTGGTATGGTCGCATCCGTTCACTTATGCAAACATTTCGCTCTTATCCCTTCACGACACCGTCACTTTTCCGTCGAGCCTCCGATTTTCGATTGTAATATCTTCGGACGAAGATCGTTTCGATACCGTTCCCTCGAAACCCCGACCAAAGGACACCCTCTTTACTACGGAGCCCGGAAAAAAAATTTAGAAATGAATATTAAAAGAATGCTAGCTCGGACAGTACTTAAATTTGACGCATAAAAGGGATGCAACACGTGGACTTCCCAGAAGGTCACCCATCCTAGTACTACTCTCGCCCAAGCAAGCTTAACTTCGGAGTTCTGATGGGATCTGGTGCATTAGTGCTGGTATGGTCGCATCCGTTCACTTATGCAAACATTTCGCTCTTATCCCTTCACGACACCGTCACTTTTCCGTCGAGCCTCCGATTTTCGATTGTAATATCTTCGGACGAAGATCGTTTCGATACCGTTCCCTCGAAACCCCGACCAAAGGACACCCTCTTTACTACGGAGCCCGGAAAAAAAATTAAGAAATGAATATTAAAAGAATGCTAGATCGGACAGTACTTAAATTTGACGCAAAAAAGGGATGCAACACGAGGACTTCCCAGGAGGTCACCGATCCGAGTACTACTCTCGCCCAAGCACGCTTAACTTCGGATTTCTGATGGGATCCGGTGCATTAGTGCTGGTATGGTCGCATCCGTTCACTTATGCAAACATTTCGCTCTTATCCCTTCACGACACCGTCACTTTTCCATCGAGCCTCCAATTTTCGATTGTAATATCTTCGGACGAAGATCGTTTCGATACCGTTCCCTCGAAACCCCGACCAAAGGACACCCTCTTTACTACGGAGCCCGGAAAAAAATTAAGAAATGAATATTAAAAGAATGCTAGCTCGGACAGTACTTAAATTTGACGCAAAAAAAGGATGCAACACGAGGACTTCCCAGGAGGTCACCCATCCTATTACTACTCTCGCCCAAGCACACTTAACTTCGGAGTTCTGATGGGATCCGGTGCATTAGTGCTAGTATGGTCGCATCCTTTCACTTATGCAAACATTTCGCTCATATCCCTTCACGACACCGTCACTTTTCCGTCGAGCCTCCGGTTTTCGATTGTAATATCTTCGGACGAATATCGTTTCGATACCGTTCCCTCGAAACCCCGACCAAAGGACACCCTCTTTACTACGGAGCCCGGTAAAAAAAATTTAGAAATGAATATTAAAAGAATGCTAGCTCGGACAGTATTTAAATTTGACGCAAAAAAGGGATGCAACACGAGGACTTCCCAAGAGGTCACCCATCCTAGTACTACTCTCGCTCAAGCACGCTTAACTTCAGAGATCTGATGGGATCTGGTGCATTAGTGCTGGTATGGTCGCATCCGTTCACTTATGCAAACATTTCGCTCTTATCCCTTCACGACACCGTCACTTTTCCGTCGAGCCTCCGATTTTCGATTGTAATATCTTCGGGCGAAGATCGTTTCAGGATCCGGTGCATTAGTGCTGGTATGGTCGCATCCTTTCACTTATGCAAACATTTCGATCTTATCCGTTCACGACACCGTCACTTTTCCATCGAGCCTCCGATTTTCGATTGTAATATCTTCGGACGAAGATCGTTTCGATACCGTTCCCTCGAAACCCCGACCAAAGGACACCCTCTTTACTTTGGAGCCCGGAAAAAAAAAATTTAGAAATGAATATTAAAAGAATGCTATGTCGGACAGTACTTAAATTTGACTCAAAAAAGGGATGCAACACGAGGACTTCCCAGGAGGTCACCCATCCTAGTACTGCACTCGCCCAAGCACGCTTAACTTCGGAGTTCTGATGAGATCCGGTGCATTAGTGCTGGTATGGTCGCATCCGTTCACTTATGCAAACATTTCGCTCTTATCTCTTCACGACACCGTCACTTTTCCGTCGAGCCTCCGATTTTCGATTGTAATATCTTCGGACGAAGATCGTTTCGATACCGTTCCCTCGAAACCCCGACCAAAGGACACCCTCTTTACTACGGTGCCCGGAAAAAAAAATTTAGAAATGAATATTAAAAGAATGCTAGCTCGGACAGTACTTAAATTTGACGCAAAAAAGGGATGCAACACGAGGAGTTCCCAGAAGGTCACCCATCCTAGTACTACTCTCGCCCAAGCAAGCTTAACTTCGGAGTTCTGATGGGATCTGGTGCATTAGTGCTGGTATGGTCGCATCCGTTCACTTATGCAAACATTTCGCTCTTATCCCTTCACGACACCGTCACTTTTCCGTCGAGCCTCCGATTTTCGATTGTAATATCTTCGGACGAAGATCGTTTCGATACCGTTCCCTCGAAACCCCGACCAAAGGACACCCTCTTTACTACGGAGCCCGGTAAAAAAAATTTAGAAATGAATATTAAAAGAATGCTAGCTCGGACAGTATTTAAATTTGACGCAAAAAAGGGATGCAACACGAGGACTTCCCAAGAGGTCACCCATCCTAGTACTACTCTCGCCCAAGCACGCTTAACTTCGGAGTTCTGATGGGATCCGGCGCATTAGTGCTGGTATGGTCGCATCCGTTCACTTATGCAAACATTTCGCTCTTATCCCTTCACGACACCGTCACTTTTCCGTCGAGCCTCCGATTTTCGATTGTAATATCTTCGGACGAAGATCGTTTCGATACCGTTCCCTCGAAACCCCGACCAAAGGACACCCTCTTTACTACGGAGCCCGGAAAAAAAAATTTAGAAATGAATATTAAAAGAATGCTAGCTCGGACAGTACTTAAATTTGACGCAAAAAAGGGATGCAACACGAGGACTTCCCAAGAGGACACCCATCCTAGTACTACTCTCGCCCAAGCACGCTTAACTTCGGAGTTCTGATGGGATCCGGTGCATTAGTGCTGGTATGGTCGCATCCTTTCACTTATGCAAACATTTTGCTCTTATCCCTTCACGACACCGTCACTTTTCCGTCGAGCCTCCGGTTTTCGATTGTAATATCTTCGGACGAAGATCGTTTCGATACCGTTCCCTCGAAACCCCGACCAAAGGACACCCTCTTTACTACGGAGCCCGGTAAAAAAATTTAGAAATGAATATTAAAAGAATGCTAGCTCGGGCAGTACTTAAATTTGACGCAAAAAAGGGATGCAACACGAGGACTTCCCAGGAGGTCACCCATCCTAGTACTACTCTCGCCCAACCACGCTTAACTTCGCAGTTCTGATGGGATCCGGTGCATTAGTGCTGGTATGGTCGCATCCGTTCACTTATGCAAACATTTCGCTCTTATCCCTTCACGACACCGTCACTTTTCCGTCGAGCCTCCGATTTTCGATTGTAATATCTTCGGACGAAGATCGTTTCGATACCGTTCCCTCGAAACCCCGACCAAAGGACACCCTCTTTACTACGGTGCCCGGAAAAAAAATTTAGAAATGAATATTAAAAGAATCCTAGCTCGGACAATACTTAAATTTGACGCAAAAAAGGGATGCAACACGAGGACTTCCCAGAAGGTCACCCATCCTAGTACTACTCTCGCCCAAGCACGCTTAACTTCAGAGATCTGATGGGATCTGGTGCATTAGTGCTGGTATGGTCGCATCCGTTCACTTATGCAAACATTTCGCTCTTATCCCTTCACGACACCGTCACTTTTCCGTCGAGCCTCCGAATTTTCGATTGTAATATCTTCGGACGAAGATCGTTTCGATACCGTTCCCTCGAATCCCCGACCAAAGGACACCCTCTTTACTACGGAGCCCGGAAAAAAAATTAAGAAATGAATATTAAAAGAATGCTAGATCGGACAGTACTTAAATTTGACGCAAAAAAGGGATGCAACACGAGGACTTCCCAGGAGGTCACCGATCCGAGTACTACTCTCGTCCAAGCACGCTTAACTTCGGATTTCTGATGGGATCCGGTGCATTAGTGCTGGTATGGTCGCATCCGTTCACTTATGCAAACATTTCGCTCTTATCCCTTCACGACACCGTCACTTTTCCATCGAGCCTCCGATTTTCGATTGTAATATCTTCAGACGAAGATCGTTTCGATACCGTTCCCTCGAAACCCCGACCAAAGGACACCCTCTTTACTACGGAGCCCGGAAAAAAATTAAGAAATGAATATTAAAAGAATGCTAGCTCGGACAGTACTTAAATTTGACGCAAAAAAGGGATGCAACACGAGGAGTTCCCAGAAAATCACCCATCCTAGTACTACTCTCGCCCAAGCAAGCTTAACTTCGGAGTTCTGATGGGATCTGGTGCATTAGTGCTGGTATGGTCGCATCCGTTCACTTATGCAAACATTTCGCTCTTATCCCTTCACGACACCGTCACTTTTCCGTCGAGCCTCCGATTTTCGATTGTAATATCTTCGGACGAAGATCGTTTCGATACCGTTCCCTCGAAACCCCGACCAAAGGACACCCTCTTTACTACGGAGCCCGGAAAAAAAATTTAGAAATGAATATTAAAAGAATGCTAGCTCGGACAGTACTTAAATTTGACGCATAAAAGGGATGCAACACGTGGACTTCCCAGGAGGTCACCCATCCTAGTACTACTCTCACCCAAGCACGCTTAACTTTGGAGTTCTGATGGGATCCAGTGCATTAGTGCTTGTATGGTCGCATCCGTTCAATTATGCAAACATTTCGCTCTTATCCCTTCACGACACCGTCACTTTTCCGTCGAGCCTCCGATTTTCGATTGTAATATCTTCGGACGAAGATCGTTTCGATACCGTTCCCTCGAATCCCCGACCAAAGGAAACCCTCTTTACTACGGAGCCCGGAAAAAAAATTAAGAAATGAATATTAAAAGAATGCTAGATCGGACAGTACTTAAATTTGACGCAAAAAAGGGATGCAACACGAGGACTTCCCAGGAGGTCACCGATCCGAGTACTACTCTCGCCCAAGCACGCTTAACTTCGGATTTCTGATGGGATCCGGTGCATTAGTGCTGGTATGGTCGCATCCGTTCACTTATGCAAACATTTCGCTCTTATCCCTTCACGACACCGTCACTTTTCCATCGAGCCTCCGATTTTCGATTGTAATATCTTCGGACGAAGATCGTTTCGATACCGTTCCCTCGAAACCCCGACCAAAGGACACCCTCTTTACTACGGAGCCCGGAAAAAAATTAAGAAATGAATATTAAAAGAATGCTAGCTCGGACAGTACTTAAATTTGACGCAAAAAAAGGATGCAACACGAGGACTTCCCAGGAGGTCACCCATCCTATTACTACTCTCGCCCAAGCACACTTAACTTCGGAGTTCTGATGGGATCCGGTGCATTAGTGCTAGTATGGTCGCATCCTTTCACTTATGCAAACATTTCGCTCATATCCCTTCACGACACCGTCACTTTTCCGTCGAGCCTCCGGTTTTCGATTGTAATATCTTCGGACGAATATCGTTTCGATACCGTTCCCTCGAAACCCCGACCAAAGGACACCCTCTTTACTACGGAGCCCGGAAAAAAAATTTAGAAATGAATATTAAAAGAATGCTAGCTCGGACAGTACTTAAATTTGACGCAAAAAAGGGATGCAACACGAGGACTTCCCAGGAGGTCACCGATCCTAGTACTACTCTCGCCCAAGCACGCTTAACTTCGGAGTTCTGATGGGATCCGGTGCATTAGTGCTGGTATGGTCGCATCCGTTCACTTATGCAAACATTTCGCTCTTATCCCTTCACGACACCGTCACTTTTCCGTCGAGCCTCCGATTTTCGATTGTAATATCTTCGGACGAAGATCGTTTCGGGATCCGGTGCATTAGTGCTGGTATGGTCGCATCCTTTCACTTATGCAAACATTTCGCTCTTATCCCTTCACGACACCGTCACTTTTCCGTCAAGCCTCCGGTTTTCGATTGTAATATCTTCGGACGAAGATCGATTCGATACCGTTCCCTCGAAACCCCGACCAAAGGACACCCTCTTTACTACGGAGCCCGGAAAAAAAATTTAGAAATGAATATTAAAAGAATGCTAGCTCGGACAGTATTTAAATTTGACGCAAAAAAGGGATGCAACACGAGGACTTCCCAAGAGGTCACCCATCCTAGTACTACTCTCGCCCAAGCACGCTTAACTTCGGAGTTCTGATGGGATCCGGCGCATTAGTGCTGGTATGGTCGCATCCGTTCACTTATGCAAACATTTCGCTCTTATCCCTTCACGACACCGTCACTTTTCCGTCGAGCCTCCGATTTTCGATTGTAATATCTTCGGACGAAGATCGTTTCGATACCGTTCCCTCGAAACCCCGACCAAAGGACACCCTCTTTACTACGGTGCCCGGAAAAAAAAATTTAGAAATGAATATTAAAAGAATGCTAGCTCGGACAGTACTTAAATTTGACGCAAAAAAGGGATGCAACACGAGGACTTCCCAAGAGGACACCCATCCTAGTACTACTCTCGCCCAAGCACGCTTAACTTCGGTGTTCTGATGGGATCCGGTGCATTAGTGCTGGTATGGTCGCATCCTTTCACTTATGCAAACATTTTGCTCTTATCCCTTCACGACACCGTCACTTTTCCGTCGAGCCTCCGGTTTTCGATTGTAATATCTTCGGACGAAGATCGTTTCGATACCGTTCCCTCGAAACCCCGACCAAAGGACACCCTCTTTACTACGGAGCCCGGTAAAAAAATTTAGAAATGAATATTAAAAGAATGCTAGCTCGGGCAGTACTTAAATTTGACGCAAAAAAGGGATGCAACACGAGGACTTCCCAGGAGGTCACCCATCCTAGTACTACTCTCGCCCAACCACGCTTAACTTCGCAGTTCTGATGGGATCCGGTGCATTAGTGCTGGTATGGTCGCATCCGTTCACTTATGCAAACATTTCGCTCTTATCCCTTCACGACACCGTCACTTTTCCGTCGAGCCTCCGATTTTCGATTGTAATATCTTCGGACGAAGATCGTTTCGATACCGTTCCCTCGAAACCCCGACCAAAGGACACCCTCTTTACTACGGTGCCCGGAAAAAAAATTTAGAAATGAATATTAAAAGAATCCTAGCTCGGACAGTACTTAAATTTGACGCAAAAAAGGGATGCAACACGAGGACTTCCCAGAAGGTCACCCATCCTAGTACTACTCTCGCCCAAGCACGCTTAACTTCAGAGATCTGATGGGATCTGGTGCATTAGTGCTGGTATGGTCGCATCCGTTAACTTATGCAAACATTTCGCTCTTATCCCTTCACGACACCGTCACTTTTCCGTCGAGCCTCCGATTTTCGATTGTAATATCTTCGGACGAAGATCGTTTCGATACCGTTCCCTCGAATCCCCGACCAAAGGACACCCTCTTTACTACGGAGCCCGGAAAAAAAATTAAGAAATGAATATTAAAAGAATGCTAGATCGGACAGTACTTAAATTTGACGCAAAAAAGGGATGCAACACGAGGACTTCCCAGGAGGTCACCGATCCGAGTACTACTCTCGTCCAAGCACGCTTAACTTCGGATTTCTGATGGGATCCGGTGCATTAGTGCTGGTATGGTCGCATCCGTTCACTTATGCAAACATTTCGCTCTTATCCCTTCACGACACCGTCACTTTTCCATCGAGCCTCCGATTTTCGATTGTAATATCTTCAGACGAAGATCGTTTCGATACCGTTCCCTTGAAACCCCGACCAAAGGACACCCTCTTTACTACGGAGCCCGGAAAAAAATTAAGAAATGAATATTAAAAGAATGCTAGCTCGGACAGTACTTAAATTTGACGCAAAAAAGGGATGCAACACGAGGAGTTCCCAGAAAATCACCCATCCTAGTACTACTCTCGCCCAAGCAAGCTTAACTTCGGAGTTCTGATGGGATCTGGTGCATTAGTGCTGGTATGGTCGCATCCGTTCACTTATGCAAACATTTCGCTCTTATCCCTTCACGACACCGTCACTTTTCCGTCGAGCCTCCGATTTTCGATTGTAATATCTTCGGACGAAGATCGTTTCGATACCGTTCCCTCGAAACCCCGACCAAAGGACACCCTCTTTACTACGGAGCCCGGAAAAAAAATTTAGAAATGAATATTAAAAGAATGCTAGCTCGGACAGTACTTAAATTTGACGCATAAAAGGGATGCAACACGTGGACTTCCCAGGAGGTCACCCATCCTAGTACTACTCTCGCCCAAGCACGCTTAACTTTGGAGTTCTGATGGGATCCAGTGCATTAGTGCTTGTATGGTCGCATCCGTTCAATTATGCAAACATTTCGCTCTTATCCCTTCACGACACCGTCACTTTTCCGTCGAGCCTCCGATTTTCGATTGTAATATCTTCGGACGAAGATCGTTTCGATACCGTTCCCTCGAATCCCCGACCAAAGGAAACCCTCTTTACTACGGAGCCCGGAAAAAAAATTAAGAAATGAATATTAAAAGAATGCTAGATCGGACAGTACTTAAATTTGACGCAAAAAAGGGATGCAACACGAGGACTTCCCAGGAGGTCACCGATCCGAGTACTACTCTCGCCCAAGCACGCTTAACTTCGGATTTCTGATGGGATCCGGTGCATTAGTGCTGGTATGGTCGCATCCGTTCACTTATGCAAACATTTCGCTCTTATCCCTTCACGACACCGTCACTTTTCCATCGAGCCTCCGATTTTCGATTGTAATATCTTCGGACGAAGATCGTTTCGATACCGTTCCCTCGAAACCCCGACCAAAGGACACCCTCTTTACTACGGAGCCCGGAAAAAAATTAAGAAATGAATATTAAAAGAATGCTAGCTCGGACAGTACTTAAATTTGACGCAAAAAAAGGATGCAACACGAGGACTTCCCAGGAGGTCACCCATCCTATTACTACTCTCGCCCAAGCACACTTAACTTCGGAGTTCTGATGGGATCCGGTGCATTAGTGCTAGTATGGTCGCATCCTTTCACTTATGCAAACATTTCGCTCATATCCCTTCACGACACCGTCACTTTTCCGTCGAGCCTCCGATTTTCGATTGTAATATCTTCGGACGAAGATCGTTTCGATACCGTTCCCTCGAAACCCCGACCAAAGGACACCCTCTTTACTACGGAGCCCGGAAAAAAAATTTAGAAATGAATATTAAAAGAATGCTAGCTCGGACAGTACTTAAATTTGACGCATAAAAGGGATGCAACACGTGGACTTCCCAGGAGGTCACCCATCCTAGTACTACTCTCGCCCAAGCACGCTTAACTTTGGAGTTCTGATGGGATCCAGTGCATTAGTGCTTGTATGGTCGCATCCGTTCAATTATGCAAACATTTCGCTCTTATCCCTTCACGACACCGTCACTTTTCCGTCGAGCCTCCGATTTTCGATTGTAATATCTTCGGACGAAGATCGTTTCGATACCGTTCCCTCGAATCCCCGACCAAAGGAAACCCTCTTTACTACGGAGCCCGGAAAAAAAATTAAGAAATGAATATTAAAAGAATGCTAGATCGGACAGTACTTAAATTTGACGCAAAAAAGGGATGCAACACGAGGACTTCCCAGGAGGTCACCGATCCGAGTACTACTCTCGCCCAAGCACGCTTAACTTCGGATTTCTGATGGGATCCGGTGCATTATTGCTGGTATGGTCGCATCCGTTCACTTATGCAAACATTTCGCTCTTATCCCTTCACGACACCGTCACTTTTCCATCGAGCCTCCGATTTTCGATTGTAATATCTTCGGACGAAGATCGTTTCGATACCGTTCCCTCGAAACCCCGACCAAAGGACACCCTCTTTACTACGGAGCCCGGAAAAAAATTAAGAAATGAATATTAAAAGAATGCTAGCTCGGACAGTACTTAAATTTGACGCAAAAAAAGGATGCAACACGAGGACTTCCCAGGAGGTCACCCATCCTATTACTACTCTCGCCCAAGCACACTTAACTTCGGAGTTCTGATGGGATCCGGTGCATTAGTGCTAGTATGGTCGCATCCTTTCACTTATGCAAACATTTCGCTCATATCCCTTCACGACACCGTCACTTTTCCGTCGAGCCTCCGGTTTTCGATTGTAATATCTTCGGACGAATATCGTTTCGATACCGTTCCATCGAAACCCCGACCAAAGGACACCCTCTTTACTACGGAGCCCGGAAAAAAAATTTAGAAATGAATATTAAAAGAATGCTAGCTCGGACAGTACTTAAATTTGACGCAAAAAAGGGATGCAACACGAGGACTTCCCACGAGGTCACCAATCCTAGTACTACTCTCGCCCAAGCACGCTTAACTTCGGAGTTCTGATGGGATCCGGTGCATTAGTGCTGGTATGGTCGCATCCGTTCACTTATGCAAACATTTCGCTCTTATCCCTTCACGACACCGTCACTTTTCCGTCGAGCCTCCGATTTTCGATTGTAATATCTTCGGACGAAGATCGTTTCGGGATCCGGTGCATTAGTGCTGGTATGGTCGCATCCTTTCACTTATGCAAACATTTCGCTCTTATCCCTTCACGACACCGTCACTTTTCCGTCGAGCCTCCGATTTTCGATTGTAATATCTTCGGACGAAGATCGTTTCGATACCGTTCCCTCGAAACCCCGACCAAAGGACACCCTCTTTACTACGGAGCCCGGAAAAAAAATTTAGAAATGAATATTAAAAGAATGCTAGCTCGGACAGTACTTAAATTTGACGCAAAAAAGGGATGCAACACGAGGACTTCCCAGGAGGTCACCCATCCTAGTACTACTCTCGCCCAAGCACACTTAACTTCGGAGTTCTGATGGGATCCGGTGCATTAGTGCTGGTATGGTCGCATCCGTTCACTTATGCAAACATTTCGCTCTTATCCCTTCACGACACCGTCACTTTTCCGTCGAGCCTCCGATTTTCGATTCTAATATCTTCGGACGAAGATCGTTTCGGGATCCGGTGCATTAGTGCTGGTATGGTCGCATCCTTTCACTTATGCAAACATTTCGCTCTTATCCCTTCACGACACCGTCACTTTTCCGTCGAGCCTCCGGTTTTCGATTGTAATATCTTCGGACGAAGATCGTTTCGATACCGTTCCCTCGAAACCCCGACCAAAGGACACCCTCTTTACTACGGAGCCCGGAAAAAAAAATTAGAAATGATTATTAAAAGAATGCTAGCTCGGACAGTACTTAAATTTGACGCAAAAAAGGGATGCAACACGAGGACTTCCCAGGAGGTCACCCATCCTAGTACTACTCTCGCCCAAGCACGCTTAACTTCGGAGTTCTGATGGGATCCGATGCATTAGTGCTGGTATGGTCGCATCCGTTCTATTATGCAAACATTTCGCTCTTATCCCTTCACGACACCGTCACTTTTCCATCGAGCCTCCGATTTTCGATTGTAATATCTTCGGACGAAGATCGTTTCGGGATCCGGTGCATTAGTGCTGGTATGGTCGCATCCTTTCACTTATGCAAACATTTCGCTCTTATCCCTTCACGACACCGTCACTTTTCCGTCGAGCCTCCGGTTTTCGATTGTAATATCTTCGGACGAAGATCGTTTCGATACCGTTCCCTCGAAACCCCGACCAAAGGACACCCTCTTTACTACGGAGCCCGGAAAAAAAAATTAGAAATGAATATTAAAAGAATGCTAGCTCGGACAGTACTTAAATTTGACGCAAAAAAGGGATGCAACACGAGGACTTCCCTGGAGGTCACCCATCCTAGTACTATTCTCGCCCAAGCACGCTTAACTTCGGAGTTCTGATGGGATCCGGTGCATTAGTGCTGGTATGGTCACATCCTTTCACTTATGCAAACATTTCGCTCTTATCCCTTCACGACACCGTCACTTTTCCGTCGAGCTTCCGGTTTTCGATTTTAATATCTTCGGACGAAGATCGTTTCGATACCGTTCCCTCGAAACCCCTACCAAAGGACACCCTCTTTACTACGGAGCCCGGAAAAAATTTTTAGAAATGAATATTAAAAGAATGCTAGCTCAGACAGTACTTAAATTTGACGCAAAAAAGAGATGCAACACGAGGACTTCCCAGGGGGTCACCCATCCTAGTACTACTCTCGCCCAAGCAAGCTTAACATCGGAGTTCTGATGGGATCCGGTACATTAGTGCTGGTATGCTCGCATCGGTTCACTTATGAAAACATTTCGCTCTTATCCCTTCACGACCCCGTCACTTTTCCGTCGAGCCTCCGATTTTCGATTGTAATATCTTCGGTCGAAGATCGTTTCCATACCGTTCCCTCGATACCCCGACCAAAAGACACCCTCTTTAATACGGAGCCCGGAAAAAAAATTAAGAAATGAATATTAAAAGAATGCTAGCTCGGACAGTACTTAAATTTGACGCAAAAAAGGGATGCAACACAAGGACTTCCCAAGAGGTCACCCATCCTAGAACTACTCTCGCCCAAGCACGCTTAACTTCGGAGTTCTGATGGGATCCGGTGCATTCGTGCTGGTATGGTCGCATCCTTGCACTTATGCAAACATTTCGCTCTTATCCCTTCACGACACCGTCACTTTTCCGTCGAGCTTCCGGTTTTCGATTGTAATCTCTTCGCACGAAGATCGTTTCGATACCGTTCCCTCGAAACCCTAACCAAAGGACACCCTCTTTACTACGGAGTCCGGAAAAAATTTTTAGAAATGAATATTAAAAGAATGCTAGCTCGGACAGTACTTAAATTTGACGCAAAAAATGGATGCAACACGAGGACTTCCCAGGGGGTTACCCATCCTAGTACTACTCTCGCCCAAGCAAGCTTAACTTCGGAGTTCTGATGGGATCCGGTGCATTAGTGCTGGTATGGTCGCATCCGTTCACTTATGCAAACATTTCGCTCTTATCCCTTCACGACACCGTCACTTTTCCGTCGAGCCTCCGGTTTTCGATTGTAATATCTTCGGACGAAGATCGTTTCGATACCATTCCCTCGAAACCCCGACCAAAGGACACCCTCTTTACTACGGAGCCCGGAAAAAAAAATTTATGAATGAATATTAAAAGAATGCTAGCTCGGACAATACTTAAATTGACGTAAAAAAGGGATGCAACACGAGGACTTCCTAGGAGGTCACCCATCCTAGTACTACTCTCGCCCAAGCACGCTTAACTTCGGAATTCTGATGGGATCCGTTGCATTAGTGCTTGTATGGTCGCATCCGTTCACTTATGCAAATATTTCGCTCTTATACCTCCACGACACCGTAACTTTTCCGTTGAGCCTCCGATTTTCGATTGTAATATCTTCGGACGAAGATCGTTTCGATACCGTTCCCTCGAAACCTCGACCAAAGGACACCCTCTATACTATGGAGCCCGGAAAAAAAATTAAGAAATGAATATTAAAAGAATGCTAGCTCGGACAGTACTTAAATTTAACGCAAAAAAGGGATGCAATACGAGGGCTTCCCAGGAGGTCACCCATCCTAGTACTACTCTCGCCCCAGGATGCTTAACTTCGGAGTTCTGATGGGATCCGGTGCATTAGTGCTGGTATGGTCGCATCGGTTCACTTATGAAAACATTTCGCTCTTATCCCTTCACGACACCGTCACTTTTCCGTCGAGCCTCCGATTTTCGATTGTAATATCTTCGGACGAAGATCGTTTCGATACCGTTCCCTCGAAACCCCGACCAAAGGACATCCTCTTTACTACGGAGCCCGGAAAAAAAATTTATAAATGAATATTAAAAGAATGCTAGCTCGGACAATACTTAAATTGACGCAAAGAAGGGATGCAACACGAGGACTTAAACATTTCGCTCGTATCCCTTCACGACACCGTCACTTTTCCGTCGAGCCTCCGATTTTCGATTGTAATATCTTCGGACGAAGATCGTTTCGATACCGTTCCCTCGAAACCCCGACCAAAGGACACCCTCTTTACTACGGAGCCCGGAAAAAAAATTTATAAATGAATATTATAAGAATGCTAGCTCGAACAATACTTAAATTGACGCAAAGAAGGGATGCAACACGAGGACTTCCCAGGAGGTCACCCATCCTAGTACTACTCTCGCCCAAGCACGCTTAACTTCGGAGTTCTGATGGGATCCGGTGCATTAGTGCTGGTATGGTCGCATCCGTTCACTTATGCAAACATTTCGCTCTTATCCCTTCACGACACCGTCACTTTTCCGTCGAGCCTCCGATTTTCGATTGTAATATCTTCGGACGAAGATCGTTTCGATACCGTTCCCTCGAATCCCCGACCAAAGGAAACCCTCTTTACTACGGAGCCCGGAAAAAAAATTAAGAAATGAATATTAAAAGAATGCTAGATCGGACAGTACTTAAATTTGACGCAAAAAAGGGATGCAACACGAGGACTTCCCAGGAGGTCACCGATCCGAGTACTACTCTCGCCCAAGCACGCTTAACTTCGGATTTCTGATGGGATCCGGTGCATTAGTGCTGGTATGGTCGCATCCGTTCACTTATGCAAACATTTCGCTCTTATCCCTTCACGACACCGTCACTTTTCCATCGAGCCTCCGATTTTCGATTGTAATATCTTCGGACGAAGATCGTTTCGATACCGTTCCCTCGAAACCCCGACCAAAGGACACCCTCTTTACTACGGAGCCCGGAAAAAAATTAAGAAATGAATATTAAAAGAATGCTAGCTCGGACAGTACTTAAATTTGACGCAAAAAAAGGATGCAACACGAGGACTTCCCAGGAGGTCACCCATCCTATTACTACTCTCGCCCAAGCACACTTAACTTCGGAGTTCTGATGGGATCCGGTGCATTAGTGCTAGTATGGTCGCATCCTTTCACTTATGCAAACATTTCGCTCATATCCCTTCACGACACCGTCACTTTTCCGTCGAGCCTCCGGTTTTCGATTGTAATATCTTCGGACGAATATCGTTTCGATACCGTTCCCTCGAAACCCCGACCAAAGGACACCCTCTTTACTACGGAGCCCGGAAAAAAAAATAGAAATGATTATTAAAAGAATGCTAGCTCGGACAGTACTTAAATTTGACGCAAAAAAGGGATGCAACACGCGGACTTCCCAGGAGGTCACCCATCCTAGTACTACTCTCGCCCAAGCACGCTTAACTTCGGAGTTCTGATGGGATCCGGTGCATTAGTGCTGGTATGGTCGCATCCGTTCACTTATGCAAACATTTCGCTCTTATCCCTTCACGACACCGTCACTTTTCCGTCGAGCCTCCGATTTTCGATTGTAATATCTTCGGACGAAGATCGTTTCGGGATCCGGTGCATTAGTGCTGGTATGGTCGCATCCTTTCACTTATGCAAACATTTCGCTCTTATCCCTTCACGACACCGTCACTTTTCCGTCAAGCCTCCGGTTTTCGATTGTAATATCTTCGGACGAAGATCGTTTCGATACCGTTCCCTCGAAACCCCGACCAAAGGACACCCTCTTTACTACGGAGCCCGGAAAAAAAATTTAGAAATGAATATTAAAAGAATGCTAGCTCGGACAGTACTTAAATTTGACGCAAAAAAGGGATGCAACACGAGGACTTCCCAGGAGGTCACCGATCCTAGTACTACTCTCGCCCAAGCACGCTTAACTTCGGAGTTCTGATGGGATCCGGTGCATTAGTGCTGGTATGGTCGCATCCGTTCACTTATGCAAACATTTCGCTCTTATCCCTTCATGACACCGTCACTTTTCCGTCGAGCCTCCGATTTTCGATTGTAATATCTTCGGACGAAGATCGTTTCGGGATCCGGTGCATTAGTGCTGGTATGGTCGCATCCTTTCACTTATGCAAACATTTCGCTCTTATCCCTTCACGACACCGTCACTTTTCCGTCGAGCCTCCGGTTTTCGATTGTAATATCTTTGGACGAAGATCGTTTCGATACCGTTCCCTCGAAACCCCGACCAAAGGACACCCTCTTTACTACGGAGCCCGGAAAAAAAAATTAGAAATGATTATTAAAAGAATGCTAGCTCGGACAGTACTTAAATTTGACGCAAAAAAGGGATGCAACACGAGGACTTCCCAGGAGGTCACCCATCCTAGTACTACTCTCGCCCAAGCACGCTTAACTTCGGAGTTCTGATGGGATCCGATGCATTAGTGCTGGTATGGTCGCATCCGTTCAATTATGCAAACATTTCGCTCTTATCCCTTCACGACACCGTCACTTTTCCGTCGAGCCTCCGATTTTCGATTGTAATATCTTCGGACTAAGATCGTTTCGGGATCCGGTGCATTAGTGCTGGTATGGTCGCATCCTTTCACTTATGCAAACATTTCGCTCTTATCCCTTCACGACACCGTCACTTTTCCGTCGAGCCTCCGGTTTTCGATTGTAATATCTTCGGACGAAGATCGTTTCGATACCGTTCCCTCGAAACCCCGACCAAAGGACACCCTCTTTACTACGGAGCCCGGAAAAAAAATTTAGAAATGAATATTAAAAGAATGCTAGCTCGGACAGTACTTAAATTTGACGCAAAAAAGGGATGCAACACGAGGACTTCCCTGGAGGTCACCCATCCTAGTACTATTCTCGCCCAAGCACGCTTAACTTCGGAGTTCTGATGGGATCCGGTGCATTAGTGCTGGTATGGTCACATCCTTTCACTTATGCAAACATTTCGCTCTTATCCCTTCACGACACCGTCACTTTTCCGTCGAGCTTCCGGTTTTCGATTTTAATATCTTCGGACGAAGATCGTTTCGATACCGTTCCCTCGAAACCCCTACCAAAGGACACCCTCTTTACTACGGAGCCCGGAAAAAATTTTTAGAAATGAATATTAAAAGAATGCTAGCTCAGACAGTACTTAAATTTGACGCAAAAAAGAGATGCAACACGAGGACTTCCCAGGGGGTCACCCATCCTAGTACTACTCTCGCCCAAGCAAGCTTAACATCGGAGTTCTGATGGGATCCGGTACATTAGTGCTGGTATGCTCGCATCGGTTCACTTATGAAAACATTTCGCTCTTATCCCTTCACGACCCCGTCACTTTTCCGTCGAGCCTCCGATTTTCGATTGTAATATCTTCGGTCGAAGATCGTTTCCATACCGTTCCCTCGAAACCCCGACCAAAAGACACCCTCTTTAATACGGAGCCCGGAAAAAAAATTAAGAAATGAATATTAAAAGAATGCTAGCTCGGACAGTACTTAAATTTGACGCAAAAAAGGGATGCAACACAAGGACTTCCCAAGAGGTCACCCATCCTAGAACTACTCTCGCCCAAGCACGCTTAACTTCGGAGTTCTGATGGGATCCGGTGCATTCGTGCTGGTATGGTCGCATCCTTGCACTTATGCAAACATTTCGCTCTTATCCCTTCACGACACCGTCACTTTTCCGTCGAGCTTCCGGTTTTCGATTGTAATCTCTTCGCACGAAGATCGTTTCGATACCGTTCCCTCGAAACCCCAACCAAAGGACACCCTCTTTACTACGGAGTCCGGAAAAAATTTTTAGAAATGAATATTAAAAGAATGCTAGCTCGGACAGTACTTAAATTTGACGCAAAAAAGGGATGCAACACGAGGACTTCCCAGGAGGTCACCGATCCTAGTACTACTCTCGCCCAAGCACGCTTAACTTCGGAGTTCTGATGGGATCCGGTGCATTAGTGCTGGTATGGTCGCATCCGTTCACTTATGCAAACATTTCGCTCTTATCCCTTCATGACACCGTCACTTTTCCGTCGAGCCTCCGATTTTCGATTGTAATATCTTCGGACGAAGATCGTTTCGGGATCCGGTGCATTAGTGCTGGTATGGTCGCATCCTTTCACTTATGCAAACATTTCGCTCTTATCCCTTCACGACACCGTCACTTTTCCGTCGAGCCTCCGGTTTTCGATTGTAATATCTTTGGACGAAGATCGTTTCGATACCGTTCCCTCGAAACCCCGACCAAAGGACACCCTCTTTACTACGGAGCCCGGAAAAAAAAATTAGAAATGATTATTAAAAGAATGCTAGCTCGGACAGTACTTAAATTTGACGCAAAAAAAGGATGCAACACGAGGACTTCCCAGGAGGTCACCCATCCTATTACTACTCTCGCCCAAGCACACTTAACTTCGGAGTTCTGATGGGATCCGGTGCATTAGTGCTAGTATGGTCGCATCCTTTCACTTATGCAAACATTTCGCTCATATCCCTTCACGACACCGTCACTTTTCCGTCGAGCCTCCGGTTTTCGATTGTAATATCTTCGGACGAATATCGTTTCGATACCGTTCCCTCGAAACCCCGACCAAAGGACACCCTCTTTACTACGGAGCCCGGAAAAAAAAATAGAAATGATTATTAAAAGAATGCTAGCTCGGACAGTACTTAAATTTGACGCAAAAAAGGGATGCAACACGCGGACTTCCCAGGAGGTCACCCATCCTAGTACTACTCTCGCCCAAGCACGCTTAACTTCGGAGTTCTGATGGGATCCGGTGCATTAGTGCTGGTATGGTCGCATCCGTTCACTTATGCAAACATTTCGCTCTTATCCCTTCACGACACCGTCACTTTTCCGTCGAGCCTCCGATTTTCGATTGTAATATCTTCGGACGAAGATCGTTTCGGGATCCGGTGCATTAGTGCTGGTATGGTCGCATCCTTTCACTTATGCAAACATTTCGCTCTTATCCCTTCACGACACCGTCACTTTTCCGTCAAGCCTCCGGTTTTCGATTGTAATATCTTCGGACGAAGATCGTTTCGATACCGTTCCCTCGAAACCCCGACCAAAGGACACCCTCTTTACTACGGAGCCCGGAAAAAAAATTTAGAAATGAATATTAAAAGAATGCTAGCTCGGACAGTACTTAAATTTGACGCAAAAAAGGGATGCAACACGAGGACTTCCCAGGAGGTCACCGATCCTAGTACTACTCTCGCCCAAGCACGCTTAACTTCGGAGTTCTGATGGGATCCGGTGCATTAGTGCTGGTATGGTCGCATCCGTTCACTTATGCAAACATTTCGCTCTTATCCCTTCATGACACCGTCACTTTTCCGTCGAGCCTCCGATTTTCGATTGTAATATCTTCGGACGAAGATCGTTTCGGGATCCGGTGCATTAGTGCTGGTATGGTCGCATCCTTTCACTTATGCAAACATTTCGCTCTTATCCCTTCACGACACCGTCACTTTTCCGTCGAGCCTCCGGTTTTCGATTGTAATATCTTTGGACGAAGATCGTTTCGATACCGTTCCCTCGAAACCCCGACCAAAGGACACCCTCTTTACTACGGAGCCCGGAAAAAAAAATTAGAAATGATTATTAAAAGAATGCTAGCTCGGACAGTACTTAAATTTGACGCAAAAAAGGGATGCAACACGAGGACTTCCCAGGAGGTCACCCATCCTAGTACTACTCTCGCCCAAGCACGCTTAACTTCGGAGTTCTGATGGGATCCGATGCATTAGTGCTGGTATGGTCGCATCCGTTCAATTATGCAAACATTTCGCTCTTATCCCTTCACGACACCGTCACTTTTCCGTCGAGCCTCCGATTTTCGATTGTAATATCTTCGGACTAAGATCGTTTCGGGATCCGGTGCATTAGTGCTGGTATGGTCGCATCCTTTCACTTATGCAAACATTTCGCTCTTATCCCTTCACGACACCGTCACTTTTCCGTCGAGCCTCCGGTTTTCGATTGTAATATCTTCGGACGAAGATCGTTTCGATACCGTTCCCTCGAAACCCCGACCAAAGGACACCCTCTTTACTACGGAGCCCGGAAAAAAAATTTAGAAATGAATATTAAAAGAATGCTAGCTCGGACAGTACTTAAATTTGACGCAAAAAAGGGATGCAACACGAGGACTTCCCTGGAGGTCACCCATCCTAGTACTATTCTCGCCCAAGCACGCTTAACTTCGGAGTTCTGATGGGATCCGGTGCATTAGTGCTGGTATGGTCACATCCTTTCACTTATGCAAACATTTCGCTCTTATCCCTTCACGACACCGTCACTTTTCCGTCGAGCTTCCGGTTTTCGATTTTAATATCTTCGGACGAAGATCGTTTCGATACCGTTCCCTCGAAACCCCTACCAAAGGACACCCTCTTTACTACGGAGCCCGGAAAAAATTTTTAGAAATGAATATTAAAAGAATGCTAGCTCAGACAGTACTTAAATTTGACGCAAAAAAGAGATGCAACACGAGGACTTCCCAGGGGGTCACCCATCCTAGTACTACTCTCGCCCAAGCAAGCTTAACATCGGAGTTCTGATGGGATCCGGTACATTAGTGCTGGTATGCTCGCATCGGTTCACTTATGAAAACATTTCGCTCTTATCCCTTCACGACCCCGTCACTTTTCCGTCGAGCCTCCGATTTTCGATTGTAATATCTTCGGTCGAAGATCGTTTCCATACCGTTCCCTCGAAACCCCGACCAAAAGACACCCTCTTTAATACGGAGCCCGGAAAAAAAATTAAGAAATGAATATTAAAAGAATGCTAGCTCGGACAGTACTTAAATTTGACGCAAAAAAGGGATGCAACACAAGGACTTCCCAAGAGGTCACCCATCCTAGAACTACTCTCGCCCAAGCACGCTTAACTTCGGAGTTCTGATGGGATCCGGTGCATTCGTGCTGGTATGGTCGCATCCTTGCACTTATGCAAACATTTCGCTCTTATCCCTTCACGACACCGTCACTTTTCCGTCGAGCTTCCGGTTTTCGATTGTAATCTCTTCGCACGAAGATCGTTTCGATACCGTTCCCTCGAAACCCCAACCAAAGGACACCCTCTTTACTACGGAGTCCGGAAAAAATTTTTAGAAATGAATATTAAAAGAATGCTAGCTCGGACAGTACTTAAATTTGACGCAAAAAAGGGATGCAACACGAGGACTTCCCAGGAGGTCACCGATCCTAGTACTACTCTCGCCCAAGCACGCTTAACTTCGGAGTTCTGATGGGATCCGGTGCATTAGTGCTGGTATGGTCGCATCCGTTCACTTATGCAAACATTTCGCTCTTATCCCTTCATGACACCGTCACTTTTCCGTCGAGCCTCCGATTTTCGATTGTAATATCTTCGGACGAAGATCGTTTCGGGATCCGGTGCATTAGTGCTGGTATGGTCGCATCCTTTCACTTATGCAAACATTTCGCTCTTATCCCTTCACGACACCGTCACTTTTCCGTCGAGCCTCCGGTTTTCGATTGTAATATCTTTGGACGAAGATCGTTTCGATACCGTTCCCTCGAAACCCCGACCAAAGGACACCCTCTTTACTACGGAGCCCGGAAAAAAAAATTAGAAATGATTATTAAAAGAATGCTAGCTCGGACAGTACTTAAATTTGACGCAAAAAAGGGATGCAACACGAGGACTTCCCAGGAGGTCACCCATCCTAGTACTACTCTCGCCCAAGCACGCTTAACTTCGGAGTTCTGATGGGATCCGATGCATTAGTGCTGGTATGGTCGCATCCGTTCAATTATGCAAACATTTCGCTCTTATCCCTTCACGACACCGTCACTTTTCCGTCGAGCCTCCGATTTTCGATTGTAATATCTTCGGACTAAGATCGTTTCGGGATCCGGTGCATTAGTGCTGGTATGGTCGCATCCTTTCACTTATGCAAACATTTCGCTCTTATCCCTTCACGACACCGTCACTTTTCCGTCGAGCCTCCGGTTTTCGATTGTAATATCTTCGGACGAAGATCGTTTCGATACCGTTCCCTCGAAACCCCGACCAAAGGACACCCTCTTTACTACGGAGCCCGGAAAAAAAATTTAGAAATGAATATTAAAAGAATGCTAGCTCGGACAGTACTTAAATTTGACGCAAAAAAGGGATGCAACACGAGGACTTCCCTGGAGGTCACCCATCCTAGTACTATTCTCGCCCAAGCACGCTTAACTTCGGAGTTCTGATGGGATCCGGTGCATTAGTGCTGGTATGGTCACATCCTTTCACTTATGCAAACATTTCGCTCTTATCCCTTCACGACACCGTCACTTTTCCGTCGAGCTTCCGGTTTTCGATTTTAATATCTTCGGACGAAGATCGTTTCGATACCGTTCCCTCGAAACCCCTACCAAAGGACACCCTCTTTACTACGGAGCCCGGAAAAAATTTTTAGAAATGAATATTAAAAGAATGCTAGCTCAGACAGTACTTAAATTTGACGCAAAAAAGAGATGCAACACGAGGACTTCCCAGGGGGTCACCCATCCTAGTACTACTCTCGCCCAAGCAAGCTTAACATCGGAGTTCTGATGGGATCCGGTACATTAGTGCTGGTATGCTCGCATCGGTTCACTTATGAAAACATTTCGCTCTTATCCCTTCACGACCCCGTCACTTTTCCGTCGAGCCTCCGATTTTCGATTGTAATATCTTCGGTCGAAGATCGTTTCCATACCGTTCCCTCGAAACCCCGACCAAAAGACACCCTCTTTAATACGGAGCCCGGAAAAAAAATTAAGAAATGAATATTAAAAGAATGCTAGCTCGGACAGTACTTAAATTTGACGCAAAAAAGGGATGCAACACAAGGACTTCCCAAGAGGTCACCCATCCTAGAACTACTCTCGCCCAAGCACGCTTAACTTCGGAGTTCTGATGGGATCCGTAGCATTCGTGCTGGTATGGTCGCATCCTTTCACTTATGCAAACATTTCGCTCTTATCCCTTCACGACACCGTCACTTTTCCGTCGAGCTTCCGGTTTACGATTATAATCTCTTCGCACGAAGATCGTTTCGATACCGTTCCCTCGAAACCCCAACCAAAGGACACCCTCTTTACTACGGAGTCCGGAAAAAATTTTTAGAAATGAATATTAAAAGAATGCTAGCTCGGACAGTACTTAAATTTGACGCAAAAAATGGATGCAACACGAGGACTTCCCAGGGGGTTACCCATCCTAGTACTACTCTCGCCCAAGCAAGCTTAACTTCGGAGTTCTGATGGGATCCGGTGCATTAGTGCTGGTATGGTCGCATCCGTTCACTTATGCAAACATTTCGCTCTTATCCCTTCACGACACCGTCACTTTTCCGTCGAGCCTCCGGTTTTCGATTGTAATATCTTCGGACGAAGATCGTTTCGATACCGTTCCCTCGAAACCCCGACCAAAGGACACCCTCTTTACTACGGAGCCCGGAAAAAAAAATTTATGAATGAATATTAAAAGAATGCTAGCTCGGACAATACTTAAATTGACGCAAAAAAGGGATGCAACACGAGGACTTCCTAGGAGGTCACCCATCCTAGTACTACTCTCGCCCAAGCACGCTTAACTTCGGAGTTCTGATGGGATCCGTTGCATTAGTGCTTGTATGGTCGCATCCGTTCACTTATGCAAACATTTCGCTCTTATACCTTCACGACACCGTAACTTTTCCGTTGAGCCTCCGATTATCGATTGTAATATCTTCGGACGAAGATCGTTTCGATACCGTTCCCTCGAAACCTCGACCAAAGGACACCCTCTATACTATGGAGCCCGGAAAAAAAATTAAGAAATGAATATTAAAAGAATGCTAGCTCGGACAGTACTTAAATTTAACGCAAAAAAGGGATGCAATACGAGGACTTCCCAGGAGGTCACCCATCCTAGTACTACTCTCGCCCAAGGATGCTTAACTTCGGAGTTCTGATGGGATCCGGTGCATTAGTGCTGGTATGGTCGCATCGGTTCACTTATGAAAACATTTCGCTCTTATCCCTTCACGACACCGTCACTTTTCCGTCGAGCCTCCGATTTTCGATTGTAATATCTTCGGACGAAGATCGTTTCGATACCGTTCCCTCGAAACCCCGACCAAAGGACATCCTCTTTACTACGGAGCCCGGAAAAAAAATTTATAAATGAATATTAAAAGAATGCTAGCTCGGACAATACTTAAATTGACGCAAAGAAGGGATGCAACACGAGGACTTAAACATTTCGCTCGTATCCCTTCACGACACCGTCACTTTTCCGTCGAGCCTCCGATTTTCGATTGTAATATCTTCGGACGAAGATCGTTTCGATACCGTTCCCTCGAAACCCCGACCAAAGGACACCCTCTTTACTACGGAGCCCGGAAAAAAAATTTATAAATGAATATTAAAAGAATGCTAGCTCGGACAATACTTAAATTGACGCAAAGAAGGGATGCAACACGAGGACTTCCCAGGAGGTCACCCATCCTAGTACTACTCTCGCCCAAGCACGCTTAACTTCGGAGTTCTAATGGGATCCGGTGCATTAGTGCTGGTATGGTCGCATCCTTTCACTTATGCAAACATTTCGCTCTTATCCCTTCACGACACCGTCACTTTTCCGTCGAGCTTCCGGTTTTCGATTTTAATATCTTCGGACGAAGATCGTTTCGATACCATTCCCTCGAAACCCCTACCAAAGGACACCCTCTTTACTACGGAGCCCGGAAAATTTTTTTAGAAATGAATATTAAAAGAATGCTAGCTCGGACAGTACTTAAATTTGACGCAAAAAAGGGATGCAACAAGAGGACTTCCCAGGGGGTTACCCATCCAAGTACTACTCTCGCCCAACCACGCTTAACTTCGGAGTTCTGATGGGATCCGGTGCATTAGTGCTGGTATGGTCGCATCCGTTCACTTATGCAAACATTTCGCTCTTATCCGTTCACGACACCGTCACTTTTCCGTCGAGCCTCCGATTTTCGATTGTAATATCTTCGGACGAAGATCGTTTCGATTCCGTTCCCTCGAAACCCCGACCAAAGGACACCCTCTTTACTACGGAGCCCGGAAAAAAAAAATTTAGAAATGAATATTAAAGGAATGCTATGTCGGACAGTACTTAAATTTGACTCAAAAAAGGGATGCAACACGAGGACTTCCCAGGAGGTCACCCATCCTAGTACTACACTCGCCCAAGCACGCTTAACTTCGGAGTTCTGATGAGATCCGGTGCATTAGAGCTGGTATGGTCGCATCCGTTCACTTATGCAAACATTTCCCTCTTATCTCTTCACGACACCGTCACTTTTCCGTCGAGCCTCCGATTTTCGATTGTAATATCTTCGGACGAAGATCGTTTCGATACCGTTCCCTCGAAACCCCGACCAAAGGACACCCTCTTTACTACGGTGCCCGGAAAAAAAAAATTAGAAATGAATATTAAAAGAATGCTAGCTCGGACAGTACTTAAATTTGACGCAAAAAAGGGATGCAACACGAGGAGTTCCCAGAAGGTCACCCATCCTAGTACTACTCTCGCCCAAGCAAGCTTAACTTCGGAGTTCTGATGGGATCTGGTGCATTAGTGCTGGTATGGTCGCATCCGTTCACTTATGCAAACATTTCGCTCTTATCCCTTCACGACACCGTCACTTTTCCGTCGAGCCTCCGATTTTCGATTGTAATATCTTCGGACGAAGATCGTTTCGATACCGTTCCCTCGAAACCCCGACCAAAGGACACCCTCTTTACTACGCAGCCCGGTAAAAAAAATTTAGAAATGAATATTAAAAGAATGCTAGCTCGGACAGTATTTAAATTTGACGCAAAAAAGGGATGCAACCCGAGGACTTCCCAAGAGGTCACCCATTCTAGTACTACTCTCGCCCAAGCACGCTTAACTTCGGAGTTCTGATGGGATCCGGTGCATTAGTGCTGGTATGGTCGCATCCGTTCACTTATGCAAACATTTCGCTCTTATCCCTTCACGACACCGTCACTTTTCCGTCGAGCCTCCGATTTTCGATTGTAATATCTTCGGACGAAGATCGTTTCGATACCGTTCCCTCGAAACCCCGACCAAAGGACACCCTCTTTACTACGGAGCCCGGAAAAAAAAATTTAGAAATGAATATTAAAAGAATGCTAGCTCGGACAGTACTTAAATTTGACGCAAAAAAGGGATGCAACAGGAGGACTTCCCAAGAGGACACCCATCCTAGTACTACTCTCGCCCA
This sequence comes from Persicaria maculosa, assembly GCA_963922045.1. Classification (NCBI taxonomy): domain Eukaryota; kingdom Viridiplantae; phylum Streptophyta; class Magnoliopsida; order Caryophyllales; family Polygonaceae; genus Persicaria; species Persicaria maculosa. The sequence goes on along the minus strand of OY998261.1, from coordinate 56,054,787 downwards.
AGCACGCTTAACTTCGGAGTTCTGATGGGATCCGGTGCATTAGTGCTGGTATGGTCGCATCCGTTCACTTATGCAAACATTTCGCTCTTATCCCTTCACGACACCGTCACTTTTCTGTCGAGCCTCCGGTTTTCGATTGTAATATCTTCGGACGAAGATCGTTTCGATACCGTTCCCTCGAAACCCCGACCAAAGGACACCCTCTTTACTACGGAGCCCGGTAAAAAAATTTAGAAATGAATATTAAAAGAATGCTAGCTCGGGCAGTACTTAAATTTGACGCAAAAAAGGGATGCAACACGAGGACTTCCCTGGAGGTCACCCATCCTAGTACTATTCTCGCCCAAGCACGCTTAACTTCGGAGTTCTGATGGGATCCGGTGCATTAGTGTTGGTATGGTCGCATCCGTTCACTTATGCAAACATTTCGCTCTTATCCCTTCACGACACCGTCACTTTTCCGTCGAGCCTCCGATTTTCGATTGTAATATCTTCGGACGAAGATCGTTTCGATACCGTTCCCTCGAAACCCCGACCAAAGGACACCCTCTTTACTACGGAGCCCGGAAAAAAAAATTTAGAAATGAATATTAAAAGAATCCTAGCTCGGACAGTACTTAAATTTGACGCAAAAAAGAGATGCAACATGAGGACTTCCCAGAAGGTCACCCATCCTAGTACTACTCTCGCCCAAGCACGCTTAACTTCAGAGATCTGATGGGATCTGGTGCATTAGTGCTAGTATGGTCGCATCCGTTCACTTATGCAAACATTTCGCTCTTATCCCTTCACGACACCGTCACTTTTCCGTCGAGCCTCCGATTTTCGATTGTAATATCTTCGGACGAAGATCGTTTCGGGATCTGGTGCATTAGTGCTGGTATGGTCGCATCCTTTCACTTATGCAAACATTTCGCTCTTATCCCTTCACGACACCGTCACTTTTCCGTCGAGCCTCCGATTTTCGATTGTAATATCTTCGGTCGAAGATCGTTTCCATACCGTTCCCTCGAAACCCCGACCAAAAGACACCCTCTTTAATACGGAGCCCGGAAAAAAAATTAAGAAATGAATATTAAAAGAATGCTAGCTCGGACAGTACTTAAATTTGACGCAAAAAAGGGATGCAACACAAGGACTTCCCAAGAGGTCAACCATCCTAGAACTACTCTCGCCCAAGCACGCTTAACTTCGGAGTTCTGATGGGATCCGGTGCATTAGTGCTGGTATGGTCGCATCCTTTCACTTATGCAAACATTTCGCTCTTATCCCTTCACGACACCGTCACTTTTCCGTCGAGCTTCCGGTTTTCGATTGTAATATCTTCGCACGAAGATCGTTTCGATACCGTTCCCTCGAAACCCCAACCAAAGGACACCCTCTTTACTACGGAGTCCGGAAAATTTTTTTAGAAATGAATATTAAAAGAATGCTAGCTCGGACAGTACTTAAATTTGACGCAAAAAATGGATGCAACACGAGGACTTCCCAGGGGGTTACCCATCCTAGTACTACTCTCGCCCAAGCAAGCTTAACATCGGTGTTCTGATGGGATCCGGTGCATTAGTGCTGGTATGGTCGCATCCGTTCACTTATGCAAACATTTCGCTCTTATCCCTTCACGACACCGTCACTTTTCCGTCGAGCCTCCGGTTTTCGATTGTAATATCTTCGGACGAAGATCGTTTCGATACCGTTCCCTCGAAACCCCGACCAAAGGACACCCTCTTTACTACGGAGCCCGGAAAAAAAATTTATGAATGAATATTAAAAGAATGCTAGCTCGGACAATACTTAAATTGACGCAAAAAAGGGATGCAACACGAGGACTTCCTAGGAGGTCACCCATCCTAGTACTACTCTCGCCCAAGCACGCTTAACTTCGGAGTTCTGATGGGATCCGTTGCATTAGTGCTTGTATGGTCGCATCCGTTCACTTATGCAAACATTTCGCTCTTATACCTTCACGACACCGTAACTTTTCCTTTGAGCCTCCGATTTTCGAATGTAATATCTTCGGACGAAGATCGTTTCGATACCGTTCCCTCGAAACCTCAACCAAAGGACACCCTCTATACTACGGAGCCCGGAAAAAAAATTAAGAAATGAATATGAGAAGAATGCTAGCTCGGACAGTACTTAAATTTAACGCAAAAAAGGGATGCAATACGAGGACTTCCCAGGAGGTCACCCATCCTAGTACTACTCTCGCCCAAGGATGCTTAACTTCGGAGTTCTGATGGGATCCGGTGCATTAGTGCTGGTATGGTCGCATCGGTTCACTTATGAAAACATTTCGCTCTTATCCCTTCACGACACCGTCACTTTTCCGTCGAGCCTCCGATTTTCGATTGTAATATCTTCGGACGAAGATCGTTTCGATACCGTTCCCTCGAAACCCCGACCAAAGGACACCCTCTTTACTACGGAGCCCGGAAAAAAAATTTATAAATGAATATTAAAAGAATGCTAGCTCGGACAATACTTAAATTGACGCAAAGAAGGGATGCAACACGAGGACTTCCCAGGAGGTCACCCATCCTAGTACTACTCTCGCCCAAGCACGCTTAACTTCGGAGTTCAGATGGGATCCGGTGCATTAGTGCTGGTATGGTCGCATCCGTTCACTTATGCAAACATTTCGCTCTTATCCCATCACGACACCGTCACTTTTCCGTCGAGCCTCCGATTTTCGATTGTAATATCTTCGGACGAAGATCGTTTCGATACCGTTCACTCGAAACCCCGACCAAAGGACACCCTCTTTACTACGGTGCCCGGAAAAAAATTTTAGAAATGAATATTAAAAGAATGCTAGCTCGGACAGTACTTAAATTTGACGCAAAAAAGGGATGCAACACGAGGAGTTCCCAGAAGGTCACCCATCCTAGTACTACTCTCGCCCAAGCAAGCTTAACTTCGGAGTTCAGATGGGATCTGGTGCATTAGTGCTGGTATGGTCGCATCCGTTCACTTATGCAAACATTTCGCTCTTATCCCTTCACGACACCGTCACTTTTCCGTCGAGCCTCCGATTTTCGATTGTAATATCTTCGGACGAAGATCGTTTCGATACCGTTCCGTCGAAACCCCGACCAAAGGACACCATCTTTACTACGGAGCCCGGTAAAAAAAATTTAGAAATGAATATTAAAAGAATGCTAGCTCGGACAGTATTTAAATTTGACGCAAAAAAGGGATGCAACACGAGGACTTCCCAAGAGGTCACCCATTCTAGTACTACTCTCGCCCAAGCACGCTTAACTTCGGAGTTCTGATGGGATCCGGTGTATTATTGCTGGTATGGTCGCATCCGTTCACTTATGCAAACATTTCGCTCTTATCCCTTCACGACACCGTCACTTTTCCGTCGAGCCTCTGATTTTCGATTGTAATATCTTCGGACGAAGATCGTTTCGATACCGTTCCCTCAAAACCCCGACCAAAGGACACCCTCTTTACTACGGAGCCCGGAAAAAAAAATTTAGAAATGAATATTAAAAGAATGCTAGCTCGGACAGTACTTAAATTTGACGCAAAAAAGGGATGCAACACGAGGACTTCCCAAGAGGACACCCATCCTAGTACTACTCTCTCCCAAGCACGCTTAACTTCGGAGTTCTGATGGGATCCGGTGCATTAGTGCTGGTATGGTCGCATCCGTTCACTTATGCAAACATTTCGCTCTTATCCCTTCACGACACCGTCACTTTTACGTCGAGCCTCCGATTTTCGATTGTAATATCTTCGGACGAAGATCGTTTCGATACCGTTCCCTCGAAACCCCGACCAAAGGACACCCTCTTTACTACGGAGCCCGGAAAAAAAAATTTAGAAATGAATATTAAAAGAATGCTAGCTCGGACAGTACTTAAATTTGACGCAAAAAAGGGATGTAACACGAGGACTTCCCAAAAGGTCACCCATCCTAGTACTACTCTCGCCCAAGCACGCTTAACTTCGAAGTTCTGATGGATCAAGTGCATTAGTGCTGGTATGGTCGCATCCGTTCACTTATGCAAACATTTCGCTCTTATCCCTTCACGACACGGTCACTTTTCCGTCGAGCCTCCGATTTTCGATTGTAATATCTTCGGACGAAGATCGTTTCGATACCGTTCCCTCGAAACCCCGACCAAAGGACACCCTCTTTACTACGGAGCCCGGAAAAAAAAATTTAGAAATGAATATTAAAAGAATGCTAGCTCGGACTGTACTTAAATTTGACGCAAAAAAGGGATGCAACACGAGGACTTCCCAAGAGGTCACCCATCCTAGTACTACTCTCGACCATGCACACTTAACTTCGGAGTTCTGATGGGATCCGGTGAATTAGTGCTAGTATGGTCGCATCCGTTCACTTATGCAAACATTTCGATCTTATGCCTTCACGGCACCGTCACTTTTCCGTTGAGCCTCCGATTTTCGATTGTAATATCTTCGGACGAAGATCGTTTCGATACCGTTCCCTCAAACCCCGACCAAAGGACACCCTCTTTACTACGGAGCCCGGTAAAAAAATTTAGAAATGAATATTAAAAGAATGCTAGCTCGGACAGTACTTAAATTTGACGCAAAAAAGGGATGCAACACGAGGACTTCCCAAGAGGACACCCATCCTAGTACTACTCTCTCCCAAGCACGCTTAACTTCGGAGTTCTGATGGGATCCGGTGCATTAGTGCTGGTATGGTCGCATCCGTTCACTTATGCAAACATTTCGCTCTTATCCCTTCACGACACCGTCACTTTTACGTCGAGCCTCCGATTTTCGATTGTAATATCTTTGGACGAAGATCGTTTCGGGATCCGGTGCATTAGTGCTGGTATGGTCGCATCCTTTCACTTATGCAAACATTTCGCTCTTATCCCTTCACGACACCGTCACTTTTCCGTCGAGCCTCCAGTTTCGATTGTAATATCATCGGACGAAGATCGTTTCGATACCGTTCCCTCGAAACCCCGACCAAAGGACACCCTCTTTACTACGGAGCCCGGAAAAAAAAATTTAGAAATGAATATTAAAAGAATGCTAGCTCGGACAGTACTTAAATTTGACGCAAAAAAGGGATGTAACACGAGGACTTCCCAAAAGGTCACCCATCCTAGTACTACTCTCGCCCAAGCACGCTTAACTTCGAAGTTCTGATGGATCAAGTGCATTAGTGCTGGTATGGTCGCATCCGTTCACTTATGCAAACATTTCGCTCTTATCCCTTCACGACACGGTCACTTTTCCGTCGAGCCTCCGATTTTCGATTGTAATATCTTCGGACGAAGATCGTTTCGATACCGTTCCCTCGAAACCCCGACCAAAGGACACCCTCTTTACTACGGAGCCCGGAAAAAAAAATTTAGAAATGAATATTAAAAGAATGCTAGCTCGGACTGTACTTAAATTTGACGCAAAAAAGGGATGCAACACGAGGACTTCCCAAGAGGTCACCCATCCTAGTACTACTCTCGACCATGCACACTTAACTTCGGAGTTCTGATGGGATCCGGTGAATTAGTGCTAGTATGGTCGCATCCGTTCACTTATGCAAACATTTCGATCTTATGCCTTCACGGCACCGTCACTTTTCCGTTGAGCCTCCGATTTTCGATTGTAATATCTTCGGACGAAGATCGTTTCGATACCGTTCCCTCAAACCCCGACCAAAGGACACCCTCTTTACTACGGAGGCCGGTAAAAAAATTTAGAAATGAATATTAAAAGAATGCTAGCTCGGGCAGTACTTAAATTTGACGCAAAAAAGGGATGCAACACGAGGACTTCCCAGGAGGTCACCCATCCTAGTACTACTCTCGCCCAAGCACGCTTAACTTCGGATATCTGATGGGATCTGGTGCATTAGTGCTGGTATGGTCGCATCCATTCACTTATGCAAACATTTCGCTCTTATCCCTTCACGACACCGTCACTTTTCCGTCGAGCCTCCGATTTTCGATTGTAATATCTTCGGACGAAGATCGTTTCGATACCGTTCCCTCGAAACCCCGACCAAAGGACACCCTCTTTACTACGGAGCCCGGTAAAAAAAAAATTAGAAATGAATATTAAAAGAATGCTAGCTCGGACAGTATTTAAATTTGACGCAAAAAAGGGATGCAACACGAGAACTTCCCAGGAGGTCACCCATCCTAGTACTACTCTCGCCCAACCACGCTTAACTTCGGAGTTCTGATGGGATCCGGTGCATTAGTGCTGGTATGGTCGCATCCGTTCACTTATGCAAACATTTCGCTCTTATCCCTTCACGACACCGTCACTTTTCCGTCGAGCCTCCGATTTTCGATTGTAATATCTTCGGACGAAGATCGTTTCGATACCGTTCCCTCGAAACCCCTACCAAAGAACACCCTCTTTACTACGGAGCCCGGTAAAAAAAATTTAGAAATGAATATTAAAAGAATGCTAGCTCGGACAGTATTTAAATTTGACGCAAAAAAGGGATGCAACACGAGGACTTCCCAGGAGGTCACCCATCCTAGTACTACTCTCGCCCAACCACGCTTAACTTCGGAGTTCTGATGGGATCCGGTGCATTAGTGCTGGTATGGTCGCATCTGTTCACTTGTGCAAACATTTCGCTCTTATCCCTTCACGACACCGTCACTTTTCCGTCGAGCCTCCGATTTTCGATTGTAATATCTTAAGACGAAGATCGTTTCGATACCGTTCCCTCGAAACCCCGACCAAAGTACACCCTCTTTACTACGGAGCCCGGAAAAAAAAATTTAGAAATGAATATTAAAAGAATGCTAGCTCGGACAGTACTTAAATTTGACGCAAAAAAGGGATGCATCACGAGGACTTCCCAGAAGGTCACCCATCCTAGTACTACTCTCGCCCAAGCACGCTTAACTTCGGAGATCTAATGGGATCTGGTGCATTAGTGCAGGTATGGTCGCATCCGTTCACTTATGCAAACATTTCGCTCTTATCCCTTCACGACACCGTCACTTTTCCGTCGAGCCTCCGATTTTCGATTGTAATATCTTCGGACGAAGATCGTTTCGATACCGTTCCCTCGAAACCCCGACCAAAGGACACCCTCTTTACTACGGAGCCCGGTAAAAAAAATTTAGAAATGAATATTAAAAGAATGCTAGCTCGGGCAGTACTTAAATTTGACGCAAAAAAGGGATGCAACACGAGGACTTCCCAGGAGGTCACCCATCCTAGTACTACTCTCGCCCAACCACGCTTAACTTCGGAGTTCTGATGGGATCCGGTGCATTAGTGCTGGTATGGTCGCATCCGTTCACTTATGCAAACATTTCGCTCTTATCCCTTCACGACACCGTCACTTTTCCGTCGAGCCTCCGATTTTCGATTATAATATCTTCGGACGAAGATCGTTTCGATACCGTTCCCTCGAAACCCCGACCAAAGGACACCCTCTTTACTACGGAGCCCGGAAAAAAAATTTAGAAATGAATATTAAAAGAATCCTAGCTCGGACAGTACTTAAATTTGACGCAAAAAAGGGATGCAACACGAGGACTTCCCAGAAGGTCACCCATCGTAATACTACTCTCGCCCAAGCATGCTTAACTTCGGAGATCTGATGGGATCTGGTGCATTAGTGCTGGTATGGTCGCATCCGTTCACTTATGCAAACATTTCGCTCTTATCCCTTCACGACACCGTCACTTTTCCGTCGAGCCTCCGATTTTCGATTATAATATCTTCGGACGAAGATCGTTTCGATACCTTTCCCTCGAAACCCCGACCAAAGGACACCCTCTTTACTACGGAGCCCGGTAAAAAAATTTAGAAATGAATATTAAAAGAATGCTAGCTCGGACAGTACTTAAATTTGACGCAAAAAAGGGATGCAACATGAGGACTTCCCAGAAGGTCACCCATCCTAGTACTACTCTCGCCCAAGCAAGCTTAATTTCGGAGTTCTGATGGGATCTGGTGCATTAGTGCTGGTATGGTCGCATCCGTTCACTTATGCAAACATTTCGCTCTTATCCCTTCACGACACCGTCACTTTTCCGTCGAGCCTCCGATTTTCGATTGTAATATCTTCGGACGAAGATCGTTTCGATACCGTTCCCTCGAAACCCCGACCAAAGGACACCCTCTTTACTACGGAGCCCGGTAAAAAAAAATTAGAAATGAATATTAAAAGAATGCTAGCTCGGACAGTACTTAAATTTGACGTTAAAAGGGATGCAACACGAGGACTTCCCAGGAGGTCACCCATCCTAGTACTACTCTCACCCAAGCACGCTTAACTTCGGAGTTCTGATGGGATCCAGTGCATTAGTGCTGGTATGGTCGCATCCGTTCAATTATGCAAACATTTCGCTCTTATCCCTTCACGACACCGTCACTTTTCCGTCGAGCCTCCGGTTTTCGATTGTAATATCTTCGGACGAAGATCGTTTCGATACCGTTCACTCGAAACCCCGACCACAGGACACCCTCTTTACTACGGAGCCCGGAAAAAAAAATTTAGAAATGAATATTAAAAGAATGCTAGCTCGGACAGCACTTAAATTTGACGCAAAAAAGGGATGCAACACGAGGACTTCCCAAGAGGTCACCCATGCTAGTACTACTCTCGCCCAAGCACACTTAACTTCGGAGTTCTGATGGGATCCGGTGAATTAGTGCTGGTATGGTCGCATCCGTTCACTGATGCAAACATTTCGCTCTTATCCCTTCACGACGCCGTCACTTTTCCGTCGAGCCTCCGATTTTCGATTGTAATATCTTCGAACGAAGATCGTTTCGATACCGTTCCCTCGAAACCCCGACCAAAGGACACCCTCTTTAATAAAGAGCCCGGAAAAAAAAATTTAGAAATGAATATTAAAAGAATGTTAGCTCGGACAGTACTTAAATTTGACGCAAAAAAGGGATGTAACACGACGACTTCCCAAAAGGTCACCCATCCTAGTACTACTCTCGCCCAAGCACGCTTAACTTCGAAGTTCTGATGGGATCAGGTGCATTAGTGCTGGTATGGTCGCATCCGTTCACTTATGCAAACATTTCGCTCTTATCCCTTCACGACACCATCACTTTTCCGTCGAGCCTCCGAATTTCGATTGTAATATCTTCGGACGAAGATCGTTTCGATACCGTTCCCTCGAAACCCCGACCAAAGGACACCCTCTTTACTACGGAGCCCGGTAAAAAAAATTTAGAAATGAATATTAAAAGAATCTTAGCTCGGACAGTATTTAAATTTGAAGCAAAAAAGGGATGCAACACGAGGACTTCCCAGGAGGTCACCCATTCTAGTACTACTCTCGCCCAAGCACGCTTAACTTCGGAGTTCTGATGGGATCCGGTGCATTAGTGCTGGTATGGTCGCATCCGTTCACTTATGCAAACATTTCGCTCATATCCCTTCACGACACCGTCACTTTTCCGTCGAGCCTCCGATTTTCGATTGTAATATCTTCGGACGAAGATCGTTTCGATACCGTTCTCTCGAAACCCCGACCAAAGGACACCCTCTTTACTACGGAGCCCGGAAAAAAAATTTAGAAATGAATATTAAAAGAATGCTAGCTCGGACTGTACTTAAATTTGACGCAAAAAAGGGATGCAACACGAGGACTTCCCAAGAGGTCACCCATCCTAGTACTACTCTCGACCATGCACACTTAACTTCGGAGTTCTGATGGGATCCGGTGAATTAGTGCTGGTATGGTCGCATCCGTTCACTTATGCAAACATTTCGATCTTATCCCTTCACGGCACCGTCACTTTTCCGTCGAGGCTCCGATTTTCGATTGTAATATATTCGGACGAAGATCGTTTCGATACCGTTCCCTCAAAACCCCGACCAAAGGACACCCTCTTTACTACGGAGCCCGGTAAAAAAATTTAGAAATGAATATTAAAAGAATGCTAGCTGGGGCAGTACTTAAATTTGACGCAAAAAAGGGATGCAACACGAGGACTTCCCAGGAGGTCACCCATCCTAGTACTACTCTCGCCCAACCACGCTTAACTTCGGAGTTCTGATGGGATCCGGTGCATTAGTGCTGGTATGGTCGCATCTGTTCACTTATGCAAACATTTCGCTCTTATCCCTTCACGACACCGTCACTTTTCCGTCGAGCCTCCGATTTTCGATTATAATATCTTCGGACGAAGATCGTTTCGATACCGTTCCCTCGAAACCCCGACCAAAGGACACCCTCTTTACTACGGAGCCCGGAAAAAAAATTTAGAAATGAATATTAAAAGAATCCTAGCTCGGATAGTACTTAAATTTGACGCAAAAAAGGGATGCAACACGAGGACTTCCCAGAAGGTCACCCATCGTAATACTACTCTCGCCCAAGCATGCTTAACTTCGGAGATCTGATGGGATCTGGTGCATTAGTGCTGGTATGGTCGCATCCGTTCACTTATGCAAACATTTCGCTCTTATCCCTTCACGACACCGTCACTTTTCCGTCGAGCCTCCGATTTTCGATTATAATATCTTCGGACGAAGATCGTTTCGATACCTTTCCCTCGAAACCCCGACCAAAGGACACCCTCTTTACTACGGAGCCCGGTAAAAAAATTTAGAAATGAATATTAAAAGAATGCTAGCTCGGACAGTACTTAAATTTGACGTTAAAAGGGATGCAACACGAGGACTTCCCAGGAGGTCACCCATCCTAGTACTACTCTCGCCCAAGCACGCTTAACTTCGGAGTTCTGATGGGATCCAGTGCATTAGTGCTGGTATGGTCGCATCCGTTCAATTATGCAAACATTTCGCTCTTATCCCTTCACGACACCGTCACTTTTCCGTCGAGCCTCCGGTTTTCGATTGTAATATCTTCGGACGAAGATCGTTTCGATACCGTTCACTCGAAACCCCGACCAAAGGACACCCTCTTTACTACGGAGCCCGGAAAAAAAAATTTAGAAATGAATATTAAAAGAATGCTAGCTCGGACAGCACTTAAATTTGACGCAAAAAAGGGATGCAACACGAGGACTTCCCAAGAGGTCACCCATCCTAGTACTACTCTCGCCCAAGCACACTTAACTTCGGAGTTCTGATGGGATCCGGTGAATTAGTGCTGGTATGGTCGCATCCGTTCACTGATGCAAACATTTCGCTCTTATCCCTTCACGACACCGTCACTTTTCCGTCGAGCCTCCGATTTTCGATTGTAATATCTTCGAACGAAGATCGTTTCGATACCGTTCTCTCGAAACCCCGACCAAAGGACACCCTCTTTACTAAAGAGCCCGGAAAAAAAAATTTAGAAATGAATATTAAAAGAATGCTAGCTCGGACAGTACTTAAATTTGACGCAAAAAAGGGATGTAACACGAGGACTTCCCAAAAGGTCACCCATCCTAGTACTACTCTCGCCCAAGCACGCTTAACTTCGAAGTTCTGATGGGATCAGGTGCATTAGTGCTGGTATGGTCGCATCCGTTCACTTATGCAAACATTTCGCTCTTATCCCTTCACGACACCATCACTTTTCCGTCGAGCCTCCGAATTTCGATTGTAATATCTTCGGACGAAGATCGTTTCGATACCGTTCCCTCGAAACCCCGACCAAAGGACACCCTCTTTACTACGGAGCCCGGTAAAAAAAATTTAGAAATGAATATTAAAAGAATCTTAGCTCGGACAGTATTTAAATTTGAAGCAAAAAAGGGATGCAACACGAGGACTTCCCAAGAGGTCACCCATCCTAGTACTACTCTCGCCCAAGCACACTTAACTTCGGAGTTCTGATGGGATCCGGTGAATTAGTGCTGGTATGGTCGCATCCGTTCACTGATGCAAACATTTCGCTCTTATCCCTTCACGACACCGTCACTTTTCCGTCGAGCCTCCGATTTTCGATTGTAATATCTTCGAACGAAGATCGTTTCGATACCGTTCCCTCGAAACCCCGACCAAAGGACACCCTCTTTACTAAAGAGCCCGGAAAAAAAAATTTAGAAATGAATATTAAAAGAATGCTAGCTCGGACAGTACTTAAATTTGACGCAAAAAAGGGATGTAACACGAGGACTTCCCAAAAGGTCACCCATCCTAGTACTACTCTCGCCCAAGCACGCTTAACTTCGAAGTTTTGATGGGATCAGGTGCATTAGTGCTGGTATGGTCGCATCCGTTCACTTATGCAAACATTTCGCTCTTATCCCTTCACGACACCATCACTTTTCCGTCGAGCCTCCGAATTTCGATTGTAATATCTTCGGACGAAGATCGTTTCGATACCGTTCCCTCGAAACCCCGACCAAAGGACACCCTCTTTACTACGGAGCCCGGTAAAAAAAATTTAGAAATGAATATTAAAAGAATCTTAGCTCGGACAGTATTTAAATTTGAAGCAAAAAAGGGATGCAACACGAGGACTTCCCAGGAGGTCACCCATTCTAGTACTACTCTCGCCCAAGCACGCTTAACTTCGGAGTTCTGATGGGATCCGGTGCATTAGTGCTGGTATGGTCGCATCCGTTCACTTATGCAAACATTTCGCTCATATCCCTTCACGACACCGTCACTTTTCCGTCGAGCCTCCGATTTTCGATTGTAATATCTTCGGACGAAGATCGTTTCGATACCGTTCTCTCGAAACCCCGACCAAAGGACACCCTCTTTACTACGGAGCCCGGAAAAAAAATTTAGAAATGAATATTAAAAGAATGCTAGCTCGGACTGTACTTAAATTTGACGCAAAAAAGGGATGCAACACGAGGACTTCCCAAGAGGTCACCCATCCTAGTACTACTCTCGACCATGCACACTTAACTTCGGAGTTCTGATGGGATCCGGTGAATTAGTGCTGGTATGGTCGCATCCGTTCACTTATGCAAACATTTCGATCTTATCCCTTCACGGCACCGTCACTTTTCCGTCGAGGCTCCGATTTTCGATTGTAATATATTCGGACGAAGATCGTTTCGATACCGTTCCCTCAAAACCCCGACCAAAGGACACCCTCTTTACTACGGAGCCCGGTAAAAAAATTTAGAAATGAATATTAAAAGAATGCTAGCTGGGGCAGCACTTAAATTTGACGCAAAAAAGGGATGCAACACGAGGACTTCCCAGGAGGTCACCCATCCTAGTACTACTCTCGCCCAACCACGCTTAACTTCGGAGTTCTGATGGGATCCGGTGCATTAGTGCTGGTATGGTCGCATCCGTTCACTTATGCAAACATTTCGCTCATATCCCTTCACGACACCGTCACTTTTCCGTCGAGCCTCCGATTTTCGATTGTAATATCTTCGGACGAAGATCGTTTCGATACCGTTCTCTCGAAACCCCGACCAAAGGACACCCTCTTTACTACGGAGCCCGGAAAAAAAATTTAGAAATGAATATTAAAAGAATGCTAGCTCGGACTGTACTTAAATTTGACGCAAAAAAGGGATGCAACACGAGGACTTCCCAAGAGGTCACCCATCCTAGTACTACTCTCGACCATGCACACTTAACTTCGGAGTTCTGATGGGATCCGGTGAATTAGTGCTGGTATGGTCGCATCCGTTCACTTATGCAAACATTTCGATCTTATCCCTTCACGGCACCGTCACTTTTCCGTCGAGGCTCCGATTTTCGATTGTAATATATTCGGACGAAGATCGTTTCGATACCGTTCCCTCAAAACCCCGACCAAAGGACACCCTCTTTACTACGGAGCCCGGTAAAAAAATTTAGAAATGAATATTAAAAGAATGCTAGCTGGGGCAGTACTTAAATTTGACGCAAAAAAGGGATGCAACACGAGGACTTCCCAGGAGGTCACCCATCCTAGTACTACTCTCGCCCAACCACGCTTAACTTCGGAGTTCTGATGGGATCCGGTGCATTAGTGCTGGTATGGTCGCATCTGTTCACTTATGCAAACATTTCGCTCTTATCCCTTCACGACACCGTCACTTTTCCATCGAGCCTCCGATTTTCGATTGTAATATCTTAAGACGAAGATCGTTTCGATACCGTTCCCTCGAAACCCCGACCAAAGGACACCCTCTTTATTACGGAGCCCGGAAAAAAAAATTTAGAAATGAATATTAAAAGAATGCTAGCTCGGACAGTACTTAAATTTGACGCAAAAAAGGGGATGCAACACGACGACTTCCCAGAAGGTCACCCATCCTAGTACTACTCTCGCCCAAGCACGCTTAACTTCGGAGATCTGATGGGATCTGGTGCATTAGTGCTGGTATGGTCGCATCCGTTCACTTATGCAAACATTTCGCTCTTATCCCTTCACGACACCGTCACTTTTCCTTCGAGCCTCCGATTTTCGATTGTAATATCTTCGGACGAAGATCGTTTCGATACCGTTCCCTCGAAACCCCGACCAAAGGACACCCTCTTTACTACGGAGCCCGGTAAAAAAAAATTAGAAATGAATATTAAAAGAATGCTAGCTCGGACAGTACTTAAATTTGACGTTAAAAGGGATGCAACACGAGGACTTCCCAGGAGGTCACCCATCCTAGTACTACTCTCGCCCAAGCACGCTTAACTTCGGAGTTCTGATGGGATCCAGTGCATTAGTGCTGGTATGGTCGCATCCGTTTAATTATGCAAACATTTCGCTCTTATCCCTTCACGACACCGTCACTTTTCCGTCGAGCCTCCGGTTTTCGATTGTAATATCTTCGGACGAAGATCGTTTCGATACCGTTCACTCGAAACCCCGACCAAAGGACACTCTCTTTACTACGGAGCCCGGAAAAAAAAATTTAGAAATGAATATTAAAAGAATGCTAGCTCGGACAGCACTTAAATTTGACGCAAAAAAGGGATGCAACACGAGGACTTCCCAAGAGGTCACCCATCCTAGTACTACTCTCACCCAAGCAGACTTAACTTCGGAGTTCTGATGGGATCCGGTGAATTAGTGCTGGTATGGTCGCATCCGTTCACTGATGCAAACATTTCGCTCTTATCCCTTCACGACACCGTCACTTTTCCGTCGAGCCTCCGATTTTCGATTGTAATATCTTCGAACGAAGATCGTTTCGATACCGTTCCCTCGAAACCCCGACCAAAGGACACCCTCTTTACTAAAGAGCCCGGAAAAAAAAATTTAGAAATGAATATTAAAAGAATGCTAGCTCGGACAGTACTTAAATTTGACGCAAAAAAGGGATGTAACACGAGGACTTCCCAAAAGGTCACCCATCCTAGTACTACTCTCGCCCAAGCACGCTTAACTTCGAAGTTCTGATGGGATCAGGTGCATTAGTGCTGGTATGGTCGCATCCGTTCACTTATGCAAACATTTCGCTCTTATCCCTTCACGACACCATCACTTTTCCGTCGAGCCTCCGAATTTCGATTGTAATATCTTCGGACGAAGATCGTTTCGATACCGTTCCCTCGAAACCCCGACCAAAGGACACCCTCTTTACTACGGAGCCCGGTAAAAAAAATTTAGAAATGAATATTAAAAGAATCTTAGCTCGGACAGTATTTAAATTTGAAGCAAAAAAGGGATGCAACACGAGGACTTCCCAAGAGGTCACCCATCCTAGTACTACTCTCGCCCAAGCACACTTAACTTCGGAGTTCTGATGGGATCTGGTGAATTAGTGCTGGTATGGTCGCATCCGTTCACTTATGCAAACATTTCGCTCTTATCCCTTCACGACACCGTCACTTTTCCTTCGAGCCTCCGATTTTCGATTGTAATATCTTCGGACGAAGATCGTTTCGATACCGTTCCCTCAAAACCCCGACCAAAGGACACCCTCTTTACTACGGAGCCCGGTAAAAAAATTTAGAAATGAATATTAAAAGAATGCTAGCTCGGGCAGTACTTAAATTTGACGCAAAAAAGGGATGCAACACGAGGACTTCCCAGGAGGTCACCCATCCTAGTACTACTCTCGCCCAAGCACGCTTAACTTCGGAGATCTGATGGGATCTGGTGCATTAGTGCTGGTATGGTCGCATCCGTTCACTTATGCAAACATTTCGCTCTTATCCCTTCACGACACCGTCACTTTTCCTTCGAGCCTCCGATTTTCGATTGTAATATCTTCGGACGAAGATCGTTTCGATACCGTTCCCTCGAAACCCCGACCAAAGGACACCCTCTTTACTACGGAGCCCGGTAAAAAAAAATTAGAAATGAATATTAAAAGAATGCTAGCTCGGACAGTACTTAAATTTGACGTTAAAAGGGATGCAACACGAGGACTTCCCAGGAGGTCACCCATCCTAGTACTACTCTCGCCCAAGCACGCTTAACTTCGGAGTTCTGATGGGATCCAGTGCATTAGTGCTGGTATGGTCGCATCCGTTCAATTATGCAAACATTTCGCTCTTATCCCTTCACGACACCGTCACTTTTCCGTCGAGCCTCCGGTTTTCGATTGTAATATCTTCGGACGAAGATCGTTTCGATACCGTTCACTCGAAACCCCGACCAAAGGACACTCTCTTTACTACGGAGCCCGGAAAAAAAAATTTAGAAATGAATATTAAAAGAATGCTAGCTCGGACAGCACTTAAATTTGACGCAAAAAAGGGATGCAACACGAGGACTTCCCAAGAGGTCACCCATCCTAGTACTACTCTCACCCAAGCAGACTTAACTTCGGAGTTCTGATGGGATCCGGTGAATTAGTGCTGGTATGGTCGCATCCGTTCACTGATGCAAACATTTCGCTCTTATCCCTTCACGACACCGTCACTTTTCCGTCGAGCCTCCGATTTTCGATTGTAATATCTTCGAACGAAGATCGTTTCGATACCGTTCCCTCGAAACCCCGACCAAAGGACACCCTCTTTACTAAAGAGCCCGGAAAAAAAAATTTAGAAATGAATATTAAAAGAATGCTAGCTCGGACAGTACTTAAATTTGACGCAAAAAAGGGATGTAACACGAGGACTTCCCAAAAGGTCACCCATCCTAGTACTACTCTCGCCCAAGCACGCTTAACTTCGAAGTTCTGATGGGATCAGGTGCATTAGTGCTGGTATGGTCGCATCCGTTCACTTATGCAAACATTTCGCTCTTATCCCTTCACGACACCATCACTTTTCCGTCGAGCCTCCGAATTTCGATTGTAATATCTTCGGACGAAGATCGTTTCGATACCGTTCCCTCGAAACCCCGACCAAAGGACACCCTCTTTACTACGGAGCCCGGTAAAAAAAATTTAGAAATGAATATTAAAAGAATCTTAGCTCGGACAGTATTTAAATTTGAAGCAAAAAAGGGATGCAACACGAGGACTTCCCAAGAGGTCACCCATCCTAGTACTACTCTCGCCCAAGCACACTTAACTTCGGAGTTCTGATGGGATCTGGTGAATTAGTGCTGGTATGGTCGCATCCGTTCACTGATGCAAACATTTCGCTCTTATCCCTTAACGACACCGTCACTTTTCCGTCGAGCCTCCGATTTTCGATTGTAATATCTTCGAACGAAGATCGTTTCGATACCGTTCCCTCGAAACCCCGACCAAAGGACACCCTCTTTACTAAAGAGCCCGGAAAAAAAAATTTAGAAATGAATATTAAAAGAATGCTAGCTCGGACAGTACTTAAATTTGACGCAAAAAAGGGATGTAACACGAGGACTTCCCAAAAGGTCACCCATCCTAGTACTACTCTCGCCCAAGCACGCTTAACTTCGAAGTTCTGATGGGATCAGGTGCATTAGTGCTGGTATGGTCGCATCCGTTCACTTATGCAAACATTTCGCTCTTATCCCTTCACGACACCATCACTTTTCCGTCGAGCCTCCTAATTTCGATTGTAATATCTTCGGACGAAGATCGTTTCGATACCGTTCCCTCGAAACCCCGACCAAAGGACACCCTCTTTACTACGGAGCCCGGTAAAAAAAATTTAGAAATGATAATTAAAAGAATCTTAGCTCGGACAGTATTTAAATTTGAAGCAAAAAAGGGATGCAACACGAGGACTTCCCAGGAGGTCACCCATTCTAGTACTACTCTCGCCCAAGCACGCTTAACTTCGGAGTTCTGATGGGATCCGGTGCATTAGTGCTGGTATGGTCGCATCCGTTCACTTATGCAAACATTTCGCTCATATCCCTTCACGACACCGTCACTTTTCCGTCGAGCCTCCGATTTTCGATTGTAATATCTTCGGACGAAGATCGTTTCGATACCGTTCTCTCGAAACCCCGACCAAAGGACACCCTCTTTACTACGGAGCCCGGAAAAAAAATTTAGAAATGAATATTAAAAGAATGCTAGCTCGGACTGTACTTAAATTTGACGCAAAAAAGGGATGCAACACGAGGACTTCCCAAGAGGTCACCCATCCTAGTACTACTCTCGACCATGCACACTTAACTTCGGAGTTCTGATGGGATCCGGTGAATTAGTGCTGGTATGGTCGCATCCGTTCACTTATGCAAACATTTCGATCTTATCCCTTCACGGCACCGTCACTTTTCCGTCGAGGCTCCGATTTTCGATTGTAATATATTCGGACGAAGATCGTTTCGATACCGTTCCCTCAAAACCCCGACCAAAGGACACCCTCTTTACTACGGAGCCCGGTAAAAAAATTTAGAAATGAATATTAAAAGAATGCTAGCTGGGGCAGTACTTAAATTTGACGCAAAAAAGGGATGCAACACGAGGACTTCCCAGGAGGTCACCCATCCTAGTACTACTCTCGCCCAACCACGCTTAACTTCGGAGTTCTGATGGGATCCGGTGCATTAGTGCTGGTATGGTCGCATCTGTTCACTTATGCAAACATTTCGCTCTTATCCCTTCACGACACCGTCACTTTTCCGTCGAGCCTCCGATTTTCGATTGTAATATCTTAAGACGAAGATCGTTTCGATACCGTTCCCTCGAAACCCCGACCAAAGGACACCCTCTTTATTACGGAGCCCGGAAAAAAAAAATTTAGAAATGAATATTAAAAGAATGCTAGCTCGGACAGTACTTAAATTTGACGCAAAAAAGGGGATGCAACACGAGGACTTCCCAGAAGGTCACCCATCCTAGTACTACTCTCGCCCAAGCACGCTTAACTTCGGAGATCTGATGGGATCTGGTGCATTAGTGCTGGTATGGTCGCATCCGTTCACTTATGCAAACATTTCGCTCTTATCCCTTCACGACACCGTCACTTTTCCTTCGAGCCTCCGATTTTCGATTGTAATATCTTCGGACGAAGATCGTTTCGATACCGTTCCCTCGAAACCCCGACCAAAGGACACCCTCTTTACTACGGAGCCCGGTAAAAAAAAATTAGAAATGAATATTAAAAGAATGCTAGCTCGGACAGTATTTAAATTTGACGCAAAAAAGGGATGCAACACGAGGACTTCCCAGGAGGTCACCCATCATAGTACTACTCTCGCCCAAGCACGCTTAACTTCGGAGTTCTAATGGGATCCGGTGCATTACTGCTGGTATGGTCGCATCCGTTCACTTATGCAAACATTTCGCTCTTATCCCTTCACGACACCGTCACTTTTTCGTCGAGCCTCCGATTTTCGATTGTAATATCTTCGGACGAAGATCGTTTCGATACCGTTCCCTCGAAACCCCGACCAAAGGACACCCTCTTTACTACGGAGCCCGGTAAAAAAATTTAGAAATGAATATTAAAAGAATGCTAGCTCGGACAGTATTTAAATTTGACGCAAAAAAGGGATGCAACACGAGGACTTCCCAGGAGGTCACCCATCATAGTACTACTCTCGCCCAAGCACGCTTAACTTCGGAGTTCTAATGGGATCCGGTGCATTACTGCTGGTATGGTCGCATCCGTTCACTGATGCAAACATTTCGCTCTTATCCCTTAACGACACCGTCACTTTTCCGTCGAGCCTCCGATTTTCGATTGTAATATCTTCGGACGAAGATCGTTTCGATACCGTTCCCTCGAAACCCCGACCAAAGGACACCCTCTTTACTAAAGAGCCCGGAAAAAAAAATTTAGAAATGAATATTAAAAGAATGCTAGCTCGGACAGTACTTAAATTTGACGCAAAAAAGGGATGCAACACGAGGACTTCCCAAGAGGTCACCCATCCTAGTACTACTCTCGCCCAAGCACGCTTAACTTCGAAGTTCTGATGGGATCAGGTGCATTAGTGCTGGTATGGTCGCATCCGTTCACTTATGCAAACATTTCGATCTTATCCCTTCACGGCACCGTCACTTTTCCGTCGAGGCTCCGATTTTCGATTGTAATATATTCGGACGAAGATCGTTTCGATACCGTTCCCTCAAAACCCCGACCAAAGGACACCCTCTTTACTACGGAGCCCGGTAAAAAAATTTAGAAATGAATATTAAAAGAATGCTAGCTGGGGCAGTACTTAAATTTGACGCAAAAAAGGGATGCAACACGAGGACTTCCCAGGAGGTCACCCATCCTAGTACTACTCTCGCCCAACCACGCTTAACTTCGGAGTTCTGATGGGATCCGGTGCATTAGTGCTGGTATGGTCGCATCTGTTCACTTATGCAAACATTTCGCTCTTATCCCTTCACGACACCGTCACTTTTCCGTCGAGCCTCCGATTTTCGATTGTAATATCTTAAGACGAAGATCGTTTCGATACCGTTCCCTCGAAACCCCGACCAAAGGACACCCTCTTTATTACGGAGCCCGGAAAAAAAAAATTTAGAAATGAATATTAAAAGAATGCTAGCTCGGACAGTACTTAAATTTGACGCAAAAAAGGGGATGCAACACGAGGACTTCCCAGAAGGTCACCCATCCTAGTACTACTCTCGCCCAAGCACGCTTAACTTCGGAGATCTGATGGGATCTGGTGCATTAGTGCTGGTATGGTCGCATCCGTTCACTTATGCAAACATTTCGCTCTTATCCCTTCACGACACCGTCACTTTTCCTTCGAGCCTCCGATTTTCGATTGTAATATCTTCGGACGAAGATCGTTTCGATACCGTTCCCTCGAAACCCCGACCAAAGGACACCCTCTTTACTACGGAGCCCGGTAAAAAAAAATTAGAAATGAATATTAAAAGAATGCTAGCTCGGACAGTATTTAAATTTGACGCAAAAAAGGGATGCAACACGAGGACTTCCCAGAAGGTCACCCATCCTAGTACTACTCTCGCCCAAGCACGCTTAACTTCGGAGATCTGATGGGATCCGGTGCATTACTGCTGGTATGGTCGCATCCGTTCACTTATGCAAACATTTCGCTCTTATCCCTTCACGACACCGTCACTTTTTCGTCGAGCCTCCGATTTTCGATTGTAATATCTTCGGACGAAGATCGTTTCGATACCGTTCCCTCGAAACCCCGACCAAAGGACACCCTCTTTACTACGGAGCCCGGTAAAAAAATTTAGAAATGAATATTAAAAGAATGCTAGCTCGGACAGTATTTAAATTTGACGCAAAAAAGGGATGCAACACGAGGACTTCCCAGGAGGTCACCCATCATAGTACTACTCTCGCCCAAGCACGCTTAACTTCGGAGTTCTAATGGGATCCGGTGCATTACTGCTGGTATGGTCGCATCCGTTCACTGATGCAAACATTTCGCTCTTATCCCTTAACGACACCGTCACTTTTCCGTCGAGCCTCCGATTTTCGATTGTAATATCTTCGGACGAAGATCGTTTCGATACCGTTCCCTCGAAACCCCGACCAAAGGACACCCTCTTTACTACGGAGCCCGGTAAAAAAATTTAGAAATGAATATTAAAAGAATGCTAGCTCGGACAGTACTTAAATTTGACGCAAAAAAGGGATGCAACACGAGGACTTCCCAGGAGGTCACCCATCATAGTACTACTCTCGCCCAAGCACGCTTAACTTCGGAGTTCTAATGGGATCAGGTGCATTACTGCTGGTATGGTCGCATCCGTTCACTGATGCAAACATTTCGCTCTTATCCCTTAACGACACCGTCACTTTTCCGTCGAGCCTCCTAATTTCGATTGTAATATCTTCGAACGAAGATCGTTTCGATACCGTTCCCTCAAAACCCCGACCAAAGGACACCCTCTTTACTAAAGAGCCCGGAAAAAAAAATTTAGAAATGAATATTAAAAGAATGCTAGCTCGGACTGTACTTAAATTTGACGCAAAAAAGGGATGCAACACGAGGACTTCCCAAGAGGTCACCCATCCTAGTACTACTCTCGACCATGCACGCTTAACTTCGGAGTTCTGATGGGATCAGGTGCATTAGTGCTGGTATGGTCGCATCCGTTCACTTATGCAAACATTTCGATCTTATCCCTTCACGACACCGTCACTTTTCCGTCGAGCCTCCTAATTTCGATTGTAATATATTCGGACGAAGATCGTTTCGATACCGTTCCCTCAAAACCCCGACCAAAGGACACCCTCTTTACTACGGAGCCCGGTAAAAAAATTTAGAAATGAATATTAAAAGAATGCTAGCTGGGGCAGCACTTAAATTTGACGCAAAAAAGGGATGCAACACGAGGACTTCCCAGGAGGTCACCCATCCTAGTACTACTCTCGCCCAACCACGCTTAACTTCGGAGTTCTGATGGGATCCGGTGCATTAGTGCTGGTATGGTCGCATCCGTTCACTTTTGCAAACATTTCGCTCATATCCCTTCACGACACCGTCACTTTTCCGTCGAGCCTCCGATTTTCGATTGTAATATCTTCGGACGAAGATCGTTTCGATACCGTTCTCTCGAAACCCCGACCAAAGGACACCCTCTTTACTACGGAGCCCGGAAAAAAAATTTAGAAATGAATATTAAAAGAATGCTAGCTCGGACTGTACTTAAATTTGACGCAAAAAAGGGATGCAACACGAGGACTTCCCAAGAGGTCACCCATCCTAGTACTACTCTCGACCATGCACACTTAACTTCGGAGTTCTGATGGGATCCGGTGAATTAGTGCTGGTATGGTCGCATCCGTTCACTTATGCAAACATTTCGATCTTATCCCTTCACGGCACCGTCACTTTTCCGTCGAGGCTCCGATTTTCGATTGTAATATATTCGGACGAAGATCGTTTCGATACCGTTCCCTCAAAACCCCGACCAAAGGACACCCTCTTTACTACGGAGCCCGGTAAAAAAATTTAGAAATGAATATTAAAAGAATGCTAGCTGGGGCAGTACTTAAATTTGACGCAAAAAAGGGATGCAACACGAGGACTTCCCAGGAGGTCACCCATCCTAGTACTACTCTCGCCCAACCACGCTTAACTTCGGAGTTCTGATGGGATCCGGTGCATTAGTGCTGGTATGGTCGCATCTGTTCACTTATGCAAACATTTCGCTCTTATCCCTTCACGACACCGTCACTTTTCCATCGAGCCTCCGATTTTCGATTGTAATATCTTAAGACGAAGATCGTTTCGATACCGTTCCCTCGAAACCCCGACCAAAGGACACCCTCTTTATTACGGAGCCCGGAAAAAAAAATTTAGAAATGAATATTAAAAGAATGCTAGCTCGGACAGTACTTAAATTTGACGCAAAAAAGGGGATGCAACACGAGGACTTCCCAGAAGGTCACCCATCCTAGTACTACTCTCGCCCAAGCACGCTTAACTTCGGAGATCTGATGGGATCTGGTGCATTAGTGCTGGTATGGTCGCATCCGTTCACTTATGCAAACATTTCGCTCTTATCCCTTCACGACACCGTCACTTTTCCTTCGAGCCTCCGATTTTCGATTGTAATATCTTCGGACGAAGATCGTTTCGATACCGTTCCCTCGAAACCCCGACCAAAGGACACCCTCTTTACTACGGAGCCCGGTAAAAAAAAATTAGAAATGAATATTAAAAGAATGCTAGCTCGGACAGTACTTAAATTTGACGTTAAAAGGGATGCAACACGAGGACTTCCCAGGAGGTCACCCATCCTAGTACTACTCTCGCCCAAGCACGCTTAACTTCGGAGTTCTGATGGGATCCAGTGCATTAGTGCTGGTATGGTCGCATCCGTTCAATTATGCAAACATTTCGCTCTTATCCCTTCACGACACCGTCACTTTTCCGTCGAGCCTCCGGTTTTCGATTGTAATATCTTCGGACGAAGATCGTTTCGATACCGTTCACTCGAAACCCCGACCAAAGGACACTCTCTTTACTACGGAGCCCGGAAAAAAAAATTTAGAAATGAATATTAAAAGAATGCTAGCTCGGACAGCACTTAAATTTGACGCAAAAAAGGGATGCAACACGAGGACTTCCCAAGAGGTCACCCATCCTAGTACTACTCTCACCCAAGCAGACTTAACTTCGGAGTTCTGATGGGATCCGGTGAATTAGTGCTGGTATGGTCGCATCCGTTCACTGATGCAAACATTTCGCTCTTATCCCTTCACGACACCGTCACTTTTCCGTCGAGCCTCCGATTTTCGATTGTAATATCTTCGAACGAAGATCGTTTCGATACCGTTCCCTCGAAACCCCGACCAAAGGACACCCTCTTTACTAAAGAGCCCGGAAAAAAAAATTTAGAAATGAATATTAAAAGAATGCTAGCTCGGACAGTACTTAAATTTGACGCAAAAAAGGGATGTAACACGAGGACTTCCCAAAAGGTCACCCATCCTAGTACTACTCTCGCCCAAGCACGCTTAACTTCGAAGTTCTGATGGGATCAGGTGCATTAGTGCTGGTATGGTCGCATCCGTTCACTTATGCAAACATTTCGCTCTTATCCCTTCACGACACCATCACTTTTCCGTCGAGCCTCCTAATTTCGATTGTAATATCTTCGGACGAAGATCGTTTCGATACCGTTCCCTCGAAACCCCGACCAAAGGACACCCTCTTTACTACGGAGCCCGGTAAAAAAAATTTAGAAATGATAATTAAAAGAATCTTAGCTCAGACAGTATTTAAATTTGAAGCAAAAAAGGGATGCAACACGAGGACTTCCCAGGAGGTCACCCATTCTAGTACTACTCTCGCCCAAGCACGCTTAACTTCGGAGTTCTGATGGGATCCGGTGCATTAGTGCTGGTATGGTCGCATCCGTTCACTTATGCAAACATTTCGCTCATATCCCTTCACGACACCGTCACTTTTCCGTCGAGCCTCCGATTTTCGATTGTAATATCTTCGGACGAAGATCGTTTCGATACCGTTCTCTCGAAACCCCGACCAAAGGACACCCTCTTTACTACGGAGCCCGAAAAAAAAATTTAGAAATGAATATTAAAAGAATGCTAGCTCGGACTGTACTTAAATTTGACGCAAAAAAGGGATGCAACACGAGGACTTCCCAGGAGGTCACCCATCCTAGTACTACTCTCGCCCAACCACGCTTAACTTCGGAGTTCTGATGGGATCCGGTGCATTAGTGCTGGTATGGTCGCATCTGTTCACTTATGCAAACATTTCGCTCTTATCCCTTCACGACACCGTCACTTTTCCGTCGAGCCTCCGATTTTCGATTGTAATATCTTAAGACGAAGATCGTTTCGATACCGTTCCCTCGAAACCCCGACCAAAGGACACCCTCTTTATTACGGAGCCCGGAAAAAAAAAATTTAGAAATGAATATTAAAAGAATGCTAGCTCGGACAGTACTTAAATTTGACGCAAAAAAGGGGATGCAACACGAGGACTTCCCAGAAGGTCACCCATCCTAGTACTACTCTCGCCCAAGCACGCTTAACTTCGGAGATCTGATGGGATCTGGTGCATTAGTGCTGGTATGGTCGCATCCGTTCACTTATGCAAACATTTCGCTCTTATCCCTTCACGACACCGTCACTTTTCCTTCGAGCCTCCGATTTTCGATTGTAATATCTTCGGACGAAGATCGTTTCGATACCGTTCCCTCGAAACCCCGACCAAAGGACACCCTCTTTACTACGGAGCCCGGTAAAAAAAAATTAGAAATGAATATTAAAAGAATGCTAGCTCGGACAGTATTTAAATTTGACGCAAAAAAGGGATGCAACACGAGGACTTCCCAGGAGGTCACCCATCATAGTACTACTCTGGCCCAAGCACGCTTAACTTCGGAGTTCTAATGGGATCCGGTGCATTACTGCTGGTATGGTCGCATCCGTTCACTTATGCAAACATTTCGCTCTTATCCCTTCACGACACCGTCACTTTTCCGTCGAGCCTCCGATTTTCGATTGTAATATCTTCGGACGAAGATCATTTCGATACCGTTCCCTCGAAACCCCGACCAAAGGACACCCTCTTTACTACGGAGCCCGGAAAAAAAAATTTAGAAATGAATATTAAAAGAATGCTAGCTCGGACAGTACTTAAATTTGACGCAAAAAAGGGATGCAACACGAGGACTTCCCAGGAGGTCACCCATCCTAGTAATACTCTCGCCCAAGCACGCTTAACTTCGGAGTTCTGATGGGATCCGGTGCATTAGTGCTGGTATGGTCGCATCCGTTCACTTATGCAAACATTTCGCTCTTATCCCTTCACGACACCGTCACTTTTCCGTCGAGCCTCCGATTTTCGATTGTAATATCTTCGGACGAAGATCATTTCGATACCGTTCCCTCGAAACCCCGACCAAAGGACACCCTCTTTACTACGGAGCCCGGAAAAAAAAATTTAGAAATGAATATTAAAAGAATGCTAGCTCGGACAGTACTTAAATTTGACGCAAAAAAGGGATGCAACACGAGGACTTCCCAAGAGGACACCCATCCTAGTACTACTCTCGCCAAAGCAAACTTAACTTCGGAGTTCTATTGGGATCCGGTGAATTAGTACTGGTATGGTCGCATCCGTTCACTTATGCAAACATTTCGCTCTTATCCCTTCACGACACCGTCACTTTTCCGTCGAGCCTCCGATTTTCGATTGTAATATCTTCGGACGAAGATCGTTTCGATACCGTACCCTCGAAACCCCGACCAAAGGACACCCTCTTTACTACGGAGCCTGGTAAAAAAAAATTAGAAATGAATATTAAAAGAATGCTAGCTCGGACAGTACTTAAATTTGACGTTAAAAGGGATGCAACACGAGGACTTCCCAGGAGATCACCCATCCTAGTACTACTCTCGCCCAAGCACGCTTAACTTCGGAGTTCTGATGGGATTCGGTGCATTAGTGCTGGTATGGTCGCATCCGTTCAATTATGCAAACATTTCGCTCTTATCCCTTCACGACACCGTCACTTTTCCGTCGAGCCTCCGGTTTTCGATTGTAATATCTTCGGACGAAGATCGTTTCGATACCGTTCCCTCGAAACCCCGACCAAAGGACACCCTCTTTACTACGGAGCCCGGAAAAAAAAATTTAGAAATGAATATTAAAAGAATGCTAGCTCGGACAGTACTTAAATTTGACGCAAAAAAGGGATGCAACACGAGGACTTCCCAAGAGGTCACCCATCCTAGTACTACTCTCGCCCAAGCACACTTAACTTCGGAGTTCTGATGGGATCCGGTGAATTAGTGCTGGTATGGTCGCATCCATTCACTTATGCAAACATTTCGCTCTTATCCCTTCACGACACCGTCACTTTTCCGTCGAGCCTCCGATTTTCGATTGTAATATCTTCGGACGAAGATCGTTTCGATACCGTTCCCTCAAAACCCCGACCAAAGGACACCCTCTTTACTAAGGAGCCCGGAAAAAAAAATTTAGAAATGAATATTAAAAAAATGCTAGCTCGGACAGTACTTAAATTTGACGTAAAAAAGGGATGTAACACGAGGACTTCCCAAAAGGTCACCCACCCTAGTACTACTCTCGCCCAAGCACGCTTAACTTCGGAGTTCTGATGGGATCAGGTGCATTAGTGCTGGTATGGTCGCATCCGTTCACTTATGCAAACATTTCGCTCTTCTCCCTTCACGACACCATCACTTTTCCGTCGAGCCTCCGAATTTCGATTGTAATATCTTCGGACGAAGATCGTTTCGATACCGTTCCCTCGAAACCCCGACCAAAGGACACCCTCTTTACTACGGAGCCCGGTAAAAAAAATTTAGAAATGAATATTAAAAGAATGCTAACTCGGACAGTATTTAAATTTGACGCAAAAAAGGGATGCAACACGAGGACTTCCCAGGAGGTCACCCATTCTAGTACTACTCTCGCCCAAGCACGCTTAACTTCGGAGTTCTGATGGGATCCGGTGCATTAGTGCTGGTATGGTCGCATCCGTTCACTTATGCAAACATTTCGCTCTTATCCCTTCACGACACCGTCACTTTTCCGTCGAGCCTCCGATTTTCGATTGTAATATCTTCGGACGAAGATCGTTTCGATACCGTTCCCTCGAAACCCCGACCAAAGGACACCCTCTTTACTACGGAGCCCGGTAAAAAAAATTAGAAATGAATATTAAAAGAATGCTAGCTCGGACAGTACTTAAATTTGACGTTAAAAGGGATGCAACACGAGGACTTCCCAGGAGGCCACCCATCCTAGTACTACTCTCGCCCAAGCACGCTTAACTTCGGAGTTCTGATGGGATTCGGTGCATTAGTGCTGGTATGGTCGCATCCGTTCAATTATGCAAACATTTCGCTCTTATCCCTTCACGACACCGTCACTTTTCCGTCGAGCCTCCGGTTTTCGATTGTAATATCTTCGGACGAAGATCGTTTCGATACCGTTCCCTCGAAACCCCGACCAAAGGACACCCTCTTTACTACGGAGCCCGGAAAAAAAAATTTAGAAATGAATATTAAAAGAATGCTAGCTCGGACAGTACTTAAATTTGACGCAAAAAAGGGATGCAACACGAGGACTTCCCAAGAGGTCACCCATCCTAGTACTACTCTCGCCCAAGCACACTTAACTTCGGAGTTCTGATGGGATCCGGTGAATTAGTGCTGGTATGGTCGCATCCATTCACTTATGCAAACATTTCGCTCTTATCCCTTCACGACACTGTCACTTTTCCGTCGAGCCTCCGATTTTCGATTGTAATATCTTCGGACGAAGATCGTTTCGATACCGTTCCCTCGAAACCCCGACCAAAGGACACCCTCTTTACTAAGGAGCCCGGAAAAAAAAAATTAGAAATGAATGTCAAAAGAATGCTAGCTCGGACAGTACTTAAATTTGACGTAAAAAAGGGATGTAACACGAGGACTTCCCAAAAGGTCACCCACCCTAGTACTACTCTCGCCCAAGCACGCTTATCTTCGGAGTTCTGATGGGATCAGGTGCATTAGTGCTGGTATGGTCGCATCCGTTCACTTATGCAAACATTTCGCTCTTCTCCCTTCACGACACCATCACTTTTCCGTCGAGCCTCCGAATTTCGATTGTAATATCTTCGGACGAAGATCGTTTCGATACCGTTCCCTCGAAACCTCGACCAAAGGACACCCTCTTTACTACGGAGCCCGGTAAAAAAAATTTAGAAATGAATATTAAAAGAATACTAGCTCGGACAGTATTTAAATTTGACGCAAAAAATGGATGCAACACGAGGACTTCCCAGGAGGTCACCCATTCTAGTACTACTCTCGCCCAAGCACGCTTAACTTTGGAGTTCTGATGGGATCCGGTGCATTAGTGCTGGTATGGTCGCATCCGTTCACTTATGCAAACATTTCGCTCTTATCCCTTCACGACACCGTCACTTTTCCGTCGAGCCTCCGATTTTCGATTGTAATATCTTCGGACGAAGATCGTTTCGATACCGTTCTCTCGAAACCCCGACCAAAGGACACCCTCTTTACTACGGAGCCCGGAAAAAAAAATTTAGAAATGAATATTAAAAGAATGCTAGCTCGGACTGTACTTAAATTTGACGCAAAAAAGGGATGCAACACGAGGACTTCCCAAGAGGTCACCCATCCTAGTACTACTCTCGACCAAGCACACTTAACTTCGGAGTTCTGATGGGATCCGGTGAATTAGTGCTGGTATGGTCGCATCCGTTCACTTATGCAAACATTTCGATCTTATCCCTTCACGGCACCGTCACTTTTCCGTCGAGCCTCCGATTTTCGATTGTAATATCTTCGGACGAAGATCGTTTTGATACCGTTCCCTCAAAACCCCGACCAAAGGACACCCTCTTTACTACGGAGCCCGGTAAAAAAATTTAGAAATGAATATTAAAAGAATGCTAGCTCGGGCAGTACTTAAATTTGACGCAAAAAAGGGATGCAACACGAGGACTTCCCAGGAGGTCACCCATCCTAGTACTACTCTCGCCCAACCACGCTTAACTTCGGAGTTCTGATGGGATCCGGTGCATTAGTGCTGGTATGGTCGCATCTGTTCACTTATGCAAACATTTCGCTCTTATCCCTTCACGACACCGTCACTTTTCCGTCGAGCCTCCGATTTTCGATTGTAATATCTTAAGACGAAGATCGTTTCGATACCGTTCCCTCGATACCCCGACCAAAGGACACCCTCTTTACTACGGAGCCCGGAAAAAAAATTTAGAAATGAATATTAAAAGAAAGCTAGTTCGGACAGTACTTAAATTTGACGCAAAAAAGGGATGCAACACGAGGACTTCCCAGAAGGTCACCCATCCTAGTACTACTCTCGCCCAAGCACGCTTAACTTCGGAGATCTGATGGGATCTGGTGCATTAGTGCTGGTATGGTCACATCCGTTCACTTATGTAAACATTTCGCTCTTATCCCTTCACGACACCGTCACTTTTCCGTCGAGCCTCCGATTTTCGATTGTAATATCTTCGGACGAAGATCATTTCGATACCGTTCCCTCGAAACCCCGACCAAAGGACACCCTCTTTACTACGGAGCCCGGAAAAAAAATTTAGAAATGAATATTAAAAGAATCCTAGCTCGGACAGTACTTAAATTTGACGCAAAAAAGGGATGCAACACGAGGACTTCCAGAAGGTCACCCATCCTAGTACTACTCTCGCCCAAGCACGCTTAACTTCGGAGATCTGATGGGATCTGGTGCATTAGTGCTGGTATGGTCGCATCCGTTCAATTATGCAAACATTTCGCTCTTATCCCTTCACAACATCGTCACTTTTCCGTCGAGCCTCCGATTTTCGATTGTAATATCTTCGGACGAAGATCGTTTCGATACCGTTCCCTCGAAACCCCGACCAAAGGACAACCTCTTTACTACGGAGCCCGGTAAAAAAAAAATTAGAAATGAATATTAAAAGAATGCTAGCTCGGACAGTATTTAAATTTGACGCAAAAAAGAGATGCAACACGAGGACTTCCCAGGAGGTCACCCATCCTAGTACTACTCTCGCCCAAGCACGCTTAACTTCGGAGTTCTGATGGGATCCGGTGCATTAGTGCTGGTATGGTCGCATCCGTTCACTTATGCAAACATTTCGCTCTTATCCCTTCACGACACCGTCACTTTTCCGTCGAGCCTCCGATTTTCGATTGTAATATCTTCGGACGAAGATCGTTTCGATACCGTTCCCTCGAAACCCCGACCAAAGGACACCCTCTTTACTATGGAGCCCGGTAAAAAAAATTTAGAAATGAATATTAAAAGAATGCTAGCTCGGACAGTATTTAAATTTGACGCAAAAAAGGGATGCAACACGAGGACTTCCCAAGAGGACACCCATCCTAGTACTACTCTCGCCAAAGCAAACTTAACTTCGGAGTTCTGATGGGATCCGGTGAATTAGTGCTGGTATGGTCGCATCCGTTCACTTATGCAAACATTTCGCTCTTATCCCTTCACGACACCGTCACTTTTCCGTCGAGCCTCCGATTTTCGATTGTAATATCTTCGGACGAAGATCGTTTCGATACCGTTCCCTCGAAACCCCGACCAAAGGACACCCTCTTTACTACGGAGCCCGGTAAAAAAAATTTAGAAATGAATATTAAAAGAATGCTAGCTCGGACAGTATTTAAATTTGACGCAAAAAAGGGATGCAACACGAGGACTTCCCAAGAGGACACCCATCCTAGTACTACTCTCGCCAAAGCAAACTTAACTTCGGAGTTCTGATGGGATCCGGTGAATTAGTGCTGGTATGGTCGCATCCGTTCACTTATGCAAACATTTCGCTCTTATCCCTTCACGACACCGTCACTTTTCCGTCGAGCCTCCGATTTTCGATTGTAATATCTTCGGACGAAGATCGTTTCGATACCGTTCCCTCGAAACCCCGACCAAAGGACACCCTCTTTACTACGGAGCCCGAAAAAAAAAATTCAGAAATGAATATTAAAAGAATGCTAGCTCGGACAGTACTTAAATTTGACGCAAAAAAGGGATGCAACACGAAGACTTCCCAGGAGGTCACCCATCCTAGTACTACTCTCGCCCAAGCACGCTTAACTTCGGAGTTCTGATGGGATCCGGTGCATTAGTGCTGGTATGGTCGCATCCGTTCACTTATGCAAACATTTCGCTCTTATCCCTTCACGACACCGTCACTTTTCCGTCGAGCCTCCGATTTTCGTTTGTAATATCTTCGGACGATGATCGTTTCGATACCGTTCCCTCGAAACCCCGACCAAAGGACACCCTCTTTACTACGGAGCCCGAAAAAAAAAATTCAGAAATGAATATTAAAAGAATGCTAGCTCGGACATTACTTAAATTTGACGCAAAAAAGGGATGCAACACGAAGACTTCCCAGGAGGTCACCCATCCTAGTACTACTCTCGCCCAAGCACGCTTAACTTCGAAGTTCTGATGGGATCCGGTGCATTAGTGCTGATATGGTCGCATCTGTTCACTTATGCAAACATTTCGCTCTTATCACTTCACGACACCGTCACTTTTCCGTCGAGCCTCCGATTTTCGATTGTAATATCTTCGGACGAAGATCGTTTCGATACCGTTCCCTCGAAACCCCGACTAAAGGACACCCTCTTTACTACGGAGCCCGGAAAAAAAAATTCAGAAATGAATATTAAAAGAATGCTAGCTCGGACAATACTTAAATTTGACGCAAAAAAGGGATGCAACACGAGGACTTCCCAGGAGGTCACCCATCCTAGTAATACTCTCGCCCAAGCATGCTTAACTTCGGAGTTCTGATGGGATCCGGTGCATTAGTGCTGGTATGGTCGCATTCGTTCACTTATGCAAACATTTCGCTCTTATCCCTTCACGACACCGTCACTTTTCCGTCGAGCCTCCGATTTTCGATTGTAATATCTTCGGACGAAGATCGTTTCGATACCGTTCCCTCGAAACCCCGACCAAAGGACACCCTCTTTACTACGGAGCCCGGAAAAAAAAATTCAGAAATGAATATTAAAAGAATGCTAGCTCGGACAGTACTTAAATTTGACGCAAAAAAGGGATGCAACACGAGGACTTCCCAGGAGGTCACCCATCCTAGTACTACTCTCGCCCAAGCACGCTAAGCTTCGGAGTTCTGATGGGATCCGGTGCATTAGTGCTGGTATGGTCGCATCCGTTCACTTATGCAAACATTTCGCTCTTATCCCTTCACGACACCGTCACTTTTCCGTCGAGCCTCCGATTTTCGATTTTAATATCTTCGGACGAAGATCGTTTCGATACCGTTCCCTCGAAACCCCGACCAAAGGACACCCTCTTTACTACGGAGCCCGGAAAAAAAAATTCAGAAATGAATATTAAAAGAATGCTAGCTCGGACAGTACTTAAATTTGACGCAAAAAAGGGATGCAACACGAGGACTTCCCAGGAGGTCACCCATCCTAGTACTACTCTCGGCCAAGCACGCTTAACTTCGGAGTTCTGATGGGATCCGGTGCATTAGTGCTGGTATGGTCGCATCCGTTCACTTATGCAAACATTTCGCTCTTATCCCTTCACGACACCGTCACTTTTCCGTCGAGCCTCCGATTTTGGATTATAATATCTTCGGACGAAGATCGTTTCGATACCGTTCCCTCGAAACCCCGACCAAAGGACACCCTCTTTACTACGGAGCCCGGAAATAAAAATTCAGAAATGAATATTTAAAGAATGCTAGCTCGGACAGTACTTAAATTTGACGCAAAAAAGGAATGCAACACGAGGACTTCCCAGGAGGTCACCCATCCTAGTACTACTCTCGCCCAAGCACGCTTAACTTCGGAGTTCTGATGGGATCCGGTGCATTAGTGCTGGTATGGTCGCATCCGTTCACTTATGCAAACATTTCGTTCTTATCCCTTCACGACACCGTCACTTTTCCGTCGAGCCTCCGATTTTGGATTGTAATATCTTCGGACGAAGATCGTTTCGATACCGTTCCCTTGAAACCCCGACCAAAGGACACCCTCTTTACTACGGAGCCCGGAAAAAAAAATTCAGAAATGAATATTAAAAGAATGCTAGCTCGGACAGTACTTAAATTTGACGCAAAAAAGGGATGCAACACGAGGACTTCCCAGGAGGTCACCCATCCTAGTACTACTCTCGCCCAAGCACGCTAAGCTTCGGAGTTCTGATTGGATCCGGTGCATTAGTGCTGGTATGGTCGCATCCGTTCACTTATGCAAACATTTCGCTCTTATCCCTTCACGACACCGTCACTTTTCCGTCGAGCCTCCGATTTTCGATTGTAATATCTTCGGACGAAGATCGTTTCGATACCGTTCCCTCGAAACCCCGACCAAAGGACACCCTCTTTACTACGGAGCCCGGAAAAAAAAATTCAGAAATGAATATTAAAAGAATGCTAGCTCGGACAGTACTTAAATTTGACGCAAAAAAGGGATGCAACACGAGGACTTCCCAGGAGGTCACCCATCCTAGTACTACTCTCGCCCAAGCACGCTAAGCTTCGGAGTTCTGATGGGATCCGGTGCATTAGTGCTGGTATGGTCGCATCCGTTCACTTATGCAAACATTTCGCTCTTATCCCTTCACGACACCGTCACTTTTCCGTCGAGCCTCCGATTTTCGATTTTAATATCTTCGGACGAAGATCGTTTCGATACCGTTCCCTCGAAACCCCGACCAAAGGACACCCTCTTTACTACGGAGCCCGGAAAAAAAAATTCAGAAATGAATATTAAAAGAATGCTAGCTCGGACAGTACTTAAATTTGACGCAAAAAAGGGATGCAACACGAGGACTTCCCAGGAGGTCACCCATCCTAGTACTACTCTCGGCCAAGCACGCTTAACTTCGGAGTTCTGATGGGATCCGGTGCATTAGTGCTGGTATGGTCGCATCCGTTCACTTATGCAAACATTTCGCTCTTATCCCTTCACGACACCGTCACTTTTCCGTCGAGCCTCCGATTTTGGATTATAATATCTTCGGACGAAGATCGTTTCGATACCGTTCCCTCGAAACCCCGACCAAAGGACACCCTCTTTACTACGGAGCCCGGAAATAAAAATTCAGAAATGAATATTTAAAGAATGCTAGCTCGGACAGTACTTAAATTTGACGCAAAAAAGGAATGCAACACGAGGACTTCCCAGGAGGTCACCCATCCTAGTACTACTCTCGCCCAAGCACGCTTAACTTCGGAGTTCTGATGGGATCCGGTGCATTAGTGCTGGTATGGTCGCATCCGTTCACTTATGCAAACATTTCGTTCTTATCCCTTCACGACACCGTCACTTTTCCGTCGAGCCTCCGATTTTGGATTGTAATATCTTCGGACGAAGATCGTTTCGATACCGTTCCCTTGAAACCCCGACCAAAGGACACCCTCTTTACTACGGAGCCCGGAAAAAAAAATTCAGAAATGAATATTAAAAGAATGCTAGCTCGGACAGTACTTAAATTTGACGCAAAAAAGGGATGCAACACGAGGACTTCCCAGGAGGTCACCCATCCTAGTACTACTCTCGCCCAAGCACGCTAAGCTTCGGAGTTCTGATTGGATCCGGTGCATTAGTGCTGGTATGGTCGCATCCGTTCACTTATGCAAACATTTCGCTCTTATCCCTTCACGACACCGTCACTTTTCCGTCGAGCCTCCGATTTTCGATTGTAATATCTTCGGACGAAGATCGTTTCGATACCGTTCCCTCGAAACCCCGACCAAAGGACACCCTCTTTACTACGGAGCCCGGAAAAAAAAATTCAGAAATGAATATTAAAAGAATGCTAGCTCGGACAGTACTTAAATTTGACGCAAAAAAGGGATGCGACATGAGGACTTCCCAGGAGGTCACCCATCCTAGTACTACTCTCGCCCAAGCACGCTTAACTTCGGAGTTCTGATGGGATCCGGTGCATTAGTGCTGGTATGGTCGCATCCGTTCACTTATGCAAACATTTCGCTCTTATCCCTTCACGACACCGTCACTTTTCCGTCGAGCCTCCGATTTTCGATTGTAATATCTTCGGACGAAGATCGTTTCGATACCGTTCCCTCGAAACCCCGACCAAAGGACACCCTCTTTACTACGGAGCCCGGAAAAAAAATTCAGAAATGAATATTAAAAGAATGCTAGCTCGGACAGTACTTAAATTTGACGCAAAAAAGAGATGCAACACGAGGACTTCCCAGGAGGTCACCCATCCTAGTACTACTCTCGCCCAAGCACGCTTAACTTCGGAGTTCTGATGGGATCCGGTGCATTAGTGCTGGTATGGTCGCATCCGTTCACTTATGCAAACATTTCGCTCTTATCCCTTCACGACACCGTCACTTTTCCGTCGAGCCTCCGATTTTCGATTGTAATATCTTCGGACGAAGATCGTTTCGATACCGTTCCCTCGAAACCCCGACCAAAGGACACCCTCTTTACTACGGAGCCCGGAAAAAAAAATTCAGAAATGAATATTAAAAGAATGCTAGCTCGGACAGTACTTAAATTTGACGCAAAAAAGGGATGCAACACGAGGACTTCCCAGGAGGTCACCCATCCTAATACTACTCTCGCCCAAGCACGCTTAACTTCGGAGTTCTGATGGGATCCGGTGCATTAGTGCTGGTATGGTCGCATCCGTTCACTTATGCAAACATTTCGCTCTTATCCCTTCACGACACCGTCACTTTTCCGTCGAGCCTCCGATTTTCGATTTTAATATCTTCGGACGAAGATCGTTTCGATACCGTTCCCTCGAAACCCCGACCAAAGGACACCCTCTTTACTACGGAGCCCGGAAAAAAAAATTCAGAAATGAATATTAAAAGAATGCTAGCTCGGACAGTACTTAAATTTGACGCAAAAAAGGGATGCAACACGAGGACTTCCCAGGAGGTCACCCATCCTAGTACTACTCTCGGCCAAGCACGCTTAACTTCGGAGTTCTGATGGGATCCGGTGCATTAGTGCTGGTATGGTCGCATCCGTTCACTTATGCAAACATTTCGCTCTTATCCCTTCACGACACCGTCACTTTTCCGTCGAGCCTCCGATTTTCGATTGTAATATCTTCGGACGAAGATCGTTTCGATACCGTTCCCTTGAAACCCCGACCAAAGGACACCCTCTTTACTACGGAGCCCGGAAAAAAAAATTCAGAAATGAATATTAAAAGAATGCTAGCTCGGACAGTACTTAAATTTGACGCAAAAAAGGGATGCAACACGAGGACTTCCCAGGAGGTCACCCATCCTAGTACTACTCTCGCCCAAGCACGCTTAACTTCGGAGTTCTGATGGGATCCGGTGCATTAGTGCTGGTATGGTCGCATCCGTTCACTTATGCAAACATTTCGCTCTTATCCCTTCACGACACCGTCACTTTTCCGTCGAGCCTCCGATTTTCGATTGTAATATCTTCGGACGAAGATCGTTTCGATACCGTTCCCTCGAAACCCCGATCAAAGGACACCCTCTTTACTACGGAGCCCGGAAAAAAAAATTCAGAAATGAATATTAAAAGAATGCTAGCTCGGACAGTACTTAAATTTGACGCAAAAAAGGGATGCAACGCGAGGACTTCCCAGGAGGTCACCCATCCTAGTACTACTCTCGCCCTCTCGCCCAAGAACGCTTAACTTCGGAGTTCTGATGGGATCCGGTGCATTAGTGCTAGTATGGTCGCATCCATTCACTTATGCAAACATTTCGCTCTTATCCCTTCACGATACCGTCACTTTTCCGTCGAGCCTCCGATATTCGATTGTAATATCTTCGGACGAAGATCGTTTCGATACCGTTCCCTCGAAACCCCGACCAAAGGACACCCTCTTTACTACGGAGCCCGGAAAAAAAAATTCGGAAATGAATATTAAAAGAATGCTAGCTCGGACAGTACTTAAATTTGACGCAAAAAAGGGATGCGACACAAGGACTTCCCAGGAGGTCACCCATCCTAGTACTACTCTCGCCCAAGCACGCTTAACTTCGGAGTTCTGATGGGATCCGGTGCATTAGTGCTGGTATGGTCGCATCCGTTCACTTATGCAAACATTTCGCTCTTATCCCTTCACGACACCGTCACTTTTCCGTCGAGCCTCCGATTTTCGATTGTAATATCTTCGGACGAAGATCGTTTCGATACCGTTCCCTCGAAACCCCGACCAAAGGACACCCTCTTTACTACGGAGCCCGGAAAAAAAAATTCAGAAATGAATATTAAAAGAATGCTAGCTCGGACAGTACTTAAATTTGACGCAAAAAAGGGATGCAACACGAGGACTTCCCAGGAGGTCACCCATCCTAATACTACTCTCGCCCAAGCACGCTTAACTTCGGAGTTCTGATGGGATCCGGTGCATTAGTGCTAGTATGGTCGCATCCGTTCACTTTTGCAAACATTTCGCTCTTATCCCTTCACGACACCGTCACTTTTCCGTCGAGCCTCCGATTTTCGATTGTAATATCTTCGGACGAAGATCGTTTCGATACCGTTCCCCCGAAACCCCGACCAAAGGTCACCCTCTTTACTACGGAGCCCGGAAAAAAAAATTCAGAATTGAATATTAAAAGAATGCTAGCTCGGACACTACTTAAATTTGACGCAAAAAAGAGATGCAACACGAGGACATCCCAGGAGGTCACCCATCCTAGTACTACTCTCGCCCAAGCACGCTTAACTTCGGAGTTCTGATGGGATCCGGTGCATTAGTGCTGGTATGGTCGCATCCGTTCACTTATGCAAACATTTCGCACTTATCCCTTCACGACACCGTCACTTTTCCGTCGAGCCTCCGATTTTCGATTGTAATATCTTCGGACGAAGATCGTTTCGATACCGTTCCCTCGAAACCCCGACCAAAGGTCACCCTCTTTACTACGGAGCCCGGAAAAAAAAATTCAGAATTGAATATTAAAAGAATGCTAGCTCGGACACTACTTAAATTTGACGCAAAAAAGAGATGCAACACGAGGACATCCCAGGAGGTCACCCATCCTAGTACTACTCTCGCCCAAGCACGCTTAACTTCGGAGTTCTGATGGGATCCGGTGCATTAGTGCTGGTATGGTCGCATCCGTTCACTTATGCAAACATTTCGCACTTATCCCTTCACGACACCGTCACTTTTCCGTCGAGCCTCCGATTTTCGATTGTAATATCTTCGGACGAAGATCGTTTCGATACCGTTCCCTCGAAACCCCGACCAAAGGACACCCTCTTTACTACTGAGCCCGGAAAATAAAATTCAGATATGAATATTAAAAGAATGCTAGCTCGGACAGTACTTAAATTTGACGCATAAAAGGGATGCAACAAGAGGACTTCCCAGGAGGTCACCCATCCTAGTACTACTCTCGCCCAAGGACGCTTAACTTCGGAGTTCTGATGGGATCCGGTGCATTAGTGCTGGTATGGACGCATCCGTTCACTTATGCAAACATTTCGCTCTTACCCCTTCACGACACCGTCACTTTTCCGTCGAGCCTCCGATTTTCGATTGTAATATCTTCGGACGAAGATCGTTTCGATACCGTTCCCCCGAAACCCCGACCAAAGGTCACCCTCTTTACTACGGAGCCCGGAAAAAAAATTCAGAAATGAATATTAAAAGAATGCTAGCTCGGACACTACTTAAATTTTACGCAAAAAAGGGATGCAACACGAGGACTTCCCAGGAGGTCACCCATCCTAGTACTACTCTCGCCCAAGCACGCTTAACTTCGGAGTTCTGATGGGATCCGGTGCATTAGTGCTGGTATGGTCGGATCCGTTCACTTATGCAAACATTTCGCTCTTATCCCTTCACGACACCGTCACTTGGCCGTCGAGCCTCCGATTTTCGATTGTAATATCTTCGGACGAAGATCGTTTCGATACCGTTCCCCCGAAACCCCGACCAAAGGACACCCTCTTTACTACGGAGCCCGGAAAAAAAAATTCAGAAATGAATATTAAAAGAATGCTAGCTCGGAAAGTACTTAAATTTGACGCAAAAAAGGGATGCAACACGAGGACTTCCCAGGAGGTCACCCATCCTAGTACTACTCTCGCCCAAGAACGCTTAACTTCGGAGTTCTGATGGGATCCGGTGCATTAGTGCTGGTATGGTCGCATCCGTTCACTTATGCAAACATTTCGCTCTTATCCCTTCACGACACCGTCACTTTTCCGTCGAGCCTCCGATTTTCGATTGTAATATCTTCGGACGAAGATCGTTTCGATACCGATCCCTCGAAACCCCGACCAAAGGACACCCTCTTTACTACGGAGCCCGGAAAAAAAAATTCAGAAATGAATATTAAAAGAATGCTAGCTCGGACAGTACTTAAATTTGACGCAAAAAAGGGATGCAACACGAGGACTTCCCAGGAGGTTACCCATCCTAGTACTACTCTCGCCCAAGCACGCTTAACTTCGGAGTTCTGATGGGATCCGGTGCATTAGTGCTGGTATGGTCGCATCCGTTCACTTATGCAAACATTTCGCTCTTATCCCTTCACGACACCGTCACTTTTCCGTCGAGCCTCCGATTTTCGATTGTAATATCTTCGGACGAAGATCGTTTCGATACCGTTCCCCCGAAACCCCGACCAAAGGACACCCTCTTTACTACGGAGCCCGGAAAAAAAAATTCAGAAATGAATATTAAAAGAATGCTAGCTCGGACAGTACTTAAATTTGACGCAAAAAAGGGATGCAACACGAGGACTTCCCAGGAGGTCACCCATCCTAGTACTACTCTCGCCCAAGCACACTTAACTTCGGAGTTTTGATGGGATCCGGTGCATTACTGCTGGTATGGTCGCATCCGTTCACTTATGCAAACATTTCGCTCTTATCCCTTCACGACACCGTCACTTTTCCGTCGAGCCTCCGATTTTCGATTGTAATATCTTCGGATGAAGATCGTTTCGATACCGTTCCCCCGAAACCCCGACCAAAGGACACCCTCTTTACTACGGAGCCCGGAAAAAAAAATTCAGAAATGAATATTAAAAGAATGCTAGCTCGGACAGTACTTAAATTTGACGCAAAAAAGGGATGCAACACGAGGACTTCCCAGGAGGTTACCCATCCTAGTACTACTCTCGCCCAAGCACGCTTAACTTCGGAGTTCTGATGGGATCCGGTGCATTAGTGCTGGTATGGTCGCATCCGTTCACTTATGCAAACATTTCGCTCTTATCCCTTCACGACACCGTCACTTTTCCGTCGAGCCTCCGATTTTCGATTGTAATATCTTCGGACGAAGATCGTTTCGATACCGTTCCCCCGAAACCCCGACCAAAGGACACCCTCTTTACTACGGAGCCCGGAAAAAAAAATTCAGAAATGAATATTAAAAGAATGCTAGCTCGGACAGTACTTAAATTTGACGCAAAAAAGGGATGCAACACGAGGACTTCCCAGGAGGTCACCCATCCTAGTACTACTCTCGCCCAAGCACCCTTAACTTCGGAGTTCTGATGGGATCCGGTGCATTAGTGCTGGTATGGTCGCATCCGTTCACTTATGCAAACATTTTGCTCTTACCCCTTCACGACACCGTCACTTTTCCGTCGAGCCTCCGATTTTCGATTGTAATATCTTCGGACGAAGATCGTTTCGATACCGTTTCCCCGAAACCCCGACCAAAGGACACCCTCTTTACTACGGAGCCCGGAAAAAAAATTCAGAAATGAATATTAAAAGAATGCTAGCTCGGAAACTACTTAAATTTGACGCAAAAAAGAGATGCAACACGAGGACTTCCCAGGAGGTCACCCATCCTAGTACTACTCTCGCCCAAGCACGCTTAACTTTGGAGTTCTGATGGGATCCGGTGCATTAGTGCTGGTATGGTCGCATCCGTTCACTTATGCAAACATTTCGCTCTTATCCCTTCACGACACCGTCACTTTTCCGTCAAGCCTCCGATTTTCGATTGTAATATCTTCGGACGAAGATAGTTTCGATACCGTTCCCTCGAAACCCCGACCAAAGGACACCCTCTTTACTACGGAGCCCGGAAAAAAAAATTAAGAAATGAATATTAAAAGAATGCTAGCTCGGACAGTACTTAAATTTGACGCAAAACAGGGATGCAAGAGGAGGACTTCTCAGGAGGTCACCCATCCTAGTACTACTCTCGCCCAAGCACGCTTAACTTCGGAGTTCTGATGGGATCCTGTGCATTAGTGCTGGTATGGTCGCATCCGTTCACTTATGCAAACATTTCGCTCTTATCCCTTCACGACACCGTCACTTTTCCGTCGAGCCTCCGATTTTCGATAGTAATATCTTCGGACGAAGATCGTTTCGATACCGTTCCCCCGAAACCCCGACCAAAGGACACCCTCTTTACTACGGAGCCCGGAAAAAAAAATTCAGAAATGAATATTAAAAGAATGCTAGCTCGGAAAGTACTTAAATTTGACGCAAAAAAGGGATGCAACACGAGGACTTACCAGGAGGTCACCCATCCTAGTAGTACTCTCGCCCAAGCACGCTTAACTTCGGAGTTCTGATGGGATCCTGTGCATTAGTGCTGGTATGGTCGCATCCGTTCACTTATGCAAACATTTCGCTCTTATCCCTTCACGACACCGTCACTTTTCCGTCGAGCCTCCGATTTTCGATTGTAATATCTTCGGACGAAGATCGTTTCGATACCGTTCCCCCGAAACCCCGACCAAAGGACACCCTCTTTACTACGGAGCCCGGAAAAAAAAATTCAGAAATGAAAATTAAAAGAATGCTAGCTCGGAAAGTACTTAAATTTGACGCAAAAAAGGGATGCAACACGAGGACTTCCCAGGAGGTCACCCATCCTAGTACTACTCTCGCCCAAGCACGCTTAACTTCGGAGTTCTGATGGGATCCTGTGCATTAGTGCTGGTATGGTCGCATCCGTTCACTTATGCAAACATTTCGCTCTTATCCCTTCACGACACCGTCACTTTTCCGTCGAGCCTCCGATTTTCGATTGTAATATCTTCGGACGAAGATCGTTTCGATACCGTTCCCCCGAAACCCCGATCAAAGGACACCCTCTTTACTACGGAGCCCGGAAAAAAAAATTCAGAAATGAAAATTAAAAGAATGCTAGCTCGGAAAGTACTTAAATTTGACGCAAAAAAGGGATGCAACACGAGGACTTCCCAGGAGGTCACCCATCCTAGTACTACTCTCGCCCAAGCATGCTTAACTTCGGAGTTCTGATGGGATCCGGTGCATTAGTGCTGGTATGGTCGCATTCGTTCACTTATGCAAACATTTCGCTCTTATCCCTTCACGACACCGTCACTTTTCCGTCGAGCCTCCGATTTTCGATTGTAATATCTTCGGACGAAGATCGTTTCGATACCGTTCCCTCGAAACCCCGACCAAAGGACACCCTCTTTACTACGGAGCCCGGAAAAAAAAATTCAGAAATGAATATTAAAAGAATGCTAGCTCGGACAGTACTTAAATTTGACGCAAAAAAGGGATGCAACACGAGGACTTCCCAGGAGGTCACCCATCCTAGTACTACTCTCGCCCAAGCACGCTTAACTTCGGAGTTCTGATGGGATCCGGTGCATTAGTGCTGGTATGGTCGCATTCGTTCACTTATGCAAACATTTCGCTCTTATCCCTTCACGACACCGTCACTTTTCCGTCGAGCCTCCGATTTTCGATTGTAATATCTTCGGACGAAGATCGTTTCGATACCGTTCCCTCGAAACCCCGACCAAAGGACACCCTCTTTACTACGGAGCCCGGAAAAAAAAATTCAGAAATGAATATTAAAAGAATGCTAGCTCGGACAGTACTTAAATTTGACGCAAAAAAGGGATGCAACACGAGGACTTCCCAGGAGGTCACCCATCCTAGTACTACTCTCGCCCAAGCACGCTTAACTTCGGAGTTCTGATGGGATCCGGTGCATTAGTGCTGGTATGGTCGCATTCGTTCACTTATGCAAACATTTCGCTCTTATCCCTTCACGACACCGTCACTTTTCCGTCGAGCCTCCGATTTTCGATTGTAATATCTTCGGACGAAGATCGTTTCGATACCGTTCCCTCGAAACCCCGACCAAAGGACACCCTCTTTACTACGGAGCCCGGAAAAAAAAATTCAGAAATGAATATTAAAAGAATGCTAGCTCGGACAGTACTTAAATTTGACACAAAAAAGGGATGCAACGCGAGGACTTCCCAGGAGGTCACCCATCCTAGTACTACTCTCGCCCAAGCACACTTAACTTCGGAGTTTTGATGGGATCCGGTGCATTAGTGCTGGTATGGTCGCATCCGTTCACTTATGCAAACATTTCGCTCTTATCCCTTCACGACACCGTCACTTTTCCGTCGAGCCTCCGATTTTCGATTGTAATATCTTCGGATGAAGATCGTTTCGATACCGTTCCCCCGAAACCCCGACCAAAGGACACCCTCTTTACTACGGAGCCCGGAAAAAAAAATTCAGAAATGAATATTAAAAGAATGCTAGCTCGGACAGTACTTAAATTTGACGCAAAAAAGGGATGCAACACGAGGACTTCCCAGGAGGTCACCCATCCTAGTACTACTCTCGCCCAAGCACGCTTAACTTCGGAGTTCTGATGGGATCCGGTGCATTAGTGCTGGTATGGTCGCATCCGTTCACTTATGCAAACATTTTGCTCTTACCCCTTCACGACACCGTCACTTTTCCGTCGAGCCTCCGATTTTCGATTGTAATATCTTCGGACGAAGATCGTTTCGATACCGTTTCCCCGAAACCCCGACCAAAGGACACCCTCTTTACTACGGAGCCCGGAAAAAAAATTCAGAAATGAATATTAAAAGAATGCTAGCTCGGAAACTACTTAAATTTGACGCAAAA
Organism: Persicaria maculosa; assembly: GCA_963922045.1. NCBI lineage: Eukaryota > Viridiplantae > Streptophyta > Magnoliopsida > Caryophyllales > Polygonaceae > Persicaria > Persicaria maculosa. The sequence continues at coordinate 56,009,840 of OY998261.1, read as the reverse complement.
AAGAGATGCAACACGAGGACTTCCCAGGAGGTCACCCATCCTAGTACTACTCTCGCCCAAGCACGCTTAACTTTGGAGTTCTGATGGGATCCGGTGCATTAGTGCTGGTATGGTCGCATCCGTTCACTTATGCAAACATTTCGCTCTTATCCCTTCACGACACCGTCACTTTTCCGTCAAGCCTCCGATTTTCGATTGTAATATCTTCGGACGAAGATAGTTTCGATACCGTTCCCTCGAAACCCCGACCAAAGGACACCCTCTTTACTACGGAGCCCGGAAAAAAAAATTAAGAAATGAATATTAAAAGAATGCTAGCTCGGACAGTACTTAAATTTGACGCAAAACAGGGATGCAAGAGGAGGACTTCTCAGGAGGTCACCCATCCTAGTACTACTCTCGCCCAAGCACGCTTAACTTCGGAGTTCTGATGGGATCCTGTGCATTAGTGCTGGTATGGTCGCATCCGTTCACTTATGCAAACATTTCGCTCTTATCCCTTCACGACACCGTCACTTTTCCGTCGAGCCTCCGATTTTCGATAGTAATATCTTCGGACGAAGATCGTTTCGATACCGTTCCCCCGAAACCCCGACCAAAGGACACCCTCTTTACTACGGAGCCCGGAAAAAAAAATTCAGAAATGAATATTAAAAGAATGCTAGCTCGGAAAGTACTTAAATTTGACGCAAAAAAGGGATGCAACACGAGGACTTACCAGGAGGTCACCCATCCTAGTAGTACTCTCGCCCAAGCACGCTTAACTTCGGAGTTCTGATGGGATCCTGTGCATTAGTGCTGGTATGGTCGCATCCGTTCACTTATGCAAACATTTCGCTCTTATCCCTTCACGACACCGTCACTTTTCCGTCGAGCCTCCGATTTTCGATTGTAATATCTTCGGACGAAGATCGTTTCGATACCGTTCCCCCGAAACCCCGACCAAAGGACACCCTCTTTACTACGGAGCCCGGAAAAAAAAATTCAGAAATGAAAATTAAAAGAATGCTAGCTCGGAAAGTACTTAAATTTGACGCAAAAAAGGGATGCAACACGAGGACTTCCCAGGAGGTCACCCATCCTAGTACTACTCTCGCCCAAGCACGCTTAACTTCGGAGTTCTGATGGGATCCTGTGCATTAGTGCTGGTATGGTCGCATCCGTTCACTTATGCAAACATTTCGCTCTTATCCCTTCACGACACCGTCACTTTTCCGTCGAGCCTCCGATTTTCGATTGTAATATCTTCGGACGAAGATCGTTTCGATACCGTTCCCCCGAAACCCCGACCAAAGGACACCCTCTTTACTACGGAGCCCGGAAAAAAAAATTCAGAAATGAAAATTAAAAGAATGCTAGCTCGGAAAGTACTTAAATTTGACGCAAAAAAGGGATGCAACACGAGGACTTCCCAGGAGGTCACCCATCCTAGTACTACTCTCGCCCAAGCATGCTTAACTTCGGAGTTCTGATGGGATCCGGTGCATTAGTGCTGGTATGGTCGCATTCGTTCACTTATGCAAACATTTCGCTCTTATCCCTTCACGACACCGTCACTTTTCCGTCGAGCCTCCGATTTTCGATTGTAATATCTTCGGACGAAGATCGTTTCGATACCGTTCCCTCGAAACCCCGACCAAAGGACACCCTCTTTACTACGGAGCCCGGAAAAAAAAATTCAGAAATGAATATTAAAAGAATGCTAGCTCGGACAGTACTTAAATTTGACGCAAAAAAGGGATGCAACACGAGGACTTCCCAGGAGGTCACCCATCCTAGTACTACTCTCGCCCAAGCACGCTTAACTTCGGAGTTCTGATGGGATCCGGTGCATTAGTGCTGGTATGGTCGCATTCGTTCACTTATGCAAACATTTCGCTCTTATCCCTTCACGACACCGTCACTTTTCCGTCGAGCCTCCGATTTTCGATTGTAATATCTTCGGACGAAGATCGTTTCGATACCGTTCCCTCGAAACCCCGACCAAAGGACACCCTCTTTACTACGGAGCCCGGAAAAAAAAATTCAGAAATGAATATTAAAAGAATGCTAGCTCGGACAGTACTTAAATTTGACGCAAAAAAGGGATGCAACACGAGGACTTCCCAGGAGGTCACCCATCCTAGTACTACTCTCGCCCAAGCACGCTTAACTTCGGAGTTCTGATGGGATCCGGTGCATTAGTGCTGGTATGGTCGCATTCGTTCACTTATGCAAACATTTCGCTCTTATCCCTTCACGACACCGTCACTTTTCCGTCGAGCCTCCGATTTTCGATTGTAATATCTTCGGACGAAGATCGTTTCGATACCGTTCCCTCGAAACCCCGACCAAAGGACACCCTCTTTACTACGGAGCCCGGAAAAAAAAATTCAGAAATGAATATTAAAAGAATGCTAGCTCGGAAAGTACTTAAATTTGACGCAAAAAAGGGATGCAACACGAGGACTTCCCAGGAGGTCACCCATCCTAGTACTACTCTCGCCCAAGCACGCTTAACTTCGGAGTTCTGATGGGATCCGGTGCATTAGTGCTGGTATGGTCTCATCCGTTCACTTATGCAAACATTTCGCTCTTATCCCTTCACGACACCGTCACTTTTTCGTCGAGCCTCCGATTTTCGATTGTAATATCTTCGGATGAAGATCGTTTCGATACCGTTCCCCCGAAACCCCGACCAAAGGACACCCTCTTTACTACGGAGCCCGGAAAAAAAAATTCAGAAATGAATATTAAAAGAATGCTAGCTCGAACAGTACTTAAATTTGACGCAAAAACGGATGCAACACGAGGACTTCCCAGGAGGTCACCCATCCTAGTACTACTCTCGCCCAAGCACGCTTAACTTCGGAGTTCTGATGGGATCCGGTGCATTAGTGCTGGTATGGTCGCATCCGTTCACTTATGCAAACATTTCGCTCTTACCCCTTCACGACACCGTCACTTTTCCGTCGAGCCTCCGATTTTCGATTGTAATATCTTCGGACGAAGATCGTTTCGATACCGTTCCCCCGAAACCCCGACCAAAGGACACCCTCTTTACTACGGAGCCCGGAAAAAAAAATTCAGAAATGAATATTAAAAGAATGCTAGCTCGGACAGTACTTAAATTTGACGCAAAAAAGGGATGCAACACGAGGACTTCCCAGGAGGTCACCCATCCTAGTACTACTCTCGCCCAAGCACGCTTAACTTCGGAGTTCTGATGGGATCCGGTGAATTAGTGCTGGTATGGTCGCATTCGTTCACTTATGCAAACATTTCGCTCTTATCCCTTCACGACACCGTCACTTTTCCGTCGAGCCTCCGATTTTCGATTGTAATATCTTCGGACGAAGATCGTTTCGATACCGTTCCCTCGAAACCCCGACCAAAGGACACCCTCTTTACTACGGAGCCCGGAAAAAAAAATTCAGAAATGAATATTAAAAGAATGCTAGCTCGGACAGTACTTAAATTTGACGCAAAAAAGGGATGCAACACGAGGACTTCCCAGGAGGTCACCCATCCTAGTACTACTCTCTCCCAAGCACGCTTAACTTCGGAGTTCTGATGGGATCCGGTGCATTAGTGCTGGTATGGTCGCATCCATTCACTTATGCAAACATTTCGCTCTTATCCCTTCACGACACCGTCACTTTTCCGTCGAGCCTCCGATTTTCGATAGTAATATCTTCGGACGAAGATCGTTTCGATACCGTTCCCCCGAAACCCCGACCAAAGGACACCCTCTTTACTACGGAGCCCGGAAAAAAAAATTCAGAAATGAATATTAAAAGAATGCTAGCTCGGAAAGTACTTAAATTTGACGCAAAAAAGGGATGCAACACGAGGACTTCCCAGGAGGTCACCCATCCTAGTACTACTCTCGCCCAAGCACGCTTAACTTCGGAGTTCTGATGGGATCCGGTGCATTAGTGCTGGTATGGTCTCATCCGTTCACTTATGCAAACATTTCGCTCTTATCCCTTCACGACACCGTCACTTTTTCGTCGAGCCTCCGATTTTCGATTGTAATATCTTCGGATGAAGATCGTTTCGATACCGTTCCCCCGAAACCCCGACCAAAGGACACCCTCTTTACTACGGAGCCCGGAAAAAAAAATTCAGAAATGAATATTAAAAGAATGCTAGCTCGAACAGTACTTAAATTTGACGCAAAAACGGATGCAACACGAGGACTTCCCAGGAGGTCACCCATCCTAGTACTACTCTCGCCCAAGCACGCTTAACTTCGGAGTTCTGATGGGATCCGGTGCATTAGTGCTGGTATGGTCGCATCCGTTCACTTATGCAAACATTTCGCTCTTACCCCTTCACGACACCGTCACTTTTCCGTCGAGCCTCCGATTTTCGATTGTAATATCTTCGGACGAAGATCGTTTCGATACCGTTCCCCCGAAACCCCGACCAAAGGACACCCTCTTTACTACGGAGCCCGGAAAAAAAAATTCAGAAATGAATATTAAAAGAATGCTAGCTCGGACACTACTTAAATTTGACGCAAAAAAGAGATGCAACACGAGGACTTCCCAGGAGGTCACCCATCCTAGTACTACTCTCGCCCAAGCACGCTTAACTTTGGAGTTCTTATGGGATCCGGTGCATTAGTGCTGGTATGGTCGCATCCGTTCACTTATGCAAACATTTCGCACTTATCCCTTCACGACACCGTCACTTTTCCGTCGAGCCTCCGATTTTCGATTGTAATATCTTCGGACGAAGATCGTTTCGATACCGTTCCCTCGAAACCCCGACCAAAGGACACCCTCTTTACTACGGAGCCCGGAAAAAAAAATTCAGAAATGAATATTAAAAGAATGCTAGCTCGGACAGTACTTAAATTTGACGCAAAAAAGGGATGCAACACGAGGACTTCCCAGGAGGTCACCCATCCTAGTACTACTCTCGCCCAAGCACGCTTAACTTCGGAGTTCTGATGGGATCCGGTGCATTAGTGCTGGTATGGTCGCATCCGTTCACTTATGCAAACATTTCGCTCTTATCCCTTCACGACACCGTCACTTTTCCGTCGAGCCTCCGATTTTCGATTGTAATATCTTCGGACGAAGATCGTTTCGATACCGTTCCCCCGAAACCCCGACCAAAGGACACCCTCTTTACTACGGAGCCCGGAAAAAAAAATTCAGAAATGAATATTAAAAGAATGCTAGCTCGGACAGTACTTAAATTTGACGCAAAAAAGAGATGCAACACGAGGACTTCCTAGGAGGTCACCCATCCTAGTACTACTCTCGCCCAAGCACGCTTAACTTCGAAGTTCTGATGGGATCCGGTGCATTAGTGCTGGTATGGTCGCATCCGTTCACTTATGCAAACATTTCGCTCTTACCCCTTCACGACACCGTCACTTTTCCGTCGAGCCTCCGATTTTCGATTGTAATATCTTCGGACGAAGATCGTTTCGATACCGTTCCCCCGAAACCCCGACCAAAGGACACCCTCTTTACTACGGAGCCCGGAAAAAAAAATTCAGAAATGAATATTAAAAGAATGCTAGCTCGGACAGTACTTAAATTTGACGCAAAAAAGAGATGCAACACGAGGACTTCCCAGGAGGTCACCCATCCTAGTACTACTCTCGCCCAAGCACGCTTAACTTCGAAGTTCTGATGGGATCCGGTGCATTAGTGCTGGTATGGTCGCATCCGTTCACTTATGCAAACATTTCGCTCTTACCCCTTCACGACACCGTCACTTTTCCGTCGAGCCTCCGATTTTCGATTGTAATATCTTCGGACGAAGATCGTTTCGATACCGTTCCCCCGAAACCCCGACCAAAGGACACCCTCTTTACTACGGAGCCCGGAAAAAAAAATTCAGAAATGAATATTAAAAGAATGCTAGCTCGAACAGTACTTAAATTTGACGCAAAAACGGATGCAACACGAGGACTTCCCAGGAGGTCACCCATCCTAGTACTACTCTCGCCCAAGCACGCTTAACTTCGGAGTTCTGATGGGATCCGGTGCATTAGTGCTGGTATGGTCGCATCCGTTCACTTATGCAAACATTTCGCTCTTACCCCTTCACGACACCGTCACTTTTCCGTCGAGCCTCCGATTTTCGATTGTAATATCTTCGGACGAAGATCGTTTCGATACCGTTCCCCCGAAACCCCGACCAAAGGACACCCTCTTTACTACGGAGCCCGGAAAAAAAAATTCAGAAATGAATATTAAAAGAATGCTAGCTCGGACACTACTTAAATTTGACGCAAAAAAGAGATGCAACACGAGGACTTCCCAGGAGGTCACCCATCATAGTACTACTCTCGCCCAAGCACGCTTAACTTTGGAGTTCTTATGGGATCCGGTGCATTAGTGCTGGTATGGTCGCATCCGTTCACTTATGCAAACATTTCGCACTTATCCCTTCACGACACCGTCACTTTTCCGTCGTGCCTCCGATTTTCGATTGTAATATCTTCGGACGAAGATCGTTTCGATACCGTTCCCTCGAAACCCCGACCAAAGGACACCCTCTTTACTACGGAGCCCGGAAAAAAAAATTCAGAAATGAATATTAAAAGAATGCTAGCTCGGACAGTACTTAAATTTGACGCAAAAATGGGATGCAACACGAGGACTTCCCAGGAGGTCACCCATCCTAGTACTACTCTCGCCCAAGCACGCTTAACTTCGGAGTTCTGATGGGATCCGGTGCATTAGTGCTGGTATGGTCGCATCTGTTCACTTATGCAAACATTTCGCTCTTACCCCTTCACGACACCGTCACTTTTCCGTCGAGCCTCCGATTTTCGATTGTAATATCTTCGGACGAAGATCGTTTCGATACCGTTCCCCCGAAACCCCGACCAAAGGACACCCTCTTTACTACGGAGCCCGGAAAAAAAAATTCAGAAATAAATATTAAAAGAATGCTAGCTCGGACAGTACTTAAATTTGACGCAAAAAAGAGATGCAACACGAGGACTTCCCAGGAGGTCACCCATCCTAGTACTACTCTCGCCCAAGCACGCTTAACTTCGAAGTTCTGATGGGATCCGGTGCATTAGTGCTGGTATGGTCGCATCCGTTCACTTATGCAAACATTTCGCTCTTACCCCTTCACGACACCGTCACTTTTCCGTCGAGCCTCCGATTTTCGATTGTAATATCTTCGGACGAAGATCGTTTCGATACCGTTCCCCCGAAACCCCGACCAAAGGACACCCTCTTTACTACGGAGCCCGGAAAAAAAAATTCAGAAATGAATATTAAAAGAATGCTAGCTCGAACAGTACTTAAATTTGACGCAAAAACGGATGCAACACGAGGACTTCCCAGGAGGTCACCCATCCTAGTACTACTCTCGCCCAAGCACGCTTAACTTCGGAGTTCTGATGGGATCCGGTGCATTAGTGCTGGTATGGTCGCATCCGTTCACTTATGCAAACATTTCGCTCTTACCCCTTCACGACACCGTCACTTTTCCGTCGAGCCTCCGATTTTCGATTGTAATATCTTCGGACGAAGATCGTTTCGATACCGTTCCCCCGAAACCCCGACCAAAGGACACCCTCTTTACTACGGAGCCCGGAAAAAAAAATTCAGAAATGAATATTAAAAGAATGCTAGCTCGGACACTACTTAAATTTGACGCAAAAAAGAGATGCAACACGAGGACTTCCCAGGAGGTCACCCATCATAGTACTACTCTCGCCCAAGCACGCTTAACTTTGGAGTTCTTATGGGATCCGGTGCATTAGTGCTGGTATGGTCGCATCCGTTCACTTATGCAAACATTTCGCACTTATCCCTTCACGACACCGTCACTTTTCCGTCGAGCCTCCGATTTTCGTTTGTAATATCTTCGGACGAAGATCGTTTCGTTACCGTTCCCTCGAAACCCCGACCAAAGGACACCCTCTTTACTACGGAGCCCGGAAAAAAAAATTCAGAAATGAATATTAAAAGAATGCTAGCTCGGACAGTACTTAAATTTGACGCAAAAATGGGATGCAACACGAGGACTTCCCAGGAGGTCACCCATCCTAGTACTACTCTCGCCCAAGCACGCTTAACTTCGGAGTTCTGATGGGATCCGGTGCATTAATGCTGGTATGGTCGCATCCGTTCACTTATGCAAACATTTCGCTCTTATCCCTTCACGACACCGTCACTTTTCCGTCGAGCCTCCGATTTTCGATTTTAATATCTTCGGACGAAGATCGTTTCGATACCGTTCCCCCGAAACCCCGACCAAAGGACACCCTCTTTACTACGGAGCCCGGAAAAAAAAATTCAGAAATGAATATTAAAAGAATGCTAGCTCGGACAGTACTTAAATTTGACGCAAAAAAGAGATGCAACACGAGGACTTCCCAGGAGGTCACCCATCCTAGTACTACTCTCGCCCAAGCACGCTTAACTTCAAAGTTCTGATGGGATCCGGTGCATTAGTGCTGGTATGGTCGCATCCGTTCACTTATGCAAACATTTCGCACTTACCCCTTCACGACACCGTCACTTTTCCGTCGAGCCTCCGATTTTCGATTGTAATATCTTCGGACGAAGATCGTTTCGATACCGTTCCCCCGAAACCCCGACCAAAGGACGAAAAAAAAATTCAGAAATGAATATTAAAAGAATGCTAGCTCGGACAGTACTTAAATTTGACGCAAAAAAGAGATGCAACACGAGGACTTCCGAGGAGGTCACCCATCCTAGTACTACTCTCGCCCAAGCACGCTTAACTTCGAAGTTCTGATGGGATCCGGTGCATTAGTGCTGGTATGGTCGCATCCGTTCACTTATGCAAACATTTCGCTCTTACCCCTTCACGACACCGTCACTTTTCCGTCGAGCCTCCGATTTTCGATTGTAATATCTTCGGACGAAGATCGTTTCGATACCGTTCCCCCGAAACCCCGACCAAAGGACACCCTCTTTACTACGGAGCCCGGAAAAAAAATTCAGAAATGAATATTAAAAGAATGCTAGCTCGGACACTACTTAAATTTGACGCAAAAAAGGGATGCAACACGAGGACTTACCAGGGGGTCACCCATCCTAGTACTACTCTCGCCCAAGCACGCTTAACTTCGGAGTTCTGATGGGATCCGGTGCATTATTGCTTGTATGGTCGCATCCGTTCACTTATGCAAACATTTCGCTCTTATCCCTTCACGACACCGTCACTTTTCCGTCGAGCCTCCGATTTTCGATTGTAATATCTTCGGACGAAGATCGTTTCGATACCGTTCCCCCGAAACCCCGACCAAAGGACACCCTCTTTACTACGGAGCCCGGAAAAAAAAATTCAGAAATGAATATTAAAAGAATGCTAGCTCGGACAGTACTTAAATTTGACGCAAAAAAGGGATGCAACACGAGGGCTTCCCAGGAGGTCACCCATCCTAGTACTACTCTCGCCCAAGCACGCTTAACTTCGGAGTTCTGATGGGATCCGGTGCATTAGTGCTGGTATGGTCGCATCCGTTCACTTATGCAAACATTTCGCTCTTATCCCTTCACGACACCGTCACTTTTCCGTCGAGCCTCCGATTTTCGATTGTAATATCTTCGGACGAAGATCGTTTCGATACCGTTCCCCCGAAACCCCGACCAAAGGACACCCTCTTTACTACGGAGCCCGGAAAAAAAAATTCAGAAATGAATATTAAAAGAATGCTAGCTCGGACAGTACTTAAATTTGACGCAAAAAAGGGATGCAACACGAGGACTTCCCAGGAGGTCACCCATCCTAGTACTACTCTCGCCCAAGCACGCTTAACTTCGGAGTTCTGATGGGATCCGGTGCATTAGTGCTGGTATGGTCGCATCCGTTCACTTACGCAAACATTTCGCTCTTATCCCTTCACGACACCGTCACTTTTCCGTCGAGCCTCCGATTTTCGATTGTAATATCTTCGGACGAAGATCGTTTCGATACCGTTCCCTCGAAACCCCGACCAAAGGACACCCTCTTTACTACGGAGCCCGGGAAAAAAAATTCAGAAATGAATATTAAAAGAATGCTAGCTCGGACAGTACTTAAATTTGACGCAAAAAAGGGATGCAACACGAGGACTTCCCAGGAGGTCACCCATCCTAGTACTACTCTCGCCCAAGCACGCTTAAGTTCGGAGTTCTGATGGGATCCGGTGCATTAGTGCTGGTATGGTCGCATCCGTTCAGTTATGCAAACATTTCGCTCTTATCCCTTCACGACACCGTCACTTTTCCGTCGAGCCTCCGATTTTCGATTGTAATATCTTCGGACGAAGATCGTTTCGATACCGTTCCCTCGAAACCCCGACCAAAGGACACCCTCTTTACTACGGAGCCCGGGAAAAAAAATTCAGAAATGAATATTAAAAGAATGCTAGCTCGGACAGTACTTAAATTTGACGCAAAAAAGGGATGCAACACGAGGACTTCCCAGGAGGTCACCCATCCTAGTACTACTCTCGCCCAAGCACGCTTAACTTCGGAGTTCTGATGGGATCCGGTGCATTAGTGCTGGTATGGTCGCATCCGTTCACTTATGCAAACATTTCGCTCTTATCCCTTCACGACACCGTCACTTTTCCGTCGAGCCTCCGATTTTCGATTGTAATATCTTCGGACGAAGATCGTTTCGATACCGTTCCCTCGAAACCCCGACCAAAGGGCACCCTCTTTACTACGGAGCCCGGGAAAAAAAATTCAGAAATGAATATTAAAAGAATGCTAGCTCGGACAGTACTTAAATTTGACGCAAAAAAGGGATGCAACACGAGGACTTCCCAGGAGGTCACCCATCCTAGTACTACTCTCGCCCAAGCACGCTTAACTTCGGAGTTCTGATGGGATCCGGTGCATTAGTGCTGGTATGGTCGCATCCGTTCACTTATGCAAACATTTCGCTCTTATCCCTTCACGACACCGTCACTTTTCCGTCGAGCCTCCGATTTTCGATTGTAATATCTTCGGATGAAGATCGTTTCGATACCGTTCCCCCGAAACCCCGACCAAAGGACACCCTCTTTACTACGGAGCCCGGAAAAAAAAATTCAGAAATGAATATTAAAAGAATGCTAGCTCGGACAGTACTTAAATTTGACGCAAAAACGGATGCAACACGAGGGCTTCCCAGGAGGTCACCCATCCTAGTACTACTCTCGCCCAAGCACGCTTAACTTCGGAGTTCTGATGGGATCCGGTGCATTAGTGCTGGTATGGTCGCATCCGTTCACTTATGCAAACATTTCGCTCTTACCCCTTCACGACACCGTCACTTTTCCGTCGAGCCTCCGATTTTCGATTGTAATATCTTCGGACGAAGATCGTTTCGATACCATTCCCCCGAAACCCCGACCAAAGGACACCCTCTTTACTACGGAGCCCGGAAAAAAAAATTCAGAAATGAATATTAAAAGAATGCTAGCTCGGACACTTCTTAAATTTGACGCAAAAAAGAGATGCAACACGAGGACTTCCCAGCCCAGGAGGTCACCCATCCTAGTACTACTCTCGCCCAAGCACGCTTAACTTTGGAGTTCTTATGGGATCCGGTGCATTAGTGCTGGTATGGTCGCATCCGTTCACTTATGCAAACATTTCGCACTTATCCCTTCACGACACCGTCACTTTTCCGTCGAGCCTCCGATTTTCGATTGTAATATCTTCGGACGAAGATCGTTTCGATACCGTTCCCTCGAAACCCCGACCAAAGGACACCCTCTTTACTACGGAGCCCGGAAAAAAAAATTCAGAAATGAATATTAAAAGAATGCTAGCTCGGACAGTACTTAAATTTGACGCAAAAAAGGGATGCAACACGAGGACTTCCCAGGAGGTCACTCATCCTAGTACTACTCTCGCCCAAGCACGCTTAACTTCGGAGTTCTGATGGGATCCGGTGCATTAGTGCTGGTATGGTCGCATCCGTTCACTTATGCAAACATTTCGCTCTTATCCCTTCACGACACCGTCACTTTTCCGTCGAGCCTCCGATTTTCGATTGTAATATCTTCGGACGAAGATCGTTTCGATACCGTTCCCTCGAAACCCCGACCAAAGGACACCCTCTTTACTACGGAGCCCGGGAAAAAAAATTCAGAAATGAATATTAAAAGAATGCTAGCTCGGACAGTACTTAAATTTGACGCAAAAAAGGGATGCAACACGAGGACTTCCCAGGAGGTCACCCATCCTAGTACTACTCTCGCCCAAGCACGCTTAACTTCGGAGTTCTGATGGGATCCGGTGCATTAGTGCTGGTATGGTCGCATTCGTTCACTTATGCAAACATTTCGCTCTTATCCCTTCACGACACCGTCACTTTTCCGTCGAGCCTCCGATTTTCGATTGTAATATCTTCGGACGAAGATCGTTTCGATACCGTTCCCTCGAAACCCCGACCAAAGGACACCCTCTTTACTACGGAGCCCGGGAAAAAAAATTCAGAAATGAATATTAAAAGAATGCTAGCTCGGACAGTACTTAAATTTGACGCAAAAAAGGGATGCAACACGAGGACTTCCCAGGAGGTCACCCATCCTAGTACTACTCTCGCCCAAGCACGCTTAACTTCGGAGTTCTGATGGGATCCGGTGCATTAGTGCTGGTATGGTCGCATCCGTTCACTTATGCAAACATTTCGCTCTTATCCCTTCACGACACCGTCACTTTTCCGTCGAGCCTCCGATTTTCGATTGTAATATCTTCGGACGAAGATCGTTTCGATACCGTTCCCTCGAAACCCCGACCAAAGGACACCCTCTTTACTACGGAGCCCGGGAAAAAAAATTCAGAAATGAATATTAAAAGAATGCTAGCTCGGACAGTACTTAAATTTGACGCAAAAAAGGGATGCAACACGAGGACTTCCCAGGAGGTCTCCCATCCTAGTACTACTCTCGCCCAAGCACGCTTAACTTCGGAGTTCTGATGGGATCCGGTGCATTAGTGCTGGTATGGTCGCATCCGTTCACTTATGCAAACATTTCGCTCTTATCCCTTCACGACACCGTCACTTTTCCGTCGAGCCTCCGATTTTCGATTGTAATATCTTCGGACGAAGATCGTTTCGATACCGTTCCCTCGAAACCCCGACCAAAGGACACCCTCTTTACTACGGAGCCCGGGAAAAAAAATTCAGAAATGAATATTAAAAGAATGCTAGCTCGGACAGTACTTAAATTTGACGCAAAAAAGGGATGCAACACGAGGACTTCCCAGGAGGTCACTCATCCTAGTACTACTCTCGCCCAAGCACGCTTAACTTCGGAGTTCTGATGGGATCCGGTGCATTAGTGCTGGTATGGTCGCATCCGTTCACTTATGCAAACATTTCGCTCTTATCCCTTCACGACACCGTCACTTTTCCGTCGAGCCTCCGATTTTCGATTGTAATATCTTCGGACGAAGATCGTTTCGATACCGTTCCCTCGAAACCCCGACCAAAGGACACCCTCTTTACTACGGAGCCCGGGAAAAAAAATTCAGAAATGAATATTAAAAGAATGCTAGCTCGGACAGTACTTAAATTTGACGCAAAAAAGGGATGCAACACGAGGACTTCCCAGGAGGTCACCCATCCTAGTACTACTCTCGCCCAAGCACGCTTAACTTCGGAGTTCTGATGGGATCCGGTGCATTAGTGCTGGTATGGTCGCATTCGTTCACTTATGCAAACATTTCGCTCTTATCCCTTCACGACACCGTCACTTTTCCGTCGAGCCTCCGATTTTCGATTGTAATATCTTCGGACGAAGATCGTTTCGATACCGTTCCCTCGAAACCCCGACCAAAGGACACCCTCTTTACTACGGAGCCCGGGAAAAAAAATTCAGAAATGAATATTAAAAGAATGCTAGCTCGGACAGTACTTAAATTTGACGCAAAAAAGGGATGCAACACGAGGACTTCCCAGGAGGTCACCCATCCTAGTACTACTCTCGCCCAAGCACGCTTAACTTCGGAGTTCTGATGGGATCCGGTGCATTAGTGCTGGTATGGTCGCATCCGTTCACTTATGCAAACATTTCGCTCTTATCCCTTCACGACACCGTCACTTTTCCGTCGAGCCTCCGATTTTCGATTGTAATATCTTCGGACGAAGATCGTTTCGATACCGTTCCCTCGAAACCCCGACCAAAGGACACCCTCTTTACTACGGAGCCCGGGAAAAAAAATTCAGAAATGAATATTAAAAGAATGCTAGCTCGGACAGTACTTAAATTTGACGCAAAAAAGGGATGCAACACGAGGACTTCCCAGGAGGTCTCCCATCCTAGTACTACTCTCGCCAAAGCACGCTTAACTTCGGAGTTCTGATGGGATCCGGTGCATTAGTGCTGGTATGGTCGCATCCGTTCACTTATGCAAACATTTCGCTCTTATCCCTTCACGACACCGTCACTTTTCCGTCGAGCCTCCGATTTTCGATTGTAATATCTTCGGACGAAGATCGTTTCGATACCGTTCCCTCGAAACCCCGACCAAAGGACACCCTCTTTACTACGGAGCCCGGGAAAAAAAATTCAGAAATGAATATTAAAAGAATGCTAGCTCGGACAGTACTTAAATTTGACGCAAAAAAGGGATGCAACACGAGGACTTCCCAGGAGGTCACCCATCCTAGTACTACTCTCGCCCAAGCACGCTTAACTTCGGAGTTCTGATGGGATCCGGTGCATTAGTGCTGGTATGGTCGCATCCGTTCACTTATGCAAACATTTCGCTCTTATCCCTTCACGACACCGTCACTTTTCCGTCGAGCCTCCGATTTTCGATTGTAATATCTTCGGACGAAGATCGTTTCGATACCGTTCCCTCGAAACCCCGACCAAAGGACACCCTCTTTACTACGGAGCCCGGGAAAAAAATTCAGAAATGAATATTAAAAGAATGCTAGCTCGGACAGTACTTAAATTTGACGCAAAAACGGATGCAACACGAGGGCTTCCCAGGAGGTCACCCATCCTAGTACTACTCTCGCCCAAGCACGCTTAACTTCGGAGTTCTGATGGGATCCGGTGCATTAGTGCTGGTATGGTCGCATCCGTTCACTTATGCAAACATTTCGCTCTTACCCCTTCACGACACCGTCACTTTTCCGTCGAGCCTCCGATTTTCGATTGTAATATCTTCGGACGAAGATCGTTTCGATACCA
This sequence comes from Persicaria maculosa, assembly GCA_963922045.1. Lineage (NCBI taxonomy): Eukaryota > Viridiplantae > Streptophyta > Magnoliopsida > Caryophyllales > Polygonaceae > Persicaria > Persicaria maculosa. Next base: position 55,994,713 of record OY998261.1, on the reverse strand, counting down.
TTCCCCCGAAACCCCGACCAAAGGACACCCTCTTTACTACGGAGCCCGGAAAAAAAAATTCAGAAATGAATATTAAAAGAATGCTAGCTCGGACACTTCTTAAATTTGACGCAAAAAAGAGATGCAACACGAGGACTTCCCAGCCCAGGAGGTCACCCATCCTAGTACTACTCTCGCCCAAGCACGCTTAACTTTGGAGTTCTTATGGGATCCGGTGCATTAGTGCTGGTATGGTCGCATCCGTTCACTTATGCAAACATTTCGCACTTATCCCTTCACGACACCGTCACTTTTCCGTCGAGCCTCCGATTTTCGATTGTAATATCTTCGGACGAAGATCGTTTCGATACCGTTCCCTCGAAACCCCGACCAAAGGACACCCTCTTTACTACGGAGCCCGGAAAAAAAAATTCAGAAATGAATATTAAAAGAATGCTAGCTCGGACAGTACTTAAATTTGACGCAAAAAAGGGATGCAACACGAGGACTTCCCAGGAGGTCACTCATCCTAGTACTACTCTCGCCCAAGCACGCTTAACTTCGGAGTTCTGATGGGATCCGGTGCATTAGTGCTGGTATGGTCGCATCCGTTCACTTATGCAAACATTTCGCTCTTATCCCTTCACGACACCGTCACTTTTCCGTCGAGCCTCCGATTTTCGATTGTAATATCTTCGGACGAAGATCGTTTCGATACCGTTCCCTCGAAACCCCGACCAAAGGACACCCTCTTTACTACGGAGCCCGGGAAAAAAAATTCAGAAATGAATATTAAAAGAATGCTAGCTCGGACAGTACTTAAATTTGACGCAAAAAAGGGATGCAACACGAGGACTTCCCAGGAGGTCACCCATCCTAGTACTACTCTCGCCCAAGCACGCTTAACTTCGGAGTTCTGATGGGATCCGGTGCATTAGTGCTGGTATGGTCGCATTCGTTCACTTATGCAAACATTTCGCTCTTATCCCTTCACGACACCGTCACTTTTCCGTCGAGCCTCCGATTTTCGATTGTAATATCTTCGGACGAAGATCGTTTCGATACCGTTCCCTCGAAACCCCGACCAAAGGACACCCTCTTTACTACGGAGCCCGGGAAAAAAAATTCAGAAATGAATATTAAAAGAATGCTAGCTCGGACAGTACTTAAATTTGACGCAAAAAAGGGATGCAACACGAGGACTTCCCAGGAGGTCACCCATCCTAGTACTACTCTCGCCCAAGCACGCTTAACTTCGGAGTTCTGATGGGATCCGGTGCATTAGTGCTGGTATGGTCGCATCCGTTCACTTATGCAAACATTTCGCTCTTATCCCTTCACGACACCGTCACTTTTCCGTCGAGCCTCCGATTTTCGATTGTAATATCTTCGGACGAAGATCGTTTCGATACCGTTCCCTCGAAACCCCGACCAAAGGACACCCTCTTTACTACGGAGCCCGGGAAAAAAAATTCAGAAATGAATATTAAAAGAATGCTAGCTCGGACAGTACTTAAATTTGACGCAAAAAAGGGATGCAACACGAGGACTTCCCAGGAGGTCTCCCATCCTAGTACTACTCTCGCCCAAGCACGCTTAACTTCGGAGTTCTGATGGGATCCGGTGCATTAGTGCTGGTATGGTCGCATCCGTTCACTTATGCAAACATTTCGCTCTTATCCCTTCACGACACCGTCACTTTTCCGTCGAGCCTCCGATTTTCGATTGTAATATCTTCGGACGAAGATCGTTTCGATACCGTTCCCTCGAAACCCCGACCAAAGGACACCCTCTTTACTACGGAGCCCGGGAAAAAAATTCAGAAATGAATATTAAAAGAATGCTAGCTCGGACAGTACTTAAATTTGACGCAAAAAAGGGATGCAACACGAGGACTTCCCAGGAGGTCACCCATCCTAGTACTACTCTCGCCCAAGCACGCTTAACTTCAGAGTTCTGATGGGATCCGGTGCATTAGTGCTGGTATGGTCGCATCCGTTCCTTTATGCAAACATTTCGCTCTTATCCCTTCACGACACCGTCACTTTTCCGTCGAGCCTCCGATTTTCGATTGTAATATCTTCGGACGAAGATCGTTTCGATACCGTTCCCTCGAAACCCCGACCAAAGGACACCCTCTTTACTACGGAGCCCGGGAAAAAAAATTCAGAAATGAATATTAAAAGAATGCTAGCTCGGACAGTACTTAAATTTGACGCAAAAAAGGGATGCAACACGAGGACTTCCCAGGAGGTCACCCATCCTAGTACTACTCTCGCCCAAGCACGCTTAACTTCGGAGTTCTGATGGGATCCGGTGCATTAGTGCTGGTATGGTCGCATCCGTTCACTTATGCAAACATTTCGCTCTTATCCCTTCACGACACCGTCACTTTTCCGTCGAGCCTCCGATTTTCGATTGTAATATCTTCGGACGAAGATCGTTTCGATACCGTTCCCTCGAAACCCCGACCAAAGGACACCCTCTTTACTACGGAGCCCGGGAAAAAAAATTCAGAAATGAATATTAAAAGAATGCTAGCTCGGACAGTACTTAAATTTGACGCAAAAAAGGGATGCAACACGAGGACTTCCCAGGAGGTCACCCATCCTAGTACTACTCTCACCCAAGCACGCTTAACTTCGGAGTTCTGATGGGATCCGGTGCATTAGTGCTGGTATGGTCGCATCCGTTCACTTATGCAAACATTTCGCTCTTATCCCTTCACGACACCGTCACTTTTCCGTCGAGCCTCCGATTTTCGATTGTAATATCTTCGGACGAAGATCGTTTCGATACCGTTCCCTCGAAACCCCGACCAAAGGACACCCTCTTTACTACGGAGCCCGGGAAAAAAAATTCAGAAATGAATATTAAAAGAATGCTAGCTCGGACAGTACTTAAATTTGACGCAAAAAAGGGATGCAACACGAGGACTTCCCAGGAGGTCACCCATCCTAGTACTACTCTCGCCCAAGCACGCTTAACTTCGGAGTTCTGATGGGATCCGGTGCATTAGTGCTGGTATGGTCGCATCCGTTCACTTATGCAAACATTTCGCTCTTATCCCTTCACGACACCGTCACTTTTCCGTCGAGCCTCCGATTTTCGATTGTAATATCTTCGGACGAAGATCGTTTCGATACCGTTCCCTCGAAACCCCGACCAAAGGACACCCTCTTTACTACGGAGCCCGGGAAAAAAAATTCAGAAATGAATATTAAAAGAATGCTAGCTCGGACAGTACTTAAATTTGACGCAAAAAAGGGATGCAACACGAGGACTTCCCAGGAGGTCACCCATCCTAGTACTACTCTCGCCCAAGCACGCTTAACTTCGGAGTTCTGATGGGATCCGGTGCATTAGTGCTGGTATGGTCGCATCCGTTCACTTATGCAAACATTTCGCTCTTATCCCTTCACGACACCGTCACTTTTCCGTCGAGCCTCCGATTTTCGATTGTAATATCTTCGGACGAAGATCGTTTCGATACCGTTCCCTCGAAACCCCGACCAAAGGACACCCTCTTTACTACGGAGCCCGGGAAAAAAAATTCAGAAATGAATATTAAAAGAATGCTAGCTCGGACAGTACTTAAATTTGACGCAAAAAAGGGATGCAACACGAGGACTTCCCAGGAGGTCACCCATCCTAGTACTACTCACGCCCAAGCACGCTTAACTTCGGAGTTCTGATGGGATCCGGTGCATTAGTGCTGGTATGGTCGCATCCGTTCACTTATGCAAACATTTCGCTCTTATCCCTTCACGACACCGTCACTTTTCCGTCGAGCCTCCGATTTTCGATTGTAATATCTTCGGACGAAGATCGTTTCGATACCGTTCCCTCGAAACCCCGACCAAAGGACACCCTCTTTACTACGGAGCCCGGGAAAAAAAATTCAGAAATGAATATTAAAAGAATGCTAGCTCGGACAGTACTTAAATTTGACGCAAAAAAGGGATGCAACACGAGGACTTCCCAGGAGGTCTCCCATCCTAGTACTACTCTCGCCCAAGCACGCTTAACTTCGGAGTTCTGATGGGATCCGGTGCATTAGTGCTGGTATGGTCGCATCCGTTCACTTATGCAAACATTTCGCTCTTATCCCTTCACGACACCGTCACTTTTCCGTCGAGCCTCCGATTTTCGATTGTAATATCTTCGGACGAAGATCGTTTCGATACCGTTCCCTCGAAACCCCGACCAAAGGACACCCTCTTTACTACGGAGCCCGGGAAAAAAAATTCAGAAATGAATATTAAAAGAATGCTAGCTCGGACAGTACTTAAATTTGACGCAAAAAAGGGATGCAACACGAGGACTTCCCAGGAGGTCACCCATCCTAGTACTACTCTCGCCCAAGCACGCTTAACTTCGGAGTTCTGATGGGATCCGGTGCATTAGTGCTGGTATGGTCGCATCCCTTCACTTATGCAAACATTTCGCTCTTATCCCTTCACGACACCGTCACTTTTCCGTCGAGCCTCCGATTTTCGATTGTAATATCTTCGGACGAAGATCGTTTCGATACCGTTCCCTCGAAACCCCGACCAAAGGACACCCTCTTTACTACGGAGCCCGGGAAAAAAAATTCAGAAATGAATATTAAAAGAATGCTAGCTCGGACAGTACTTAAATTTGACGCAAAAAAGGGATGCAACACGAGGACTTCCCAGGAGGTCACCCATCCTAGTACTACTCTCGCCCAAGCACGCTTAACTTCGGAGTTCTGATGGGATCCGGTGCATTAGTGCTGGTATGGTCGCATCCGTTCACTTATGCAAACATTTCGCTCTTATCCCTTCACGACACCGTCACTTTTCCGTCGAGCCTCCGATTTTCGATTGTAATATCTTCGGACGAAGATCGTTTCGATACCGTTCCCTCGAAACCCCGACCAAAGGACACCCTCTTTACTACGGAGCCCGGGAAAAAAAATTCAGAAATGAATATTAAAAGAATGCTAGCTCGGACAGTACTTAAATTTGACGCAAAAAAGGGATGCAACACGAGGACTTCCCAGGAGGTCACCCATCCTAGTACTACTCTCGCCCAAGCACGCTTAACTTCGGAGTTCTGATGGGATCCGGTGCATTAGTGCTGGTATGGTCGCATCCGTTCACTTATGCAAACATTTCGCTCTTATCCCTTCACGACACCGTCACTTTTCCGTCGAGCCTCCGATTTTCGATTGTAATATCTTCGGACGAAGATCGTTTCGATACCGTTCCCTCGAAACCCCGACCAAAGGACACCCTCTTTACTACGGAGCCCGGGAAAAAAAATTCAGAAATGAATATTAAAAGAATGCTAGCTCGGACAGTACTTAAATTTGACGCAAAAAAGGGATGCAACACGAGGACTTCCCAGGAGGTCTCCCATCCTAGTACTACTCTCGCCCAAGCACGCTTAACTTCGGAGTTCTGATGGGATCCGGTGCATTAGTGCTGGTATGGTCGCATCCGTTCACTTATGCAAACATTTCGCTCTTATCCCTTCACGACACCGTCACTTTTCCGTCGAGCCTCCGATTTTCGATTGTAATATCTTCGGACGAAGATCGTTTCGATACCGTTCCCTCGAAACCCCGACCAAAGGACACCCTCTTTACTACGGAGCCCGGGAAAAATAATTCAGAAATGAATATTAAAAGAATGCTAGCTCGGACAGTACTTAAATTTGACGCAAAAAAGGGATGCAACACGAGGACTTCCCAGGAGGTCACCCATCCTAGTACTACTCTCGCCCAAGCACGCTTAACTTCGGAGTTCTGATGGGATCCGGTGCATTAGTGCTGGTATGGTCGCATCCGTTCACTTATGCAAACATTTCGCTCTTATCCCTTCACGACACCGTCACTTTTCCGTCGAGCCTCCGATTTTCGATTGTAATATCTTCGGACGAAGATCGTTTCGATACCGTTCCCTCGAAACCCCGACCAAAGGACACCCTCTTTACTACGGAGCCCGGGAAAAAAAATTCAGAAATGAATATTAAAAGAATGCTAGCTCGGACAGTACTTAAATTTGATGCAAAAAAGGGGATGCAACACGAGGACTTCCCAAGAGGTCACCCATCCTAGTACTACTCTCGCCCAAGCACGCTTAACTTCAGAGTTCTGATGGGATCCGGTGCATTAGTGCTGGTATGGTCGCATCCGTTCCTTTATGCAAACATTTCGCTCTTATCCCTTCACGACACCGTCACTTTTCCGTCGAGCCTCCGATTTTCGATTGTAATATCTTCGGACGAAGATCGTTTCGATACCGTTCCCTCGAAACCCCGACCAAAGGACACCCTCTTTACTACGGAGCCCGGGAAAAAAAATTCAGAAATGAATATTAAAAGAATGCTAGCTCGGACAGTACTTAAATTTGACGCAAAAAAGGGATGCAACACGAGGACTTCCCAGGAGGTCTCCCATCCTAGTACTACTCTCGCCCAAGCACGCTTAACTTCGGAGTTCTGATGGGAACCGGTGCATTAGTGCTGGTATGGTCGCATCCGTTCACTTATGCAAACATTTCGCTCTTATCCTTTCACGACACCGTCACTTTTCCGTCGAGCCTCCGATTTTCGATTGTAATATCTTCGGACGAAGATCGTTTCGATACCGTTCCCTCGAAACCCCGACCAAAGGACACCCTCTTTACTACGGAGCCCGGGAAAAAAAATTCAGAAATGAATATTAAAAGAATGCTAGCTCGGACAGTACTTAAATTTGACGCAAAAAAGGGATGCAACACGAGGACTTCCCAGGAGGTCACCCATCCTAGTACTACTCTCGCCCAAGCACGCTTAACTTCGGAGTTCTGATGGGATCCGGTGCATTAGTGCTGGTATGGTCGCATCCGTTCACTTATGCAAACATTTCGCTCTTATCCCTTCACGACACCGTCACTTTTCCGTCGAGCCTCCGATTTTCGATTGTAATATCTTCGGACGAAGATCGTTTCGATACCGTTCCCTCGAAACCCCGACCAAAGGACACCCTCTTTACTACGGAGCCCGGGAAAAAAAATTCAGAAATGAATATTAAAAGAATGCTAGCTCGGACAGTACTTAAATTTGACGCAAAAAAGGGATGCAACACGAGGACTTCCCAGGAGGTCACCCATCCTAGTACTACTCTCGCCCAAGCACGCTTAACTTCGGAGTTCTGATGGGATCCGGTGCATTAGTGCTGGTATGGTCGCATCCGTTCACTTATGCAAACATTTCGCTCTTATCCCTTCACGACACCGTCACTTTTCCGTCGAGCCTCCGATTTTCGATTGTAATATCTTCGGACGAAGATCGTTTCGATACCGTTCCCTCGAAACCCCGACCAAAGGACACCCTCTTTACTACGGAGCCCGGGAAAAAAAATTCAGAAATGAATATTAAAAGAATGCTAGCTCGGACAGTACTTAAATTTGACGCAAAAAAGGGATGCAACACGAGGACTTCCCAGGAGGTCACCCATCCTAGTACTACTCTCGCCCAAGCACGCTTAACTTCAGAGTTCTGATGGGATCCGGTGCATTAGTGCTGGTATGGTCGCATCCATTCCTTTATGCAAACATTTCGCTCTTATCCCTTCACGACACCGTCACTTTTCCGTCGAGCCTCCGATTTTCGATTGTAATATCTTCGGACGAAGATCGTTTCGATACCGTTCCTTCGAAACCCCGACCAAAGGACACCCTCTTTACTACGGAGCCCGGGAGAAAAAATTCAGAAATGAATATTAAAAGAATGCTAGCTCGGACAGTACTTAAATTTGACGCAAAAAAGGGATGCAACACGAGGACTTCCCAGGAGGTCACCCATCCTAGTACTACTCTCGCCCAAGCTCGCTTAACTTCGGAGTTCTGATGGGATCCGGTGCATTAGTGCTGGTATGGTCGCATCCGTTCCTTTATGCAAACATTTCGCTCTTATCCCTTCACGACACCGTCACTTTTCCGTCGAGCCTCCGATTTTCGATTGTAATATCTTCGGACGAAGATCGTTTCAATACCGTTCCCTCGAAACCCCGACCAAAGGACACCCTCTTTACTACGGAGCCCGGGAAAAAAAATTCAGAAATGAATATTAAAAGAATGCTAGCTCGGACAGTACTTAAATTTGACGCAAAAAAGGGATGCAACACGAGGACTTCCCAGGAGGTCACCCATCCTAGTACTACTCTCGCCCAAGCACGCTTAACTTCGGAGTTCTGATGGGATCCGGTGCATTAGTGCTGGTATGGTCGCATCCGTTCACTTATGCAAACATTTCGCTCTTATCCCTTCACGACACCGTCACTTTTCCGTCAAGCCTCCGATTTTCGATTGTAATATCTTCGGACGAAGATCGTTTCGATACCGTTCCCTCGAAACCCCGACCAAAGGACACCCTCTTTACTACGGAGCCCGGGAAAAAAAATTCAGAAATGAATATTAAAAGAATGCTAGCTCGGACAGTACTTAAATTTGACGCAAAAAAGGGATACAACACGAGGACTTCCCAGGAGGTCACCCATCCTAGTACTATTCTCGCCCAAGCACGCTTAACTTCGGAGTTCTGATGGGATCCGGTGCATTAGTGCTGGTATGGTCGCATCCGTTCCTTTATGCAAACATTTCGCTCTTATCCCTTCACGACACCGTCACTTTTCCGTCGAGCCTCCGATTTTCGATTGTAATATCTTCGGACGAAGATCGTTTCGATACCGTTCCCTCGAAACCCCGACCAAAGGACACCCTCTTTACTACGGAGCCCGGGAAAAAAAATTCAGAAATGAATATTAAAAGAATGCTAGCTCGGACAGTACTTAAATTTGACGCAAAAAAGGGATGCAACACGAGGACTTCCCAGGAGGTCACCCATCCTAGTACTACTCTCGCCCAAGCACGCTTAACTTCGGAGTTCTGATGGGATCCGGTGCATTAGTGCTGGTATGGTCGCATCCGTTCACTTATGCAAACATTTCGCTCTTATCCCTTCACGACACCGTCACTTTTCCGTCGAGCCTCCGATTTTCGATTGTAATATCTTCGGACGAAGATCGTTTCGATACCGTTCCCTCGAAACCCCGACCAAAGGACACCCTCTTTACTACGGAGCCCGGGAAAAAAAATTCAGAAATGAATATTAAAAGAATGCTAGCTCGGACAGTACTTAAATTTGACGCAAAAAAGGGATGCAACACGAGGACTTCCCAGGAGGTCACCCATCCTAGTACTACTCTCGCCCAAGCACGCTTAACTTCAGAGTTCTGATGGGATCCGGTGCATTAGTGCTGGTATGGTCGCATCCGTTCCTTTATGCAAACATTTCGCTCTTATCCCTTCACGACACCGTCACTTTTCCATCGAGCCTCCGATTTTCGATTGTAATATCTTCGGACGAAGATCGTTTCGATACCGTTCCCTCGAAACCCCGACCAAAGGACACCCTCTTTACTACGGAGCCCGGGAAAAAAAATTCAGAAATGAATATTAAAAGAATGCTAGCTCGGACAGTACTTAAATTTGACGCAAAAAAGGGATGCAACACGAGGACTTCCCAGGAGGTCTCCCATCCTAGTACTACTCTCGCCCAAGCACGCTTAACTTCGAAGTTCTGATGGGATCCGGTGCATCAGTGCTGGTATGGTCGCATCCGTTCACTTATGCAAACATTTCGCTCTTATCCCTTCACGACACCGTCACTTTTCCGTCGAGCCTCCGATTTTCGATTGTAATATCTTCGGACGAAGATCGTTTCGATACCGTTCCCTCGAAACCCCGACCAAAGGACACCCTCTTTACTACGGAGCCCGGGAAAAAAAATTCAGAAATGAATATTAAAAGAATGCTAGCTCGGACAGTACTTAAATTTGACGCAAAAAAGGGATGCAACACGAGGACTTCCCAGGAGGTCACCCATCCTAGTACTATTCTCGCCCAAGCACGCTTAACTTCGGAGTTCTGATGGGATCCGGTGCATTAGTGCTGGTATGGTCGCATCCGTTCCTTTATGCAAACATTTCGCTCTTATCCCTTCACGACACCGTCACTTTTCCGTCGAGCCTCCGATTTTCGATTGTAATATCTTCGGACGAAGATCGTTTCGATACCGTTCCCTCGAAACCCCGACCAAAGGACACCCTCTTTACTACGGAGCCCGGGAAAAAAAATTCAGAAATGAATATTAAAAGAATGCTAGCTCGGACAGTACTTAAATTTGACGCAAAAAAGGGATGCAACACGAGGACTTCCCAGGAGGTCACCCATCCTAGTACTACTCTCGCCCAAGCACGCTTAACTTCGGAGTTCTGATGGGATCCGGTGCATTAGTGCTGGTATGGTCGCATCCGTTCACTTATGCAAACATTTCGCTCTTATCCCTTCACGACACCGTCACTTTTCCGTCGAGCCTCCGATTTTCGATTGTAATATCTTCGGACGAAGATCGTTTCGATACCGTTCCCTCGAAACCCCGACCAAAGGACACCCTCTTTACTACGGAGCCCGGGAAAAAAAATTCAGAAATGAATATTAAAAGAATGCTAGCTCGGACAGTACTTAAATTTGACGCAAAAAAGGGATGCAACACGAGGACTTCCCAGGAGGTCACCCATCCTAGTACTACTCTCGCCCAAGCACGCTTAACTTCGGAGTTCTGATGGGATCCGGTGCATTAGTGCTAGTATGGTCGCATCCGTTCCTTTATGCAAACATTTCGCTCTTATCACTTCACGACACCGTCACTTTTCCGTCGAGCCTCCGATTTTCGATTGTAATATCTTTGGACGAAGATCGTTTCGATACCGTTCCCTCGAAACCCCGACCAAAGGACACCCTCTTTACTACGGAGCCCGGGAAAAAAAATTCAGAAATGAATAATAAAAGAATGCTAGCTCGGACAGTACTTAAATTTGACGCAAAAAAGGGATGCAACACGAGGACTTCCCAGGAGGTCACCCATCCTAGTACTACTCTCGCCCAAGCACGCTTAACTTCGGAGTTCTGATGGGATCCGGTGCATTAGTGCTGGTATGGTCGCATCCGTTCCTTTATGCAAACATTTCGCTCTTATCCCTTCACGACACCGTCACTTTTCCGTCGAGCCTCCGATTTTCGATTGTAATATCTTCGGACGAAGATCGTTTCGATACCGTTCCCTCGAAACCCCGACCAAAGGACACCCTCTTTACTACGGAGCCCGGGAAAAAAAATTCAGAAATGAATATTAAAAGAATGCTAGCTCGGACAGTACTTAAATTTGACGCAAAAAAGGGATGCAACACGAGGACTTCCCAGGAGGTCACCCATCCTAGTACTACTCTCGCCCAAGCACGCTTAACTTCAGAGTTCTGATGGGATCCGGTGCATTAGTGCTGGTATGGTCGCATCCGTTCCTTTATGCAAACATTTCGCTCTTATCACTTCACGACACCGTCACTTTTCCGTCGAGCCTCCGATTTTCGATTGTAATATCTTCGGACGAAGATCGTTTCGATACCGTTCCCTCGAAACCCCGACCAAAGGACACCCTCTTTACTACGGAGCCCGGGAAAAAAAATTCAGAAATGAATATTAAAAGAATGCTAGCTCGGACAGTACTTAAATTTGACGCAAAAAAGGGATGCAACACGAGGACTTCCCAGGAGGTCACCCATCCTAGTACTACTCTCGCCCAAGCACGCTTAACTTCGGAGTTCTGATGGGATCCGGTGCATTAGTGCTGGTATGGTCGCATCCGTTCACTTATGCAAACATTTCGCTCTTATCCCTTCACGACACCGTCACTTTTCCGTCGAGCCTCCGATTTTCGATTGTAATATCTTCGGACGAAGATCGTTTCGATACCGTTCCCTCGAAACCCCGACCAAAGGACACCCTCTTTACTACGGAGCCCGGGAAAAAAAATTCAGAAATGAATATTAAAAGAATGCTAGCTCGGACAGTACTTAAATTTGACGCAAAAAAGGGATGCAACAAGAGGACTTCCCAGGAGGTCACCCATCCTAGTACTACTCTCGCCCAAGCACGCTTAACTTCGGAGTTCTGATGGGATCCGGTGCATTAGTGCTAGTATGGTCGCATCCGTTCCTTTATGCAAACATTTCGCTCTTATCACTTCACGACACCGTCACTTTTCCGTCGAGCCTCCGATTTTCGATTGTAATATCTTCGGACGAAGATCGTTTCGATACCGTTCCCTCGAAACCCCGACCAAAGGACACCCTCTTTACTACGGAGCCCGGGAAAAAAAATTCAGAAATGAATATTAAAAGAATGCTAGCTCGGACAGTACTTAAATTTGACGCAAAAAAGGGATGCAACACGAGGACTTCCCAGGAGGTCACCCATCCTAGTACTACTCTCGCCCAAGCACGCTTAACTTCGGAGTTCTGATGGGATCCGGTGCATTAGTGCTGGTATGGTCGCATCCGTTCCTTTATGCAAACATTTCGCTCTTATCCCTTCACGACACCGTCACTTTTCCGTCGAGCCTCCGATTTTCGATTGTAATATCTTCGGACGAAGATCGTTTCGATACCGTTCCCTCGAAACCCCGACCAAAGGACACCCTCTTTACTACGGAGCCCGGGAAAAAAAATTCAGAAATGAATATTAAAAGAATGCTAGCTCGGACAGTACTTAAATTTGACGCAAAAAAGGGATGCAACACGAGGACTTCCCAGGAGGTCACCCATCCTAGTACTACTCTCGCCCAAGCACGCTTAACTTCGGAGTTCTGATGGGATCCGGTGCATTAGTGCTGGTATGGTCGCATCCGTTCCTTTATGCAAACATTTCGCTCTTATCACTTCACGACACCGTCACTTTTCCGTCGAGCCTCCGATTTTCGATTGTAATATCTTCGGACGAAGATCGTTTCGATACCGTTCCCTCGAAACCCCGACCAAAGGACACCCTCTTTACTACGGAGCCCGGGAAAAAAAATTCAGAAATGAATATTAAAAGAATGCTAGCTCGGACAGTACTTAAATTTGACGCAAAAAAGGGATGCAACACGAGGACTTCCCAGGAGGTCACCCATCCTAGTACTACTCTCGCCCAAGCACGCTTAACTTCGGAGTTCTGATGGGATCCGGTGCATTAGTGCTGGTATGGTCGCATCCGTTCCTTTATGCAAACATTTCGCTCTTATCCCTTCACGACACCGTCACTTTTCCGTCGAGCCTCCGATTTTCGATTGTAATATCTTCGGACGAAGATCGTTTCGATACCATTCCCTCGAAACCCCGACCAAAGGACACCCTCTTTACTACGGAGCCCGGGAAAAAAAATTCAGAAATGAATATTAAAAGAATGCTAGCTCGGACAGTACTTAAATTTGACGCAAAAAAGGGATGCAACACGAGGACTTCCCAGGAGGTCACCCATCCTAGTACTACTCTCGCCCAAGCACGCTTAACTTCGGAGTTCTGATGGGATCCGGTGCATTAGTGCTGGTATGGTCGCATCCGTTCCTTTATGCAAACATTTCGCTCTTATCCCTTCACGACACCGTCACTTTTCCGTCGAGCCTCCGATTTTCGATTGTAATATCTTCGGACGAAGATCGTTTCGATACCGTTCCCTCGAAACCCCGACCAAAGGACACCCTCTTTACTACGGAGCCCGGGAAAAAAAATTCAGAAATGAATTTTAAAAGAATGCTAGCTCGGACAGTACTTAAATTTGACGCAAAAAAGGGATGCAACACGAGGACTTCCCAGGAGGTCACCCATCCTAGTACTACTCTCGCCCAAGCACGCTTAACTTCGGAGTTCTGATGGGATCCGGTGCATTAGTGCTGGTATGGTCGCATCCGTTCAGTTATGCAAACATTTCGCTCTTATCCCTTCACGACACCGTCACTTTTCCGTCGAGCCTCCGATTTTCGATTGTAATATCTTCGGACGAAGATCGTTTCGATACCGTTCCCTCGAAACCCCGACCAAAGGACACCCTCTTTACTACGGAGCCCGGGAAAAAAAATTCAGAAATGAATATTAAAAGAATGCTAGCTCGGACAGTACTTAAATTTGACGCAAAAAAGGGATGCAACACGAGGACTTCCCAGGAGGTCACCCATCCTAGTACTACTCTCGCCCAAGCACGCTTAACTTCGGAGTTCTGATGGGATCCGGTGCATTAGTGCTGGTATGGTCGCATCCGTTCCTTTATGCAAACATTTCGCTCTTATCCCTTCACGACACCGTCACTTTTCCGTCGAGCCTCCGATTTTCGATTGTAATATCTTCGGACGAAGATCGTTTCGATACCGTTCCCTCGAAACCCCGACCAAAGGACACCCTCTTTACTACGGAGCCCGGGAAAAAAAATTCAGAAATGAATATTAAAAGAATGCTAGCTCGGACAGTACTTAAATTTGACGCAAAAAAGGGATGCAACACGAGGACTTCCCAGGAGGTCACCCATCCTAGTACTACTCTCGCCCAAGCACGCTTAACTTCGGAGTTCTGATGGGATCCGGTGCATTAGTGCTGGTATGGTCGCATCCGTTCCTTTATGCAAACATTTCGCTCTTATCCCTTCACGACACCGTCACTTTTCCGTCGAGCCTCCGATTTTCGATTGTAATATCTTCGGACGAAGATCGTTTCGATACCGTTCCCTCGAAACCCCGACCAAAGGACACCCTCTTTACTACGGAGCCCGGGAAAAAAAATTCAGAATTGAATATTAAAAGAATGCTAGCTCGGACAGTACTTAAATTTGACGCAAAAAAGGGATGCAACACGAGGACTTCCCAGGAGGTCACCCATCCTAGTACTACTCTCGCCCAAGCACGCTTAACTTCGGAGTTCTGATGGGATCCGGTGCATTAGTGCTGGTATGGTCGCATCCGTTCAGTTATGCAAACATTTCGCTCTTATCCCTTCACGACACCGTCACTTTTCCGTCGAGCCTCCGATTTTCGATTGTAATATCTTCGGACGAAGATCGTTTCGATACCGTTCCCTCGAAACCCCGACCAAAGGACACCCTCTTTACTACGGAGCCCGGGAAAAAAAATTCAGAAATGAATATTAAAAGAATGCTAGCTCGGACAGTACTTAAATTTGACGCAAAAAAGGGATGCAACACGAGGACTTCCCAGGAGGTCACCCATCCTAGTACTACTCTCGCCCAAGCACGCTTAACTTCGGAGTTCTGATGGGATCCGGTGCATTAGTGCTGGTATGGTCGCATCCGTTCCTTTATGCAAACATTTCGCTCTTATCCCTTCACGACACCGTCACTTTTCCGTCGAGCCTCCGATTTTCGATTGTAATATCTTCGGACGAAGATCGTTTCGATACCGTTCCCTCGAAACCCCGACCAAAGGACACCCTCTTTACTACGGAGCCCGGGAAAAAAAATTCAGAAATGAATATTAAAAGAATGCTAGCTCGGACAGTACTTAAATTTGACGCAAAAAAGGGATGCAACACGAGGACTTCCCAGGAGGTCACCCATCCTAGTACTACTCTCGCCCAAGCACGCTTAACTTCGGAGTTCTGATGGGATCCGGTGCATTAGTGCTGGTATGGTCGCATCCGTTCACTTATGCAAACATTTCGCTCTTATCCCTTCACGACACCGTCACTTTTCCGTCGAGCCTCCGATTTTCGATTGTAATATCTTCGGACGAAGATCGTTTCGATACCGTTCCCTCGAAACCCCGACCAAAGGACACCCTCTTTACTACGGAGCCCGGGAAAAAAAATTCAGAAATGAATATTAAAAGAATGCTAGCTCGGACAGTACTTAAATTTGACGCAAAAAAGGGATGCAACACGAGGACTTCCCAGGAGGTCACCCATCCTAGTACTACTCTCGCCCAAGCACGCTTAACTTCGGAGTTCTGATGGGATCCGGTGCATTAGTGCTGGTATGGTCGCATCCGTTCCTTTATGCAAACATTTCGCTCTTATTCCTTCACGACACCGTCACTTTTCCGTCGAGCCTCCGATTTTCGATTGTAATATCTTCGGACGAAGATCGTTTCGATACCGTTCCCTCGAAACCCCGACCAAAGGACACCCTCTTTACTACGGAGCCCGGGAAAAAAAATTCAGAAATGAATATTAAAAGAATGCTAGCTCGGACAGTACTTAAATTTGACGCAAAAAAGGGATGCAACACGAGGACTTCCCAGGAGGTCACCCATCCTAGTACTACTCTCGCCCAAGCACGCTTAACTTCGGAGTTCTGATGGGATCCGGTGCATTAGTGCTGGTATGGTCGCATCCGTTCACTTATGCAAACATTTCGCTCTTATCCCTTCACGACACCGTCACTTTTCCGTCGAGCCTCCGATTTTCGATTGTAATATCTTCGGACGAAGATCGTTTCGATACCGTTCCCTCGAAACCCCGACCAAAGGACACCCTCTTTACTACGGAGCCCGGGAAAAAAAATTCAGAATTGAATATTAAAAGAATGCTAGCTCGGACAGTACTTAAATTTGACGCAAAAAAGGGATGCAACACGAGGACTTCCCAGGAGGTCACCCATCCTAGTACTACTCTCGCCCAAGCACGCTTAACTTCGGAGTTCTGATGGGATCCGGTGCATTAGTGCTGGTATGGTCGCATCCGTTCAGTTATGCAAACATTTCGCTCTTATCCCTTCACGACACCGTCACTTTTCCGTCGAGCCTCCGATTTTCGATTGTAATATCTTCGGACGAAGATCGTTTCGATACCGTTCCCTCGAAACCCCGACCAAAGGACACCCTCTTTACTACGGAGCCCGGGAAAAAAAATTCAGAAATGAATATTAAAAGAATGCTAGCTCGGACAGTACTTAAATTTGACGCAAAAAAGGGATGCAACACGAGGACTTCCCAGGAGGTCACCCATCCTAGTACTACTCTCGCCCAAGCACGCTTAACTTCGGAGTTCTGATGGGATCCGGTGCATTAGTGCTGGTATGGTCGCATCCGTTCAGTTATGCAAACATTTCGCTCTTATCCCTTCACGACACCGTCACTTTTCCGTCGAGCCTCCGATTTTCGATTGTAATATCTTCGGACGAAGATCGTTTCGATACCGTTCCCTCGAAACCCCGACCAAAGGACACCCTCTTTACTACGGAGCCCGGGAAAAAAAATTCAGAAATGAATATTAAAAGAATGCTAGCTCGGACAGTACTTAAATTTGACGCAAAAAAGGGATGCAACACGAGGACTTCCCAGGAGGTCACCCATCCTAGTACTACTCTCGCCCAAGCACGCTTAACTTCGGAGTTCTGATGGGATCCGGTGCATTAGTGCTGGTATGGTCGCATCCGTTCCTTTATGCAAACATTTCGCTCTTATCCCTTCACGACACCGTCACTTTTCCGTCGAGCCTCCGATTTTCGATTGTAATATCTTCGGACGAAGATCGTTTCGATACCGTTCCCTCGAAACCCCGACCAAAGGACACCCTCTTTACTACGGAGCCCGGGAAAAAAAATTCAGAAATGAATATTAAAAGAATGCTAGCTCGGACAGTACTTAAATTTGACGCAAAAAAGGGATGCAACACGAGGACTTCCCAGGAGGTCACCCATCCTAGTACTACTCTCGCCCAAGCACGCTTAACTTCGGAGTTCTGATGGGATCCGGTGCATTAGTGCTGGTATGGTCGCATCCGTTCACTTATGCAAACATTTCGCTCTTATCCCTTCACGACACCGTCACTTTTCCGTCGAGCCTCCGATTTTCGATTGTAATATCTTCGGACGAAGATCGTTTCGATACCGTTCCCTCGAAACCCCGACCAAAGGACACCCTCTTTACTACGGAGCCCGGGAAAAAAAATTCAGAAATGAATATTAAAAGAATGCTAGCTCGGACAGTACTTAAATTTGACGCAAAAAAGGGATGCAACACGAGGACTTCCCAGGAGGTCACCCATCCTAGTACTACTCTCGCCCAAGCACGCTTAACTTCGGAGTTCTGATGGGATCCGGTGCATTAGTGCTGGTATGGTCGCATCCGTTCACTTATGCAAACATTTCGCTCTTATCCCTTCACGACACCGTCACTTTTCCGTCGAGCCTCCGATTTTCGATTGTAATATCTTCGGACGAAGATCGTTTCGATACCGTTCCCTCGAAACCCCGACCAAAGGACACCCTCTTTACTACGGAGCCCGGGAAAAAAAATTCAGAAATGAATATTAAAAGAATGCTAGCTCGGACAGTACTTAAATTTGACGCAAAAAAGGGATGCAACACGAGGACTTCCCAGGAGGTCACCCATCCTAGTACTACTCTCGCCCAAGCACGCTTAACTTCGGAGTTCTGATGGGATCCGGTGCATTAGTGCTGGTATGGTCGCATCCGTTCACTTATGCAAACATTTCGCTCTTATCCCTTCACGACACCGTCACTTTTCCGTCGAGCCTCCGATTTTCGATTGTAATATCTTCTGACGAAGATCGTTTCGATACCGTTCCCTCGAAACCCCGACCAAAGGACACCCTCTTTACTACGGAGCCCGGGAAAAAAAATTCAGAAATGAATATTAAAAGAATGCTAGCTCGGACAGTACTTAAATTTGACGCAAAAAAGGGATGCAACACGAGGACTTCCCAGGAGGTCACCCATCCTAGTACTACTCTCGCCCAAGCACGCTTAACTTCGGAGTTCTGATGGGATCCGGTGCATTAGTGCTGGTATGGTCGCATCCGTTCCTTTATGCAAACATTTCGCTCTTATCCCTTCACGACACCGTCACTTTTCCGTCGAGCCTCCGATTTTCGATTGTAATATCTTCGGACGAAGATCGTTTCGATACCGTTCCCTCGAAACCCCGACCAAAGGACACCCTCTTTACTACGGAGCCCGGGAAAAAAAATTCAGAAATGAATATTAAAAGAATGCTAGCTCGGACAGTACTTAAATTTGACGCAAAAAAGGGATGCAACACGAGGACTTCCCAGGAGGTCACCCATCCTAGTACTACTCTCGCCCAAGCACGCTTAACTTCGGAGTTCTGATGGGATCCGGTGCATTAGTGCTGGTATGGTCGCATCCGTTCCTTTATGCAAACATTTCGCTCTTATCCCTTCACGACACCGTCACTTTTCCGTCGAGCCTCCGATTTTCGATTGTAATATCTTCGGACGAAGATCGTTTCGATACCGTTCCCTCGAAACCCCGACCAAAGGACACCCTCTTTACTACGGAGCCCGGGAAAAAAAATTCAGATATGAATATTAAAAGAATGCTAGCTCGGACAGTACTTAAATTTGACGCAAAAAAGGGATGCAACACGAGGACTTCCAATAGATGTCACCCATCCTAGTACTACTCTCGCCGGAGCACGCTTAACTTCGGAGTTCTGATGGGATCCGGTGCATTAGTGCTGGTATGGTCGCATCCGTTCCTTTATGCAAACATTTCGCTCTTATCCCTTCACGACACCGTCACTTTTCCGTCGAGCCTCCGATTTTCGATTGTAATATCTTCGGACGAAGATCGTTTCGATACCGTTCCCTCGAAACCCCGACCAAAGGACACCCTCTTTACTACGGAGCCCGGGAAAAAAAATTCAGAAATGAATATTAAAAGAATGCTAGCTCGGACAGTACTTAAATTTGACGCAAAAAAGGGATGCAACACGAGGACTTCCCAGAAGGTCACCCATCCTAGTACTACTCTCGCCCAAGCACGCTTAACTTCGGAGTTCTGATGGGATCCGGTGCATTAGTGCTGGTATGGTCGCATCCGTTCCTTTATGCAAACATTTCGCTCTTATCCCTTCACGACACCGTCACTTTTCCGTCGAGCCTCCGATTTTCGATTGTAATATCTTCGGACGAAGATCGTTTCGATACCGTTCCCTCGAAACCCCGACCAAAGGACACCCTCTTTACTACGGAGCCCGGGAAAAAAAATTCAGAAATGAATATTAAAAGAATGCTAGCTCGGACAGTACTTAAATTTGACGCAAAAAAGGGATGCAACACGAGGACTTCCCAGGAGGTCACCCATCCTAGTACTACTCTCGCCCAAGCACGCTTAACTTCGGAGTTCTGATGGGATCCGGTGCATTAGTGCTGGTATGGTCGCATCCGTTCCTTTATGCAAACATTTCGCTCTTATCCCTTCACGACACCGTCACTTTTCCGTCGAGCCTCCGATTTTCGATTGTAATATCTTCGGACGAAGATCGTTTCGATACCGTTCCCTCGAAACCCCGACCAAAGGACACCCTCTTTACTACGGAGCCCGGGAAAAAAAATTCAGATATGAATATTAAAAGAATGCTAGCTCGGACAGTACTTAAATTTGACGCAAAAAAGGGATGCAACACGAGGACTTCCAATAGATGTCACCCATCCTAGTACTACTCTCGCCCAAGCACGCTTAACTTCGGAGTTCTGATGGGATCCGGTGCATTAGTGCTGGTATGGTCGCATCCGTTCCTTTATGCAAACATTTCGCTCTTATCCCTTCACGACACCGTCACTTTTCCGTCGAGCCTCCGATTTTCGATTGTAATATCTTCGGACGAAGATCGTTTCGATACCGTTCCCTCGAAACCCCGACCAAAGGACACCCTCTTTACTACGGAGCCCGGGAAAAAAAATTCAGAAATGAATATTAAAAGAATGCTAGCTCGGACAGTACTTAAATTTGACGCAAAAAAGGGATGCAACACGAGGACTTCCCAGAAGGTCACCCATCCTAGTACTACTCTCGCCCAAGCACGCTTAACTTCGGAGTTCTGATGGGATCCGGTGCATTAGTGCTGGTATGGTCGCATCCGTTCCTTTATGCAAACATTTCGCTCTTATCCCTTCACGACACCGTCACTTTTCCGTCGAGCCTCCGATTTTCGATTGTAATATCTTCGGACGAAGATCGTTTCGATACCGTTCCCTCGAAACCCCGACCAAAGGACACCCTCTTTACTACGGAGCCCGGGAAAAAAAATTCAGAAATGAATATTAAAGAATGCTAGCTCGGACAGTACTTAAATTTGACGCAAAAAAGGGATGCAACACGAGGACTTCCCAGGAGGTCACCCATCCTAGTACTACTCTCGCCCAAGCACGCTTAACTTCGGAGTTCTGATGGGATCCGGTGCATTAGTGCTGGTATGGTCGCATCCGTTCACTTATGCAAACATTTCGCTCTTATCCCTTCACGACACCGTCACTTTTCCGTCGAGCCTCCGATTTTCGATTGTAATATCTTCGGACGAAGATCGTTTCGATACCGTTCCCTCGAAACCCCGACCAAAGGACACCCTCTTTACTACGGAGCCCGGGAAAAAAAATTCAGAAATGAATATTAAAAGAATGCTAGCTCGGACAGTACTTAAATTTGACGCAAAAAAGGGATGCAACACGAGGACTTCCCAGGAGGTCACCCATCCTAGTACTACTCTCGCCCAAGCACGCTTAACTTCGGAGTTCTGATGGGATCCGGTGCATTAGTGCTGGTATGGTCGCATCCATTCCTTTATGCAAACATTTCGCTCTTATCCCTTCACGACACCGTCACTTTTCCGTCGAGCCTCCGATTTTCGATTGTAATATCTTCGGACGAAGATCGTTTCGATACCGTTCCCTCGAAACCCCGACCAAAGGACACCCTCTTTACTACGGAGCCCGGGAAAAAAAATTCAGAAATGAATATTAAAAGAATGCTAGCTCGGACAGTACTTAAATTTGACGCAAAAAAGGGATGCAACACGAGGACTTCCCAGGAGGTCACCCATCCTAGTACTACTCTCGCCCAAGCACGCTTAACTTCGGAGTTCTGATGGGATCCGGTGCATTAGTGCTGGTATGGTCGCATCCGTTCCTTTATGCAAACATTTCG
This sequence comes from Persicaria maculosa, assembly GCA_963922045.1. NCBI lineage: Eukaryota > Viridiplantae > Streptophyta > Magnoliopsida > Caryophyllales > Polygonaceae > Persicaria > Persicaria maculosa. Next base: position 55,972,934 of record OY998261.1, on the reverse strand, counting down.
CTCTTATCCCTTCACGACACCGTCACTTTTCCGTCGAGCCTCCGATTTTCGATTGTAATATCTTCGGACGAAGATCGTTTCGATACCGTTCCCTCGAAACCCCGACCAAAGGACACCCTCTTTACTACGGAGCCCGGGAAAAAAAATTCAGAAATGAATATTAAAAGAATGCTAGCTCGGACAGTACTTAAATTTGACGCAAAAAAGGGATGCAACACGAGGACTTCCCAGGAGGTCACCCATCCTAGTACTACTCTCGCCCAAGCACGCTTAACTTCGGAGTTCTGATGGGATCCGGTGCATTAGTGCTGGTATGGTCGCATCCGTTCACTTATGCAAACATTTCGCTCTTATCCCTTCACGACACCGTCACTTTTCCGTCGAGCCTCCGATTTTCGATTGTAATATCTTCGGACGAAGATCGTTTCGATACCGTTCCCTCGAAACCCCGACCAAAGGACACCCTCTTTACTACGGAGCCCGGGAAAAAAAATTCAGAAATGAATATTAAAAGAATGCTAGCTCGGACAGTACTTAAATTTGACGCAAAAAAGGGATGCAACACGAGGACTTCCCAGGAGGTCACCCATCCTAGTACTACTCTCGCCCAAGGACGCTTAACTTCGGAGTTCTGATGGGATCCGGTGCATTAGTGCTGGTATGGTCGCATCCGTTCACTTATGCAAACATTTCGCTCTTATCCCTTCACGACACCGTCACTTTTCCGTCGAGCCTCCGATTTTCGATTGTAATATCTTCGGACGAAGATCGTTTCGATACCGTTCCCTCGAAACCCCGACCAAAGGACACCCTCTTTACTACGGAGCCCGGGAAAAAAAATTCAGAAATGAATATTAAAAGAATGCTAGCTCGGACAGTACTTAAATTTGACGCAAAAAAGGGATGCAACACGAGGACTTCCCAGGAGGTCACCCATCCTAGTACTACTCTCGCCCAAGCACGCTTAACTTCGGAGTTCTGATGGGATCCGATGCATTAGTGCTGGTATGGTCGCATCCGTTCACTTATGCAAACATTTCGCTCTTATCCCTTCACGACACCGTCACTTTTCCGTCGAGCCTCCGATTTTCGATTGTAATATCTTCGGACGAAGATCGTTTCGATACCGTACCCTCGAAACCCCGACCAAAGGACACCCTCTTTACTACGGAGCCCGGGAAAAAAAATTCAGAAATGAATATTAAAAGAATGCTAGCTCGGACAGTACTTAAATTTGACGCAAAAAAGGGATGCAACACGAGGACTTCCCAGGAGGTCACCCATCCTAGTACTACTCTCGCCCAAGCACGCTTAACTTCGGAGTTCTGATGGGATCCGGTGCATTAGTGCTGGTATGGTCGCATCCGTTCACTTATGCAAACATTTCGCTCTTATCCCTTCACGACACCGTCACTTTTCCGTCGAGCCTCCGATTTTCGATTGTAATATCTTCGGACGAAGATCGTTTCGATACCGTTCCCTCGAAACCCCGACCAAAGGACACCCTCTTTACTACGGAGCCCGGGAAAAAAAATTCAGAAATGAATATTAAAAGAATGCTAGCTCGGACAGTACTTAAATTTGACGCAAAAAAGGGATGCAACACGAGGACTTCCCAGGAGGTCACCCATCCTAGTACTACTCTCGCCCAAGCACGCTTAACTTCGGAGTTCTGATGGGATCCGGTGCATTAGTGCTGGTATGGTCGCATCCGTTCACTTATGCAAACATTTCGCTCTTATCCCTTCACGACACCGTCACTTTTCCGTCGAGCCTCCGATTTTCGATTGTAATATCTTCGGACGAAGATCGTTTCGATACCGTACCCTCGAAACCCCGACCAAAGGACACCCTCTTTACTACGGAGCCCGGGAAAAAAAATTCAGAAATGAATATTAAAAGAATGCTAGCTCGGACAGTACTTAAATTTGACGCAAAAAAGGGATGCAACACGAGGACTTCCCAGGAGGTCACCCATCCTAGTACTACTCTCGCCCAAGCACGCTTAACTTCGGAGTTCTGATGGGATCCGGTGCATTAGTGCTGGTATGGTCGCATCCGTTCACTTATGCAAACATTTCGCTCTTATCCCTTCACGACACCGTCACTTTTCCGTCGAGCCTCCGATTTTCGATTGTAATATCTTCGGACGAAGATCGTTTCGATACCGTTCCCTCGAAACCCCGACCAAAGGACACCCTCTTTACTACGGAGCCCGGGAAAAAAAATTCAGAAATGAATATTAAAAGAATGCTAGCTCGGACAGTACTTAAATTTGACGCAAAAAAGGGATGCAACACGAGGACTTCCCAGGAGGTCACCCATCCTAGTACTACTCTCGCCCAAGCACGCTTAACTTCGGAGTTCTGATGGGATCCGGTGCATTAGTGCTGGTATGGTCGCATCCGTTCCTTTATGCAAACATTTCGCTCTTATCCCTTCACGACACCGTCACTTTTCCGTCGAGCCTCCGATTTTCGATTGTAATATCTTCGGACGAAGATCGTTTCGATACCGTTCCCTCGAAACCCCGACCAAAGGACACCCTCTTTACTACGGAGCCCGGGAAAAAAAATTCAGAAATGAATATTAAAAGAATGCTAGCTCGGACAGTACTTAAATTTGACGCAAAAAAGGGATGCAACACGAGGACTTCCCAGGAGGTCACCCATCCTAGTACTACTCTCGCCCAAGCACGCTTAACTTCGGAGTTCTGATGGGATCCGGTGCATTAGTGCTGGTATGGTCGCATCCGTTCCTTTATGCAAACATTTCGCTCTTATCCCTTCACGACACCGTCACTTTTCCGTCGAGCCTCCGATTTTCGATTGTAATATCTTCGGACGAAGATCGTTTCGATACCGTTCCCTCGAAACCCCGACCAAAGGACACCCTCTTTACTACGGAGCCCGGGAAAAAAAATTCAGAAATGAATATTAAAAGAATGCTAGCTCGGACAGTACTTAAATTTGACGCAAAAAAGGGATGCAACACGAGGACTTCCCAGGAGGTCACCCATCCTAGTACTACTCTCGCCCAAGCACGCTTAACTTCGGAGTACTGATGGGATCCGGTGCATTAGTGCTGGTATGGTCGCATCCGTTCACTTATGCAAACATTTCGCTCTTATCCCTTCACGACACCGTCACTTTTCCGTCGAGCCTCCGATTTTCGATTGTAATATCTTCGGACGAAGATCGTTTCGATACCGTTCCCTCGAAACCCCGACCAAAGGACACCCTCTTTACTACGGAGCCCGGGAAAAAAAATTCAGAAATGAATATTAAAAGAATGCTAGCTCGGACAGTACTTAAATTTGACGCAAAAAAGGGATGCAACACGAGGACTTCCCAGGAGGTCACCCATCCTAGTACTACTCTCGCCCAAGCACGCTTAACTTCGGAGTTCTGATGGGATCCGGTGCATTAGTGCTGGTATGGTCGCATCCGTTCACTTATGCAAACATTTCGCTCTTATCCCTTCACGACACCGTCACTTTTCCGTCGAGCCTCCGATTTTCGATTGTAATATCTTCGGACGAAGATCGTTTCGATACCGTTCCCTCGAAACCCCGACCAAAGGACACCCTCTTTACTACGGAGCCCGGGAAAAAAAATTCAGAAATGAATATTAAAAGAATGCTAGCTCGGACAGTACTTAAATTTGACGCAAAAAAGGGATGCAACACGAGGACTTCCCAGGAGGTCACCCATCCTAGTACTACTCTCGCCCAAGGACGCTTAACTTCGGAGTTCTGATGGGATCCGGTGCATTAGTGCTGGTATGGTCGCATCCGTTCACTTATGCAAACATTTCGCTCTTATCCCTTCACGACACCGTCACTTTTCCGTCGAGCCTCCGATTTTCGATTGTAATATCTTCGGACGAAGATCGTTTCGATACCGTTCCCTCGAAACCCCGACCAAAGGACACCCTCTTTACTACGGAGCCCGGGAAAAAAAATTCAGAAATGAATATTAAAAGAATGCTAGCTCGGACAGTACTTAAATTTGACGCAAAAAAGGGATGCAACACGAGGACTTCCCAGGAGGTCACCCATCCTAGTACTACTCTCGCCCAAGCACGCTTAACTTCGGAGTTCTGATGGGATCCGATGCATTAGTGCTGGTATGGTCGCATCCGTTCACTTATGCAAACATTTCGCTCTTATCCCTTCACGACACCGTCACTTTTCCGTCGAGCCTCCGATTTTCGATTGTAATATCTTCGGACGAAGATCGTTTCGATACCGTACCCTCGAAACCCCGACCAAAGGACACCCTCTTTACTACGGAGCCCGGGAAAAAAAATTCAGAAATGAATATTAAAAGAATGCTAGCTCGGACAGTACTTAAATTTGACGCAAAAAAGGGATGCAACACGAGGACTTCCCAGGAGGTCACCCATCCTAGTACTACTCTCGCCCAAGCACGCTTAACTTCGGAGTTCTGATGGGATCCGGTGCATTAGTGCTGGTATGGTCGCATCCGTTCACTTATGCAAACATTTCGCTCTTATCCCTTCACGACACCGTCACTTTTCCGTCGAGCCTCCGATTTTCGATTGTAATATCTTCGGACGAAGATCGTTTCGATACCGTTCCCTCGAAACCCCGACCAAAGGACACCCTCTTTACTACGGAGCCCGGGAAAAAAAATTCAGAAATGAATATTAAAAGAATGCTAGCTCGGACAGTACTTAAATTTGACGCAAAAAAGGGATGCAACACGAGGACTTCCCAGGAGGTCACCCATCCTAGTACTACTCTCGCCCAAGCACGCTTAACTTCGGAGTTCTGATGGGATCCGGTGCATTAGTGCTGGTATGGTCGCATCCGTTCACTTATGCAAACATTTCGCTCTTATCCCTTCACGACACCGTCACTTTTCCGTCGAGCCTCCGATTTTCGATTGTAATATCTTCGGACGAAGATCGTTTCGATACCGTACCCTCGAAACCCCGACCAAAGGACACCCTCTTTACTACGGAGCCCGGGAAAAAAAATTCAGAAATGAATATTAAAAGAATGCTAGCTCGGACAGTACTTAAATTTGACGCAAAAAAGGGATGCAACACGAGGACTTCCCAGGAGGTCACCCATCCTAGTACTACTCTCGCCCAAGCACGCTTAACTTCGGAGTTCTGATGGGATCCGGTGCATTAGTGCTGGTATGGTCGCATCCGTTCACTTATGCAAACATTTCGCTCTTATCCCTTCACGACACCGTCACTTTTCCGTCGAGCCTCCGATTTTCGATTGTAATATCTTCGGACGAAGATCGTTTCGATACCGTTCCCTCGAAACCCCGACCAAAGGACACCCTCTTTACTACGGAGCCCGGGAAAAAAAATTCAGAAATGAATATTAAAAGAATGCTAGCTCGGACAGTACTTAAATTTGACGCAAAAAAGGGATGCAACACGAGGACTTCCCAGGAGGTCACCCATCCTAGTACTACTCTCGCCCAAGGACGCTTAACTTCGGAGTTCTGATGGGATCCGGTGCATTAGTGCTGGTATGGTCGCATCCGTTCACTTATGCAAACATTTCGCTCTTATCCCTTCACGACACCGTCACTTTTCCGTCGAGCCTCCGATTTTCGATTGTAATATCTTCGGACGAAGATCGTTTCGATACCGTTCCCTCGAAACCCCGACCAAAGGACACCCTCTTTACTACGGAGCCCGGGAAAAAAAATTCAGAAATGAATATTAAAAGAATGCTAGCTCGGACAGTACTTAAATTTGACGCAAAAAAGGGATGCAACACGAGGACTTCCCAGGAGGTCACCCATCCTAGTACTACTCTCGCCCAAGCACGCTTAACTTCGGAGTTCTGATGGGATCCGATGCATTAGTGCTGGTATGGTCGCATCCGTTCACTTATGCAAACATTTCGCTCTTATCCCTTCACGACACCGTCACTTTTCCGTCGAGCCTCCGATTTTCGATTGTAATATCTTCGGACGAAGATCGTTTCGATACCGTACCCTCGAAACCCCGACCAAAGGACACCCTCTTTACTACGGAGCCCGGGAAAAAAAATTCAGAAATGAATATTAAAAGAATGCTAGCTCGGACAGTACTTAAATTTGACGCAAAAAAGGGATGCAACACGAGGACTTCCCAGGAGGTCACCCATCCTAGTACTACTCTCGCCCAAGCACGCTTAACTTCGGAGTTCTGATGGGATCCGGTGCATTAGTGCTGGTATGGTCGCATCCGTTCACTTATGCAAACATTTCGCTCTTATCCCTTCACGACACCGTCACTTTTCCGTCGAGCCTCCGATTTTCGATTGTAATATCTTCGGACGAAGATCGTTTCGATACCGTTCCCTCGAAACCCCGACCAAAGGACACCCTCTTTACTACGGAGCCCGGGAAAAAAAATTCAGAAATGAATATTAAAAGAATGCTAGCTCGGACAGTACTTAAATTTGACGCAAAAAAGGGATGCAACACGAGGACTTCCCAGGAGGTCACCCATCCTAGTACTACTCTCGCCCAAGCACGCTTAACTTCGGAGTTCTGATGGGATCCGGTGCATTAGTGCTGGTATGGTCGCATCCGTTCACTTATGCAAACATTTCGCTCTTATCCCTTCACGACACCGTCACTTTTCCGTCGAGCCTCCGATTTTCGATTGTAATATCTTCGGACGAAGATCGTTTCGATACCGTACCCTCGAAACCCCGACCAAAGGACACCCTCTTTACTACGGAGCCCGGGAAAAAAAATTCAGAAATGAATATTAAAAGAATGCTAGCTCGGACAGTACTTAAATTTGACGCAAAAAAGGGATGCAACACGAGGACTTCCCAGGAGGTCACCCATCCTAGTACTACTCTCGCCCAAGCACGCTTAACTTCGGAGTTCTGATGGGATCCGGTGCATTAGTGCTGGTATGGTCGCATCCGTTCACTTATGCAAACATTTCGCTCTTATCCCTTCACGACACCGTCACTTTTCCGTCGAGCCTCCGATTTTCGATTGTAATATCTTCGGACGAAGATCGTTTCGATACCGTTCCCTCGAAACCCCGACCAAAGGACACCCTCTTTACTACGGAGCCCGGGAAAAAAAATTCAGAAATGAATATTAAAAGAATGCTAGCTCGGACAGTACTTAAATTTGACGCAAAAAAGGGATGCAACACGAGGACTTCCCAGGAGGTCACCCATCCTAGTACTACTCTCGCCCAAGCACGCTTAACTTCGGAGTTCTGATGGGATCCGGTGCATTAGTGCTGGTATGGTCGCATCCGTTCACTTATGCAAACATTTCGCTCTTATCCCTTCACGACACCGTCACTTTTCCGTCGAGCCTCCGATTTTCGATTGTAATATCTTCGGACGAAGATCGTTTCGATACCGTACCCTCGAAACCCCGACCAAAGGACACCCTCTTTACTACGGAGCCCGGGAAAAAAAATTCAGAAATGAATATTAAAAGAATGCTAGCTCGGACAGTACTTAAATTTGACGCAAAAAAGGGATGCAACACGAGGACTTCCTAGGAGGTCACCCATCCTAGTACTACTCTCGCCCAAGCACGCTTAACTTCGGAGTTCTGATGGGAACCGGTGCATTAGTGCTGGTATGGTCGCATCCGTTCACTTATGCAAACATTTCGCTCTTATCCCTTCACGACACCGTCACTTTTCCGTCGAGCCTCCGATTTTCGATTGTAATATCTTCGGACGAAGATCGTTTCGATACCGTTCCCTCGAAACCCCGACCAAAGGACACCCTCTTTACTACGGAGCCCGGGAAAAAAAATTCAGAAATGAATATTAAAAGAATGCTAGCTCGGACAGTACTTAAATTTGACGCAAAAAAGGGATGCAACACGAGGACTTCCCAGGAGGTCACCCATCCTAGTACTACTCTCGCCCAAGCACGCTTAACTTCGGAGTTCTGATGGGATCCGGTGCATTAGTGCTGGTATGGTCGCATCCGTTCACTTATGCAAACATTTCGCTCTTATCCCTTCACGACACCGTCACTTTTCCGTCGAGCCTCCGATTTTCGATTGTAATATCTTCGGACGAAGATCGTTTCGATACCGTACCCTCGAAACCCCGACCAAAGGACACCCTCTTTACTACGGAGCCCGGGAAAAAAAATTCAGAAATGAATATTAAAAGAATGCTAGCTCGGACAGTACTTAAATTTGACGCAAAAAAGGGATGCAACACGAGGACTTCCTAGGAGGTCACCCATCCTAGTACTACTCTCGCCCAAGCACGCTTAACTTCGGAGTTCTGATGGGAACCGGTGCATTAGTGCTGGTATGGTCGCATCCGTTCACTTATGCAAACATTTCGCTCTTATCCCTTCACGACACCGTCACTTTTCCGTCGAGCCTCCGATTTTCGATTGTAATATCTTCGGACGAAGATCGTTTCGATACCGTTCCCTCGAAACCCCGACCAAAGGACACCCTCTTTACTACGGAGCCCGGGAAAAAAAATTCAGAAATGAATATTAAAAGAATGCTAGCTCGGACAGTACTTAAATTTGACGCAAAAAAGGGATGCAACACGAGGACTTCCCAGGAGGTCACCCATCCTAGTACTACTCTCGCCCAAGCACGCTTAACTTCGGAGTTCTGATGGGATCCGGTGCATTAGTGCTGGTATGGTCGCATCCGTTCACTTATGCAAACATATCGCTCTTATCCCTTCACGACACCGTCACTTTTCCGTCGAGCCTCCGATTTTCGATTGTAATATCTTCGGACGAAGATCGTTTCGATACCGTACCCTCGAAACCCCGACCAAAGGACACCCTCTTTACTACGGAGCCCGGGAAAAAAAATTCAGAAATGAATATTAAAAGAATGCTAGCTCGGACAGTACTTAAATTTGACGCAAAAAAGGGATGCAACACGAGGACTTCCTAGGAGGTCACCCATCCTAGTACTACTCTCGCCCAAGCACGCTTAACTTCGGAGTTCTGATGGGAACCGGTGCATTAGTGCTGGTATGGTCGCATCCGTTCACTTATGCAAACATTTCGCTCTTATCCCTTCACGACACCGTCACTTTTCCGTCGAGCCTCCGATTTTCGATTGTAATATCTTCGGACGAAGATCGTTTCGATACCGTTCCCTCGAAACCCCGACCAAAGGACACCCTCTTTACTACGGAGCCCGGGAAAAAAAATTCAGAAATGAATATTAAAAGAATGCTAGCTCGGACAGTACTTAAATTTGACGCAAAAAAGGGATGCAACACGAGGACTTCCCAGGAGGTCACCCATCCTAGTACTACTCTCGCCCAAGCACGCTTAACTTCGGAGTTCTGATGGGATCCGGTGCATTAGTGCTGGTATGGTCGCATCCTTTCACTTATGCAAACATTTCTCTCTTATCCCTTCACGACACCGTCACTTTTCCGTCGAGCCTCCGATTTTCGATTGTAATATCTTCGGACGAAGATCGTTTCGATACCGTTCCCTCGAAACCCCGACCAAAGGACACCCTCTTTACTACGGAGCCCGGGAAAAAAAATTCAGAAATGAATATTAAAAGAATGCTAGCTCGGACAGTACTTAAATTTGACGCAAAAAAGGGATGCAACACGAGGACTTCCCAGGAGGTCACCCATCCTAGTACTACTCTCGCCCAAGCACGCTTAACTTCGGAGTTCTGATGGGATCCGGTGCATTAGTGCTGGTATGGTCGCATCCGTTCACTTATGCAAACATTTCTCTCTTATCCCTTCACGACACCGTCACTTTTCCGTCGAGCCTCCGATTTTCGATTGTAATATCTTCGGACGAAGATCGTTTCGATACCGTTCCCTCGAAACCCCGACCAAAGGACACCCTCTTTACTACGGAGCCCGGGAAAAAAAATTCAGAAATGAATATTAAAAGAATGCTAGCTCGGACAGTACTTAAATTTGACGCAAAAAAGGGATGCAACACGAGGACTTCCCAGGAGGTCACCCATCCTAGTACTACTCTCGCCCAAGCACGCTTAACTTCGGAGTTCTGATGGGATCCGATGCATTAGTGCTGGTATGGTCGCATCCGTTCACTTATGCAAACCTTTCGCTCTTATCCCTTCACGACACCGTCACTTTTCCGTCGAGCCTCCGATTTTCGATTGTAATATCTTCGGACGAAGATCGTTTCGATACCGTACCCTCGAAACCCCGACCAAAGGACACCCTCTTTACTACGGAGCCCGGGAAAAAAAATTCAGAAATGAATATTAAAAGAATGCTAGCTCGGACAATACTTAAATTTGACGCAAAAAAGGGATGCAACACGAGGACTTCCCAGGAGGTCACCCATCCTAGTACTACTCTCGCCCAAGCACGCTTAACTTCGGAGTTCTGATGGGATCCGGTGCATTAGTGCTGGTATGGTCGCATCCGTTCCTTTATGCAAACATTTCGCTCTTATCCCTTCACGACACCGTCACTTTTCCGTCGAGCCTCCGATTTTCGATTGTAATATCTTCGGACGAAGATCGTTTCGATACCGTTCCCTCGAAACCCCGACCAAAGGACACCCTCTTTACTACGGAGCCCGGGAAAAAAAATTCAGAAATGAATATTAAAAGAATGCTAGCTCGGACAGTACTTAAATTTGACGCAAAAAAGGGATGCAACACGAGGACTTCCCAGGAGGTCACCCATCCTAGTACTACTCTCGCCCAAGCACGCTTAACTTCGGAGTTCTGATGGGATCCGATGCATTAGTGCTGGTATGGTCACATCCGTTCACTTATGCAAACATTTCGCTCTTATCCCTTCACGACACCGTCACTTTTCCGTCGAGCCTCCGATTTTCGATTGTAATATCTTCGGACGAAGATCGTTTCGATACCGTTCCCTCGAAACCCCGACCAAAGGACACCCTCTTTACTACGGAGCCCGGGAAAAAAAATTCAGAAATGAATATTAAAAGAATGCTAGCTCGGACAGTACTTAAATTTGACGCAAAAAAGGGATGCAACACGAGGACTTCCCAGGAGGTCACCCATCCTAGTACTACTCTCGCCCAAGCACGCTTAACTTCGGAGTTCTGATGGGATCCGGTGCATTAGTGCTGGTATGGTCGCATCGTTCACTTATGCAAACATTTCGCTCTTATCCCTTCACGACACCGTCACTTTTCCGTCGAGCCTCCGATTTTCGATTGTAATATCTTCGGACGAAGATCGTTTCGATACCGTTCCCTCGAAACCCCGACCAAAGGACACCCTCTTTACTACGGAGCCCGGGAAAAAAAATTCAGAAATGAATATTAAAAGAATGTTAGCTCGGACAGTACTTAAATTTGACGCAAAAAAGGGATGCAACACGAGGACTTCCCAGGAGGTCACCCATCCTAGTACTACTCTCGCCCAAGCACGCTTAACTTCGGAGTTCTGATGGGATCCGGTGCATTAGTGCTGGTATGGTCACATCCGTTCACTTATGCAAACATTTCGCTCTTATCCCTTCACGACACCGTCACTTTTCCGTCGAGCCTCCGATTTTCGATTGTAATATCTTCGGACGAAGATCGTTTCGATACCGTTCCCTCGAAACCCCGACCAAAGGACACCCTCTTTACTACGGAGCCCGGGAAAAAAAATTCAGAAATGAATATTAAAAGAATGCTAGCTCGGACAGTACTTAAATTTGACGCAAAAAAGGGATGCAACACGAGGACTTCCCAGGAGGTCACCCATCCTAGTACTACTCTCGCCCAAGCACGCTTAACTTCGGAGTTCTGATGGGATCCGGTGCATTAGTGCTGGTATGGTCGCATCCGTTCACTTATGCAAACATTTCGCTCTTATCCCTTCACGACACCGTCACTTTTCCGTCGAGCCTCCGATTTTCGATTGTAATATCTTCGGACGAAGATCGTTTCGATACCGTACCCTCGAAACCCCGACCAAAGGACACCCTCTTTACTACGGAGCCCGGGAAAAAAAATTCAGAAATGAATATTAAAAGAATGCTAGCTCGGACAGTACTTAAATTTGACGCAAAAACGGGATGCAACACGAGGACTTCCCAGGAGGTCACCCATCCTAGTACTACTCTCGCCCAAGCACGCTTAACTTCGGAGTTCTGATGGGATCCGGTGCATTAGTGCTGGTATGGTCGCATCCGTTCACTTATGCAAACATTTCGCTCTTATCCCTTCACGACACCGTCACTTTTCCGTCGAGCCTCCGATTTTCGATTGTAATATCTTCGGACGAAGATCGTTTCGATACCGTTCCCTCGAAACCCCGACCAAAGGACACCCTCTTTACTACGGAGCCCGGGAAAAAAAATTCAGAAATGAATATTAAAAGAATGTTAGCTCGGACAGTACTTAAATTTGACGCAAAAAAGGGATGCAACACGAGGACTTCCCAGGAGGTCACCCATCCTAGTACTACTCTCGCCCAAGCACGCTTAACTTCGGAGTTCTGATGGGATCCGGTGCATTAGTGCTGGTATGGTCACATCCGTTCACTTATGCAAACATTTCGCTCTTATCCCTTCACGACACCGTCACTTTTCCGTCGAGCCTCCGATTTTCGATTGTAATATCTTCGGACGAAGATCGTTTCGATACCGTTCCCTCGAAACCCCGACCAAAGGACACCCTCTTTACTACGGAGCCCGGGAAAAAAAATTCAGAAATGAATATTAAAAGAATGCTAGCTCGGACAGTACTTAAATTTGACGCAAAAAAGGGATGCAACACGAGGACTTCCCAGGAGGTCACCCATCCTAGTACTACTCTCGCCCAAGCACGCTTAACTTCGGAGTTCTGATGGGATCCGGTGCATTAGTGCTGGTATGGTCGCATCCGTTCACTTATGCAAACATTTCGCTCTTATCCCTTCACGACACCGTCACTTTTCCGTCGAGCCTCCGATTTTCGATTGTAATATCTTCGGACGAAGATCGTTTCGATACCGTACCCTCGAAACCCCGACCAAAGGACACCCTCTTTACTACGGAGCCCGGGAAAAAAAATTCAGAAATGAATATTAAAAGAATGCTAGCTCGGACAGTACTTAAATTTGACGCAAAAACGGGATGCAACACGAGGACTTCCCAGGAGGTCACCCATCCTAGTACTACTCTCGCCCAAGCACGCTTAACTTCGGAGTTCTGATGGGATCCGGTGCATTAGTGCTGGTATGGTCGCATCCGTTCAATTATGCAAACATTTCGCTCTTATCCCTTCACGACACCGTCACTTTTCCGTCGAGCCTCCGATTTTCGATTGTAATATCTTCGGACGAAGATCGTTTCGATACCGTTCCCTCGAAACCCCGACCAAAGGACACCCTCTTTACTACGGAGCCCGGGAAAAAAAATTCAGAAATGAATATTAAAAGAATGTTAGCTCGGACAGTACTTAAATTTGACGCAAAAAAGGGATGCAACACGAGGACTTCCCAGGAGGTCACCCATCCTAGTACTACTCTCGCCCAAGCACGCTTAACTTCGGAGTTCTGATGGGATCCGGTGCATTAGTGCTGGTATGGTCGCATCCGTTCACTTATGCAAACATTTCGCTCTTATCCCTTCACGACACCGTCACTTTTCCGTCGAGCCTCCGATTTTCGATTGTAATATCTTCGGACGAAGATCGTTTCGATACCGTTCCCTCGAAACCCCGACCAAAGGACACCCTCTTTACTACGGAGCCCGGGAAAAAAAATTCAGAAATGAATATTAAAAGAATGCTAGCTCGGACAGTACTTAAATTTGACGCAAAAAAGGGATGCAACACGAGGACTTCCCAGGAGGTCACCCATCCTAGTACTACTCTCGCCCAAGCACGCTTAACTTCGGAGTTCTGATGGGATCCGGTGCATTAGTGCTGGTATGGTCGCATCCGTTCACTTATGCAAACATTTCGCTCTTATCCCTTCACGACACCGTCACTTTTCCGTCGAGCCTCCGATTTTCGATTGTAATATCTTCGGACGAAGATCGTTTCGATACCGTTCCCTCGAAACCCCGACCAAAGGACACCCTCTTTACTACGGAGCCCGGGAAAAAAATTCAGAAATGAATATTAAAAGAATGCTAGCTCGGACAGTACTTAAATTTGACGCAAAAAAGGGATGCAACACGAGGACTTCCCAGGAGGTCACCCATCCTAGTACTACTCTCGCCCAAGCACGCTTAACTTCGGAGTTCTGATGGGATCCGGTGCATTAGTGCTGGTATGGTCGCATCCGTTCACTTATGCAAACATTTCGCTCTTATCCCTTCACGACACCGTCACTTTTCCGTCGAGCCTCCGATTTTCGATTGTAATATCTTCGGACGAAGATCGTTTCGATACCGTTCCCTCGAAACCCCGACCAAAGGACACCCTCTTTACTACGGAGCCCGGGAAAAAAATTCAGAAATGAATATTAAAAGAATGCTAGCTCGGACAGTACTTAAATTTGACGCAAAAAAGGGATGCAACACGAGGACTTCCCAGGAGGTCACCCATCCTAGTACTACTCTCGCCCAAGCACGCTTAACTTCGGAGTTCTGATGGGATCCGGTGCATTAGTGCTGGTATGGTCGCATCCGTTCACTTATGCAAACATTTCGCTCTTATCCCTTCACGACACCGTCACTTTTCCGTCGAGCCTCCGATTTTCGATTGTAATATCTTCGGACGAAGATCGTTTCGATACCGTTCCCTCGAAACCCCGACCAAAGGACACCCTCTTTACTACGGAGCCCGGGAAAAAAAATTCAGAAATGAATATTAAAAGAATGCTAGCTCGGACAGTACTTAAATTTGACGCAAAAAAGGGATGCAACACGAGGACTTCCCAGGAGGTCACCCATCCTAGTACTACTCTCGCCCAAGCACGCTTAACTTCGGAGTTCTGATGGGATCCGGTGCATTAGTGCTGGTATGGTCGCATCCGTTCACTTATGCAAACATTTCGCTCTTATCCCTTCACGACACCGTCACTTTTCCGTCGAGCCTCCGATTTTCGATTGTAATATCTTCGGACGAAGATCGTTTCGATACCGTTCCCTCGAAACCCCGACCAAAGGACACCCTCTTTACTACGGAGCCCGGGAAAAAAATTCAGAAATGAATATTAAAAGAATGCTAGCTCGGACAGTACTTAAATTTGACGCAAAAAAGGGATGCAACACGAGGACTTCCCAGGAGGTCACCCATCCTAGTACTACTCTCGCCCAAGCACGCTTAACTTCGGAGTTCTGATGGGATCCGGTGCATTAGTGCTGGTATGGTCGCATCCGTTCACTTATGCAAACATTTCGCTCTTATCCCTTCACGACACCGTCACTTTTCCGTCGAGCCTCCGATTTTCGATTGTAATATCTTCGGACGAAGATCGTTTCGATACCGTTCCCTCGAAACCCCGACCAAAGGACACCCTCTTTACTACGGAGCCCGGGAAAAAAATTCAGAAATGAATATTAAAAGAATGCTAGCTCGGACAGTACTTAAATTTGACGCAAAAAAGGGATGCAACACGAGGACTTCCCAGGAGGTCACCCATCCTAGTACTACTCTCGCCCAAGCACGCTTAACTTCGGAGTTCTGATGGGATCCGGTGCATTAGTGCTGGTATGGTCGCATCCGTTCACTTATGCAAACATTTCGCTCTTATCCCTTCACGACACCGTCACTTTTCCGTCGAGCCTCCGATTTTCGATTGTAATATCTTCGGACGAAGATCGTTTCGATACCGTTCCCTCGAAACCCCGACCAAAGGACACCCTCTTTACTACGGAGCCCGGGAAAAAAAATTCAGAAATGAATATTAAAAGAATGTTAGCTCGGACAGTACTTAAATTTGACGCAAAAAAGGGATGCAACACGAGGACTTCCCAGGAGGTCACCCATCCTAGTACTACTCTCGCCCAAGCACGCTTAACTTCGGAGTTCTGATGGGATCCGGTGCATTAGTGCTGGTATGGTCACATCCGTTCACTTATGCAAACATTTCGCTCTTATCCCTTCACGACACCGTCACTTTTCCGTCGAGCCTCCGATTTTCGATTGTAATATCTTCGGACGAAGATCGTTTCGATACCGTTCCCTCGAAACCCCGACCAAAGGACACCCTCTTTACTACGGAGCCCGGGAAAAAAAATTCAGAAATGAATATTAAAAGAATGCTAGCTCGGACAGTACTTAAATTTGACGCAAAAAAGGGATGCAACACGAGGACTTCCCAGGAGTTCACCCATCCTAGTACTACTCTCGCCCAAGCACGCTTAACTTCGGAGTTCTGATGGGATCCGGTGCATTAGTGCTGGTATGGTCGCATCCGTTCACTTATGCAAACATTTCGCTCTTATCCCTTCACGACACCGTCACTTTTCCGTCGAGCCTCCGATTTTCGATTGTAATATCTTCGGACGAAGATCGTTTCGATACCGTTCCCTCGAAACCCCGACCAAAGGACACCCTCTTTACTACGGAGCCCGGGAAAAAAATTCAGAAATGAATATTAAAAGAATGCTAGCTCGGACAGTACTTAAATTTGACGCAAAAAAGGGATGCAACACGAGGACTTCCCAGGAGGTCACCCATCCTAGTACTACTCTCGCCCAAGCACGCTTAACTTCGGAGTTCTGATGGGATCCGGTGCATTAGTGCTGGTATGGTCGCATCCGTTCACTTATGCAAACATTTCGCTCTTATCCCTTCACGACACCGTCACTTTTCCGTCGAGCCTCCGATTTTCGATTGTAATATCTTCGGACGAAGATCGTTTCGATACCGTTCCCTCGAAACCCCGACCAAAGGACACCCTCTTTACTACGGAGCCCGGGAAAAAAATTCAGAAATGAATATTAAAAGAATGCTAGCTCGGACAGTACTTAAATTTGACGCAAAAAAGGGATGCAACACAAGGACTTCCCAGGAGGTCACCCATCCTAGTACTACTCTCGCCCAAGCACGCTTAACTTCGGAGTTCTGATGGGATCCGGTGCATTAGTGCTGGTATGGTCGCATCCGTTCACTTATGCAAACATTTCGCTCTTATCCCTTCACGACACCGTCACTTTTCCGTCGAGCCTCCGATTTTCGATTGTAATATCTTCGGAGGAAGATCGTTTCGATACCGTTCCCTCGAAACCCCGACCAAAGGACACCCTCTTTACTACGGAGCCCGGGAAAAAAAATTCAGAAATGAATATTAAAAGAATGCTAGCTCGGACAGTACTTAAATTTGACGCAAAAAAGGGATGCAACACGAGGACTTCCCAGGAGGTCACCCATCCTAGTACTACTCTCGCCCAAGCACGCTTAACTTCGGAGTTCTGATGGGATCCGGTGCATTAGTGCTGGTATGGTCGCATCCGTTCACTTATGCAAACATTTCGCTCTTATCCCTTCACGACACCGTCACTTTTCCGTCGAGCCTCCGATTTTCGATTGTAATATCTTCGGACGAAGATCGTTTCGATACCGTTCCCTCGAAACCCCGACCAAAGGACACCCTCTTTACTACGGAGCCCGGGAAAAAAATTCAGAAATGAATATTAAAAGAATGCTAGCTCGGACAGTACTTAAATTTGACGCAAAAAAGGGATGCAACACGAGGACTTCCCAGGAGGTCACCCATCCTAGTACTACTCTCGCCCAAGCACGCTTAACTTCGGAGTTCTGATGGGATCCGGTGCATTAGTGCTGGTATGGTCGCATCCGTTCACTTATGCAAACATTTCGCTCTTATCCCTTCACGACACCGTCACTTTTCCGTCGAGCCTCCGATTTTCGATTGTAATATCTTCGGACGAAGATCGTTTCGATACCGTTCCCTCGAAACCCCGACCAAAGGACACCCTCTTTACTACGGAGCCCGGGAAAAAAATTCAGAAATGAATATTAAAAGAATGCTAGCTCGGACAGTACTTAAATTTGACGCAAAAAAGGGATGCAACACGAGGACTTCCCAGGAGGTCACCCATCCTAGTACTACTCTCGCCCAAGCACGCTTAACTTCGGAGTTCTGATGGGATCCGGTGCATTAGTGCTGGTATGGTCGCATCCGTTCACTTATGCAAACATTTCGCTCTTATCCCTTCACGACACCGTCACTTTTCCGTCGAGCCTCCGATTTTCGATTGTAATATCTTCGGACGAAGATCGTTTCGATACCGTTCCCTCGAAACCCCGACCAAAGGACACCCTCTTTACTACGGAGCCCGGGAAAAAAAATTCAGAAATGAATATTAAAAGAATGTTAGCTCGGACAGTACTTAAATTTGACGCAAAAAAGGGATGCAACACGAGGACTTCCCAGGAGGTCACCCATCCTAGTACTACTCTCGCCCAAGCACGCTTAACTTCGGAGTTCTGATGGGATCCGGTGCATTAGTGCTGGTATGGTCACATCCGTTCACTTATGCAAACATTTCGCTCTTATCCCTTCACGACACCGTCACTTTTCCGTCGAGCCTCCGATTTTCGATTGTAATATCTTCGGACGAAGATCGTTTCGATACCGTTCCCTCGAAACCCCGACCAAAGGACACCCTCTTTACTACGGAGCCCGGGAAAAAAAATTCAGAAATGAATATTAAAAGAATGCTAGCTCGGACAGTACTTAAATTTGACGCAAAAAAGGGATGCAACACGAGGACTTCCCAGGAGTTCACCCATCCTAGTACTACTCTCGCCCAAGCACGCTTAACTTCGGAGTTCTGATGGGATCCGGTGCATTAGTGCTGGTATGGTCGCATCCGTTCACTTATGCAAACATTTCGCTCTTATCCCTTCACGACACCGTCACTTTTCCGTCGAGCCTCCGATTTTCGATTGTAATATCTTCGGACGAAGATCGTTTCGATACCGTTCCCTCGAAACCCCGACCAAAGGACACCCTCTTTACTACGGAGCCCGGGAAAAAAATTCAGAAATGAATATTAAAAGAATGCTAGCTCGGACAGTACTTAAATTTGACGCAAAAAAGGGATGCAACACGAGGACTTCCCAGGAGGTCACCCATCCTAGTACTACTCTCGCCCAAGCACGCTTAACTTCGGAGTTCTGATGGGATCCGGTGCATTAGTGCTGGTATGGTCGCATCCGTTCACTTATGCAAACATTTCGCTCTTATCCCTTCACGACACCGTCACTTTTCCGTCGAGCCTCCGATTTTCGATTGTAATATCTTCGGACGAAGATCGTTTCGATACCGTTCCCTCGAAACCCCGACCAAAGGACACCCTCTTTACTACGGAGCCCGGGAAAAAAATTCAGAAATGAATATTAAAAGAATGCTAGCTCGGACAGTACTTAAATTTGACGCAAAAAAGGGATGCAACACAAGGACTTCCCAGGAGGTCACCCATCCTAGTACTACTCTCGCCCAAGCACGCTTAACTTCGGAGTTCTGATGGGATCCGGTGCATTAGTGCTGGTATGGTCGCATCCGTTCACTTATGCAAACATTTCGCTCTTATCCCTTCACGACACCGTCACTTTTCCGTCGAGCCTCCGATTTTCGATTGTAATATCTTCGGACGAAGATCGTTTCGATACCGTTCCCTCGAAACCCCGACCAAAGGACACCCTCTTTACTACGGAGCCCGGGAAAAAAAATTCAGAAATGAATATTAAAAGAATGTTAGCTCGGACAGTACTTAAATTTGACGCAAAAAAGGGATGCAACACGAGGACTTCCCAGGAGGTCACCCATCCTAGTACTACTCTCGCCCAAGCACGCTTAACTTCGGAGTTCTGATGGGATCCGGTGCATTAGTGCTGGTATGGTCGCATCCGTTCACTTATGCAAACATTTCGCTCTTATCCCTTCACGACACCGTCACTTTTCCGTCGAGCCTCCGATTTTCGATTGTAATATCTTCGGACGAAGATCGTTTCGATACCGTTCCCTCGAAACCCCGACCAAAGGACACCCTCTTTACTACGGAGCCCGGGAAAAAAAATTCAGAAATGAATATTAAAAGAATGCTAGCTCGGACAGTACTTAAATTTGACGCAAAAAAGGGATGCAACACGAGGACTTCCCAGGAGGTCACCCATCCTAGTACTACTCTCGCCCAAGCACGCTTAACTTCGGAGTTCTGATGGGATCCGGTGCATTAGTGCTGGTATGGTCGCATCCGTTCACTTATGCAAACATTTCTCTCTTATCCCTTCACGACACCGTCACTTTTCCGTCGAGCCTCCGATTTTCGATTGTAATATTTTCGGACGAAGATCGTTTCGATACCGTTCCCTCGAAACCCCGACCAAAGGACACCCTCTTTACTACGGAGCCCGGGAAAAAAAATTCAGAAATGAATATTAAAAGAATGCTAGCTCGGACAGTACTTAAATTTGACGCAAAAAAGGGATGCAACACGAGGACTTCCCAGGAGGTCACCCATCCTAGTACTACTCTCGCCCAAGCACGCTTAACTTCGGAGTTCTGATGGGATCAGATGCATTAGTGCTGGTATGGTCGCATCCGTTCACTTATGCAAACCTTTCGCTCTTATCCCTTCACGACACCGTCACTTTTCCGTCGAGCCTCCGATTTTCGATTGTAATATCTTCGGACGAAGATCGTTTCGATACCGTACCCTCGAAACCCCGACCAAAGGACACCCTCTTTACTACGGAGCCCGGGAAAAAAAATTCAGAAATGAATATTAAAAGAATGCTAGCTCGGACAGTACTTAAATTTGACGCAAAAAAGGGATGCAACACGAGGACTTCCCAGGAGGTCACCCATCCTAGTACTACTCTCGCCCAAGCACGCTTAACTTCGGAGTTCTGATGGGATCCGGTGCATTAGTGCTGGTATGGTCGCATCCGTTCACTTATGCAAACATTTCGCTCTTATCCCTTCACGACACCGTCACTTTTCCGTCGAGCCTCCGATTTTCGATTGTAATATCTTCGGACGAAGATCGTTTCGATACCGTTCCCTCGAAACCCCGACCAAAGGACACCCTCTTTACTACGGAGCCCGGGAAAAAAAATTCAGAAATGAATATTAAAAGAATGTTAGCTCGGACAGTACTTAAATTTGACGCAAAAAAGGGATGCAACACGAGGACTTCCCAGGAGGTCACCCATCCTAGTACTACTCTCGCCCAAGCACGCTTAACTTCGGAGTTCTGATGGGATCCGGTGCATTAGTGCTGGTATGGTCGCATCCGTTCACTTATGCAAACATTTCGCTCTTATCCCTTCACGACACCGTCACTTTTCCGTCGAGCCTCCGATTTTCGATTGTAATATCTTCGGACGAAGATCGTTTCGATACCGTTCCCTCGAAACCCCGACCAAAGGACACCCTCTTTACTACGGAGCCCGGGAAAAAAAATTCAGAAATGAATATTAAAAGAATGCTAGCTCGGACAGTACTTAAATTTGACGCAAAAAAGGGATGCAACACGAGGACTTCCCAGGAGGTCACCCATCCTAGTACTACTCTCGCCCAAGCACGCTTAACTTCGGAGTTCTGATGGGATCCGGTGCATTAGTGCTGGTATGGTCGCATCCGTTCACTTATGCAAACATTTCGCTCTTATCCCTTCACGACACCGTCACTTTTCCGTCGAGCCTCCGATTTTCGATTGTAATATCTTCGGACGAAGATCGTTTCGATACCGTTCCCTCGAAACCCCGACCAAAGGACACCCTCTTTACTACGGAGCCCGGGAAAAAAAATTCAGAAATGAATATTAAAAGAATGCTAGCTCGGACAGTACATAAATTTGACGCAAAAAAGGGATGCAACACGAGGACATCCCAGGAGGTCACCCATCCTAGTACTACTCTCGCCCAAGCACGCTTAACTTCGGAGTTCTGATGGGATCCGGTGCATTAGTGCTGGTATGGTCGCATCCGTTCACTTATGCAAACATTTCGCTCTTATCCCTTCACGACACCGTCACTTTTCCGTCGAGCCTCCGATTTTCGATTGTAATATCTTCGGACGAAGATCGTTTCGATACCGTTCCCTCGAAACCCCGACCAAAGGACACCCTCTTTACTACGGAGCCCGGGAAAAAAAATTCAGAAATGAATATTAAAAGAATGTTAGCTCGGACAGTACTTAAATTTGACGCAAAAAAGGGATGCAACACGAGGACTTCCCAAGAGGTCACCCATCCTAGTACTACTCTCGCCCAAGCACGCTTAACTTCGGAGTTCTGATGGGATCCGGTGCATTAGTGCTGGTATGGTCGCATCCGTTCACTTATGCAAACATTTCGCTCTTATCCCTTCACGACACCGTCACTTTTCCGTCGAGCCTCCGATTTTCGATTGTAATATCTTCGGACGAAGATCGTTTCGATACCGTTCCCTCGAAACCCCGACCAAAGGACACCCTCTTTACTACGGAGCCCGGGAAAAAAAATTCAGAAATGAATATTAAAAGAATGCTAGCTCGGACAGTACTTAAATTTGACGCAAAAAAGGGATGCAACACGAGGACTTCCCAGGAGGTCACCCATCCTAGTACTACTCTCGCCCAAGCACGCTTAACTTCGGAGTTCTGATGGGATCCGGTGCATTAGTGCTGGTATGGTTGCATCCGTTCACTTATGCAAACATTTCGCTCTTATCCCTTCACGACACCGTCACTTTTCCGTCGAGCCTCCGATTTTCGATTGTAATATCTTCGGACGAAGATCGTTTCGATACCGTTCCCTCGAAACCCCGACCAAAGGACACCCTCTTTACTACGGAGCCCGGGAAAAAAAATTCAGAAATGAATATTAAAAGAATGCTAGCTCGGACAGTACATAAATTTGACGCAAAAAAGGGATGCAACACGAGGACATCCCAGGAGGTCACCCATCCTAGTACTACTCTCGCCCAAGCACGCTTAACTTCGGAGTTCTGATGGGATCCGGTGCATTAGTGCTGGTATGGTCGCATCCGTTCACTTATGCAAACATTTCGCTCTTATCCCTTCACGACACCGTCACTTTTCCGTCGAGCCTCCGATTTTCGATTGTAATATCTTCGGACGAAGATCGTTTCGATACCGTTCCCTCGAAACCCCGACCAAAGGACACCCTCTTTACTACGGAGCCCGGGAAAAAAAATTCAGAAATGAATATTAAAAGAATGCTAGCTCGGACAGTACTTAAATTTGACGCAAAAAAGGGATGCAACACGAGGACTTCCCAGGAGGTCACCCATCCTAGTACTACTCTCGCCCAAGCACGCTTAACTTCGGAGTTCTGATGGGATCCGGTGCATTAGTGCTGGTATGGTCGCATCCGTTCACTTATGCAAACATTTCGCTCTTATCCCTTCACGACACCGTCACTTTTCCGTCGAGCCTCCGATTTTCGATTGTAATATCTTCGGACGAAGATCGTTTCGATACCGTTCCCTCGAAACCCCGACCAAAGGACACCCTCTTTACTACGGAGCCCGGGAAAAAAAATTCAGAAATGAATATTAAAAGAATGCTAGCTCGGACAGTACTTAAATTTGACGCAAAAAAGGGATGCAACACGAGGACTTCCCAGGAGGTCACCCATCCTAGTACTACTCTCGCCCAAGCACGCTTAACTTCGGAGTTCTGATGGGATCCGGTGCATTAGTGCTGGTATGGTCGCATCCGTTCACTTATGCAAACATTTCGCTCTTATCCCTTCACGACACCGTCACTTTTCCGTCGAGCCTCCGATTTTCGATTGTAATATCTTCGGACGAAGATCGTTTCGATACCGTTCCCTCGAAACCCCGACCAAAGGACACCCTCTTTACTACGGAGCCCGGGAAAAAAAATTCAGAAATGAATATTAAAAGAATGCTAGCTCGGACAGTACTTAAATTTGACGCAAAAAAGGGATGCAACACGAGGACTTCCCAGGAGGTCACCCATCCTAGTACTACTCTCGCCCAAGCACGCTTAACTTCGGAGTTCTGATGGGATCCGGGGCATTAGTGCTGGTATGGTCGCATCCGTTCACTTATGCAAACATTTCGCTCTTATCCCTTCACGACACCGTCACTTTTCCGTCGAGCCTCCGATTTTCGATTGTAATATCTTCGGACGAAGATCGTTTCGATACCGTTCCCTCGAAACCCCGACCAAAGGACACCCTCTTTACTACGGAGCCCGGGAAAAAAAATTCAGAAATGAATATTAAAAGAATGCTAGCTCGGACAGTACTTAAATTTGACGCAAAAAAGGGATGCAACACGAGGACTTCCCAGGAGGTCACCCATCCTAGTACTACTCTCGCCCAAGCACGCTTAACTTCGGAGTTCTGATGGGATCCGGTGCATTAGTGCTGGTATGGTCGCATCCGTTCACTTATGCAAACATTTCGCTCTTATCCCTTCACGACACCGTCACTTTTCCGTCGAGCCTCCGATTTTCGATTGTAATATCTTCGGACGAAGATCGTTTCGATACCGTTCCCTCGAAACCCCGACCAAAGGACACCCTCTTTACTACGGAGCCCGGGAAAAAAAATTCAGAAATGAATATTAAAAGAATGCTAGCTCGGACAGTACTTAAATTTGACGCAAAAAAGGGATGAGACACGAGGACTTCCCAGGAGGTCACCCATCCTAGTACTACTCTCGCCCAAGCACGCTTAACTTCGGAGTTCTGATGGGATCCGGTGCATTAGTGCTGGTATGGTCGCATCCGTTCCTTTATGCAAACATTTCGCTCTTATCCCTTCACGACACCGTCACTTTTCCGTCGAGCCTCCGATTTTCGATTGTAATATCTTCGGACGAAGATCGTTTCGATACCGTTCCCTCGAAACCCCGACCAAAGGACACCCTCTTTACTACGGAGCCCGGGAAAAAAAATTCAGAAATGAATATTAAAAGAATGCTAGCTCGGACAGTACTTAAATTTGACGCAAAAAAGGGATGCAACACGAGGACTTCCCAGGAGGTCACCCATCCTAGTACTACTCTCGCCCAAGCACGCTTAACTTCGGAGTTCTGATGGGATCCGATGCATTAGTGCTGGTATGGTCGCATCCGTTCACTTATGCAAACATTTCGCTCTTATCCCTTCACGACACCGTCACTTTTCCGTCGAGCCTCCGATTTTCGATTGTAATATCTTCGGACGAAGATCGTTTCGATACCGTACCCTCGAAACCCCGACCAAAGGACACCCTCTTTACTACGGAGCCCGGGAAAAAAAATTCAGAAATGAATATTAAAAGAATGCTAGCTCGGACAGTACTTAAATTTGACGCAAAAAAGGGATGCAACACGAGGACTTCCCAGGAGGTCACCCATCCTAGTACTACTCTCGCCCAAGCACGCTTAACTTCGGAGTTCTGATGGGATCCGGTGCATTAGTGCTGGTATGGTCGCATCCGTTCACTTATGCAAACATTTCGCTCTTATCCCTTCACGACACCGTCACTTTTCCGTCGAGCCTCCGATTTTCGATTGTAATATCTTCGGACGAAGATCGTTTCGATACCGTTCCCTCGAAACCCCGACCAAAGGACACCCTCTTTACTACGGAGCCCGGGAAAAAAAATTCAGAAATGAATATTAAAAGAATGTTAGCTCGGACAGTACTTAAATTTGACGCAAAAACGGGATGCAACACGAGGACTTCCCAGGAGGTCACCCATCCTAGTACTACTCTCGCCCAAGCACGCTTAACTTCGGAGTTCTGATGGGATCCGGTGCATTAGTGCTGGTATGGTCGCATCCGTTCACTTATGCAAACATTTCGCTCTTATCCCTTCACGACACCGTCACTTTTCCGTCGAGCCTCCGATTTTCGATTGTAATATCTTCGGACGAAGATCGTTTCGATACCGTTCCCTCGAAACCCCGACCAAAGGACACCCTCTTTACTACGGAGCCCGGGAAAAAAAATTCAGAAATGAATATTAAAAGAATGTTAGCTCGGACAGTACTTAAATTTGACGCAAAAAAGGGATGCAACACGAGGACTTCCCAGGAGGTCACCCATCCTAGTACTACTCTCGCCCAAGCACGCTTAACTTCGGAGTTCTGATGGGATCCGGTGCATTAGTGCTGGTATGGTCACATCCGTTCACTTATGCAAACATTTCGCTCTTATCCCTTCACGACACCGTCACTTTTCCGTCGAGCCTCCGATTTTCGATTGTAATATCTTCGGACGAAGATCGTTTCGATACCGTTCCCTCGAAACCCCGACCAAAGGACACCCTCTTTACTACGGAGCCCGGGAAAAAAAATTCAGAAATGAATATTAAAAGAATGCTAGCTCGGACAGTACTTAAATTTGACGCAAAAAAGGGATGCAACACGAGGACTTCCCAGGAGGTCACCCATCCTAGTACTACTCTCGCCCAAGCACGCTTAACTTCGGAGTTCTGATGGGATCCGGTGCATTAGTGCTGGTATGGTCGCATCCGTTCACTTATGCAAACATTTCGCTCTTATCCCTTCACGACACCGTCACTTTTCCGTCGAGCCTCCGATTTTCGATTGTAATATCTTCGGACGAAGATCGTTTCGATACCGTTCCCTCGAAACCCCGACCAAAGGACACCCTCTTTACTACGGAGCCCGGGAAAAAAATTCAGAAATGAATATTAAAAGAATGCTAGCTCGGACAGTACTTAAATTTGACGCAAAAAAGGGATGCAACACGAGGACTTCCCAGGAGGTCACCCATCCTAGTACTACTCTCGCCCAAGCACGCTTAACTTCGGAGTTCTGATGGGATCCGGTGGATTAGTGCTGGTATGGTCGCATCCGTTCACTTATGCAAACATTTCGCTCTTATCCCTTCACGACACCGTCACTTTTCCGTCGAGCCTCCGATTTTCGATTGTAATATCTTCGGACGAAGATCGTTTCGATACCGTTCCCTCGAAACCCCGACCAAAGGACACCCTCTTTACTACGGAGCCCGGGAAAAAAAATTCAGAAATGAATATTAAAAGAATGTTAGCTCGGACAGTACTTAAATTTGACGCAAAAAAGGGATGCAACACGAGGACTTCCCAGGAGGTCACCCATCCTAGTACTACTCTCGCCCAAGCACGCTTAACTTCGGAGTTCTGATGGGATCCGGTGCATTAGTGCTGGTATGGTCGCATCCGTTCACTTATGCAAACATTTCGCTCTTATCCCTTCACGACACCGTCACTTTTCCGTCGAGCCTCCGATTTTCGATTGTAATATCTTCGGACGAAGATCGTTTCGATACCGTTCCCTCGAAACCCCGACCAAAGGACACCCTCTTTACTACGGAGCCCGGGAAAAAAAATTCAGAAATGAATATTAAAAGAATGCTAGCTCGGACAGTACTTAAATTTGACGCAAAAAAGGGATGCAACACGAGGACTTCCCAGGAGGTCACCCATCCTAGTACTACTCTCGCCCAAGCACGCTTAACTTCGGAGTTCTGATGGGATCCGGTGCATTAGTGCTGGTATGGTCGCATCCGTTCACTTATGCAAACATTTCGCTCTTATCCCTTCACGACACCGTCACTTTTCCGTCGAGCCTCCGATTTTCGATTGTAATATCTTCGGACGAAGATCGTTTCGATACCGTTCCCTCGAAACCCCGACCAAAGGACACCCTCTTTACTACGGAGCCCGGGAAAAAAATTCAGAAATGAATATTAAAAGAATGCTAGCTCGGACAGTACTTAAATTTGACGCAAAAAAGGGATGCAACACGAGGACTTCCCAGGAGGTCACCCATCCTAGTACTACTCTCGCCCAAGCACGCTTAACTTCGGAGTTCTGATGGGATCCGGTGGATTAGTGCTGGTATGGTCGCATCCGTTCACTTATGCAAACATTTCGCTCTTATCCCTTCACGACACCGTCACTTTTCCGTCGAGCCTCCGATTTTCGATTGTAATATCTTCGGACGAAGATCGTTTCGATACCGTTCCCTCGAAACCCCGACCAAAGGACACCCTCTTTACTACGGAGCCCGGGAAAAAAAATTCAGAAATGAATATTAAAAGAATGTTAGCTCGGACAGTACTTAAATTTGACGCAAAAAAGGGATGCAACACGAGGACTTCCCAGGAGGTCACCCATCCTAGTACTACTCTCGCCCAAGCACGCTTAACTTCGGAGTTCTGATGGGATCCGGTGCATTAGTGCTGGTATGGTCGCATCCGTTCACTTATGCAAACATTTCGCTCTTATCCCTTCACGACACCGTCACTTTTCCGTCGAGCCTCCGATTTTCGATTGTAATATCTTCGGACGAAGATCGTTTCGATACCGTTCCCTCGAAACCCCGACCAAAGGACACCCTCTTTACTACGGAGCCCGGGAAAAAAAATTCAGAAATGAATATTAAAAGAATGCTAGCTCGGACAGTACTTAAATTTGACGCAAAAAGGGATGCAACACGAGGACTTCCCAGGAGGTCACCCATCCTAGTACTACTCTCGCCCAAGCACGCTTAACTTCGGAGTTCTGATGGGATCCGGTGCATTAGTGCTGGTATGGTCGCATCCGTTCCTTTATGCAAACATTTCGCTCTTATCCCTTCACGACACCGTCACTTTTCCGTCGAGCCTCCGATTTTCGATTGTAATATCTTCGGACGAAGATCGTTTCGATACCGTTCCCTCGAAACCCCGGCCAAAGGACACCCTCTTTACTACGGAGCCCGGGAAAAAAATTTCAGAAATGAATATTAAAAGAATGCTAGCTCGGACAGTACTTAAATTTGACGCAAAAAAGGGATGCAACACGAGGACTTCCCAGGAGGTCACCCATCCTAGTACTACTCTCGCCCAAGCACGCTTAACTTCGGAGTTCTGATGGGATCCGGTGCATTAGTGCTGGTATGGTTGCATCCGTTCACTTATGCAAACATTTCGCTCTTATCCCTTCACGACACCGTCACTTTTCCGTCGAGCCTCCGATTTTCGATTGTAATATCTTCGGACGAAGATCGTTTCGATACCGTTCCCTCGAAACCCCGACCAAAGGACACCCTCTTTACTACGGAGCCCGGGAAAAAAAATTCAGAAATGAATATTAAAAGAATGCTAGCTCGGACAGTACTTAAATTTGACGCAAAAAAGGGATGCAACACGAGGACTTCCCAGGAGGTCACCCATCCTAGTACTACTCTCGCCCAAGCACGCTTAACTTCGGAGTTCTGATGGGATCCGGTGCATTAGTGCTGGTATGGTCGCATCCGTTCACTTATGCAAACATTTCGCTCTTATCCCTTCACGACACCGTCACTTTTCCGTCGAGCCTCCGATTTTCGATTGTAATATCTTCGGACGAAGATCGTTTCGATACCGTTCCCTCGAAACCCCGACCAAAGGACACCCTCTTTACTACGGAGCCCGGGAAAAAAAATTCAGAAATGAATATTAAAAGAATGCTAGCTCGGACAGTACTTAAATTTGACGCAAAAAAGGGATGCAACACGAGGACTTCCCAGGAGGTCACCCATCCTAGTACTACTCTCGCCCAAGCACGCTTAACTTCGGAGTTCTGATGGGATCCGGTGCATTAGTGCTGGTATGGTCGCATCCGTTCACTTATGCAAACATTTCGCTCTTATCCCTTCACGACACCGTCACTTTTCCGTCGAGCCTCCGATTTTCGATTGTAATATCTTCGGACGAAGATCGTTTCGATACCGTTCCCTCGAAACCCCGACCAAAGGACACCCTCTTTACTACGGAGCCCGGGAAAAAAAATTCAGAAATGAATATTAAAAGAATGCTAGCTCGGACAGTACTTAAATTTGACGCAAAAAAGGGATGCAACACGAGGACTTCCCAGGAGGTCACCCATCCTAGTACTACTCTCGCCCAAGCACGCTTAACTTCGGAGTTCTGATGGGATCCGGTGCATTAGTGCTAGTATGGTCGCATCCGTTCACTTATGCAAACATTTCGCTCTTATCCCTTCACGACACCGTCACTTTTCCGTCGAGCCTCCGATTTTCGATTGTAATATCTTCGGACGAAGATCGTTTCGATACCGTTCCCTCGAAACCCCGACCAAAGGACACCCTCTTTACTACGGAGCCCGGGAAAAAAAATTCAGAAATGAATATTAAAAGAATGCTAGCTCGGACAGTACTTAAATTTGACGCAAAAAAGGGATGCAACACGAGGACTTCCCAGGAGGTCACCCATCCTAGTACTACTCTCGCCCAAGCACGCTTAACTTCGGAGTTCTGATGGGATCCGGTGCATTAGTGCTAGTATGGTCGCATCCGTTCACTTATGCAAACATTTCGCTCTTATCCCTTCACGACACCGTCACTTTTCCGTCGAGCCTCCGATTTTCGATTGTAATATCTTCGGACGAAGATCGTTTCGATACCGTTCCCTCGAAACCCCGACCAAAGGACACCCTCTTTACTACGGAGCCCGGGAAAAAAAATTCAGAAATGAATATTAAAAGAATGCTAGCTCGGACAGTACTTAAATTTGACGCAAAAAAGGGATGCAACACGAGGACTTCCCAGGAGGTCACCCATCCTAGTACTACTCTCGCCCAAGCACGCTTAACTTCGGAGTTCTGATGGGATCCGGTGCATTAGTGCTGGTATGGTCGCATCCGTTCACTTATGCAAACATTTCGCTCTTATCCCTTCACGACACCGTCACTTTTCCGTCGAGCCTCCGATTTTCGATTGTAATATCTTCGGACGAAGATCGTTTCGATACCGTTCCCTCGAAACCCCGACCAAAGGACACCCTCTTTACTACGGAGCCCGGGAAAAAAAATTCAGAAATGAATATTAAAAGAATGCTAGCTCGGACAGTACTTAAATTTGACGCAAAAAAGGGATGCAACACGAGGACTTCCCAGGAGGTCACCCATCCTAGTACTACTCTCGCCCAAGCACGCTTAACTTCGGAGTTCTGATGGGATCCGGTGCATTAGTGCTAGTATGGTCGCATCCGTTCACTAATGCAAACATTTCGCTCTTATCCCTTCACGACACCGTCACTTTTCCGTCGAGCCTCCGATTTTCGATTGTAATATCTTCGGACGAAGATCGTTTCGATACCGTTCCCTCGAAACCCCGACCAAAGGACACCCTCTTTACTACGGAGCCCGGGAAAAAAAATTCAGAAATGAATATTAAAAGAATGCTAGCTCGGACAGTACTTAAATTTGACGCAAAAAAGGGATGCAACACGAGGACTTCCCAGGAGGTCACCCATCCTAGTACTACTCTCGCCCAAGCACGCTTAACTTCGGAGTTCTGATGGGATCCGGTGCATTAGTGCTAGTATGGTCGCATCCGTTCACTTATGCAAACATTTCGCTCTTATCCCTTCACGACACCGTCACTTTTCCGTCGAGCCTCCGATTTTCGATTGTAATATCTTCGGACGAAGATCGTTTCGATACCGTTCCCTCGAAACCCCGACCAAAGGACACCCTCTTTACTACGGAGCCCGGGAAAAAAAATTCAGAAATGAATATTAAAAGAATGCTAGCTCGGACAGTACTTAAATTTGACGCAAAAAAGGGATGCAACACGAGGACTTCCCAGGAGGTCACCCATCCTAGTACTACTCTCGCCCAAGCACGCTTAACTTCGGAGTTCTGATGGGATCCGGTGCATTAGTGCTGGTATGGTCGCATCCGTTCACTTATGCAAACATTTCGCTCTTATCCCTTCACGACACCGTCACTTTTCCGTCGAGCCTCCGATTTTCGATTGTAATATCTTCGGACGAAGATCGTTTCGATACCGTTCCCTCGAAACCCCGACCAAAGGACACCCTCTTTACTACGGAGCCCGGGAAAAAAAATTCAGAAATGATTATTAAAAGAATGCTAGCTCGGACAGTACTTAAATTTGACGCAAAAAAGGGATGCAACACGAGGACTTCCCAGGAGGTCACCCATCCTAGTACTACTCCCGCCCAAGCACGCTTAACTTCGGAGTTCTGATGGGATCCGGTGCATTAGTGCTGGTATGGTCGCATCCGTTCACTTATGCAAACATTTCGCTCTTATCCCTTCACGACACCGTCACTTTTCCGTCGAGCCTCCGATTTTCGATTGTAATATCTTCGGACGAAGATCGTTTCGATACCGTTCCCTCGAAACCCCGACCAAAGGACACCCTCTTTACTACGGAGCCCGGGAAAAAAAATTCAGAAATGAATATTAAAAGAATGCTAGCTCGGACAGTACTTAAATTTGACGCAAAAAAGGGATGCAACACGAGGACTTCCCAGGAGGTCACCCATCCTAGTACTACTCTCGCCCAAGCACGCTTAACTTCGGAGTTCTGATGGGATCCGGTGCATTAGTGCTGGTATGGTCGCATCCGTTCACTTATGCAAACATTTCGCTCTTATCCCTTCACGACACCGTCACTTTTCCGTCGAGCCTCCGATTTTCGATTGTAATATCTTCGGACGAAGATCGTTTCGATACCGTTCCCTCGAAACCCCGACCAAAGGACACCCTCTTTACTACGGAGCCCGGGAAAAAAAATTCAGAAATGAATATTAAAAGAATGCTAGCTCGGACAGTACTTAAATTTGACGCAAAAAAGGGATGCAACACGAGGACTTCCCAGGAGGTCACCCATCCTAGTACTACTCTCGCCCAAGCACGCTTAACTTCGGAGTTCTGATGGGATCCGGTGCATTAGTGCTGGTATGGTCGCATCCGTTCACTTATGCAAACATTTCGCTCTTATCCCTTCACGACACCGTCACTTTTCCGTCGAGCCTCCGATTTTCGATTGTAATATCTTCGGACGAAGATCGTTTCGATACCGTTCCCTCGAAACCCCGACCAAAGGACACCCTCTTTACTACGGAGCCCGGGAAAAAAAATTCAGAAATGAATATTAAAAGAATGCTAGCTCGGACAGTACTTAAATTTGACGCAAAAAAGGGATGCAACACGAGGACTTCCCAGGAGGTCACCCATCCTAGTACTACTCTCGCCCAAGCACGCTTAACTTCGGAGTTCTGATGGGATCCGGTGCATTAGTGCTGGTATGGTCGCATCCGTTCACTTATGCAAACATTTCGCTCTTATCCCTTCACGACACCGTCACTTTTCCGTCGAGCCTCCGATTTTCGATTGTAATATCTTCGGACGAAGATCGTTTCGATACCGTTCCCTCGAAACCCCGACCAAAGGACACCCTCTTTACTACGGAGCCCGGGAAAAAAAATTCAGAAATGAATATTAAAAGAATGCTAGCTCGGACAGTACTTAAATTTGACGCAAAAAAGGGATGCAACACGAGGACTTCCCAGGAGGTCACCCATCCTAGTACTACTCCCGCCCAAGCACGCTTAACTTCGGAGTTCTGATGGGATCCGGTGCATTAGTGCTGGTATGGTCGCATCCGTTCACTTATGCAAACATTTCGCTCTTATCCCTTCACGACACCGTCACTTTTCCGTCGAGCCTCCGATTTTCGATTGTAATATCTTCGGACGAAGATCGTTTCGATACCGTTCCCTCGAAACCCCGACCAAAGGACACCCTCTTTACTACGGAGCCCGGGAAAAAAAATTCAGAAATGAATATTAAAAGAATGCTAGCTCGGACAGTACTTAAATTTGACGCAAAAAAGGGATGCAACACGAGGACTTCCCAGGAGGTCACCCATCCTAGTACTACTCTCGCCCAAGCACGCTTAACTTCGGAGTTCTGATGGGATCCGGTGCATTAGTGCTGGTATGGTCGCATCCGTTCACTTATGCAAACATTTCGCTCTTATCCCTTCACGACACCGTCACTTTTCCGTCGAGCCTCCGATTTTCGATTGTAATATCTTCGGACGAAGATCGTTTCGATACCGTTCCCTCGAAACCCCGACCAAAGGACACCCTCTTTACTACGGAGCCCGGGAAAAAAAATTCAGAAATGAATATTAAAAGAATGCTAGCTCGGACAGTACTTAAATTTGACGCAAAAAAGGGATGCAACACGAGGACTTCCCAGGAGGTCACCCATCCTAGTACTACTCTCGCCCAAGCACGCTTAACTTTGGAGTTCTGATGGGATCCGGTGCATTAGTGCTGGTATGGTCGCATCCGTTCACTTATGCAAACATTTCGCTCTTATCCCTTCACGACACCGTCACTTTTCCGTCGAGCCTCCGATTTTCGATTGTAATATCTTCGGACGAAGATCGTTTCGATACCGTTCCCTCGAAACCCCGACCAAAGGACACCCTCTTTACTACGGAGCCCGGGAAAAAAAATTCAGAAATGAATATTAAAAGAATGCTAGCTCGGACAGTACTTAAATTTGACGCAAAAAAGGGATGCAACACGAGGACTTCCCAGGAGGTCAACCATCCTAGTACTACTCCCGCCCAAGCACGCTTAACTTCGGAGTTCTGATGGGATCCGGTGCATTAGTGCTGGTATGGTCGCATCCGTTCACTTATGCAAACATTTCGCTCTTATCCCTTCACGACACCGTCACTTTTCCGTCGAGCCTCTGATTTTCGATTGTAATATCTTCGGACGAAGATCGTTTCGATACCGTTCCCTCGAAACCCCGACCAAAGGACACCCTCTTTACTACGGAGCCCGGGAAAAAAAATTCAGAAATGAATATTAAAAGAATGCTAGCTCGGACAGTACTTAAATTTGACGCAAAAAAGGGATGCAACACGAGGACTTCCCAGGAGGTCACCCATCCTAGTACTACTCTCGCCCAAGCACGCTTAACTTCGGAGTTCTGATGGGATCCGGTGCATTAGTGCTGGTATGGTCGCATCCGTTCACTTATGCAAACATTTCGCTCTTATCCCTTCACGACACCGTCACTTTTCCGTCGAGCCTCCGATTTTCGATTGTAATATCTTCGGACGAAGATCGTTTCGATACCGTTCCCTCGAAACCCCGACCAAAGGACACCCTCTTTACTACGGAGCCCGGGAAAAAAAATTCAGAAATGAATATTAAAAGAATGCTAGCTCGGACAGTACTTAAATTTGACGCAAAAAAGGGATGCAACACGAGGACTTCCCAGGAGGTCACCCATCCTAGTACTACTCCCGCCCAAGCACGCTTAACTTCGGAGTTCTGATGGGATCCGGTGCATTAGTGCTGGTATGGTCGCATCCGTTCACTTATGCAAACATTTCGCTCTTATCCCTTCACGACACCGTCACTTTTCCGTCGAGCCTCCGATTTTCGATTGTAATATCTTCGGACGAAGATCGTTTCGATACCGTTCCCTCGAAACCCCGACCAAAGGACACCCTCTTTACTACGGAGCCCGGGAAAAAAAATTCAGAAATGAATATTAAAAGAATGCTAGCTCGGACAGTACTTAAATTTGACGCAAAAAAGGGATGCAACACGAGGACTTCCCAGGAGGTCACCCATCCTAGTACTACTCTCGCCCAAGCACGCTTAACTTCGGAGTTCTGATGGGATCCGGTGCATTAGTGCTGGTATGGTCGCATCCGTTCACTTATGCAAACATTTCGCTCTTATCCCTTCACGACACCGTCACTTTTCCGTCGAGCCTCCGATTTTCGATTGTAATATCTTCGGACGAAGATCGTTTCGATACCGTTCCCTCGAAACCCCGACCAAAGGACACCCTCTTTACTACGGAGCCCGGGAAAAAAAATTCAGAAATGAATATTAAAAGAATGCTAGCTCGGACAGTACTTAAATTTGACGCAAAAAAGGGATGCAACACGAGGACTTCCCAGGAGGTCACCCATCCTAGTACTACTCCCGCCCAAGCACGCTTAACTTCGGAGTTCTGATGGGATCCGGTGCATTAGTGCTGGTATGGTCGCATCCGTTCACTTATGCAAACATTTCGCTCTTATCCCTTCACGACACCGTCACTTTTCCGTCGAGCCTCCGATTTTCGATTGTAATATCTTCGGACGAAGATCGTTTCGATACCGTTCCCTCGAAACCCCGACCAAAGGACACCCTCTTTACTACGGAGCCCGGGAAAAAAAATTCAGAAATGAATATTAAAAGAATGCTAGCTCGGACAGTACTTAAATTTGACGCAAAAAAGGGATGCAACACGAGGACTTCCCATCCTAGTACTACTCTCGCCCAAGCACGCTTAACTTCGGAGTTCTGATGGGATCCGGTGCATTAGTGCTGGTATGGTCGCATCCGTTCACTTATGCAAACATTTCGCTCTTATCCCTTCACGACACCGTCACTTTTCCGTCGAGCCTCCGATTTTCGATTGTAATATCTTCGGACGAAGATCGTTTCGATACCGTTCCCTCGAAACCCCGACCAAAGGACACCCTCTTTACTACGGAGCCCGGGAAAAAAAATTCAGAAATGAATATTAAAAGAATGCTAGCTCGGACAGTACTTAAATTTGACGCAAAAAAGGGATGCAACACGAGGACTTCCCAGGAGGTCACCCATCCTAGTACTACTCTCGCCCAAGCACGCTTAACTTCGGAGTTCTGATGGGATCCGGTGCATTAGTGCTGGTATGGTCGCATCCGTTCACTTATGCAAACATTTCGCTCTTATCCCTTCACGACACCGTCACTTTTCCGTCGAGCCTCCGATTTTCGATTGTAATATCTTCGGACGAAGATCGTTTCGATACCGTTCCCTCGAAACCCCGACCAAAGGACACCCTCTTTACTACGGAGCCCGGGAAAAAAAATTCAGAAATGAATATTAAAAGAATGCTAGCTCGGACAGTACTTAAATTTGACGCAAAAAAGGGATGCAACACGAGGACTTCCCAGAAGGTCACCCATCCTAGTACTACTCTCGCCCAAGCACGCTTAACTTCGGAGTTCTGATGGGATCCGGTGCATTAGTGCTGGTATGGTCGCATCCGTTCACTTATGCAAACATTTCGCTCTTATCCCTTCACGACACCGTCACTTTTCCGTCGAGCCTCCGATTATCGATTGTAATATCTTCCGACGAAGATCGTTTCGATACCGTTCCCTCGAAACCCCGACACAAGGACACCCTCTTTACTACGGAGCCCGGGAAAAAAAATTCAGAAATGAATATTAAAAGAATGCTAGCTCGGACAGTACTTAAATTTGACGCAAAAAAGGGATGCAACACGAGGACTTCCCAGGAGGTCACCCATCCTAGTACTACTCCCGCCCAAGCACGCTTAACTTCGGAGTTCTGATGGGATCCGGTGCATTAGTGCTGGTATGGTCGCATCCGTTCACTTATGCAAACATTTCGCTCTTATCCCTTCACGACACCGTCACTTTTCCGTCGAGCCTCCGATTATCGATTGTAATATCTTCCGACGAAGATCGTTTCGATACCGTTCCCTCGAAACCCCGACACAAGGACACCCTCTTTACTACGGAGCCCGGGAAAAAAAATTCAGAAATGAATATTAAAAGAATGCTAGCTCGGACAGTACTTAAATTTGACGCAAAAAAGGGATGCAACACGAGGACTTCCCAGGAGGTCACCCATCCTAGTACTACTCCCGCCCAAGCACGCTTAACTTCGGAGTTCTGATGGGATCCGGTGCATTAGTGCTGGTATGGTCGCATCCGTTCACTTATGCAAACATTTCGCTCTTATCCCTTCACGACACCGTCACTTTTCCGTCGAGCCTCTGATTTTCGATTGTAATATCTTCGGACGAAGATCGTTTCGATACCGTTCCCTCGAAACCCCGACCAAAGGACACCCTCTTTACTACGGAGCCCGGGAAAAAAAATTCAGAAATGAATATTAAAAGAATGCTAGCTCGGACAGTACTTAAATTTGACGCAAAAAAGGGATGCAACACGAGGACTTCCCAGGAGGTCACCCATCCTAGTACTACTCTCGCCCAAGCACGCTTAACTTCGGAGTTCTGATGGGATCCGGTGCATTATTGCTGGTATGGTCGCATCCGTTCACTTATGCAAACATTTCGCTCTTATCCCTTCACGACACCGTCACTTTTCCGTCGAGCCTCCGATTTTCGATTGTAATATCTTCGGAAGAAGATCGTTTCGATACCGTTCCCTCGAAACCCCGACCAAAGGACACCCTCTTTACTACGGAGCCCGGGAAAAAAAATTCAGAAATGAATATTAAAAGAATGCTAGCTCGGACAGTACTTAAATTTGACGCAAAAAAGGGATGCAACACGAGGACTTCCCAGGAGGTCACCCATCCTAGTACTACTCCCGCCCAAGCACGCTTAACTTCGGAGTTCTGATGGGATCCGGTGCATTAGTGCTGGTATGGTCGCATCCGTTCACTTATGCAAACATTTCGCTCTTATCCCTTCACGACACCGTCACTTTTCCGTCGAGCCTCCGATTTTCGATTGTAATATCTTCGGACGAAGATCGTTTCGATACCGTTCCCTCGAAACCCCGACCAAAGGACACCCTCTTTACTACGGAGCCCGGGAAAAAAAATTCAGAAATGAATATTAAAAGAATGCTAGCTCGGACAGTACTTAAATTTGACGCAAAAAAGGGATGCAACACGAGGACTTCCCAGGAGGTCACCCATCCTAGTACTACTCTCGCCCAAGCACGCTTAACTTCGGAGTTCTGATGGGATCCGGTGCATTAGTGCTGGTATGGTCGCATCCGTTCACTTATGCAAACATTTCGCTCTTATCCCTTCACGACACCGTCACTTTTCCGTCGAGCCTCCGATTTTCGATTGTAATATCTTCGGACGAAGATCGTTTCGATACCGTTCCCTCGAAACCCCGACCAAAGGACACCCTCTTTACTACGGAGCCCGGGAAAAAAAATTCAGAAATGAATATTAAAAGAATGCTAGCTCGGACAGTACTTAAATTTGACGCAAAAAAGGGATGCAACACGAGGACTTCCCAGAAGGTCACCCATCCTAGTACTACTCTCGCCCAAGCACGCTTAACTTCGGAGTTCTGATGGGATCCGGTGCATTAGTGCTGGTATGGTCGCATCCGTTCACTTATGCAAACATTTCGCTCTTATCCCTTCACGACACCGTCACTTTTCCGTCGAGCCTCCGATTATCGATTGTAATATCTTCCGACGAAGATCGTTTCGATACCGTTCCCTCGAAACCCCGACACAAGGACACCCTCTTTACTACGGAGCCCGGGAAAAAAAATTCAGAAATGAATATTAAAAGAATGCTAGCTCGGACAGTACTTAAATTTGACGCAAAAAAGGGATGCAACACGAGGACTTCCCAGGAGGTCACCCATCCTAGTACTACTCCCGCCCAAGCACGCTTAACTTCGGAGTTCTGATGGGATCCGGTGCATTAGTGCTGGTATGGTCGCATCCGTTCACTTATGCAAACATTTCGCTCTTATCCCTTCACGACACCGTCACTTTTCCGTCGAGCCTCCGATTATCGATTGTAATATCTTCCGACGAAGATCGTTTCGATACCGTTCCCTCGAAACCCCGACACAAGGACACCCTCTTTACTACGGAGCCCGGGAAAAAAAATTCAGAAATGAATATTAAAAGAATGCTAGCTCGGACAGTACTTAAATTTGACGCAAAAAAGGGATGCAACACGAGGACTTCCCAGGAGGTCACCCATCCTAGTACTACTCCCGCCCAAGCACGCTTAACTTCGGAGTTCTGATGGGATCCGGTGCATTAGTGCTGGTATGGTCGCATCCGTTCACTTATGCAAACATTTCGCTCTTATCCCTTCACGACACCGTCACTTTTCCGTCGAGCCTCTGATTTTCGATTGTAATATCTTCGGACGAAGATCGTTTCGATACCGTTCCCTCGAAACCCCGACCAAAGGACACCCTCTTTACTACGGAGCCCGGGAAAAAAAATTCAGAAATGAATATTAAAAGAATGCTAGCTCGGACAGTACTTAAATTTGACGCAAAAAAGGGATGCAACACGAGGACTTCCCAGGAGGTCACCCATCCTAGTACTACTCTCGCCCAAGCACGCTTAACTTCGGAGTTCTGATGGGATCCGGTGCATTATTGCTGGTATGGTCGCATCCGTTCACTTATGCAAACATTTCGCTCTTATCCCTTCACGACACCGTCACTTTTCCGTCGAGCCTCCGA
Source organism: Persicaria maculosa (assembly GCA_963922045.1). Lineage (NCBI taxonomy): Eukaryota > Viridiplantae > Streptophyta > Magnoliopsida > Caryophyllales > Polygonaceae > Persicaria > Persicaria maculosa. Next base: position 55,933,010 of record OY998261.1, on the reverse strand, counting down.
TTTTCGATTGTAATATCTTCGGAAGAAGATCGTTTCGATACCGTTCCCTCGAAACCCCGACCAAAGGACACCCTCTTTACTACGGAGCCCGGGAAAAAAAATTCAGAAATGAATATTAAAAGAATGCTAGCTCGGACAGTACTTAAATTTGACGCAAAAAAGGGATGCAACACGAGGACTTCCCAGGAGGTCACCCATCCTAGTACTACTCCCGCCCAAGCACGCTTAACTTCGGAGTTCTGATGGGATCCGGTGCATTAGTGCTGGTATGGTCGCATCCGTTCACTTATGCAAACATTTCGCTCTTATCCCTTCACGACACCGTCACTTTTCCGTCGAGCCTCCGATTTTCGATTGTAATATCTTCGGACGAAGATCGTTTCGATACCGTTCCCTCGAAACCCCGACCAAAGGACACCCTCTTTACTACGGAGCCCGGGAAAAAAAATTCAGAAATGAATATTAAAAGAATGCTAGCTCGGACAGTACTTAAATTTGACGCAAAAAAGGGATGCAACACGAGGACTTCCCAGGAGGTCACCCATCCTAGTACTACTCTCGCCCAAGCACGCTTAACTTCGGAGTTCTGATGGGATCCGGTGCATTAGTGCTGGTATGGTCGCATCCGTTCACTTATGCAAACATTTCGCTCTTATCCCTTCACGACACCGTCACTTTTCCGTCGAGCCTCCGATTTTCGATTGTAATATCTTCGGACGAAGATCGTTTCGATACCGTTCCCTCGAAACCCCGACCAAAGGACACCCTCTTTACTACGGAGCCCGGGAAAAAAAATTCAGAAATGAATATTAAAAGAATGCTAGCTCGGACAGTACTTAAATTTGACGCAAAAAAGGGATGCAACACGAGGACTTCCCAGGAGGTCACCCATCCTAGTACTACTCCCGCCCAAGCACGCTTAACTTCGGAGTTCTGATGGGATCCGGTGCATTAGTGCTGGTATGGTCGCATCCGTTCACTTATGCAAACATTTCGCTCTTATCCCTTCACGACACCGTCACTTTTCCGTCGAGCCTCCGATTTTCGATTGTAATATCTTCGGACGAAGATCGTTTCGATACCGTTCCCTCGAAATCCCGACCAAAGGACACCCTCTTTACTACGGAGCCCGGGAAAAAAAATTCAGAAATGAATATTAAAAGAATGCTAGCTCGGACAGTACTTAAATTTGACGCAAAAAAGGGATGCAACACGAGGACTTCCCAGGAGGTCACCCATCCTAGTACTACTCTCGCCCAAGCACGCTTAACTTCGGAGTTCTGATGGGATCCGGTGCATTAGTGCTGGTATGGTCGCATCCGTTCACTTATGCAAACATTTCGCTCTTATCCCTTCACGACACCGTCACTTTTCCGTCGAGCCTCCGATTTTCGATTGTAATATCTTCGGACGAAGATCGTTTCGATACCGTTCCCTCGAAACCCCGACCAAAGGACACCCTCTTTACTACGGAGCCCGGGAAAAAAAATTCAGAAATGAATATTAAAAGAATGCTAGCTCGGACAGTACTTAAATTTGACGCAAAAAAGGGATGCAACACGAGGACTTCCCAGGAGGTCACCCATCCTAGTACTACTCTCGCCCAAGCACGCTTAACTTCGGAGTTCTGATGGGATCCGGTGCATTAGTGCTAGTATGGTCCCATCCGTTCACTTATGCAAACATTTCGCTCTTATCCCTTCACGACACCGTCACTTTTCCGTCGAGCCTCCGATTTTCGATTGTAATATCTTCGGACGAAGATCGTTTCGATACCGTTCCCTCGAAACCCCGACCAAAGGACACCCTCTTTACTACGGAGCCCGGGAAAAAAAATTCAGAAATGAATATTAAAAGAATGCTAGCTCGGACAGTACTTAAATTTGACGCAAAAAAGGGATGCAACACGAGGACATCCCAGGAGGTCACCCATCCTAGTACTACTCTCGCCCAAGCACGCTTAACTTCGGAGTTCTGATGGGATCCGGTGCATTAGTGCTGGTATGGTCGCATCCGTTCACTTATGCAAACATTTCGCTCTTATCCCTTCACGACACCGTCACTTTTCCGTCGAGCCTCCGATTTTCGATTGTAATATCTTCGGACGAAGATCGTTTCGATACCGTTCCCTCGAAACCCCGACCAAAGGACACCCTCTTTACTACGGAGCCCGGGAAAAAAAATTCAGAAATGAATATTAAAAGAATGCTAGCTCGGACAGTACTTAAATTTGACGCAAAAAAGGGATGCAACACGAGGACTTCCCAGGAGGTCACCCATCCTAGTACTACTCTCGCCCAAGCACGCTTAACTTCGGAGTTCTGATGGGATCCGGTGCATTAGTGCTGGTATGGTCGCATCCGTTCACTTATGCAAACATTTCGCTCTTATCCCTTCACGACACCGTCACTTTTCCGTCGAGCCTCCGATTTTCGATTGTAATATCTTCGGACGAAGATCGTTTCGATACCGTTCCCTCGAAACCCCGACCAAAGGACACCCTCTTTACTACGGAGCCCGGGAAAAAAAATTCAGAAATGAATATTAAAAGAATGCTAGCTCGGACAGTACTTAAATTTGACGCAAAAAAGGGATGCAACACGAGGACTTCCCAGGAGGTCACCCATCCTAGTACTACTCTCGCCCAAGCACGCTTAACTTCGGAGTTCTGATGGGATCCGGTGCATTAGTGCTGGTATGGTCGCATCCGTTCACTTATGCAAACATTTCGCTCTTATCCCTTCACGACACCGTCACTTTTCCGTCGAGCCTCCGATTTTCGATTGTAATATCTTCGGACGAAGATCGTTTCGATACCGTTCCCTCGAAACCCCGACCAAAGGACACCCTCTTTACTACGGAGCCCGGGAAAAAAAATTCAGAAATGAATATTAAAAGAATGCTAGCTCGGACAGTACTTAAATTTGACGCAAAAAAGGGATGCAACACGAGGACTTCCCAGGAGGTCACCCATCCTAGTACTACTCTCGCCCAAGCACGCTTAACTTCGGAGTTCTGATGGGATCCGGTGCATTAGTGCTGGTATGGTCGCATCCGTTCACTTATGCAAACATTTCGCTCTTATCCCTTCACGACACCGTCACTTTTCCGTCGAGCCTCCGATTTTCGATTGTAATATCTTCGGACGAAGATCGTTTCGATACCGTTCCCTCGAAACCCCGACCAAAGGACACCCTCTTTACTACGGAGCCCGGGAAAAAAAATTCAGAAATGAATATTAAAAGAATGCTAGCTCGGACAGTACTTAAATTTGACGCAAAAAAGGGATGCAACACGAGGACTTCCCAGGAGGTCACCCATCCTAGTACTACTCTCGCCCAAGCACGCTTAACTTCGGAGTTCTGATGGGATCCGGTGCATTAGTGCTGGTATGGTCGCATCCGTTCACTTATGCAAACATTTCGCTCTTATCCCTTCACGACACCGTCACTTTTCCGTCGAGCCTCCGATTTTCGATTGTAATATCTTCGGACGAAGATCGTTTCGATACCGTTCCCTCGAAACCCCGACCAAAGGACACCCTCTTTACTACGGAGCCCGGGAAAAAAAATTCAGAAATGAATATTAAAAGAATGCTAGCTCGGACAGTACTTAAATTTGACGCAAAAAAGGGATGCAACACGAGGACTTCCCAGGAGGTCACCCATCCTAGTACTACTCTCGCCCAAGCACGCTTAACTTCGGAGTTCTGATGGGATCCGGTGCATTAGTGCTGGTATGGTCGCATCCGTTCACTTATGCAAACATTTCGCTCTTATCCCTTCACGACACCGTCACTTTTCCGTCGAGCCTCCGATTTTCGATTGTAATATCTTCGGACGAAGATCGTTTCGATACCGTTCCCTCGAAACCCCGACCAAAGGACACCCTCTTTACTACGGAGCCCGGGAAAAAAAATTCAGAAATGAATATTAAAAGAATGCTAGCTCGGACAGTACTTAAATTTGACGCAAAAAAGGGATGCAACACGAGGACTTCCCAGGAGGTCACCCATCCTAGTACTACTCTCGCCCAAGCACGCTTAACTTCGGAGTTCTGATGGGATCCGGTGCATTAGTGCTGGTATGGTCGCATCCGTTCACTTATGCAAACATTTCGCTCTTATCCCTTCACGACACCGTCACTTTTCCGTCGAGCCTCCGATTTTCGATTGTAATATCTTCGGACGAAGATCGTTTCGATACCGTTCCCTCGAAACCCCGACCAAAGGACACCCTCTTTACTACGGAGCCCGGGAAAAAAAATTCAGAAATGAATATTAAAAGAATGCTAGCTCGGACAGTACTTAAATTTGACGCAAAAAAGGGATGCAACACGAGGACTTCCCAGGAGGTCACCCATCCTAGTACTACTCTCGCCCAAGCACGCTTAACTTCGGAGTTCTGATGGGATCCGGTGCATTAGTGCTGGTATGGTCGCATCCGTTCACTTATGCAAACATTTCGCTCTTATCCCTTCACGACACCGTCACTTTTCCGTCGAGCCTCCGATTTTCGATTGTAATATCTTCGGACGAAGATCGTTTCGATACCGTTCCCTCGAAACCCCGACCAAAGGACACCCTCTTTACTACGGAGCCCGGGAAAAAAAATTCAGAAATGAATATTAAAAGAATGCTAGCTCGGACAGTACTTAAATTTGACGCAAAAAAGGGATGCAACACGAGGACTTCCCAGGAGGTCACCCATCCTAGTACTACTCTCGCCCAAGCACGCTTAACTTCGGAGTTCTGATGGGATCCGGTGCATTAGTGCTGGTATGGTCGCATCCGTTCACTTATGCAAACATTTCGCTCTTATCCCTTCACGACACCGTCACTTTTCCGTCGAGCCTCCGATTTTCGATTGTAATATCTTCGGACGAAGATCGTTTCGATACCGTTCCCTCGAAACCCCGACCAAAGGACACCCTCTTTACTACGGAGCCCGGGAAAAAAAATTCAGAAATGAATATTAAAAGAATGCTAGCTCGGACAGTACTTAAATTTGACGCAAAAAAGGGATGCAACACGAGGACTTCCCAGGAGGTCACCCATCCTAGTACTACTCTCGCCCAAGCACGCTTAACTTCGGAGTTCTGATGGGATCCGGTGCATTAGTGCTGGTATGGTCGCATCCGTTCACTTATGCAAACATTTCGCTCTTATCCCTTCACGACACCGTCACTTTTCCGTCGAGCCTCCGATTTTCGATTGTAATATCTTCGGACGAAGATCGTTTCGATACCGTTCCCTCGAAACCCCGACCAAAGGACACCCTCTTTACTACGGAGCCCGGGAAAAAAAATTCAGAAATGAATATTAAAAGAATGCTAGCTCGGACAGTACTTAAATTTGACGCAAAAAAGGGATGCAACACGAGGACTTCCCAGGAGGTCACCCATCCTAGTACTACTCTCGCCCAAGCACGCTTAACTTCGGAGTTCTGATGGGATCCGGTGCATTAGTGCTGGTATGGTCGCATCCGTTCACTTATGCAAACATTTCGCTCTTATCCCTTCACGACACCGTCACTTTTCCGTCGAGCCTCCGATTTTCGATTGTAATATCTTCGGACGAAGATCGTTTCGATACCGTTCCCTCGAAACCCCGACCAAAGGACACCCTCTTTACTACGGAGCCCGGGAAAAAAAATTCAGAAATGAATATTAAAAGAATGCTAGCTCGGACAGTACTTAAATTTGACGCAAAAAAGGGATGCAACACGAGGACTTCCCAGGAGGTCACCCATCCTAGTACTACTCTCGCCCAAGCACGCTTAACTTCGGAGTTCTGATGGGATCCGGTGCATTAGTGCTGGTATGGTCGCATCCGTTCACTTATGCAAACATTTCGCTCTTATCCCTTCACGACACCGTCACTTTTCCGTCGAGCCTCCGATTTTCGATTGTAATATCTTCGGACGAAGATCGTTTCGATACCGTTCCCTCGAAACCCCGACCAAAGGACACCCTCTTTACTACGGAGCCCGGGAAAAAAAATTCAGAAATGAATATTAAAAGAATGCTAGCTCGGACAGTACTTAAATTTGACGCAAAAAAGGGATGCAACACGAGGACTTCCCAGGAGGTCACCCATCCTAGTACTACTCTCGCCCAAGCACGCTTAACTTCGGAGTTCTGATGGGATCCGGTGCATTAGTGCTGGTATGGTCGCATCCGTTCACTTATGCAAACATTTCGCTCTTATCCCTTCACGACACCGTCACTTTTCCGTCGAGCCTCCGATTTTCGATTGTAATATCTTCGGACGAAGATCGTTTCGATACCGTTCCCTCGAAACCCCGACCAAAGGACACCCTCTTTACTACGGAGCCCGGGAAAAAAAATTCAGAAATGAATATTAAAAGAATGCTAGCTCGGACAGTACTTAAATTTGACGCAAAAAAGGGATGCAACACGAGGACTTCCCAGGAGGTCACCCATCCTAGTACTACTCTCGCCCAAGCACGCTTAACTTCGGAGTTCTGATGGGATCCGGTGCATTAGTGCTGGTATGGTCGCATCCGTTCACTTATGCAAACATTTCGCTCTTATCCCTTCACGACACCGTCACTTTTCCGTCGAGCCTCCGATTTTCGATTGTAATATCTTCGGACGAAGATCGTTTCGATACCGTTCCCTCGAAACCCCGACCAAAGGACACCCTCTTTACTACGGAGCCCGGGAAAAAAAATTCAGAAATGAATATTAAAAGAATGCTAGCTCGGACAGTACTTAAATTTGACGCAAAAAAGGGATGCAACACGAGGACTTCCCAGGAGGTCACCCATCCTAGTACTACTCTCGCCCAAGCACGCTTAACTTCGGAGTTCTGATGGGATCCGGTGCATTAGTGCTGGTATGGTCGCATCCGTTCACTTATGCAAACATTTCGCTCTTATCCCTTCACGACACCGTCACTTTTCCGTCGAGCCTCCGATTTTCGATTGTAATATCTTCGGACGAAGATCGTTTCGATACCGTTCCCTCGAAACCCCGACCAAAGGACACCCTCTTTACTACGGAGCCCGGGAAAAAAAATTCAGAAATGAATATTAAAAGAATGCTAGCTCGGACAGTACTTAAATTTGACGCAAAAAAGGGATGCAACACGAGGACTTCCCAGGAGGTCACCCATCCTAGTACTACTCTCGCCCAAGCACGCTTAACTTCGGAGTTCTGATGGGATCCGGTGCATTAGTGCTGGTATGGTCGCATCCGTTCACTTATGCAAACATTTCGCTCTTATCCCTTCACGACACCGTCACTTTTCCGTCGAGCCTCCGATTTTCGATTGTAATATCTTCGGACGAAGATCGTTTCGATACCGTTCCCTCGAAACCCCGACCAAAGGACACCCTCTTTACTACGGAGCCCGGGAAAAAAAATTCAGAAATGAATATTAAAAGAATGCTAGCTCGGACAGTACTTAAATTTGACGCAAAAAAGGGATGCAACACGAGGACTTCCCAGGAGGTCACCCATCCTAGTACTACTCTCGCCCAAGCACGCTTAACTTCGGAGTTCTGATGGGATCCGGTGCATTAGTGCTGGTATGGTCGCATCCGTTCACTTATGCAAACATTTCGCTCTTATCCCTTCACGACACCGTCACTTTTCCGTCGAGCCTCCGATTTTCGATTGTAATATCTTCGGACGAAGATCGTTTCGATACCGTTCCCTCGAAACCCCGACCAAAGGACACCCTCTTTACTACGGAGCCCGGGAAAAAAAATTCAGAAATGAATATTAAAAGAATGCTAGCTCGGACAGTACTTAAATTTGACGCAAAAAAGGGATGCAACACGAGGACTTCCCAGGAGGTCACCCATCCTAGTACTACTCTCGCCCAAGCACGCTTAACTTCGGAGTTCTGATGGGATCCGGTGCATTAGTGCTGGTATGGTCGCATCCGTTCACTTATGCAAACATTTCGCTCTTATCCCTTCACGACACCGTCACTTTTCCGTCGAGCCTCCGATTTTCGATTGTAATATCTTCGGACGAAGATCGTTTCGATACCGTTCCCTCGAAACCCCGACCAAAGGACACCCTCTTTACTACGGAGCCCGGGAAAAAAAATTCAGAAATGAATATTAAAAGAATGCTAGCTCGGACAGTACTTAAATTTGACGCAAAAAAGGGATGCAACACGAGGACTTCCCAGGAGGTCACCCATCCTAGTACTACTCTCGCCCAAGCACGCTTAACTTCGGAGTTCTGATGGGATCCGGTGCATTAGTGCTGGTATGGTCGCATCCGTTCACTTATGCAAACATTTCGCTCTTATCCCTTCACGACACCGTCACTTTTCCGTCGAGCCTCCGATTTTCGATTGTAATATCTTCGGACGAAGATCGTTTCGATACCGTTCCCTCGAAACCCCGACCAAAAGACACCCTCTTTACTACGGAGCCCGGGAAAAAAAATTCAGAAATGAATATTAAAAGAATGCTAGCTCGGACAGTACTTAAATTTGACGCAAAAAAGGGATGCAACACGAGGACTTCCCAGGAGGTCACCCATCCTAGTACTACTCTCGCCCAAGCACGCTTAACTTCGGAGTTCTGATGGGATCCGGTGCATTAGTGCTGGTATGGTCGCATCCGTTCACTTATGCAAACATTTCGCTCTTATCCCTTCACGACACCGTCACTTTTCCGTCGAGCCTCCGATTTTCGATTGTAATATCTTCGGACGAAGATCGTTTCGATACCGTTCCCTCGAAACCCCGACCAAAGGACACCCTCTTTACTACGGAGCCCGGGAAAAAAAATTCAGAAATGAATATTAAAAGAATGCTAGCTCGGACAGTACTTAAATTTGACGCAAAAAAGGGATGCAACACGAGGACTTCCCAGGAGGTCACCCATCCTAGTACTACTCTCGCCCAAGCACGCTTAACTTCGGAGTTCTGATGGGATCCGGTGCATTAGTGCTGGTATGGTCGCATCCGTTCACTTATGCAAACATTTCGCTCTTATCCCTTCACGACACCGTCACTTTTCCGTCGAGCCTCCGATTTTCGATTGTAATATCTTCGGACGAAGATCGTTTCGATACCGTTCCCTCGAAACCCCGACCAAAGGACACCCTCTTTACTACGGAGCCCGGGAAAAAAAATTCAGAAATGAATATTAAAAGAATGCTAGCTCGGACAGTACTTAAATTTGACGCAAAAAAGGGATGCAACACGAGGACTTCCCAGGAGGTCACCCATCCTAGTACTACTCTCGCCCAAGCACGCTTAACTTCGGAGTTCTGATGGGATCCGGTGCATTAGTGCTGGTATGGTCGCATGCGTTCACTTATGCAAACATTTCGCTCTTATCCCTTCACGACACCGTCACTTTTCCGTCGAGCCTCCGATTTTCGATTGTAATATCTTCGGACGAAGATCGTTTCGATACCGTTCCCTCGAAACCCCGACCAAAGGACACCCTCTTTACTACGGAGCCCGGGAAAAAAAATTCAGAAATGAATATTAAAAGAATGCTAGCTCGGACAGTACTTAAATTTGACGCAAAAAAGGGATGCAACACGAGGACTTCCCAGGAGGTCACCCATCCTAGTACTACTCTCGCCCAAGCACGCTTAACTTCGGAGTTCTGATGGGATCCGGTGCATTAGTGCTGGTATGGTCGCATCCGTTCACTTATGCAAACATTTCGCTCTTATCCCTTCACGACACCGTCACTTTTCCGTCGAGCCTCCGATTTTCGATTGTAATATCTTCGGACGAAGATCGTTTCGATACCGTTCCCTCGAAACCCCGACCAAAGGACAGCCTCTTTACTACGGAGCCCGGGAAAAAAAATTCAGAAATGAATATTAAAAGAATGCTAGCTCGGACAGTACTTAAATTTGACGCAAAAAAGGGATGCAACACGAGGACTTCCCAGGAGGTCACCCATCCTAGTACTACTCTCGCCCAAGCACGCTTAACTTCGGAGTTCTGATGGGATCCGGTGCATTAGTGCTGGTATGGTCGCATCCGTTCACTTATGCAAACATTTCGCTCTTATCCCTTCACGACACCGTCACTTTTCCGTCGAGCCTCCGATTTTCGATTGTAATATCTTCGGACGAAGATCGTTTCGATACCGTTCCCTCGAAACCCCGACCAAAGGACACCCTCTTTACTACGGAGCCCGGGAAAAAAAATTCAGAAATGAATATTAAAAGAATGCTAGCTCGGACAGTACTTAAATTTGACGCAAAAAAGGGATGCAACACGAGGACTTCCCAGGAGGTCACCCATCCTAGTACTACTCTCGCCCAAGCACGCTTAACTTCGGAGTTCTGATGGGATCCGGTGCATTAGTGCTGGTATGGTCGCATCCGTTCACTTATGCAAACATTTCGCTCTTATCCCTTCACGACACCGTCACTTTTCCGTCGAGCCTCCGATTTTCGATTGTAATATCTTCGGACGAAGATCGTTTCGATACCGTTCCCTCGAAACCCCGACCAAAGGACACCCTCTTTACTACGGAGCCCGGGAAAAAAAATTCAGAAATGAATATTAAAAGAATGCTAGCTCGGACAGTACTTAAATTTGACGCAAAAAAGGGATGCAACACGAGGACTTCCCAGGAGGTCACCCATCCTAGTACTACTCTCGCCCAAGCACGCTTAACTTCGGAGTTCTGATGGGATCCGGTGCATTAGTGCTGGTATGGTCGCATCCGTTCACTTATGCAAACATTTCGCTCTTATCCCTTCACGACACCGTCACTTTTCCGTCGAGCCTCCGATTTTCGATTGTAATATCTTCGGACGAAGATCGTTTCGATACCGTTCCCTCGAAACCCCGACCAAAGGACACCCTCTTTACTACGGAGCCCGGGAAAAAAAATTCAGAAATGAATATTAAAAGAATGCTAGCTCGGACAGTACTTAAATTTGACGCAAAAAAGGGATGCAACACGAGGACTTCCCAGGAGGTCACCCATCCTAGTACTACTCTCGCCCAAGCACGCTTAACTTCGGAGTTCTGATGGGATCCGGTGCATTAGTGCTGGTATGGTCGCATCCGTTCACTTATGCAAACATTTCGCTCTTATCCCTTCACGACACCGTCACTTTTCCGTCGAGCCTCCGATTTTCGATTGTAATATCTTCGGACGAAGATCGTTTCGATACCGTTCCCTCGAAACCCCGACCAAAGGACACCCTCTTTACTACGGAGCCCGGGAAAAAAAATTCAGAAATGAATATTAAAAGAATGCTAGCTCGGACAGTACTTAAATTTGACGCAAAAAAGGGATGCAACACGAGGACTTCCCAGGAGGTCACCCATCCTAGTACTACTCTCGCCCAAGCACGCTTAACTTCGGAGTTCTGATGGGATCCGGTGCATTAGTGCTGGTATGGTCGCATCCGTTCACTTATGCAAACATTTCGCTCTTATCCCTTCACGACACCGTCACTTTTCCGTCGAGCCTCCGATTTTCGATTGTAATATCTTCGGACGAAGATCGTTTCGATACCGTTCCCTCGAAACCCCGACCAAAGGACACCCTCTTTACTACGGAGCCCGGGAAAAAAAATTCAGAAATGAATATTAAAAGAATGCTAGCTCGGACAGTACTTAAATTTGACGCAAAAAAGGGATGCAACACGAGGACTTCCCAGGAGGTCACCCATCCTAGTACTACTCTCGCCTAAGCACGCTTAACTTCGGAGTTCTGATGGGATCCGGTGCATTAGTGCTGGTATGGTCGCATCCGTTCACTTATGCAAACATTTCGCTCTTATCCCTTCACGACACCGTCACTTTTCCGTCGAGCCTCCGATTTTCGATTGTAATATCTTCGGACGAAGATCGTTTCGATACCGTTCCCTCGAAACCCCGACCAAAGGACACCCTCTTTACTACGGAGCCCGGGAAAAAAAATTCAGAAATGAATATTAAAAGAATGCTAGCTCGGACAGTACTTAAATTTGACGCAAAAAAGGGATGCAACACGAGGACTTCCCAGGAGGTCACCCATCCTAGTACTACTCTCGCCCAAGCACGCTTAACTTCGGAGTTCTGATGGGATCCGTTGCATTAGTGCTGGTATGGTCGCATCCGTTCACTTATGCAAACATTTCGCTCTTATCCCTTCACGACACCGTCACTTTTCCGTCGAGCCTCCGATTTTCGATTGTAATATCTTCGGACGAAGATCGTTTCGATACCGTTCCCTCGAAACCCCGACCAAAGGACACCCTCTTTACTACGGAGCCCGGGAAAAAAAATTCAGAAATGAATATTAAAAGAATGCTAGCTCGGACAGTACTTAAATTTGACGCAAAAAAGGGATGCAACACGAGGACTTCCCAGGAGGTCACCCATCCTAGTACTACTCTCGCCCAAGCACGCTTAACTTCGGAGTTCTGATGGGATCCGGTGCATTAGTCCTAGTATGGTCGCATCCGTTCACTTATGCAAACATTTCGCTCTTATCCCTTCACGACACCGTCACTTTTCCGTCGAGCCTCCGATTTTCGATTGTAATATCTTCGGACGAAGATCGTTTCGATACCGTTCCCTCGAAACCCCGACCAAAGGACACCCTCTTTACTACGGAGCCCGGGAAAAAAAATTCAGAAATGAATATTAAAAGAATGCTAGCTCGGACAGTACTTAAATTTGACGCAAAAAAGGGATGCAACACGAGGACTTCCCAGGAGGTCACCCATCCTAGTACTACTCTCGCCCAAGCACGCTTAACTTCGGAGTTCTGATGGGATCCGGTGCATTAGTGCTGGTATGGTCGCATCCGTTCACTTATGCAAACATTTCGCTCTTATCCCTTCACGACACCGTCACTTTTCCGTCGAGCCTCCGATTTTCGATTGTAATATCTTCGGACGAAGATCGTTTCGATACCGTTCCCTCGAAACCCGACCAAAGGACACCCTCTTTACTACGGAGTCCGGGAAAAAAAATTCAGAAATGAATATTAAAAGAATGCTAGCTCGGACAGTACTTAAATTTGACGCAAAAAAGGGATGCAACACGAGGACTTCCCAGGAGGTCACCCATCCTAGTACTACTCTCGCCCAAGCACGCTTAACTTCGGAGTTCTGATGGGATCCGGTGCATTAGTGCTGGTATGGTCGCATCCGTTCACTTATGCAAACATTTCGCTCTTATCCCTTCACGACACCGTCACTTTTCCGTCGAGCCTCCGATTTTCGATTGTAATATCTTCGGACGAAGATCGTTTCGATACCGTTCCCTCGAAACCCCGACCAAAGGACACCCTCTTTACTACGGAGCCCGGGAAAAAAAATTCAGAAATGAATATTAAAAGAATGCTAGCTCGGACAGTACTTAAATTTGACGCAAAAAAGGGATGCAACACGAGGACTTCCCAGGAGGTCACCCATCCTAGTACTACTCTCGCCCAAGCACGCTTAACTTCGGAGTTCTGATGGGATCCGGTGCATTAGTGCTGGTATGGTCGCATCCGTTCACTTATGCAAACATTTCGCTCTTATCCCTTCACGACACCGTCACTTTTCCGTCGAGCCTCCGATTTTCGATTGTAATATCTTCGGACGAAGATCGTTTCGATACCGTTCCCTCGAAACCCCGACCAAAGGACACCCTCTTTACTACGGAGCCCGGGAAAAAAAATTCAGAAATGAATATTAAAAGAATGCTAGCTCGGACAGTACTTAAATTTGACGCAAAAAAGGGATGCAACACGAGGACTTCCCAGGAGGTCACCCATCCTAGTACTACTCTCGCCCAAGCACGCTTAACTCCGGAGTTCTGATGGGATCCGGTGCATTAGTGCTGGTATGGTCGCATCCGTTCACTTATGCAAACATTTCGCTCTTATCCCTTCACGACACCGTCACTTTTCCGTCGAGCCTCCGATTTTCGATTGTAATATCTTCGGACGAAGATCGTTTCGATACCGTTCCCTCGAAACCCCGACCAAAGGACACCCTCTTTACTACGGAGCCCGGGAAAAAAAATTCAGAAATGAATATTAAAAGAATGCTAGCTCGGACAGTACTTAAATTTGACGCAAAAAAGGGATGCAACACGAGGACTTCCCAGGAGGTCACCCATCCTAGTACTACTCTCGCCCAAGCACGCTTAACTCCGGAGTTCTGATGGGATCCGGTGCATTAGTGCTGGTATGGTCGCATCCGTTCACTTATGCAAACATTTCGCTCTTATCCCTTCACGACACCGTCACTTTTCCGTCGAGCCTCCGATTTTCGATTGTAATATCTTCGGACGAAGATCGTTTCGATACCGTTCCCTCGAAACCCCGACCAAAGGACACCCTCTTTACTACGGAGCCCGGGAAAAAAAATTCAGAAATGAATATTAAAAGAATGCTAGCTCGGACAGTACTTAAATTTGACGCAAAAAAGGGATGCAACACGAGGACTTCCCAGGAGGTCACCCATCCTAGTACTACTCTCGCCCAAGCACGCTTAACTTCGGAGTTCTGATGGGATCCGGTGCATTAGTGCTGGTATGGTCGCATCCGTTCACTTATGCAAACATTTCGCTCTTATCCCTTCACGACACCGTCACTTTTCCGTCGAGCCTCCGATTTTCGATTGTAATATCTTCGGACGAAGATCGTTTCGATACCGTTCCCTCGAAACCCCGACCAAAGGACACCCTCTTTACTACGGAGCCCGGGAAAAAAAATTCAGAAATGAATATTAAAAGAATGCTAGCTCGGACAGTACTTAAATTTGACGCAAAAAAGGGATGCAACACGAGGACTTCCCAGGAGGTCACCCATCCTAGTACTACTCTCGCCCAAGCACGCTTAACTTCGGAGTTCTGATGGGATCCGGTGCATTAGTGCTGGTATGGTCGCATCCGTTCACTTATGCAAACATTTCGCTCTTATCCCTTCACGACACCGTCACTTTTCCGTCGAGCCTCCGATTTTCGATTGTAATATCTTCGGACGAAGATCGTTTCGATACCGTTCCCTCGAAACCCCGACCAAAGGACACCCTCTTTACTACGGAGCCCGGGAAAAAAAATTCAGAAATGAATATTAAAAGAATGCTAGCTCGGACAGTACTTAAATTTGACGCAAAAAAGGGATGCAACACGAGGACTTCCCAGGAGGTCACCCATCCTAGTACTACTCTCGCCCAAGCACGCTTAACTTCGGAGTTCTGATGGGATCCGGTGCATTAGTGCTGGTATGGTCGCATCCGTTCACTTATGCAAACATTTCGCTCTTATCCCTTCACGACACCGTCACTTTTCCGTCGAGCCTCCGATTTTCGATTGTAATATCTTCGGACGAAGATCGTTTCGATACCGTTCCCTCGAAACCCCGACCAAAGGACACCCTCTTTACTACGGAGCCCGGGAAAAAAAATTCAGAAATGAATATTAAAAGAATGCTAGCTCGGACAGTACTTAAATTTGACGCAAAAAAGGGATGCAACACGAGGACTTCCCAGGAGGTCACCCATCCTAGTACTACTCTCGCCCAAGCACGCTTAACTCCGGAGTTCTGATGGGATCCGGTGCATTAGTGCTGGTATGGTCGCATCCGTTCACTTATGCAAACATTTCGCTCTTATCCCTTCACGACACCGTCACTTTTCCGTCGAGCCTCCGATTTTCGATTGTAATATCTTCGGACGAAGATCGTTTCGATACCGTTCCCTCGAAACCCCGACCAAAGGACACCCTCTTTACTACGGAGCCCGGGAAAAAAAATTCAGAAATGAATATTAAAAGAATGCTAGCTCGGACAGTACTTAAATTTGACGCAAAAAAGGGATGCAACACGAGGACTTCCCAGGAGGTCACCCATCCTAGTACTACTCTCGCCCAAGCACGCTTAACTCCGGAGTTCTGATGGGATCCGGTGCATTAGTGCTGGTATGGTCGCATCCGTTCACTTATGCAAACATTTCGCTCTTATCCCTTCACGACACCGTCACTTTTCCGTCGAGCCTCCGATTTTCGATTGTAATATCTTCGGACGAAGATCGTTTCGATACCGTTCCCTCGAAACCCCGACCAAAGGACACCCTCTTTACTACGGAGCCCGGGAAAAAAAATTCAGAAATGAATATTAAAAGAATGCTAGCTCGGACAGTACTTAAATTTGACGCAAAAAAGGGATGCAACACGAGGACTTCCCAGGAGGTCACCCATCCTAGTACTACTCTCGCCCAAGCACGCTTAACTCCGGAGTTCTGATGGGATCCGGTGCATTAGTGCTGGTATGGTCGCATCCGTTCACTTATGCAAACATTTCGCTCTTATCCCTTCACGACACCGTCACTTTTCCGTCGAGCCTCCGATTTTCGATTGTAATATCTTCGGACGAAGATCGTTTCGATACCGTTCCCCTCGAAACCCCGACCAAAGGACACCCTCTTTACTACGGAGCCCGGGAAAAAAAATTCAGAAATGAATATTAAAAGAATGCTAGCTCGGACAGTACTTAAATTTGACGCAAAAAAGGGATGCAACACGAGGACTTCCCAGGAGGTCACCCATCCTAGTACTACTCTCGCCCAAGCACGCTTAACTCCGGAGTTCTGATGGGATCCGGTGCATTAGTGCTGGTATGGTCGCATCCGTTCACTTATGCAAACATTTCGCTCTTATCCCTTCACGACACCGTCACTTTTCCGTCGAGCCTCCGATTTTCGATTGTAATATCTTCGGACGAAGATCGTTTCGATACCGTTCCCTCGAAACCCCGACCAAAGGACACCCTCTTTACTACGGAGCCCGGGAAAAAAAATTCAGAAATGAATATTAAAAGAATGCTAGCTCGGACAGTACTTAAATTTGACGCAAAAAAGGGATGCAACACGAGGACTTCCCAGGAGGTCACCCATCCTAGTACTACTCTCGCCCAAGCACGCTTAACTTCGGAGTTCTGATGGGATCCGGTGCATTAGTGCTGGTATGGTCGCATCCATTCACTTATGCAAACATTTCGCTCTTATCCCTTCACGACACCGTCACTTTTCCGTCGAGCCTCCGATTTTCGATTGTAATATCTTCGGACGAAGATCGTTTCGATACCGTTCCCTCGAAACCCCGACCAAAGGACACCCTCTTTACTACGGAGCCCGGGAAAAAAAATTCAGAAATGAATATTAAAAGAATGCTAGCTCGGACAGTACTTAAATTTGACGGCAAAAAAGGGATGCAACACGAGGACTTCCCAAGAGGTCACCCATCCTAGTACTACTCTCGCCCAAGCACGCTTAACTTCGGAGTTCTGATGGGATCCGGTGCATTAGTGCTGGTATGGTCGCATCCGTTCACTTATGCAAACATTTCGCTCTTATCCCTTCACGACACCGTCACTTTTCCGTCGAGCCTCCGATTTTCGATTGTAATATCTTCGGACGAAGATCGTTTCGATACCGTTCCCTCGAAACCCCGACCAAAGGACACCCTCTTTACTACGGAGCCCGGGAAAAAAAATTCAGAAATGAATATTAAAAGAATGCTAGCTCGGACAGTACTTAAATTTGACGCAAAAAAGGGATGCAACACGAGGACTTCCCAGGAGGTCACCCATCCTAGTACTACTCTCGCCCAAGCACGCTTAACTTCGGAGTTCTGATGGGATCCGGTGCATTAGTGCTGGTATGGTCGCATCCGTTCACTTATGCAAACATTTCGCTCTTATCCCTTCACGACACCGTCACTTTTCCGTCGAGCCTCCGATTTTCGATTGTAATATCTTCGGACGAAGATCGTTTCGATACCGTTCCCTCGAAACCCCGACCAAAGGACACCCTCTTTACTACGGAGCCCGGGAAAAAAAATTCAGAAATGAATATTAAAAGAATGCTAGCTCGGACAGTACTTAAATTTGACGCAAAAAAGGGATGCAACACGAGGACTTCCCAGGAGGTCACCCATCCTAGTACTACTCTCGCCCAAGCACGCTTAACTTCGGAGTTCTGATGGGATCCGGTGCATTAGTGCTGGTATGGTCGCATCCGTTCACTTATGCAAACATTTCGCTCTTATCCCTTCACGACACCGTCACTTTTCCGTCGAGCCTCCGATTTTCGATTGTAATATCTTCGGACGAAGATCGTTTCGATACCGTTCCCTCGAAACCCCGACCAAAGGACACCCTCTTTACTACGGAGCCCGGGAAAAAAAATTCAGAAATGAATATTAAAAGAATGCTAGCTCGGACAGTACTTAAATTTGACGCAAAAAAGGGATGCAACACGAGGACTTCCCAGGAGGTCACCCATCCTAGTACTACTCTCGCCCAAGCACGCTTAACTTCGGAGTTCTGATGGGATCCGGTGCATTAGTGCTGGTATGGTCGCATCCGTTCACTTATGCAAACATTTCGCTCATATCCCTTCACGACACCGTCACTTTTCCGTCGAGCCTCCGATTTTCGATTGTAATATCTTCGGACGAAGATCGTTTCGATACCGTTCCCTCGAAACCCCGACCAAAGGACACCCTCTTTACTACGGAGCCCGGGAAAAAAAATTCAGAAATGAATATTAAAAGAATGCTAGCTCGGACAGTACTTAAATTTGACGCAAAAAAGGGATGCAACACGAGGACTTCCCAGGAGGTCACCCATCCTAGTACTACTCTCGCCCAAGCACGCTTAACTCCGGAGTTCTGATGGGATCCGGTGCATTAGTGCTGGTATGGTCGCATCCGTTCACTTATGCAAACATTTCGCTCTTATCCCTTCACGACACCGTCACTTTTCCGTCGAGCCTCCGATTTTCGATTGTAATATCTTCGGACGAAGATCGTTTCGATACCGTTCCCTCGAAACCCCGACCAAAGGACACCCTCTTTACTACGGAGCCCGGGAAAAAAAATTCAGAAATGAATATTAAAAGAATGCTAGCTCGGACAGTACTTAAATTTGACGCAAAAAAGGGATGCAACACGAGGACTTCCCAGGAGGTCACCCATCCTAGTACTACTCTCGCCCAAGCACGCTTAACTCCGGAGTTCTGATGGGATCCGGTGCATTAGTGCTGGTATGGTCGCATCCGTTCACTTATGCAAACATTTCGCTCTTATCCCTTCACGACACCGTCACTTTTCCGTCGAGCCTCCGATTTTCGATTGTAATATCTTCGGACGAAGATCGTTTCGATACCGTTCCCTCGAAACCCCGACCAAAGGACACCCTCTTTACTACGGAGCCCGGGAAAAAAAATTCAGAAATGAATATTAAAAGAATGCTAGCTCGGACAGTACTTAAATTTGACGCAAAAAAGGGATGCAACACGAGGACTTCCCAGGAGGTCACCCATCCTAGTACTACTCTCGCCCAAGCACGCTTAACTTCGGAGTTCTGATGGGATCCGGTGCATTAGTGCTGGTATGGTCGCATCCGTTCACTTATGCAAACATTTCGCTCTTATCCCTTCACGACACCGTCACTTTTCCGTCGAGCCTCCGATTTTCGATTGTAATATCTTCGGACGAAGATCGTTTCGATACCGTTCCCTCGAAACCCCGACCAAAGGACACCCTCTTTACTACGGAGCCCGGGAAAAAAAATTCAGAAATGAATATTAAAAGAATGCTAGCTCGGACAGTACTTAAATTTGACGCAAAAAAGGGATGCAACACGAGGACTTCCCAGGAGGTCACCCATCCTAGTACTACTCTCGCCCAAGCACGCTTAACTTCGGAGTTCTGATGGGATCCGGTGCATTAGTGCTGGTATGGTCGCATCCGTTCACTTATGCAAACATTTCGCTCTTATCCCTTCACGACACCGTCACTTTTCCGTCGAGCCTCCGATTTTCGATTGTAATATCTTCGGACGAAGATCGTTTCGATACCGTTCCCTCGAAACCCCGACCAAAGGACACCCTCTTTACTACGGAGCCCGGGAAAAAAAATTCAGAAATGAATATTAAAAGAATGCTAGCTCGGACAGTACTTAAATTTGACGCAAAAAAGGGATGCAACACGAGGACTTCCCAGGAGGTCACCCATCCTAGTACTACTCTCGCCCAAGCACGCTTAACTTCGGAGTTCTGATGGGATCCGGTGCATTAGTGCTGGTATGGTCGCATCCGTTCACTTATGCAAACATTTCGCTCTTATCCCTTCACGACACCGTCACTTTTCCGTCGAGCCTCCGATTTTCGATTGTAATATCTTCGGACGAAGATCGTTTCGATACCGTTCCCTCGAAACCCCGACCAAAGGACACCCTCTTTACTACGGAGCCCGGGAAAAAAAATTCAGAAATGAATATTAAAAGAATGCTAGCTCGGACAGTACTTAAATTTGACGCAAAAAAGGGATGCAACAGGAGGACTTCCCAGGAGGTCACCCATCCTAGTACTACTCTCGCCCAAGCACGCTTAACTTCGGAGTTCTGATGGGATCCGGTGCATTAGTGCTGGTATGGTCGCATCCGTTCACTTATGCAAACATTTCGCTCTTATCCCTTCACGACACCGTCACTTTTCCGTCGAGCCTCCGATTTTCGATTGTAATATCTTCGGACGAAGATCGTTTCGATACCGTTCCCTCGAAACCCCGACCAAAGGACACCCTCTTTACTACGGAGCCCGGGAAAAAAAATTCAGAAATGAATATTAAAAGAATGCTAGCTCGGACAGTACTTAAATTTGACGCAAAAAAGGGATGCAACACGAGGACTTCCCAGGAGGTCACCCATCCTAGTACTACTCTCGCCCAAGCACGCTTAACTTCGGAGTTCTGATGGGATCCGGTGCATTAGTGCTGGTATGGTCGCATCCGTTCACTTATGCAAACATTTCGCTCTTATCCCTTCACGACACCGTCACTTTTCCGTCGAGCCTCCGATTTTCGATTGTAATATCTTCGGACGAAGATCGTTTCGATACCGTTCCCTCGAAACCCCGACCAAAGGACACCCTCTTTACTACGGAGCCCGGGAAAAAAAATTCAGAAATGAATATTAAAAGAATGCTAGCTCGGACAGTACTTAAATTTGACGCAAAAAAGGGATGCAACACGAGGACTTCCCAGGAGGTCACCCATCCTAGTACTACTCTCGCCCAAGCACGCTTAACTTCGGAGTTCTGATGGGATCCGGTGCATTAGTGCTGGTATGGTCGCATCCGTTCACTTATGCAAACATTTCGCTCTTATCCCTTCACGACACCGTCACTTTTCCGTCGAGCCTCCGATTTTCGATTGTAATATCTTCGGACGAAGATCGTTTCGATACCGTTCCCTCGAAACCCCGACCAAAGGACACCCTCTTTACTACGGAGCCCGGGAAAAAAAATTCAGAAATGAATATTAAAAGAATGCTAGCTCGGACAGTACTTAAATTTGACGCAAAAAAGGGATGCAACACGAGGACTTCCCAGGAGGTCACCCATCCTAGTACTACTCTCGCCCAAGCACGCTTAACTTCGGAGTTCTGATGGGATCCGGTGCATTAGTGCTGGTATGGTCGCATCCGTTCACTTATGCAAACATTTCGCTCTTATCCCTTCACGACACCGTCACTTTTCCGTCGAGCCTCCGATTTTCGATTGTAATATCTTCGGACGAAGATCGTTTCGATACCGTTCCCTCGAAACCCCGACCAAAGGACACCCTCTTTACTACGGAGCCCGGGAAAAAAAATTCAGAAATGAATATTAAAAGAATGCTAGCTCGGACAGTACTTAAATTTGACGCAAAAAAGGGATGCAACACGAGGACTTCCCAGGAGGTCACCCATCCTAGTACTACTCTCGCCCAAGCACGCTTAACTTCGGAGTTCTGATGGGATCCGGTGCATTAGTGCTGGTATGGTCGCATCCGTTCACTTATGCAAACATTTCGCTCTTATCCCTTCACGACACCGTCACTTTTCCGTCGAGCCTCCGATTTTCGATTGTAATATCTTCGGACGAAGATCGTTTCGATACCGTTCCCTCGAAACCCCGACCAAAGGACACCCTCTTTACTACGGAGCCCGGGAAAAAAAATTCAGAAATGAATATTAAAAGAATGCTAGCTCGGACAGTACTTAAATTTGACGCAAAAAAGGGATGCAACAGGAGGACTTCCCAGGAGGTCACCCATCCTAGTACTACTCTCGCCCAAGCACGCTTAACTTCGGAGTTCTGATGGGATCCGGTGCATTAGTGCTGGTATGGTCGCATCCGTTCACTTATGCAAACATTTCGCTCTTATCCCTTCACGACACCGTCACTTTTCCGTCGAGCCTCCGATTTTCGATTGTAATATCTTCGGACGAAGATCGTTTCGATACCGTTCCCTCGAAACCCCGACCAAAGGACACCCTCTTTACTACGGAGCCCGGGAAAAAAAATTCAGAAATGAATATTAAAAGAATGCTAGCTCGGACAGTACTTAAATTTGACGCAAAAAAGGGATGCAACACGAGGACTTCCCAGGAGGTCACCCATCCTAGTACTACTCTCGCCCAAGCACGCTTAACTTCGGAGTTCTGATGGGATCCGGTGCATTAGTGCTGGTATGGTCGCATCCGTTCACTTATGCAAACATTTCGCTCTTATCCCTTCACGACACCGTCACTTTTCCGTCGAGCCTCCGATTTTCGATTGTAATATCTTCGGACGAAGATCGTTTCGATACCGTTCCCTCGAAACCCCGACCAAAGGACACCCTCTTTACTACGGAGCCCGGGAAAAAAAATTCAGAAATGAATATTAAAAGAATGCTAGCTCGGACAGTACTTAAATTTGACGCAAAAAAGGGATGCAACACGAGGACTTCCCAGGAGGTCACCCATCCTAGTACTACTCTCGCCCAAGCACGCTTAACTCCGGAGTTCTGATGGGATCCGGTGCATTAGTGCTGGTATGGTCGCATCCGTTCACTTATGCAAACATTTCGCTCTTATCCCTTCACGACACCGTCACTTTTCCGTCGAGCCTCCGATTTTCGATTGTAATATCTTCGGACGAAGATCGTTTCGATACCGTTCCCTCGAAACCCCGACCAAAGGACACCCTCTTTACTACGGAGCCCGGGAAAAAAAATTCAGAAATGAATATTAAAAGAATGCTAGCTCGGACAGTACTTAAATTTGACGCAAAAAAGGGATGCAACACGAGGACTTCCCAGGAGGTCACCCATCCTAGTACTACTCTCGCCCAAGCACGCTTAACTCCGGAGTTCTGATGGGATCCGGTGCATTAGTGCTGGTATGGTCGCATCCGTTCACTTATGCAAACATTTCGCTCTTATCCCTTCACGACACCGTCACTTTTCCGTCGAGCCTCCGATTTTCGATTGTAATATCTTCGGACGAAGATCGTTTCGATACCGTTCCCTCGAAACCCCGACCAAAGGACACCCTCTTTACTACGGAGCCCGGGAAAAAAAATTCAGAAATGAATATTAAAAGAATGCTAGCTCGGACAGTACTTAAATTTGACGCAAAAAAGGGATGCAACACGAGGACTTCCCAGGAGGTCACCCATCCTAGTACTACTCTCGCCCAAGCACGCTTAACTTCGGAGTTCTGATGGGATCCGGTGCATTAGTGCTGGTATGGTCGCATCCGTTCACTTATGCAAACATTTCGCTCTTATCCCTTCACGACACCGTCACTTTTCCGTCGAGCCTCCGATTTTCGATTGTAATATCTTCGGACGAAGATCGTTTCGATACCGTTCCCTCGAAACCCCGACCAAAGGACACCCTCTTTACTACGGAGCCCGGGAAAAAAAATTCAGAAATGAATATTAAAAGAATGCTAGCTCGGACAGTACTTAAATTTGACGCAAAAAAGGGATGCAACACGAGGACTTCCCAGGAGGTCACCCATCCTAGTACTACTCTCGCCCAAGCACGCTTAACTTCGGAGTTCTGATGGGATCCGGTGCATTAGTGCTGGTATGGTCGCATCCGTTCACTTATGCAAACATTTCGCTCTTATCCCTTCACGACACCGTCACTTTTCCGTCGAGCCTCCGATTTTCGATTGTAATATCTTCGGACGAAGATCGTTTCGATACCGTTCCCTCGAAACCCCGACCAAAGGACACCCTCTTTACTACGGAGCCCGGGAAAAAAAATTCAGAAATGAATATTAAAAGAATGCTAGCTCGGACAGTACTTAAATTTGACGCAAAAAAGGGATGCAACACGAGGACTTCCCAGGAGGTCACCCATCCTAGTACTACTCTCGCCCAAGCACGCTTAACTTCGGAGTTCTGATGGGATCCGGTGCATTAGTGCTGGTATGGTCGCATCCGTTCACTTATGCAAACATTTCGCTCTTATCCCTTCACGACACCGTCACTTTTCCGTCGAGCCTCCGATTTTCGATTGTAATATCTTCGGACGAAGATCGTTTCGATACCGTTCCCTCGAAACCCCGACCAAAGGACACCCTCTTTACTACGGAGCCCGGGAAAAAAAATTCAGAAATGAATATTAAAAGAATGCTAGCTCGGACAGTACTTAAATTTGACGCAAAAAAGGGATGCAACAGGAGGACTTCCCAGGAGGTCACCCATCCTAGTACTACTCTCGCCCAAGCACGCTTAACTTCGGAGTTCTGATGGGATCCGGTGCATTAGTGCTGGTATGGTCGCATCCGTTCACTTATGCAAACATTTCGCTCTTATCCCTTCACGACACCGTCACTTTTCCGTCGAGCCTCCGATTTTCGATTGTAATATCTTCGGACGAAGATCGTTTCGATACCGTTCCCTCGAAACCCCGACCAAAGGACAGCCTCTTTACTACGGAGCCCGGGAAAAAAAATTCAGAAATGAATATTAAAAGAATGCTAGCTCGGACAGTACTTAAATTTGACGCAAAAAAGGGATGCAACACGAGGACTTCCCAGGAGGTCACCCATCCTAGTACTACTCTCGCCCAAGCACGCTTAACTTCGGAGTTCTGATGGGATCCGGTGCATTAGTGCTGGTATGGTCGCATCCGTTCACTTATGCAAACATTTCGCTCTTATCCCTTCACGACACCGTCACTTTTCCGTCGAGCCTCCGATTTTCGATTGTAATATCTTCGGACGAAGATCGTTTCGATACCGTTCCCTCGAAACCCCGACCAAAGGACACCCTCTTTACTACGGAGCCCGGGAAAAAAAATTCAGAAATGAATATTAAAAGAATGCTAGCTCGGACAGTACTTAAATTTGACGCAAAAAAGGGATGCAACACGAGGACTTCCCAGGAGGTCACCCATCCTAGTACTACTCTCGCCCAAGCACGCTTAACTTCGGAGTTCTGATGGGATCCGGTGCATTAGTGCTGGTATGGTCGCATCCGTTCACTTATGCAAACATTTCGCTCTTATCCCTTCACGACACCGTCACTTTTCCGTCGAGCCTCCGATTTTCGATTGTAATATCTTCGGACGAAGATCGTTTCGATACCGTTCCCTCGAAACCCCGACCAAAAGACACCCTCTTTACTACGGAGCCCGGGAAAAAAAATTCAGAAATGAATATTAAAAGAATGCTAGCTCGGACAGTACTTAAATTTGACGCAAAAAAGGGATGCAACACGAGGACTTCCCAGGAGGTCACCCATCCTAGTACTACTCTCGCCCAAGCACGCTTAACTTCGGAGTTCTGATGGGATCCGGTGCATTAGTGCTGGTATGGTCGCATCCGTTCACTTATGCAAACATTTCGCTCTTATCCCTTCACGACACCGTCACTTTTCCGTCGAGCCTCCGATTTTCGATTGTAATATCTTCGGACGAAGATCGTTTCGATACCGTTCCCTCGAAACCCCGACCAAAGGACACCCTCTTTACTACGGAGCCCGGGAAAAAAAATTCAGAAATGAATATTAAAAGAATGCTAGCTCGGACAGTACTTAAATTTGACGCAAAAAAGGGATGCAACACGAGGACTTCCCAGGAGGTCACCCATCCTAGTACTACTCTCGCCCAAGCACGCTTAACTTCGGAGTTCTGATGGGATCCGGTGCATTAGTGCTGGTATGGTCGCATCCGTTCACTTATGCAAACATTTCGCTCTTATCCCTTCACGACACCGTCACTTTTCCGTCGAGCCTCCGATTTTCGATTGTAATATCTTCGGACGAAGATCGTTTCGATACCGTTCCCTCGAAACCCCGACCAAAGGACACCCTCTTTACTACGGAGCCCGGGAAAAAAAATTCAGAAATGAATATTAAAAGAATGCTAGCTCGGACAGTACTTAAATTTGACGCAAAAAAGGGATGCAACACGAGGACTTCCCAGGAGGTCACCCATCCTAGTACTACTCTCGCCCAAGCACGCTTAACTTCGGAGTTCTGATGGGATCCGGTGCATTAGTGCTGGTATGGTCGCATGCGTTCACTTATGCAAACATTTCGCTCTTATCCCTTCACGACACCGTCACTTTTCCGTCGAGCCTCCGATTTTCGATTGTAATATCTTCGGACGAAGATCGTTTCGATACCGTTCCCTCGAAACCCCGACCAAAGGACACCCTCTTTACTACGGAGCCCGGGAAAAAAAATTCAGAAATGAATATTAAAAGAATGCTAGCTCGGACAGTACTTAAATTTGACGCAAAAAAGGGATGCAACACGAGGACTTCCCAGGAGGTCACCCATCCTAGTACTACTCTCGCCCAAGCACGCTTAACTTCGGAGTTCTGATGGGATCCGGTGCATTAGTGCTGGTATGGTCGCATCCGTTCACTTATGCAAACATTTCGCTCTTATCCCTTCACGACACCGTCACTTTTCCGTCGAGCCTCCGATTTTCGATTGTAATATCTTCGGACGAAGATCGTTTCGATACCGTTCCCTCGAAACCCCGACCAAAGGACAGCCTCTTTACTACGGAGCCCGGGAAAAAAAATTCAGAAATGAATATTAAAAGAATGCTAGCTCGGACAGTACTTAAATTTGACGCAAAAAAGGGATGCAACACGAGGACTTCCCAGGAGGTCACCCATCCTAGTACTACTCTCGCCCAAGCACGCTTAACTTCGGAGTTCTGATGGGATCCGGTGCATTAGTGCTGGTATGGTCGCATCCGTTCACTTATGCAAACATTTCGCTCATATCCCTTCACGACACCGTCACTTTTCCGTCGAGCCTCCGATTTTCGATTGTAATATCTTCGGACGAAGATCGTTTCGATACCGTTCCCTCGAAACCCCGACCAAAGGACACCCTCTTTACTACGGAGCCCGGGAAAAAAAATTCAGAAATGAATATTAAAAGAATGCTAGCTCGGACAGTACTTAAATTTGACGCAAAAAAGGGATGCAACACGAGGACTTCCCAGGAGGTCACCCATCCTAGTACTACTCTCGCCCGAGCACGCTTAACTTCGGAGTTCTGATGGGATCCGGTGCATTAGTGCTGGTATGGTCGCATCCGTTCACTTATGCAAACATTTCGCTCTTATCCCTTCACGACACCGTCACTTTTCCGTCGAGCCTCCGATTTTCGATTGTAATATCTTCGGACGAAGATCGTTTCGATACCGTTCCCTCGAAACCCCGACCAAAGGACACCCTCTTTACTACGGAGCCCGGGAAAAAAAATTCAGAAATGAATATTAAAAGAATGCTAGCTCGGACAGTACTTAAATTTGACGCAAAAAAGGGATGCAACACGAGGACTTCCCAGGAGGTCACCCATCCTAGTACTACTCTCGCCCAAGCACGCTTAACTTCGGAGTTCTGATGGGATCCGGTGCATTAGTGCTGGTATGGTCGCATCCGTTCACTTATGCAAACATTTCGCTCTTATCCCTTCACGACACCGTCACTTTTCCGTCGAGCCTCCGATTTTCGATTGTAATATCTTCGGACGAAGATCGTTTCGATACCGTTCCCTCGAAACCCCTACCAAAGGACACCCTCTTTACTACGGAGCCCGGGAAAAAAAATTCAGAAATGAATATTAAAAGAATGCTAGCTCGGACAGTACTTAAATTTGACGCAAAAAAGGGATGCAACACGAGGACTTCCCAGGAGGTCACCCATCCTAGTACTACTCTCGCCCAAGCACGCTTAACTTCAGAGTTCTGATGGGATCCGGTGCATTAGTGCTGGTATGGTCGCATCCGTTCACTTATGCAAACATTTCGCTCTTATCCCTTCACGACACCGTCACTTTTCCGTCGAGCCTCCGATTTTCGATTGTAATATCTTCGGACGAAGATCGTTTCGATACCGTTCCCTCGAAACCCCGACCAAAGGACACCCTCTTTACTACGGAGCCCGGGAAAAAAAATTCAGAAATGAATATTAAAAGAATGCTAGCTCGGACAGTACTTAAATTTGACGCAAAAAAGGGATGCAACACGAGGACTTCCCAGGAGGTCACCCATCCTAGTACTACTCTCGCCCAAGCACGCTTAACTTCAGAGTTCTGATGGGATCCGGTGCATTAGTGCTGGTATGGTCGCATCCGTTCACTTATGCAAACATTTCGCTCTTATCCCTTCACGACACCGTCACTTTTCCGTCGAGCCTCCGATTTTCGATTGTAATATCTTCGGACGAAGATCGTTTCGATACCGTTCCCTCGAAACCCCGACCAAAGGACACCCTCTTTACTACGGAGCCCGGGAAAAAAAATTCAGAAATGAATATTAAAAGAATGCTAGCTCGGACAGTACTTAAATTTGACGCAAAAAAGGGATGCAACACGAGGACTTCCCAGGAGGTCACCCATCCTAGTACTACTCTCGCCCAAGCACGCTTAACTTCGGAGTTCTGATGGGATCCGGTGCATTAGTGCTGGTATGGTCGCATCCGTTCACTTATGCAAACATTTCGCTCTTATCCCTTCACGACACCGTCACTTTTCCGTCGAGCCTCCGATTTTCGATTGTAATATCTTCGGACGAAGATCGTTTCGATACCGTTCCCTCGAAACCCCGACCAAAGGACACCCTCTTTACTACGGAGCCCGGGAAAAAAAATTCAGAAATGAATATTAAAAGAATGCTAGCTCGGACAGTACTTAAATTTGACGCAAAAAAGGGATGCAACACGAGGACTTCCCAGGAGGTCACCCATCCTAGTACTACTCTCGCCCAAGCACGCTTAACTTCTGAGTTCTGATGGGATCCGGTGCATTAGTGCTGGTATGGTCGCATCCGTTCACTTATGCAAACATTTCGCTTTTATCCCTTCACGACACCGTCACTTTTCCGTCGAGCCTCCGATTTTCGATTGTAATATCTTCGGACGAAGATCGTTTCGATACCGTTCCCTCGAAACCCCGACCAAAGGACACCCTCTTTACTACGGAGCCCGGGAAAAAAAATTCAGAAATGAATATTAAAAGAATGCTAGCTCGGACAGTACTTAAATTTGACGCAAAAAAGGGATGCAACACGAGGACTTCCCAGGAGGTCACCCATCCTAGTACTACTCTCGCCCAAGCACGCTTAACTTCGGAGTTCTGATGGGATCCGGTGCATTAGTGCTGGTATGGTCGCATCCGTTCACTTATGCAAACATTTCGCTCTTATCCCTTCACGACACCGTCACTTTTCCGTCGAGCCTCCGATTTTCGATTGTAATATCTTCGGACGAAGATCGTTTCGATACCGTTCCCTCGAAACCCCGACCAAAGGACACCCTCTTTACTACGGAGCCCGGGAAAAAAAATTCAGAAATGAATATTAAAAGAATGCTAGCTCGGACAGTACTTAAATTTGACGCCAAAAAGGGATGCAACACGAGGACTTCCCAGGAGGTCACCCATCCTAGTACTACTCTCGCCCAAGCACGCTTAACTTCAGAGTTCTGATGGGATCCGGTGCATTAGTGCTGGTATGGTCGCATCCGTTCACTTATGCAAACATTTCGCTCTTATCCCTTCACGACACCGTCACTTTTCCGTCGAGCCTCCGATTTTCGATTGTAATATCTTCGGACGAAGATCGTTTCGATACCGTTCCCTCGAAACCCCGACCAAAGGACACCCTCTTTACTACGGAGCCCGGGAAAAAAAATTCAGAAATGAATATTAAAAGAATGCTAGCTCGGACAGTACTTAAATTTGACGCAAAAAAGGGATGCAACACGAGGACTTCCCAGGAGGTCACCCATCCTAGTACTACTCTCGCCCAAGCACGCTTAACTTCGGAGTTCTGATGGGATCCGGTGCATTAGTGCTGGTATGGTCGCATCCGTTCACTTAAGCAAACATTTCGCTCTTATCCCTTCACGACACCGTCACTTTTCCGTCGAGCCTCCGATTTTCGATTGTAATATCTTCGGACGAAGATCGTTTCGATACCGTTCCCTCGAAACCCCGACCAAAGGACACCCTCTTTACTACGGAGCCCGGGAAAAAAAATTCAGAAATGAATATTAAAAGAATGCTAGCTCGGACAGTACTTAAATTTGACGCAAAAAAGGGATGCAACACGAGGACTTCCCAGGAGGTCACCCATCCTAGTACTACTCTCGCCCAAGCACGCTTAACTTCGGAGTTCTGATGGGATCCGGTGCATTAGTGCTGGTATGGTCGCATCCGTTCACTTATGCAAACATTTCGCTCTTATCCCTTCACGACACCGTCACTTTTCCGTCGAGCCTCCGATTTTCGATTGTAATATCTTCGGACGAAGATCGTTTCGATACCGTTCCCTCGAAACCCCGACCAAAGGACACCCTCTTTACTACGGAGCCCGGGAAAAAAAATTCAGAAATGAATATTAAAAGAATGCTAGCTCGGACAGTACTTAAATTTGACGCAAAAAAGGGATGCAACACGAGGACTTCCCAGGAGGTCACCCATCCTAGTACTACTCTCGCCCAAGCACGCTTAACTTCGGAGTTCTGATGGGATCCGGTGCATTAGTGCTGGTATGGTCGCATCCGTTCACTTATGCAAACATTTCGCTCTTATCCCTTCACGACACCGTCACTTTTCCGTCGAGCCTCCGATTTTCGATTGTAATATCTTCGGACGAAGATCGTTTCGATACCGTTCCCTCGAAACCCCGACCAAAGGACACCCTCTTTACTACGGAGCCCGGGAAAAAAAATTCAGAAATGAATATTAAAAGAATGCT
The DNA here is from genome assembly GCA_963922045.1 of Persicaria maculosa. NCBI lineage: Eukaryota > Viridiplantae > Streptophyta > Magnoliopsida > Caryophyllales > Polygonaceae > Persicaria > Persicaria maculosa. The sequence goes on along the minus strand of OY998261.1, from coordinate 55,901,998 downwards.
AGCTCGGACAGTACTTAAATTTGACGCAAAAAAGGGATGCAACACGAGGACTTCCCAGGAGGTCACCCATCATAGTACTACTCTCGCCCAAGCACGCTTAACTTCGGAGTTCTGATGGGATCCGGTGCATTAGTGCTGGTATGGTCGCATCCGTTCACTTATGCAAACATTTCGCTCTTATCCCTTCACGACACCGTCACTTTTCCGTCGAGCCTCCGATTTTCGATTGTAATATCTTCGGACGAAGATCGTTTCGATACCGTTCCCTCCAAACCCCGACCAAAGGACACCCTCTTTACTACGGAGCCCGGGAAAAAAAATTCAGAAATGAATATTAAAAGAATGCTAGCTCGGACAGTACTTAAATTTGACGCAAAAAAGGGATGCAACACGAGGACTTCCCAGGAGGTCACCCATCCTAGTACTACTCTCGCCCAAGCACGCTTAACTTCGGAGTTCTGATGGGATCCGGTGCATTAGTGCTGGTATGGTCGCATCCGTTCACTTATGCAAACATTTCGCTCTTATCCCTTCACGACACCGTCACTTTTCCGTCGAGCCTCCGATTTTCGATTGTAATATCTTCGGACGAAGATCGTTTCGATACCGTTCCCTCGAAACCCCGACCAAAGGACACCCTCTTTACTACGGAGCCCGGGAAAAAAAATTCAGAAATGAATATTAAAAGAATGCTAGCTCGGACAGTACTTAAATTTGACGCAAAAAAGGGATGCAACACGAGGACTTCCCAGGAGGTCACCCATCCTAGTACTACTCTCGCCCAAGCACGCTTAACTTCGGAGTTCTGATGGGATCCGGTGCATTAGTGCTGGTATGGTCGCATCCGTTCACTTATGCAAACATTTCGCTCTTATCCCTTCACGACACCGTCACTTTTCCGTCGAGCCTCCGATTTTCGATTGTAATATCTTCGGACGAAGATCGTTTCGATACCGTTCCCTCGAAACCCCGACCAAAGGACACCCTCTTTACTACGGAGCCCGGGAAAAAAAATTCAGAAATGAATATTAAAAGAATGCTAGCTCGGACAGTACTTAAATTTGACGCCAAAAAGGGATGCAACACGAGGACTTCCCAGGAGGTCACCCATCCTAGTACTACTCTCGCCCAAGCACGCTTAACTTCAGAGTTCTGATGGGATCCGGTGCATTAGTGCTGGTATGGTCGCATCCGTTCACTTATGCAAACATTTCGCTCTTATCCCTTCACGACACCGTCACTTTTCCGTCGAGCCTCCGATTTTCGATTGTAATATCTTCGGACGAAGATCGTTTCGATACCGTTCCCTCGAAACCCCGACCAAAGGACACCCTCTTTACTACGGAGCCCGGGAAAAAAAATTCAGAAATGAATATTAAAAGAATGCTAGCTCGGACAGTACTTAAATTTGACGCAAAAAAGGGATGCAACACGAGGACTTCCCAGGAGGTCACCCATCCTAGTACTACTCTCGCCCAAGCACGCTTAACTTCGGAGTTCTGATGGGATCCGGTGCATTAGTGCTGGTATGGTCGCATCCGTTCACTTAAGCAAACATTTCGCTCTTATCCCTTCACGACACCGTCACTTTTCCGTCGAGCCTCCGATTTTCGATTGTAATATCTTCGGACGAAGATCGTTTCGATACCGTTCCCTCGAAACCCCGACCAAAGGACACCCTCTTTACTACGGAGCCCGGGAAAAAAAATTCAGAAATGAATATTAAAAGAATGCTAGCTCGGACAGTACTTAAATTTGACGCAAAAAAGGGATGCAACACGAGGACTTCCCAGGAGGTCACCCATCCTAGTACTACTCTCGCCCAAGCACGCTTAACTTCGGAGTTCTGATGGGATCCGGTGCATTAGTGCTGGTATGGTCGCATCCGTTCACTTAAGCAAACATTTCGCTCTTATCCCTTCACGACACCGTCACTTTTCCGTCGAGCCTCCGATTTTCGATTGTAATATCTTCGGACGAAGATCGTTTCGATACCGTTCCCTCGAAACCCCGACCAAAGGACACCCTCTTTACTACGGAGCCCGGGAAAAAAAATTCAGAAATGAATATTAAAAGAATGCTAGCTCGGACAGTACTTAAATTTGACGCAAAAAAGGGATGCAACACGAGGACTTCCCAGGAGGTCACCCATCCTAGTACTACTCTCGCCCAAGCACGCTTAACTTCGGAGTTCTGATGGGATCCGGTGCATTAGTGCTGGTATGGTCGCATGCGTTCACTTATGCAAACATTTCGCTCTTATCCCTTCACGACACCGTCACTTTTCCGTCGAGCCTCCGATTTTCGATTGTAATATCTTCGGACGAAGATCGTTTCGATACCGTTCCCTCGAAACCCCGACCAAAGGACACCCTCTTTACTACGGAGCCCGGGAAAAAAAATTCAGAAATGAATATTAAAAGAATGCTAGCTCGGACAGTACTTAAATTTGACGCAAAAAAGGGATGCAACACGAGGACTTCCCAGGAGGTCACCCATCCTAGTACTACTCTCGCCCAAGCACGCTTAACTTCGGAGTTCTGATGGGATCCGGTGCATTAGTGCTGGTATGGTCGCATCCGTTCACTTATGCAAACATTTCGCTCTTATCCCTTCACGACACCGTCACTTTTCCGTCGAGCCTCCGATTTTCGATTGTAATATCTTCGGACGAAGATCGTTTCGATACCGTTCCCTCGAAACCCCGACCAAAGGACACCCTCTTTACTACGGAGCCCGGGAAAAAAAATTCAGAAATGAATATTAAAAGAATGCTAGCTCGGACAGTACTTAAATTTGACGCAAAAAAGGGATGCAACACGAGGACTTCCCAGGAGGTCACCCATCCTAGTACTACTCTCGCCCAAGCACGCTTAACTTCGGAGTTCTGATGGGATCCGGTGCATTAGTGCTGGTATGGTCGCATGCGTTCACTTATGCAAACATTTCGCTCTTATCCCTTCACGACACCGTCACTTTTCCGTCGAGCCTCCGATTTTCGATTGTAATATCTTCGGACGAAGATCGTTTCGATACCGTTCCCTCGAAACCCCGACCAAAGGACACCCTCTTTACTACGGAGCCCGGGAAAAAAAATTCAGAAATGAATATTAAAAGAATGCTAGCTCGGACAGTACTTAAATTTGACGCAAAAAAGGGATGCAACACGAGGACTTCCCAGGAGGTCACCCATCCTAGTACTACTCTCGCCCAAGCACGCTTAACTTCGGAGTTCTGATGGGATCCGGTGCATTAGTGCTGGTATGGTCGCATCCGTTCACTTATGCAAACATTTCGCTCTTATCCCTTCACGACACCGTCACTTTTCCGTCGAGCCTCCGATTTTCGATTGTAATATCTTCGGACGAAGATCGTTTCGATACCGTTCCCTCGAAACCCCGACCAAAGGACACCCTCTTTACTACGGAGCCCGGGAAAAAAAATTCAGAAATGAATATTAAAAGAATGCTAGCTCGGACAGTACTTAAATTTGACGCAAAAAAGGGATGCAACACGAGGACTTCCCAGGAGGTCACCCATCCTAGTACTACTCTCGCCCAAGCACGCTTAACTTCGGAGTTCTGATGGGATCCGGTGCATTAGTGCTGGTATGGTCGCATCCGTTCACTTATGCAAACATTTCGCTCTTATCCCTTCACGACACCGTCACTTTTCCGTCGAGCCTCCGATTTTCGATTGTAATATCTTCGGACGAAGATCGTTTCGATACCGTTCCCTCGAAACCCCGACCAAAGGACACCCTCTTTACTACGGAGCCCGGGAAAAAAAATTCAGAAATGAATATTAAAAGAATGCTAGCTCGGACAGTACTTAAATTTGACGCAAAAAAGGGATGCAACACGAGGACTTCCCAGGAGGTCACCCATCCTAGTACTACTCTCGCCCAAGCACGCTTAACTTCGGAGTTCTGATGGGATCCGGTGCATTAGTGCTGGTATGGTCGCATGCGTTCACTTATGCAAACATTTCGCTCTTATCCCTTCACGACACCGTCACTTTTCCGTCGAGCCTCCGATTTTCGATTGTAATATCTTCGGACGAAGATCGTTTCGATACCGTTCCCTCGAAACCCCGACCAAAGGACACCCTCTTTACTACGGAGCCCGGGAAAAAAAATTCAGAAATGAATATTAAAAGAATGCTAGCTCGGACAGTACTTAAATTTGACGCAAAAAAGGGATGCAACACGAGGACTTCCCAGGAGGTCACCCATCCTAGTACTACTCTCGCCCAAGCACGCTTAACTTCGGAGTTCTGATGGGATCCGGTGCATTAGTGCTGGTATGGTCGCATCCGTTCACTTATGCAAACATTTCGCTCTTATCCCTTCACGACACCGTCACTTTTCCGTCGAGCCTCCGATTTTCGATTGTAATATCTTCGGACGAAGATCGTTTCGATACCGTTCCCTCGAAACCCCGACCAAAGGACACCCTCTTTACTACGGAGCCCGGGAAAAAAAATTCAGAAATGAATATTAAAAGAATGCTAGCTCGGACAGTACTTAAATTTGACGCAAAAAAGGGATGCAACACGAGGACTTCCCAGGAGGTCACCCATCCTAGTACTACTCTCGCCCAAGCACGCTTAACTTCGGAGTTCTGATGGGATCCGGTGCATTAGTGCTGGTATGGTCGCATGCGTTCACTTATGCAAACATTTCGCTCTTATCCCTTCACGACACCGTCACTTTTCCGTCGAGCCTCCGATTTTCGATTGTAATATCTTCGGACGAAGATCGTTTCGATACCGTTCCCTCGAAACCCCGACCAAAGGACACCCTCTTTACTACGGAGCCCGGGAAAAAAAATTCAGAAATGAATATTAAAAGAATGCTAGCTCGGACAGTACTTAAATTTGACGCAAGAAAGGGATGCAACACGAGGACTTCCCAGGAGGTCACCCATCCTAGTACTACTCTCGCCCAAGCACGCTTAACTTCGGAGTTCTGATGGGATCCGGTGCATTAGTGCTGGTATGGTCGCATCCGTTCACTTATGCAAACATTTCGCTCTTATCCCTTCACGACACCGTCACTTTTCCGTCGAGCCTCCGATTTTCGATTGTAATATCTTCGGACGAAGATCGTTTCGATACCGTTCCCTCGAAACCCCGACCAAAGGACACCCTCTTTACTACGGAGCCCGGGAAAAAAAATTCAGAAATGAATATTAAAAGAATGCTAGCTCGGACAGTACTTAAATTTGACGCAAAAAAGGGATGCAACACGAGGACTTCCCAGGAGGTCACCCATCCTAGTACTACTCTCGCCCAAGCACGCTTAACTTCGGAGTTCTGATGGGATCCGGTGCATTAGTGCTAGTATGGTCGCATGCGTTCACTTATGCAAACATTTCGCTCTTATCCCTTCACGACACCGTCACTTTTCCGTCGAGCCTCCGATTTTCGATTGTAATATCTTCGGACGAAGATCGTTTCGATACCGTTCCCTCGAAACCCCGACCAAAGGACACCCTCTTTACTACGGAGCCCGGGAAAAAAAATTCAGAAATGAATATTAAAAGAATGCTAGCTCGGACAGTACTTAAATTTGACGCAAGAAAGGGATGCAACACGAGGACTTCCCAGGAGGTCACCCATCCTAGTACTACTCTCGCCCAAGCACGCTTAACTTCGGAGTTCTGATGGGATCCGGTGCATTAGTGCTGGTATGGTCGCATCCGTTCACTTATGCAAACATTTCGCTCTTATCCCTTCACGACACCGTCACTTTTCCGTCGAGCCTCCGATTTTCGATTGTAATATCTTCGGACGAAGATCGTTTCGATACCGTTCCCTCGAAACCCCGACCAAAGGACACCCTCTTTACTACGGAGCCCGGGAAAAAAAATTCAGAAATGAATATTAAAAGAATGCTAGCTCGGACAGTACTTAAATTTGACGCAAAAAAGGGATGCAACACGAGGACTTCCCAGGAGGTCACCCATCCTAGTACTACTCTCGCCCAAGCACGCTTAACTTCGGAGTTCTGATGGGATCCGGTGCATTAGTGCTGGTATGGTCGCATCCGTTCACTTATGCAAACATTTCGCTCTTATCCCTTCACGACACCGTCACTTTTCCGTCGAGCCTCCGATTTTCGATTGTAATATCTTCGGACGAAGATCGTTTCGATACCGTTCCCCCGAAACCCCGACCAAAGGACACCCTCTTTACTACGGAGCCCGGGAAAAAAAATTCAGAAATGAATATTAAAAGAATGCTAGCTCGGACAGTACTTAAATTTGACGCAAAAAAGGGATGCAACACGAGGACTTCCCAGGAGGTCACCCATCCTAGTACTACTCTCGCCCAAGCACGCTTAACTTCGGAGTTCTGATGGGATCCGGTGCATTAGTGCTGGTATGGTCGCATCCGTTCACTTATGCAAACATTTCGCTCTTATCCCTTCACGACACCGTCACTTTTCCGTCGAGCCTCCGATTTTCGATTGTAATATCTTCGGACGAAGATCGTTTCGATACCGTTCCCTCGAAACCCCGACCAAAGGACACCCTCTTTACTACGGAGCCCGGGAAAAAAAATTCAGAAATGAATATTAAAAGAATGCTAGCTCGGACAGTACTTAAATTTGACGCAAAAAAGGGATGCAACACGAGGACTTCCCAGGAGGTCACCCATCCTAGTACTACTCTCGCCCAAGCACGCTTAACTTCGGAGTTCTGATGGGAGCCGGTGCATTAGTGCTGGTATGGTCGCATCCGTTCACTTATGCAAACATTTCGCTCTTATCCCTTCACGACACCGTCACTTTTCCGTCGAGCCTCCGATTTTCGATTGTAATATCTTCGGACGAAGATCGTTTCGATACCGTTCCCTCGAAACCCCGACCAAAGGACACCCTCTTTACTACGGAGCCCGGGAAAAAAAATTCAGAAATGAATATTAAAAGAATGCTAGCTCGGACAGTACTTAAATTTGACGCAAAAAAGGGATGCAACACGAGGACTTCCCAGGAGGTCACCCATCCTAGTACTACTCTCGCCCAAGCACGCTTAACTTCGGAGTTCTGATGGGATCCGGTGCATTAGTGCTGGTATGGTCGCATCCGTTCACTTATGCAAACATTTCGCTCTTATCCCTTCACGACACCGTCACTTTTCCGTCGAGCCTCCGATTTTCGATTGTAATATCTTCGGACGAAGATCGTTTCGATACCGTTCCCTCGAAACCCCGACCAAAGGACACCCTCTTTACTACGGAGCCCGGGAAAAAAAATTCAGAAATGAATATTAAAAGAATGCTAGCTCGGACAGTACTTAAATTTGACGCAAAAAAGGGATGCAACACGAGGACTTCCCAGGAGGTCACCCATCCTAGTACTACTCTCGCCCAAGCACGCTTAACTTCGGAGTTCTGATGGGATCCGGTGCATTAGTGCTGGTATGGTCGCATCCGTTCACTTATGCAAACATTTCGCTCTTATCCCTTCACGACACCGTCACTTTTCCGTCGAGCCTCCGATTTTCGATTGTAATATCTTCGGACGAAGATCGTTTCGATACCGTTCCCTCGAAACCCGACCAAAGGACACCCTCTTTACTACGGAGTCCGGGAAAAAAAATTCAGAAATGAATATTAAAAGAATGCTAGCTCGGACAGTACTTAAATTTGACGCAAAAAAGGGATGCAACACGAGGACTTCCCAGGAGGTCACCCATCCTAGTACTACTCTCGCCCAAGCACGCTTAACTTCGGAGTTCTGATGGGATCCGGTGCATTAGTGCTGGTATGGTCGCATCCGTTCACTTATGCAAACATTTCGCTCTTATCCCTTCACGACACCGTCACTTTTCCGTCGAGCCTCCGATTTTCGATTGTAATATCTTCGGACGAAGATCGTTTCGATACCGTTCCCTCGAAACCCCGACCAAAGGACACCCTCTTTACTACGGAGCCCGGGAAAAAAAATTCAGAAATGAATATTAAAAGAATGCTAGCTCGGACAGTACTTAAATTTGACGCAAAAAAGGGATGCAACACGAGGACTTCCCAGGAGGTCACCCATCCTAGTACTACTCTCGCCCAAGCACGCTTAACTTCGGAGTTCTGATGGGATCCGGTGCATTAGTGCTGGTATGGTCGCATCCGTTCACTTATGCAAACATTTCGCTCTTATCCCTTCACGACACCGTCACTTTTCCGTCGAGCCTCCGATTTTCGATTGTAATATCTTCGGACGAAGATCGTTTCGATACCGTTCCCCCGAAACCCCGACCAAAGGACACCCTCTTTACTACGGAGCCCGGGAAAAAAAATTCAGAAATGAATATTAAAAGAATGCTAGCTCGGACAGTACTTAAATTTGACGCAAAAAAGGGATGCAACACGAGGACTTCCCAGGAGGTCACCCATCCTAGTACTACTCTCGCCCAAGCACGCTTAACTTCGGAGTTCTGATGGGATCCGGTGCATTAGTGCTGGTATGGTCGCATCCGTTCACTTATGCAAACATTTCGCTCTTATCCCTTCACGACACCGTCACTTTTCCGTCGAGCCTCCGATTTTCGATTGTAATATCTTCGGACGAAGATCGTTTCGATACCGTTCCCTCCAAACCCCGACCAAAGGACACCCTCTTTACTACGGAGCCCGGGAAAAAAAATTCAGAAATGAATATTAAAAGAATGCTAGCTCGGACAGTACTTAAATTTGACGCAAAAAAGGGATGCAACACGAGGACTTCCCAGGAGGTCACCCATCCTAGTACTACTCTCGCCCAAGCACGCTTAACTTCGGAGTTCTGATGGGATCCGGTGCATTAGTGCTGGTATGGTCGCATCCGTTCACTTATGCAAACATTTCGCTCTTATCCCTTCACGACACCGTCACTTTTCCGTCGAGCCTCCGATTTTCGATTGTAATATCTTCGGACGAAGATCGTTTCGATACCGTTCCCTCGAAACCCCGACCAAAGGACACCCTCTTTACTACGGAGCCCGGGAAAAAAAATTCAGAAATGAATATTAAAAGAATGCTAGCTCGGACAGTACTTAAATTTGACGCAAGAAAGGGATGCAACACGAGGACTTCCCAGGAGGTCACCCATCCTAGTACTACTCTCGCCCAAGCACGCTTAACTTCGGAGTTCTGATGGGATCCGGTGCATTAGTGCTGGTATGGTCGCATCCGTTCACTTATGCAAACATTTCGCTCTTATCCCTTCACGACACCGTCACTTTTCCGTCGAGCCTCCGATTTTCGATTGTAATATCTTCGGACGAAGATCGTTTCGATACCGTTCCCTCGAAACCCCGACCAAAGGACACCCTCTTTACTACGGAGCCCGGGAAAAAAAATTCAGAAATGAATATTAAAAGAATGCTAGCTCGGACAGTACTTAAATTTGACGCAAAAAAGGGATGCAACACGAGGACTTCCCAGGAGGTCACCCATCCTAGTACTACTCTCGCCCAAGCACGCTTAACTTCGGAGTTCTGATGGGATCCGGTGCATTAGTGCTGGTATGGTCGCATCCGTTCACTTATGCAAACATTTCGCTCTTATCCCTTCACGACACCGTCACTTTTCCGTCGAGCCTCCGATTTTCGATTGTAATATCTTCGGACGAAGATCGTTTCGATACCGTTCCCTCGAAACCCCGACCAAAGGACACCCTCTTTACTACGGAGCCCGGGAAAAAAAATTCAGAAATGAATATTAAAAGAATGCTAGCTCGGACAGTACTTAAATTTGACGCAAGAAAGGGATGCAACACGAGGACTTCCCAGGAGGTCACCCATCCTAGTACTACTCTCGCCCAAGCACGCTTAACTTCGGAGTTCTGATGGGATCCGGTGCATTAGTGCTGGTATGGTCGCATCCGTTCACTTATGCAAACATTTCGCTCTTATCCCTTCACGACACCGTCACTTTTCCGTCGAGCCTCCGATTTTCGATTGTAATATCTTCGGACGAAGATCGTTTCGATACCGTTCCCTCGAAACCCCGACCAAAGGACACCCTCTTTACTACGGAGCCCGGGAAAAAAAATTCAGAAATGAATATTAAAAGAATGCTAGCTCGGACAGTACTTAAATTTGACGCAAAAAAGGGATGCAACACGAGGACTTCCCAGGAGGTCACCCATCCTAGTACTACTCTCGCCCAAGCACGCTTAACTTCTGAGTTCTGATGGGATCCGGTGCATTAGTGCTGGTATGGTCGCATCCGTTCACTTATGCAAACATTTCGCTCTTATCCCTTCACGACACCGTCACTTTTCCGTCGAGCCTCCGATTTTCGATTGTAATATCTTCGGACGAAGATCGTTTCGATACCGTTCCCTCGAAACCCCGACCAAAGGACACCCTCTTTACTACGGAGCCCGGGAAAAAAAATTCAGAAATGAATATTAAAAGAATGCTAGCTCGGACAGTACTTAAATTTGACGCAAAAAAGGGATGCAACACGAGGACTTCCCAGGAGGTCACCCATCCTAGTACTACTCTCGCCCAAGCACGCTTAACTTCGGAGTTCTGATGGGATCCGGTGCATTAGTGCTGGTATGGTCGCATCCGTTCACTTATGCAAACATTTCGCTCTTATCCCTTCACGACACCGTCACTTTTCCGTCGAGCCTCCGATTTTCGATTGTAATATCTTCGGACGAAGATCGTTTCGATACCGTTCCCTCGAAACCCCGACCAAAGGACACCCTCTTTACTACGGAGCCCGGGAAAAAAAATTCAGAAATGAATATTAAAAGAATGCTAGCTCGGACAGTACTTAAATTTGACGCAAGAAAGGGATGCAACACGAGGACTTCCCAGGAGGTCACCCATCCTAGTACTACTCTCGCCCAAGCATGCTTAACTTCGGAGTTCTGATGGGATCCGGTGCATTAGTGCTGGTATGGTCGCATCCGTTCACTTATGCAAACATTTCGCTCTTATCCCTTCACGACACCGTCACTTTTCCGTCGAGCCTCCGATTTTCGATTGTAATATCTTCGGACGAAGATCGTTTCGATACCGTTCCCTCGAAACCCCGACCAAAGGACACCCTCTTTACTACGGAGCCCGGGAAAAAAAATTCAGAAATGAATATTAAAAGAATGCTAGCTCGGACAGTACTTAAATTTGACGCAAAAAAGGGATGCAACACGAGGACTTCCCAGGAGGTCACCCATCCTAGTACTACTCTCGCCCAAGCACGCTTAACTTCGGAGTTCTGATGGGATCCGGTGCATTAGTGCTGGTATGGTCGCATCCGTTCACTTATGCAAACATTTCGCTCTTATCCCTTCACGACACCGTCACTTTTCCGTCGAGCCTCCGATTTTCGATTGTAATATCTTCGGACGAAGATCGTTTCGATACCGTTCCCTCGAAACCCCGACCAAAGGACACCCTCTTTACTACGGAGCCCGGGAAAAAAAATTCAGAAATGAATATTAAAAGAATGCTAGCTCGGACAGTACTTAAATTTGACGCAAAAAAGGGATGCAACACGAGGACTTCCCAGGAGGTCACCCATCCTAGTACTACTCTCGCCCAAGCACGCTTAACTTCGGAGTTCTGATGGGATCCGGTGCATTAGTGCTGGTATGGTCGCATCCGTTCACTTATGCAAACATTTCGCTCTTATCCCTTCACGACACCGTCACTTTTCCGTCGAGCCTCCGATTTTCGATTGTAATATCTTCGGACGAAGATCGTTTCGATACCGTTCCCTCGAAACCCCGACCAAAGGACACCCTCTTTACTACGGAGCCCGGGAAAAAAAATTCAGAAATGAATATTAAAAGAATGCTAGCTCGGACAGTACTTAAATTTGACGCAAAAAAGGGATGCAACACGAGGACTTCCCAGGAGGTCACCCATCCTAGTACTACTCTCGCCCAAGCACGCTTAACTTCGGAGTTCTGATGGGATCCGGTGCATTAGTGCTGGTATGGTCGCATCCGTTCACTTATGCAAACATTTCGCTCTTATCCCTTCACGACACCGTCACTTTTCCGTCGAGCCTCCGATTTTCGATTGTAATATCTTCGGACGAAGATCGTTTCGATACCGTTCCCTCCAAACCCCGACCAAAGGACACCCTCTTTACTACGGAGCCCGGGAAAAAAAATTCAGAAATGAATATTAAAAGAATGCTAGCTCGGACAGTACTTAAATTTGACGCAAAAAAGGGATGCAACACGAGGACTTCCCAGGAGGTCACCCATCCTAGTACTACTCTCGCCCAAGCACGCTTAACTTCGGAGTTCTGATGGGATCCGGTGCATTAGTGCTGGTATGGTCGCATCCGTTCACTTATGCAAACATTTCGCTCTTATCCCTTCACGACACCGTCACTTTTCCGTCGAGCCTCCGATTTTCGATTGTAATATCTTCGGACGAAGATCGTTTCGATACCGTTCCCTCGAAACCCCGACCAAAGGACACCCTCTTTACTACGGAGCCCGGGAAAAAAAATTCAGAAATGAATATTAAAAGAATGCTAGCTCGGACAGTACTTAAATTTGACGCAAAAAAGGGATGCAACACGAGGACTTCCCAGGAGGTCACCCATCCTAGTACTACTCTCGCCCAAGCACGCTTAACTTCGGAGTTCTGATGGGATCCGGTGCATTAGTGCTGGTATGGTCGCATCCGTTCACTTATGCAAACATTTCGCTCTTATCCCTTCACGACACCGTCACTTTTCCGTCGAGCCTCCGATTTTCGATTGTAATATCTTCGGACGAAGATCGTTTCGATACCGTTCCCTCGAAACCCCGACCAAAGGACACCCTCTTTACTACGGAGCCCGGGAAAAAAAATTCAGAAATGAATATTAAAAGAATGCTAGCTCGGACAGTACTTAAATTTGACGCAAAAAAGGGATGCAACACGAGGACTTCCCAGGAGGTCACCCATCCTAGTACTACTCTCGCCCAAGCACGCTTAACTTCGGAGTTCTGATGGGATCCGGTGCATTAGTGCTGGTATGGTCGCATCCGTTCACTTATGCAAACATTTCGCTCTTATCCCTTCACGACACCGTCACTTTTCCGTCGAGCCTCCGATTTTCGATTGTAATATCTTCGGACGAAGATCGTTTCGATACCGTTCCCTCGAAACCCCGACCAAAGGACACCCTCTTTACTACGGAGCCCGGGAAAAAAAATTCAGAAATGAATATTAAAAGAATGCTAGCTCGGACAGTACTTAAATTTGACGCAAAAAAGGGATGCAACACGAGGACTTCCCAGGAGGTCACCCATCCTAGTACTACTCTCGCCCAAGCACGCTTAACTTCGGAGTTCTGATGGGATCCGGTGCATTAGTGCTGGTATGGTCGCATCCGTTCACTTATGCAAACATTTCGCTCTTATCCCTTCACGACACCGTCACTTTTCCGTCGAGCCTCCGATTTTCGATTGTAATATCTTCGGACGAAGATCGTTTCGATACCGTTCCCTCGAAACCCCGACCAAAGGACACCCTCTTTACTACGGAGCCCGGGAAAAAAAATTCAGAAATGAATATTAAAAGAATGCTAGCTCGGACAGTACTTAAATTTGACGCAAAAAAGGGATGCAACACGAGGACTTCCCAGGAGGTCACCCATCCTAGTACTACTCTCGCCCAAGCACGCTTAACTTCGGAGTTCTGATGGGATCCGGTGCATTAGTGCTGGTATGGTCGCATCCGTTCACTTATGCAAACATTTCGCTCTTATCCCTTCACGACACCGTCACTTTTCCGTCGAGCCTCCGATTTTCGATTGTAATATCTTCGGACGAAGATCGTTTCGATACCGTTCCCTCGAAACCCCGACCAAAGGACACCCTCTTTACTACGGAGCCCGGGAAAAAAAATTCAGAAATGAATATTAAAAGAATGCTAGCTCGGACAGTACTTAAATTTGACGCAAAAAAGGGATGCAACACGAGGACTTCCCAGGAGGTCACCCATCCTAGTACTACTCTCGCCCAAGCACGCTTAACTTCGGAGTTCTGATGGGATCCGGTGCATTAGTGCTGGTATGGTCGCATCCGTTCACTTATGCAAACATTTCGCTCTTATCCCTTCACGACACCGTCACTTTTCCGTCGAGCCTCCGATTTTCGATTGTAATATCTTCGGACGAAGATCGTTTCGATACCGTTCCCTCGAAACCCCGACCAAAGGACACCCTCTTTACTACGGAGCCCGGGAAAAAAAATTCAGAAATGAATATTAAAAGAATGCTAGCTCGGACAGTACTTAAATTTGACGCAAAAAAGGGATGCAACACGAGGACTTCCCAGGAGGTCACCCATCCTAGTACTACTCTCGCCCAAGCACGCTTAACTTCGGAGTTCTGATGGGATCCGGTGCATTAGTGCTGGTATGGTCGCATCCGTTCACTTATGCAAACATTTCGCTCTTATCCCTTCACGACACCGTCACTTTTCCGTCGAGCCTCCGATTTTCGATTGTAATATCTTCGGACGAAGATCGTTTCGATACCGTTCCCTCGAAACCCCGACCAAAGGACACCCTCTTTACTACGGAGCCCGGGAAAAAAAATTCAGAAATGAATATTAAAAGAATGCTAGCTCGGACAGTACTTAAATTTGACGCAAAAAAGGGATGCAACACGAGGACTTCCCAGGAGGTCACCCATCCTAGTACTACTCTCGCCCAAGCACGCTTAACTTCGGAGTTCTGATGGGATCCGGTGCATTAGTGCTGGTATGGTCGCATCCGTTCACTTATGCAAACATTTCGCTCTTATCCCTTCACGACACCGTCACTTTTCCGTCGAGCCTCCGATTTTCGATTGTAATATCTTCGGACGAAGATCGTTTCGATACCGTTCCCTCGAAACCCCGACCAAAGGACACCCTCTTTACTACGGAGCCCGGGAAAAAAAATTCAGAAATGAATATTAAAAGAATGCTAGCTCGGACAGTACTTAAATTTGACGCAAAAAAGGGATGCAACACGAGGACTTCCCAGGAGGTCACCCATCCTAGTACTACTCTCGCCCAAGCACGCTTAACTTCGGAGTTCTGATGGGATCCGGTGCATTAGTGCTGGTATGGTCGCATCCGTTCACTTATGCAAACATTTCGCTCTTATCCCTTCACGACACCGTCACTTTTCCGTCGAGCCTCCGATTTTCGATTGTAATATCTTCGGACGAAGATCGTTTCGATACCGTTCCCTCGAAACCCCGACCAAAGGACACCCTCTTTACTACGGAGCCCGGGAAAAAAAATTCAGAAATGAATATTAAAAGAATGCTAGCTCGGACAGTACTTAAATTTGACGCAAAAAAGGGATGCAACACGAGGACTTCCCAGGAGGTCACCCATCCTAGTACTACTCTCGCCCAAGCACGCTTAACTTCGGAGTTCTGATGGGATCCGGTGCATTAGTGCTGGTATGGTCGCATCCGTTCACTTATGCAAACATTTCGCTCTTATCCCTTCACGACACCGTCACTTTTCCGTCGAGCCTCCGATTTTCGATTGTAATATCTTCGGACGAAGATCGTTTCGATACCGTTCCCTCGAAACCCCGACCAAAGGACACCCTCTTTACTACGGAGCCCGGGAAAAAAAATTCAGAAATGAATATTAAAAGAATGCTAGCTCGGACAGTACTTAAATTTGACGCAAAAAAGGGATGCAACACGAGGACTTCCCAGGAGGTCACCCATCCTAGTACTACTCTCGCCCAAGCACGCTTAACTTCGGAGTTCTGATGGGATCCGGTGCATTAGTGCTGGTATGGTCGCATCCGTTCACTTATGCAAACATTTCGCTCTTATCCCTTCACGACACCGTCACTTTTCCGTCGAGCCTCCGATTTTCGATTGTAATATCTTCGGACGAAGATCGTTTCGATACCGTTCCCTCGAAACCCCGACCAAAGGACACCCTCTTTACTACGGAGCCCGGGAAAAAAAATTCAGAAATGAATATTAAAAGAATGCTAGCTCGGACAGTACTTAAATTTGACGCAAAAAAGGGATGCAACACGAGGACTTCCCAGGAGGTCACCCATCCTAGTACTACTCTCGCCCAAGCACGCTTAACTTCGGAGTTCTGATGGGATCCGGTGCATTAGTGCTGGTATGGTCGCATCCGTTCACTTATGCAAACATTTCGCTCTTATCCCTTCACGACACCGTCACTTTTCCGTCGAGCCTCCGATTTTCGATTGTAATATCTTCGGACGAAGATCGTTTCGATACCGTTCCCTCGAAACCCCGACCAAAGGACACCCTCTTTACTACGGAGCCCGGGAAAAAAAATTCAGAAATGAATATTAAAAGAATGCTAGCTCGGACAGTACTTAAATTTGACGCAAAAAAGGGATGCAACACGAGGACTTCCCAGGAGGTCACCCATCCTAGTACTACTCTCGCCCAAGCACGCTTAACTTCGGAGTTCTGATGGGATCCGGTGCATTAGTGCTGGTATGGTCGCATCCGTTCACTTATGCAAACATTTCGCTCTTATCCCTTCACGACACCGTCACTTTTCCGTCGAGCCTCCGATTTTCGATTGTAATATCTTCGGACGAAGATCGTTTCGATACCGTTCCCTCGAAACCCCGACCAAAGGACACCCTCTTTACTACGGAGCCCGGGAAAAAAAATTCAGAAATGAATATTAAAAGAATGCTAGCTCGGACAGTACTTAAATTTGACTCAAAAAAGGGATGCAACACGAGGACTTCCCAGGAGGTCACCCATCCTAGTACTACTCTCGCCCAAGCACGCTTAACTTCGGAGTTCTGATGGGATCCGGTGCATTAGTGCTGGTATGGTCGCATCCGTTCACTTATGCAAACATTTCGCTCTTATCCCTTCACGACACCGTCACTTTTCCGTCGAGCCTCCGATTTTCGATTGTAATATCTTCGGACGAAGATCGTTTCGATACCGTTCCCTCGAAACCCCGACCAAAGGACACCCTCTTTACTACGGAGCCCGGGAAAAAAAATTCAGAAATGAATATTAAAAGAATGCTAGCTCGGACAGTACTTAAATTTGACGCAAAAAAGGGATGCAACACGAGGACTTCCCAGGAGGTCACCCATCCTAGTACTACTCTCGCCCAAGCACGCTTAACTTCGGAGTTCTGATGGGATCCGGTGCATTAGTGCTGGTATGGTCGCATCCGTTCACTTATGCAAACATTTCGCTCTTATCCCTTCACGACACCGTCACTTTTCCGTCGAGCCTCCGATTTTCGATTGTAATATCTTCGGACGAAGATCGTTTCGATACCGTTCCCTCGAAACCCCGACCAAAGGACACCCTCTTTACTACGGAGCCCGGGAAAAAAAATTCAGAAATGAATATTAAAAGAATGCTAGCTCGGACAGTACTTAAATTTGACGCAAAAAAGGGATGCAACACGAGGACTTCCCAGGAGGTCACCCATCCTAGTACTACTCTCGCCCAAGCACGCTTAACTTCGGAGTTCTGATGGGATCCGGTGCATTAGTGCTGGTATGGTCGCATCCGTTCACTTATGCAAACATTTCGCTCTTATCCCTTCACGACACCGTCACTTTTCCGTCGAGCCTCCGATTTTCGATTGTAATATCTTCGGACGAAGATCGTTTCGATACCGTTCCCTCGAAACCCCGACCAAAGGACACCCTCTTTACTACGGAGCCCGGGAAAAAAAATTCAGAAATGAATATTAAAAGAATGCTAGCTCGGACAGTACTTAAATTTGACGCAAAAAAGGGATGCAACACGAGGACTTCCCAGGAGGTCACCCATCCTAGTACTACTCTCGCCCAAGCACGCTTAACTTCGGAGTTCTGATGGGATCCGGTGCATTAGTGCTGGTATGGTCGCATCCGTTCACTTATGCAAACATTTCGCTCTTATCCCTTCACGACACCGTCACTTTTCCGTCGAGCCTCCGATTTTCGATTGTAATATCTTCGGACGAAGATCGTTTCGATACCGTTCCCTCGAAACCCCGACCAAAGGACACCCTCTTTACTACGGAGCCCGGGAAAAAAAATTCAGAAATGAATATTAAAAGAATGCTAGCTCGGACAGTACTTAAATTTGACGCAAAAAAGGGATGCAACACGAGGACTTCCCAGGAGGTCACCCATCCTAGTACTACTCTCGCCCAAGCACGCTTAACTTCGGAGTTCTGATGGGATCCGGTGCATTAGTGCTGGTATGGTCGCATCCGTTCACTTATGCAAACATTTCGCTCTTATCCCTTCACGACACCGTCACTTTTCCGTCGAGCCTCCGATTTTCGATTGTAATATCTTCGGACGAAGATCGTTTCGATACCGTTCCCTCGAAACCCCGACCAAAGGACACCCTCTTTACTACGGAGCCCGGGAAAAAAAATTCAGAAATGAATATTAAAAGAATGCTAGCTCGGACAGTACTTAAATTTGACGCAAAAAAGGGATGCAACACGAGGACTTCCCAGGAGGTCACCCATCCTAGTACTACTCTCGCCCAAGCACGCTTAACTTCGGAGTTCTGATGGGATCCGGTGCATTAGTGCTGGTATGGTCGCATCCGTTCACTTATGCAAACATTTCGCTCTTATCCCTTCACGACACCGTCACTTTTCCGTCGAGCCTCCGATTTTCGATTGTAATATCTTCGGACGAAGATCGTTTCGATACCGTTCCCTCGAAACCCCGACCAAAGGACACCCTCTTTACTACGGAGCCCGGGAAAAAAAATTCAGAAATGAATATTAAAAGAATGCTAGCTCGGACAGTACTTAAATTTGACGCAAAAAAGGGATGCAACACGAGGACTTCCCAGGAGGTCACCCATCCTAGTACTACTCTCGCCCAAGCACGCTTAACTTCGGAGTTCTGATGGGATCCGGTGCATTAGTGCTGGTATGGTCGCATCCGTTCACTTATGCAAACATTTCGCTCTTATCCCTTCACGACACCGTCACTTTTCCGTCGAGCCTCCGATTTTCGATTGTAATATCTTCGGACGAAGATCGTTTCGATACCGTTCCCTCGAAACCCCGACCAAAGGACACCCTCTTTACTACGGAGCCCGGGAAAAAAAATTCAGAAATGAATATTAAAAGAATGCTAGCTCGGACAGTACTTAAATTTGACGCAAAAAAGGGATGCAACACGAGGACTTCCCAGGAGGTCACCCATCCTAGTACTACTCTCGCCCAAGCACGCTTAACTTCGGAGTTCTGATGGGATCCGGTGCATTAGTGCTGGTATGGTCGCATCCGTTCACTTATGCAAACATTTCGCTCTTATCCCTTCACGACACCGTCACTTTTCCGTCGAGCCTCCGATTTTCGATTGTAATATCTTCGGACGAAGATCGTTTCGATACCGTTCCCTCGAAACCCCGACCAAAGGACACCCTCTTTACTACGGAGCCCGGGAAAAAAAATTCAGAAATGAATATTAAAAGAATGCTAGCTCGGACAGTACTTAAATTTGACGCAAAAAAGGGATGCAACACGAGGACTTCCCAGGAGGTCACCCATCCTAGTACTACTCTCGCCCAAGCACGCTTAACTTCGGAGTTCTGATGGGATCCGGTGCATTAGTGCTGGTATGGTCGCATCCGTTCACTTATGCAAACATTTCGCTCTTATCCCTTCACGACACCGTCACTTTTCCGTCGAGCCTCCGATTTTCGATTGTAATATCTTCGGACGAAGATCGTTTCGATACCGTTCCCTCGAAACCCCGACCAAAGGACACCCTCTTTACTACGGAGCCCGGGAAAAAAAATTCAGAAATGAATATTAAAAGAATGCTAGCTCGGACAGTACTTAAATTTGACGCAAAAAAGGGATGCAACACGAGGACTTCCCAGGAGGTCACCCATCCTAGTACTACTCTCGCCCAAGCACGCTTAACTTCGGAGTTCTGATGGGATCCGGTGCATTAGTGCTGGTATGGTCGCATCCGTTCACTTATGCAAACATTTCGCTCTTATCCCTTCACGACACCGTCACTTTTCCGTCGAGCCTCCGATTTTCGATTGTAATATCTTCGGACGAAGATCGTTTCGATACCGTTCCCTCGAAACCCCGACCAAAGGACACCCTCTTTACTACGGAGCCCGGGAAAAAAAATTCAGAAATGAATATTAAAAGAATGCTAGCTCGGACAGTACTTAAATTTGACGCAAAAAAGGGATGCAACACGAGGACTTCCCAGGAGGTCACCCATCCTAGTACTACTCTCGCCCAAGCACGCTTAACTTCGGAGTTCTGATGGGATCCGGTGCATTAGTGCTGGTATGGTCGCATCCGTTCACTTATGCAAACATTTCGCTCTTATCCCTTCACGACACCGTCACTTTTCCGTCGAGCCTCCGATTTTCGATTGTAATATCTTCGGACGAAGATCGTTTCGATACCGTTCCCTCGAAACCCCGACCAAAGGACACCCTCTTTACTACGGAGCCCGGGAAAAAAAATTCAGAAATGAATATTAAAAGAATGCTAGCTCGGACAGTACTTAAATTTGACGCAAAAAAGGGATGCAACACGAGGACTTCCCAGGAGGTCACCCATCCTAGTACTACTCTCGCCCAAGCACGCTTAACTTCGGAGTTCTGATGGGATCCGGTGCATTAGTGCTGGTATGGTCGCATCCGTTCACTTATGCAAACATTTCGCTCTTATCCCTTCACGACACCGTCACTTTTCCGTCGAGCCTCCGATTTTCGATTGTAATATCTTCGGACGAAGATCGTTTCGATACCGTTCCCTCGAAACCCCGACCAAAGGACACCCTCTTTACTACGGAGCCCGGGAAAAAAAATTCAGAAATGAATATTAAAAGAATGCTAGCTCGGACAGTACTTAAATTTGACGCAAAAAAGGGATGCAACACGAGGACTTCCCAGGAGGTCACCCATCCTAGTACTACTCTCGCCCAAGCACGCTTAACTTCGGAGTTCTGATGGGATCCGGTGCATTAGTGCTGGTATGGTCGCATCCGTTCACTTATGCAAACATTTCGCTCTTATCCCTTCACGACACCGTCACTTTTCCGTCGAGCCTCCGATTTTCGATTGTAATATCTTCGGACGAAGATCGTTTCGATACCGTTCCCTCGAAACCCCGACCAAAGGACACCCTCTTTACTACGGAGCCCGGGAAAAAAAATTCAGAAATGAATATTAAAAGAATGCTAGCTCGGACAGTACTTAAATTTGACGCAAAAAAGGGATGCAACACGAGGACTTCCCAGGAGGTCACCCATCCTAGTACTACTCTCGCCCAAGCACGCTTAACTTCGGAGTTCTGATGGGATCCGGTGCATTAGTGCTGGTATGGTCGCATCCGTTCACTTATGCAAACATTTCGCTCTTATCCCTTCACGACACCGTCACTTTTCCGTCGAGCCTCCGATTTTCGATTGTAATATCTTCGGACGAAGATCGTTTCGATACCGTTCCCTCGAAACCCCGACCAAAGGACACCCTCTTTACTACGGAGCCCGGGAAAAAAAATTCAGAAATGAATATTAAAAGAATGCTAGCTCGGACAGTACTTAAATTTGACGCAAAAAAGGGATGCAACACGAGGACTTCCCAGGAGGTCACCCATCCTAGTACTACTCTCGCCCAAGCACGCTTAACTTCGGAGTTCTGATGGGATCCGGTGCATTAGTGCTGGTATGGTCGCATCCGTTCACTTATGCAAACATTTCGCTCTTATCCCTTCACGACACCGTCACTTTTCCGTCGAGCCTCCGATTTTCGATTGTAATATCTTCGGACGAAGATCGTTTCGATACCGTTCCCTCGAAACCCCGACCAAAGGACACCCTCTTTACTACGGAGCCCGGGAAAAAAAATTCAGAAATGAATATTAAAAGAATGCTAGCTCGGACAGTACTTAAATTTGACGCAAAAAAGGGATGCAACACGAGGACTTCCCAGGAGGTCACCCATCCTAGTACTACTCTCGCCCAAGCACGCTTAACTTCGGAGTTCTGATGGGATCCGGTGCATTAGTGCTGGTATGGTCGCATCCGTTCACTTATGCAAACATTTCGCTCTTATCCCTTCACGACACCGTCACTTTTCCGTCGAGCCTCCGATTTTCGATTGTAATATCTTCGGACGAAGATCGTTTCGATACCGTTCCCTCGAAACCCCGACCAAAGGACACCCTCTTTACTACGGAGCCCGGGAAAAAAAATTCAGAAATGAATATTAAAAGAATGCTAGCTCGGACAGTACTTAAATTTGACGCAAAAAAGGGATGCAACACGAGGACTTCCCAGGAGGTCACCCATCCTAGTACTACTCTCGCCCAAGCACGCTTAACTTCGGAGTTCTGATGGGATCCGGTGCATTAGTGCTGGTATGGTCGCATCCGTTCACTTATGCAAACATTTCGCTCTTATCCCTTCACGACACCGTCACTTTTCCGTCGAGCCTCCGATTTTCGATTGTAATATCTTCGGACGAAGATCGTTTCGATACCGTTCCCTCGAAACCCCGACCAAAGGACACCCTCTTTACTACGGAGCCCGGGAAAAAAAATTCAGAAATGAATATTAAAAGAATGCTAGCTCGGACAGTACTTAAATTTGACGCAAAAAAGGGATGCAACACGAGGACTTCCCAGGAGGTCACCCATCCTAGTACTACTCTCGCCCAAGCACGCTTAACTTCGGAGTTCTGATGGGATCCGGTGCATTAGTGCTGGTATGGTCGCATCCGTTCACTTATGCAAACATTTCGCTCTTATCCCTTCACGACACCGTCACTTTTCCGTCGAGCCTCCGATTTTCGATTGTAATATCTTCGGACGAAGATCGTTTCGATACCGTTCCCTCGAAACCCCGACCAAAGGACACCCTCTTTACTACGGAGCCCGGGAAAAAAAATTCAGAAATGAATATTAAAAGAATGCTAGCTCGGACAGTACTTAAATTTGACGCAAAAAAGGGATGCAACACGAGGACTTCCCAGGAGGTCACCCATCCTAGTACTACTCTCGCCCAAGCACGCTTAACTTCGGAGTTCTGATGGGATCCGGTGCATTAGTGCTGGTATGGTCGCATCCGTTCACTTATGCAAACATTTCGCTCTTATCCCTTCACGACACCGTCACTTTTCCGTCGAGCCTCCGATTTTCGATTGTAATATCTTCGGACGAAGATCGTTTCGATACCGTTCCCTCGAAACCCCGACCAAAGGACACCCTCTTTACTACGGAGCCCGGGAAAAAAAATTCAGAAATGAATATTAAAAGAATGCTAGCTCGGACAGTACTTAAATTTGACGCAAAAAAGGGATGCAACACGAGGACTTCCCAGGAGGTCACCCATCCTAGTACTACTCTCGCCCAAGCACGCTTAACTTCGGAGTTCTGATGGGATCCGGTGCATTAGTGCTGGTATGGTCGCATCCGTTCACTTATGCAAACATTTCGCTCTTATCCCTTCACGACACCGTCACTTTTCCGTCGAGCCTCCGATTTTCGATTGTAATATCTTCGGACGAAGATCGTTTCGATACCGTTCCCTCGAAACCCCGACCAAAGGACACCCTCTTTACTACGGAGCCCGGGAAAAAAAATTCAGAAATGAATATTAAAAGAATGCTAGCTCGGACAGTACTTAAATTTGACGCAAAAAAGGGATGCAACACGAGGACTTCCCAGGAGGTCACCCATCCTAGTACTACTCTCGCCCAAGCACGCTTAACTTCGGAGTTCTGATGGGATCCGGTGCATTAGTGCTGGTATGGTCGCATCCGTTCACTTATGCAAACATTTCGCTCTTATCCCTTCACGACACCGTCACTTTTCCGTCGAGCCTCCGATTTTCGATTGTAATATCTTCGGACGAAGATCGTTTCGATACCGTTCCCTCGAAACCCCGACCAAAGGACACCCTCTTTACTACGGAGCCCGGGAAAAAAAATTCAGAAATGAATATTAAAAGAATGCTAGCTCGGACAGTACTTAAATTTGACGCAAAAAAGGGATGCAACACGAGGACTTCCCAGGAGGTCACCCATCCTAGTACTACTCTCGCCCAAGCACGCTTAACTTCGGAGTTCTGATGGGATCCGGTGCATTAGTGCTGGTATGGTCGCATCCGTTCACTTATGCAAACATTTCGCTCTTATCCCTTCACGACACCGTCACTTTTCCGTCGAGCCTCCGATTTTCGATTGTAATATCTTCGGACGAAGATCGTTTCGATACCGTTCCCTCGAAACCCCGACCAAAGGACACCCTCTTTACTACGGAGCCCGGGAAAAAAAATTCAGAAATGAATATTAAAAGAATGCTAGCTCGGACAGTACTTAAATTTGACGCAAAAAAGGGATGCAACACGAGGACTTCCCAGGAGGTCACCCATCCTAGTACTACTCTCGCCCAAGCACGCTTAACTTCGGAGTTCTGATGGGATCCGGTGCATTAGTGCTGGTATGGTCGCATCCGTTCACTTATGCAAACATTTCGCTCTTATCCCTTCACGACACCGTCACTTTTCCGTCGAGCCTCCGATTTTCGATTGTAATATCTTCGGACGAAGATCGTTTCGATACCGTTCCCTCGAAACCCCGACCAAAGGACACCCTCTTTACTACGGAGCCCGGGAAAAAAAATTCAGAAATGAATATTAAAAGAATGCTAGCTCGGACAGTACTTAAATTTGACGCAAAAAAGGGATGCAACACGAGGACTTCCCAGGAGGTCACCCATCCTAGTACTACTCTCGCCCAAGCACGCTTAACTTCGGAGTTCTGATGGGATCCGGTGCATTAGTGCTGGTATGGTCGCATCCGTTCACTTATGCAAACATTTCGCTCTTATCCCTTCACGACACCGTCACTTTTCCGTCGAGCCTCCGATTTTCGATTGTAATATCTTCGGACGAAGATCGTTTCGATACCGTTCCCTCGAAACCCCGACCAAAGGACACCCTCTTTACTACGGAGCCCGGGAAAAAAAATTCAGAAATGAATATTAAAAGAATGCTAGCTCGGACAGTACTTAAATTTGACGCAAAAAAGGGATGCAACACGAGGACTTCCCAGGAGGTCACCCATCCTAGTACTACTCTCGCCCAAGCACGCTTAACTTCGGAGTTCTGATGGGATCCGGTGCATTAGTGCTGGTATGGTCGCATCCGTTCACTTATGCAAACATTTCGCTCTTATCCCTTCACGACACCGTCACTTTTCCGTCGAGCCTCCGATTTTCGATTGTAATATCTTCGGACGAAGATCGTTTCGATACCGTTCCCTCGAAACCCCGACCAAAGGACACCCTCTTTACTACGGAGCCCGGGAAAAAAAATTCAGAAATGAATATTAAAAGAATGCTAGCTCGGACAGTACTTAAATTTGACGCAAAAAAGGGATGCAACACGAGGACTTCCCAGGAGGTCACCCATCCTAGTACTACTCTCGCCCAAGCACGCTTAACTTCGGAGTTCTGATGGGATCCGGTGCATTAGTGCTGGTATGGTCGCATCCGTTCACTTATGCAAACATTTCGCTCTTATCCCTTCACGACACCGTCACTTTTCCGTCGAGCCTCCGATTTTCGATTGTAATATCTTCGGACGAAGATCGTTTCGATACCGTTCCCTCGAAACCCCGACCAAAGGACACCCTCTTTACTACGGAGCCCGGGAAAAAAAATTCAGAAATGAATATTAAAAGAATGCTAGCTCGGACAGTACTTAAATTTGACGCAAAAAAGGGATGCAACACGAGGACTTCCCAGGAGGTCACCCATCCTAGTACTACTCTCGCCCAAGCACGCTTAACTTCGGAGTTCTGATGGGATCCGGTGCATTAGTGCTGGTATGGTCGCATCCGTTCACTTATGCAAACATTTCGCTCTTATCCCTTCACGACACCGTCACTTTTCCGTCGAGCCTCCGATTTTCGATTGTAATATCTTCGGACGAAGATCGTTTCGATACCGTTCCCTCGAAACCCCGACCAAAGGACACCCTCTTTACTACGGAGCCCGGGAAAAAAAATTCAGAAATGAATATTAAAAGAATGCTAGCTCGGACAGTACTTAAATTTGACGCAAAAAAGGGATGCAACACGAGGACTTCCCAGGAGGTCACCCATCCTAGTACTACTCTCGCCCAAGCACGCTTAACTTCGGAGTTCTGATGGGATCCGGTGCATTAGTGCTGGTATGGTCGCATCCGTTCACTTATGCAAACATTTCGCTCTTATCCCTTCACGACACCGTCACTTTTCCGTCGAGCCTCCGATTTTCGATTGTAATATCTTCGGACGAAGATCGTTTCGATACCGTTCCCTCGAAACCCCGACCAAAGGACACCCTCTTTACTACGGAGCCCGGGAAAAAAAATTCAGAAATGAATATTAAAAGAATGCTAGCTCGGACAGTACTTAAATTTGACGCAAAAAAGGGATGCAACACGAGGACTTCCCAGGAGGTCACCCATCCTAGTACTACTCTCGCCCAAGCACGCTTAACTTCGGAGTTCTGATGGGATCCGGTGCATTAGTGCTGGTATGGTCGCATCCGTTCACTTATGCAAACATTTCGCTCTTATCCCTTCACGACACCGTCACTTTTCCGTCGAGCCTCCGATTTTCGATTGTAATATCTTCGGACGAAGATCGTTTCGATACCGTTCCCTCGAAACCCCGACCAAAGGACACCCTCTTTACTACGGAGCCCGGGAAAAAAAATTCAGAAATGAATATTAAAAGAATGCTAGCTCGGACAGTACTTAAATTTGACGCAAAAAAGGGATGCAACACGAGGACTTCCCAGGAGGTCACCCATCCTAGTACTACTCTCGCCCAAGCACGCTTAACTTCGGAGTTCTGATGGGATCCGGTGCATTAGTGCTGGTATGGTCGCATCCGTTCACTTATGCAAACATTTCGCTCTTATCCCTTCACGACACCGTCACTTTTCCGTCGAGCCTCCGATTTTCGATTGTAATATCTTCGGACGAAGATCGTTTCGATACCGTTCCCTCGAAACCCCGACCAAAGGACACCCTCTTTACTACGGAGCCCGGGAAAAAAAATTCAGAAATGAATATTAAAAGAATGCTAGCTCGGACAGTACTTAAATTTGACGCAAAAAAGGGATGCAACACGAGGACTTCCCAGGAGGTCACCCATCCTAGTACTACTCTCGCCCAAGCACGCTTAACTTCGGAGTTCTGATGGGATCCGGTGCATTAGTGCTGGTATGGTCGCATCCGTTCACTTATGCAAACATTTCGCTCTTATCCCTTCACGACACCGTCACTTTTCCGTCGAGCCTCCGATTTTCGATTGTAATATCTTCGGACGAAGATCGTTTCGATACCGTTCCCTCGAAACCCCGACCAAAGGACACCCTCTTTACTACGGAGCCCGGGAAAAAAAATTCAGAAATGAATATTAAAAGAATGCTAGCTCGGACAGTACTTAAATTTGACGCAAAAAAGGGATGCAACACGAGGACTTCCCAGGAGGTCACCCATCCTAGTACTACTCTCGCCCAAGCACGCTTAACTTCGGAGTTCTGATGGGATCCGGTGCATTAGTGCTGGTATGGTCGCATCCGTTCACTTATGCAAACATTTCGCTCTTATCCCTTCACGACACCGTCACTTTTCCGTCGAGCCTCCGATTTTCGATTGTAATATCTTCGGACGAAGATCGTTTCGATACCGTTCCCTCGAAACCCCGACCAAAGGACACCCTCTTTACTACGGAGCCCGGGAAAAAAAATTCAGAAATGAATATTAAAAGAATGCTAGCTCGGACAGTACTTAAATTTGACGCAAAAAAGGGATGCAACACGAGGACTTCCCAGGAGGTCACCCATCCTAGTACTACTCTCGCCCAAGCACGCTTAACTTCGGAGTTCTGATGGGATCCGGTGCATTAGTGCTGGTATGGTCGCATCCGTTCACTTATGCAAACATTTCGCTCTTATCCCTTCACGACACCGTCACTTTTCCGTCGAGCCTCCGATTTTCGATTGTAATATCTTCGGACGAAGATCGTTTCGATACCGTTCCCTCGAAACCCCGACCAAAGGACACCCTCTTTACTACGGAGCCCGGGAAAAAAAATTCAGAAATGAATATTAAAAGAATGCTAG
This sequence comes from Persicaria maculosa, assembly GCA_963922045.1. Taxonomy (NCBI): domain Eukaryota; kingdom Viridiplantae; phylum Streptophyta; class Magnoliopsida; order Caryophyllales; family Polygonaceae; genus Persicaria; species Persicaria maculosa. The sequence continues at coordinate 55,873,890 of OY998261.1, read as the reverse complement.
CTCGGACAGTACTTAAATTTGACGCAAAAAAGGGATGCAACACGAGGACTTCCCAGGAGGTCACCCATCCTAGTACTACTCTCGCCCAAGCACGCTTAACTTCGGAGTTCTGATGGGATCCGGTGCATTAGTGCTGGTATGGTCGCATCCGTTCACTTATGCAAACATTTCGCTCTTATCCCTTCACGACACCGTCACTTTTCCGTCGAGCCTCCGATTTTCGATTGTAATATCTTCGGACGAAGATCGTTTCGATACCGTTCCCTCGAAACCCCGACCAAAGGACACCCTCTTTACTACGGAGCCCGGGAAAAAAAATTCAGAAATGAATATTAAAAGAATGCTAGCTCGGACAGTACTTAAATTTGACGCAAAAAAGGGATGCAACACGAGGACTTCCCAGGAGGTCACCCATCCTAGTACTACTCTCGCCCAAGCACGCTTAACTTCGGAGTTCTGATGGGATCCGGTGCATTAGTGCTGGTATGGTCGCATCCGTTCACTTATGCAAACATTTCGCTCTTATCCCTTCACGACACCGTCACTTTTCCGTCGAGCCTCCGATTTTCGATTGTAATATCTTCGGACGAAGATCGTTTCGATACCGTTCCCTCGAAACCCCGACCAAAGGACACCCTCTTTACTACGGAGCCCGGGAAAAAAAATTCAGAAATGAATATTAAAAGAATGCTAGCTCGGACAGTACTTAAATTTGACGCAAAAAAGGGATGCAACAGGAGGACTTCCCAGGAGGTCACCCATCCTAGTACTACTCTCGCCCAAGCACGCTTAACTTCGGAGTTCTGATGGGATCCGGTGCATTAGTGCTGGTATGGTCGCATCCGTTCACTTATGCAAACATTTCGCTCTTATCCCTTCACGACACCGTCACTTTTCCGTCGAGCCTCCGATTTTCGATTGTAATATCTTCGGACGAAGATCGTTTCGATACCGTTCCCTCGAAACCCCGACCAAAGGACACCCTCTTTACTACGGAGCCCGGGAAAAAAAATTCAGAAATGAATATTAAAAGAATGCTAGCTCGGACAGTACTTAAATTTGACGCAAAAAAGGGATGCAACACGAGGACTTCCCAGGAGGTCACCCATCCTAGTACTACTCTCGCCCAAGCACGCTTAACTTCGGAGTTCTGATGGGATCCGGTGCATTAGTGCTGGTATGGTCGCATCCGTTCACTTATGCAAACATTTCGCTCTTATCCCTTCACGACACCGTCACTTTTCCGTCGAGCCTCCGATTTTCGATTGTAATATCTTCGGACGAAGATCGTTTCGATACCGTTCCCTCGAAACCCCGACCAAAGGACACCCTCTTTACTACGGAGCCCGGGAAAAAAAATTCAGAAATGAATATTAAAAGAATGCTAGCTCGGACAGTACTTAAATTTGACGCAAAAAAGGGATGCAACACGAGGACTTCCCAGGAGGTCACCCATCCTAGTACTACTCTCGCCCAAGCACGCTTAACTTCGGAGTTCTGATGGGATCCGGTGCATTAGTGCTGGTATGGTCGCATCCGTTCACTTATGCAAACATTTCGCTCTTATCCCTTCACGACACCGTCACTTTTCCGTCGAGCCTCCGATTTTCGATTGTAATATCTTCGGACGAAGATCGTTTCGATACCGTTCCCTCGAAACCCCGACCAAAGGACACCCTCTTTACTACGGAGCCCGGGAAAAAAAATTCAGAAATGAATATTAAAAGAATGCTAGCTCGGACAGTACTTAAATTTGACGCAAAAAAGGGATGCAACACGAGGACTTCCCAGGAGGTCACCCATCCTAGTACTACTCTCGCCCAAGCACGCTTAACTTCGGAGTTCTGATGGGATCCGGTGCATTAGTGCTGGTATGGTCGCATCCGTTCACTTATGCAAACATTTCGCTCTTATCCCTTCACGACACCGTCACTTTTCCGTCGAGCCTCCGATTTTCGATTGTAATATCTTCGGACGAAGATCGTTTCGATACCGTTCCCTCGAAACCCCGACCAAAGGACACCCTCTTTACTACGGAGCCCGGGAAAAAAAATTCAGAAATGAATATTAAAAGAATGCTAGCTCGGACAGTACTTAAATTTTTAGTGCTGGTATGGTCGCATCCGTTCACTTATGCAAACATTTCGCTCTTATCCCTTCACGACACCGTCACTTTTCCGTCGAGCCTCCGATTTTCGATTGTAATATCTTCGGACGAAGATCGTTTCGATACCGTTCCCTCGAAACCCCGACCAAAGGACACCCTCTTTACTACGGAGCCCGGGAAAAAAAATTCAGAAATGAATATTAAAAGAATGCTAGCTCGGACAGTACTTAAATTTGACGCAAAAAAGGGATGCAACACGAGGACTTCCCAGGAGGTCACCCATCCTAGTACTACTCTCGCCCAAGCACGCTTAACTTCGGAGTTCTGATGGGATCCGGTGCATTAGTGCTGGTATGGTCGCATCCGTTCACTTATGCAAACATTTCGCTCTTATCCCTTCACGACACCGTCACTTTTCCGTCGAGCCTCCGATTTTCGATTGTAATATCTTCGGACGAAGATCGTTTCGATACCGTTCCCTCGAAACCCCGACCAAAGGACACCCTCTTTACTACGGAGCCCGGGAAAAAAAATTCAGAAATGAATATTAAAAGAATGCTAGCTCGGACAGTACTTAAATTTGACGCAAAAAAGGGATGCAACACGAGGACTTCCCAGGAGGTCACCCATCCTAGTACTACTCTCGCCCAAGCACGCTTAACTTCGGAGTTCTGATGGGATCCGGTGCATTAGTGCTGGTATGGTCGCATCCGTTCACTTATGCAAACATTTCGCTCTTATCCCTTCACGACACCGTCACTTTTCCGTCGAGCCTCCGATTTTCGATTGTAATATCTTCGGACGAAGATCGTTTCGATACCGTTCCCTCGAAACCCCGACCAAAGGACACCCTCTTTACTACGGAGCCCGGGAAAAAAAATTCAGAAATGAATATTAAAAGAATGCTAGCTCGGACAGTACTTAAATTTGACGCAAAAAAGGGATGCAACACGAGGACTTCCCAGGAGGTCACCCATCCTAGTACTACTCTCGCCCAAGCACGCTTAACTTCGGAGTTCTGATGGGATCCGGTGCATTAGTGCTGGTATGGTCGCATCCGTTCACTTATGCAAACATTTCGCTCTTATCCCTTCACGACACCGTCACTTTTCCGTCGAGCCTCCGATTTTCGATTGTAATATCTTCGGACGAAGATCGTTTCGATACCGTTCCCTCGAAACCCCGACCAAAGGACACCCTCTTTACTACGGAGCCCGGGAAAAAAAATTCAGAAATGAATATTAAAAGAATGCTAGCTCGGACAGTACTTAAATTTGACGCAAAAAAGGGATGCAACACGAGGACTTCCCAGGAGGTCACCCATCCTAGTACTACTCTCGCCCAAGCACGCTTAACTTCGGAGTTCTGATGGGATCCGGTGCATTAGTGCTGGTATGGTCGCATCCGTTCACTTATGCAAACATTTCGCTCTTATCCCTTCACGACACCGTCACTTTTCCGTCGAGCCTCCGATTTTCGATTGTAATATCTTCGGACGAAGATCGTTTCGATACCGTTCCCTCGAAACCCCGACCAAAGGACACCCTCTTTACTACGGAGCCCGGGAAAAAAAATTCAGAAATGAATATTAAAAGAATGCTAGCTCGGACAGTACTTAAATTTGACGCAAAAAAGGGATGCAACACGAGGACTTCCCAGGAGGTCACCCATCCTAGTACTACTCTCGCCCAAGCACGCTTAACTTCGGAGTTCTGATGGGATCCGGTGCATTAGTGCTGGTATGGTCGCATCCGTTCACTTATGCAAACATTTCGCTCTTATCCCTTCACGACACCGTCACTTTTCCGTCGAGCCTCCGATTTTCGATTGTAATATCTTCGGACGAAGATCGTTTCGATACCGTTCCCTCGAAACCCCGACCAAAGGACACCCTCTTTACTACGGAGCCCGGGAAAAAAAATTCAGAAATGAATATTAAAAGAATGCTAGCTCGGACAGTACTTAAATTTGACGCAAAAAAGGGATGCAACACGAGGACTTCCCAGGAGGTCACCCATCCTAGTACTACTCTCGCCCAAGCACGCTTAACTTCGGAGTTCTGATGGGATCCGGTGCATTAGTGCTGGTATGGTCGCATCCGTTCACTTATGCAAACATTTCGCTCTTATCCCTTCACGACACCGTCACTTTTCCGTCGAGCCTCCGATTTTCGATTGTAATATCTTCGGACGAAGATCGTTTCGATACCGTTCCCTCGAAACCCCGACCAAAGGACACCCTCTTTACTACGGAGCCCGGGAAAAAAAATTCAGAAATGAATATTAAAAGAATGCTAGCTCGGACAGTACTTAAATTTGACGCAAAAAAGGGATGCAACACGAGGACTTCCCAGGAGGTCACCCATCCTAGTACTACTCTCGCCCAAGCACGCTTAACTTCGGAGTTCTGATGGGATCCGGTGCATTAGTGCTGGTATGGTCGCATCCGTTCACTTATGCAAACATTTCGCTCTTATCCCTTCACGACACCGTCACTTTTCCGTCGAGCCTCCGATTTTCGATTGTAATATCTTCGGACGAAGATCGTTTCGATACCGTTCCCTCGAAACCCCGACCAAAGGACACCCTCTTTACTACGGAGCCCGGGAAAAAAAATTCAGAAATGAATATTAAAAGAATGCTAGCTCGGACAGTACTTAAATTTGACGCAAAAAAGGGATGCAACACGAGGACTTCCCAGGAGGTCACCCATCCTAGTACTACTCTCGCCCAAGCACGCTTAACTTCGGAGTTCTGATGGGATCCGGTGCATTAGTGCTGGTATGGTCGCATCCGTTCACTTATGCAAACATTTCGCTCTTATCCCTTCACGACACCGTCACTTTTCCGTCGAGCCTCCGATTTTCGATTGTAATATCTTCGGACGAAGATCGTTTCGATACCGTTCCCTCGAAACCCCGACCAAAGGACACCCTCTTTACTACGGAGCCCGGGAAAAAAAATTCAGAAATGAATATTAAAAGAATGCTAGCTCGGACAGTACTTAAATTTGACGCAAAAAAGGGATGCAACACGAGGACTTCCCAGGAGGTCACCCATCCTAGTACTACTCTCGCCCAAGCACGCTTAACTTCGGAGTTCTGATGGGATCCGGTGCATTAGTGCTGGTATGGTCGCATCCGTTCACTTATGCAAACATTTCGCTCTTATCCCTTCACGACACCGTCACTTTTCCGTCGAGCCTCCGATTTTCGATTGTAATATCTTCGGACGAAGATCGTTTCGATACCGTTCCCTCGAAACCCCGACCAAAGGACACCCTCTTTACTACGGAGCCCGGGAAAAAAAATTCAGAAATGAATATTAAAAGAATGCTAGCTCGGACAGTACTTAAATTTGACGCAAAAAAGGGATGCAACACGAGGACTTCCCAGGAGGTCACCCATCCTAGTACTACTCTCGCCCAAGCACGCTTAACTTCGGAGTTCTGATGGGATCCGGTGCATTAGTGCTGGTATGGTCGCATCCGTTCACTTATGCAAACATTTCGCTCTTATCCCTTCACGACACCGTCACTTTTCCGTCGAGCCTCCGATTTTCGATTGTAATATCTTCGGACGAAGATCGTTTCGATACCGTTCCCTCGAAACCCCGACCAAAGGACACCCTCTTTACTACGGAGCCCGGGAAAAAAAATTCAGAAATGAATATTAAAAGAATGCTAGCTCGGACAGTACTTAAATTTGACGCAAAAAAGGGATGCAACACGAGGACTTCCCAGGAGGTCACCCATCCTAGTACTACTCTCGCCCAAGCACGCTTAACTTCGGAGTTCTGATGGGATCCGGTGCATTAGTGCTGGTATGGTCGCATCCGTTCACTTATGCAAACATTTCGCTCTTATCCCTTCACGACACCGTCACTTTTCCGTCGAGCCTCCGATTTTCGATTGTAATATCTTCGGACGAAGATCGTTTCGATACCGTTCCCTCGAAACCCCGACCAAAGGACACCCTCTTTACTACGGAGCCCGGGAAAAAAAATTCAGAAATGAATATTAAAAGAATGCTAGCTCGGACAGTACTTAAATTTGACGCAAAAAAGGGATGCAACACGAGGACTTCCCAGGAGGTCACCCATCCTAGTACTACTCTCGCCCAAGCACGCTTAACTTCGGAGTTCTGATGGGATCCGGTGCATTAGTGCTGGTATGGTCGCATCCGTTCACTTATGCAAACATTTCGCTCTTATCCCTTCACGACACCGTCACTTTTCCGTCGAGCCTCCGATTTTCGATTGTAATATCTTCGGACGAAGATCGTTTCGATACCGTTCCCTCGAAACCCCGACCAAAGGACACCCTCTTTACTACGGAGCCCGGGAAAAAAAATTCAGAAATGAATATTAAAAGAATGCTAGCTCGGACAGTACTTAAATTTGACGCAAAAAAGGGATGCAACACGAGGACTTCCCAGGAGGTCACCCATCCTAGTACTACTCTCGCCCAAGCACGCTTAACTTCGGAGTTCTGATGGGATCCGGTGCATTAGTGCTGGTATGGTCGCATCCGTTCACTTATGCAAACATTTCGCTCTTATCCCTTCACGACACCGTCACTTTTCCGTCGAGCCTCCGATTTTCGATTGTAATATCTTCGGACGAAGATCGTTTCGATACCGTTCCCTCGAAACCCCGACCAAAGGACACCCTCTTTACTACGGAGCCCGGGAAAAAAAATTCAGAAATGAATATTAAAAGAATGCTAGCTCGGACAGTACTTAAATTTGACGCAAAAAAGGGATGCAACACGAGGACTTCCCAGGAGGTCACCCATCCTAGTACTACTCTCGCCCAAGCACGCTTAACTTCGGAGTTCTGATGGGATCCGGTGCATTAGTGCTGGTATGGTCGCATCCGTTCACTTATGCAAACATTTCGCTCTTATCCCTTCACGACACCGTCACTTTTCCGTCGAGCCTCCGATTTTCGATTGTAATATCTTCGGACGAAGATCGTTTCGATACCGTTCCCTCGAAACCCCGACCAAAGGACACCCTCTTTACTACGGAGCCCGGGAAAAAAAATTCAGAAATGAATATTAAAAGAATGCTAGCTCGGACAGTACTTAAATTTGACGCAAAAAAGGGATGCAACACGAGGACTTCCCAGGAGGTCACCCATCCTAGTACTACTCTCGCCCAAGCACGCTTAACTTCGGAGTTCTGATGGGATCCGGTGCATTAGTGCTGGTATGGTCGCATCCGTTCACTTATGCAAACATTTCGCTCTTATCCCTTCACGACACCGTCACTTTTCCGTCGAGCCTCCGATTTTCGATTGTAATATCTTCGGACGAAGATCGTTTCGATACCGTTCCCTCGAAACCCCGACCAAAGGACACCCTCTTTACTACGGAGCCCGGGAAAAAAAATTCAGAAATGAATATTAAAAGAATGCTAGCTCGGACAGTACTTAAATTTGACGCAAAAAAGGGATGCAACACGAGGACTTCCCAGGAGGTCACCCATCCTAGTACTACTCTCGCCCAAGCACGCTTAACTTCGGAGTTCTGATGGGATCCGGTGCATTAGTGCTGGTATGGTCGCATCCGTTCACTTATGCAAACATTTCGCTCTTATCCCTTCACGACACCGTCACTTTTCCGTCGAGCCTCCGATTTTCGATTGTAATATCTTCGGACGAAGATCGTTTCGATACCGTTCCCTCGAAACCCCGACCAAAGGACACCCTCTTTACTACGGAGCCCGGGAAAAAAAATTCAGAAATGAATATTAAAAGAATGCTAGCTCGGACAGTACTTAAATTTGACGCAAAAAAGGGATGCAACACGAGGACTTCCCAGGAGGTCACCCATCCTAGTACTACTCTCGCCCAAGCACGCTTAACTTCGGAGTTCTGATGGGATCCGGTGCATTAGTGCTGGTATGGTCGCATCCGTTCACTTATGCAAACATTTCGCTCTTATCCCTTCACGACACCGTCACTTTTCCGTCGAGCCTCCGATTTTCGATTGTAATATCTTCGGACGAAGATCGTTTCGATACCGTTCCCTCGAAACCCCGACCAAAGGACACCCTCTTTACTACGGAGCCCGGGAAAAAAAATTCAGAAATGAATATTAAAAGAATGCTAGCTCGGACAGTACTTAAATTTGACGCAAAAAAGGGATGCAACACGAGGACTTCCCAGGAGGTCACCCATCCTAGTACTACTCTCGCCCAAGCACGCTTAACTTCGGAGTTCTGATGGGATCCGGTGCATTAGTGCTGGTATGGTCGCATCCGTTCACTTATGCAAACATTTCGCTCTTATCCCTTCACGACACCGTCACTTTTCCGTCGAGCCTCCGATTTTCGATTGTAATATCTTCGGACGAAGATCGTTTCGATACCGTTCCCTCGAAACCCCGACCAAAGGACACCCTCTTTACTACGGAGCCCGGGAAAAAAAATTCAGAAATGAATATTAAAAGAATGCTAGCTCGGACAGTACTTAAATTTGACGCAAAAAAGGGATGCAACACGAGGACTTCCCAGGAGGTCACCCATCCTAGTACTACTCTCGCCCAAGCACGCTTAACTTCGGAGTTCTGATGGGATCCGGTGCATTAGTGCTGGTATGGTCGCATCCGTTCACTTATGCAAACATTTCGCTCTTATCCCTTCACGACACCGTCACTTTTCCGTCGAGCCTCCGATTTTCGATTGTAATATCTTCGGACGAAGATCGTTTCGATACCGTTCCCTCGAAACCCCGACCAAAGGACACCCTCTTTACTACGGAGCCCGGGAAAAAAAATTCAGAAATGAATATTAAAAGAATGCTAGCTCGGACAGTACTTAAATTTGACGCAAAAAAGGGATGCAACACGAGGACTTCCCAGGAGGTCACCCATCCTAGTACTACTCTCGCCCAAGCACGCTTAACTTCGGAGTTCTGATGGGATCCGGTGCATTAGTGCTGGTATGGTCGCATCCGTTCACTTATGCAAACATTTCGCTCTTATCCCTTCACGACACCGTCACTTTTCCGTCGAGCCTCCGATTTTCGATTGTAATATCTTCGGACGAAGATCGTTTCGATACCGTTCCCTCGAAACCCCGACCAAAGGACACCCTCTTTACTACGGAGCCCGGGAAAAAAAATTCAGAAATGAATATTAAAAGAATGCTAGCTCGGACAGTACTTAAATTTGACGCAAAAAAGGGATGCAACACGAGGACTTCCCAGGAGGTCACCCATCCTAGTACTACTCTCGCCCAAGCACGCTTAACTTCGGAGTTCTGATGGGATCCGGTGGTGGGGCTATCTATATTAACATAAATTACGTTTTATATTACACTGTGCAGTATGATAAATGTGCTTCATAACTTGAAAAGGTCATAACTTTGCGCTCGGGTGTCGGATTAGGGCGTATGACCATTCAAAACGAAGCTCTCGACGAGGAGAACATCGTAGCAAATACTGAAGGGATTTGCTGCCGCTGATTTTGCAAAAAACAGTCATTTAAACCTTCAAAACTATATTTTCCAGTTTTTCAGGAAGTCGTTTCCCCCGAAAAATGATTATAAATTTTTAATTCGGCACCCGATTGAGTCGTATAATAGGTCAAACTAAAGTTCTTTAGGATATGGTGATTTGCACAGTGTTTATTCGATGCATTACGTTTTGATTAAATTATACTAGATGAAGAATCATTCGTATGACAATTTCTTATATTTTTGTGTGCATTCTATATTAATGAAGGATTATCAAATGTTACGTAATTGGCAATTGGTACAATGGCTGTGACGTTGTTGAATTATTTTTTTCCTTTCCTTCGCGAGTGATCGATCAGGGTTCTAATCACATAACTTACACTTTTTGAGGTATTATAGTAATCTCATTTGGGTGGAAGCTATCCTTATCATTATATATATTAGTTTTACTACACGTCCTTTGTGCAGTTTCTTTATAATTATACTATACATTTTTTTTTATATTTTTTTTATTAAAGTGTGAAGGTTAAAATAGGTTCCTTAAAATATTTCAATGAAAGATTTCATCTAACTATAAACTAAATAATTTAATTCCGAGTAAATTATCTTGATAACAATTGTAAATAATTTAATTCCGAGTAAATTATCTTGATAACAATTGTAAAACAAAATGATTCTAATCTAATTTAATTTCGGGTAAACTAAATAATTCTAATCTAACCGAATAATTTAATTTCGAGTAAATTATCTTGATAACAATTGTAAAACAAAACAAAACAAACTCATGCTTTGCAATGACCTAGGGGGCTTCATGATACCTTCAAAAGACCACATGATTTTTGGTTGCATGTGAAGCCCCTCGTGGGGTTGATAATTTAGATCACTAATGCAATTTTATTGTAGCTAAGTATATATCAAGGATTGGGAGAAAAGTGAGAGTAACTATTTAGCCCTAAACACATGAGCGAGAGTGAAACACATTTTTCTTTTGATGTTGAATCGATGCATTTGCTTTATTCATTGGATTGCACCTATACATGTGATGATGTTATTTGTTGGTTTTGTTCCCTATTTTTTAAATTAAGTGCTTTACGAAGTGATTACATGAATTGCTTGTCTATGGGGTATTGAGTTGACATTGTTTTCTATTGCTTGAAGACAATCAAAGGCTCATGTTTGGAGGAATTTGATATCACACATTTAACCGATAGTATTAGATCATATTTACCTCATTGAAGATCCATAACATGCATAATTTAGGTAGATTTTGCATATTTACTCATTTAGTGGTGGAGTCAAAATCTACATGTTTTTGTTGATTACTTCACATAAATATGGATCCAAGGAGTAGACTTGGGTTGATAATGCATTGGTTGAGAAAGTCAAGTTGCTCTAAGGAGTTCAATGAAGATCTAGAGGAGTCTCGCAAAGAAGAAGAGAGCCTAAACGAAGACCAAGTCAATAAAAGTTGTTGTTTGACAAGATAAACTTGTAATGCACTTTCTCGAGGTCTCGGTTATCTGATTAACTATTATACGTATGTGATAAGACGAAATTGTCATTATCCCTATAAAAAAATATAACGCAAACCTACAAACTAGTTGGTAGGCTGCTTTTACCGGGTGTAATTGTGTCGTTGGTCCTGGTCCCCCAAATACAGATTATATCCTAACTCAATGCTAAACAAAAGATTAGTATATCAGAGAAGTAAGGAGTCGATCCCACAGAGAAGACTGATTTGTGGTTCTTAAGATGATTCTATAAACAAATTGCAATAAGATTATAGCAAACAATGAAAATAAGAAAATAGGCAAAAGAAGTAATGATTGTAGATTGATAATAATAAGAGAAACACGCTTCACATGCAACTCTTGACAATGGTTGGGGTTCATGGTCCTCAGATTGATTTCATTATTATTCTTAAAGCTATGCCGACTTGGCTTTGATAGATTGATCTAGCATAATGAATCATTTATTCAAGTATCACTACATGAATAGCATGAATTACCTAAGTACATGGCCAAATAGCAATATTAACTCAATGCAATTAGAAGTTAAAAGGTTGCCTGTAGTAGATCTTCTAACCCTAATTTCACCAACTCAATACCACTACAAGTTATCATCCTGTAGAGCAATCAGTATCCTCACGTACCCGATTTCCCCACTTGCTACAAACAAACCAATTAAAAGATAAGAATTGCTAGCAGAGATGCAGTTTCTATCTAGATGATCAGTCATAGAGAGAACATGTGCAAATATAAAAGCAATGAAGAACAAAGATGATAAATAACTCATGAATAACTATAATGAAATCAAATCCTCACAATTCATCCAACCATGTCTTCGAATCGCAGGCAAAACTATGAGTTTAGCAACTCATAGCCAAAGTAACAAACATTAAAAACCTACTTGTCTCTCTTTTTCTCTCTATTATTCTCTCAATAGTGCTGTAAATAACATAAATACCGTCGTTCAAAATCCTAGGAAATAAAATAATAATAAATTAATACTAAGATCTTCGGACGAAATCGTATCTTCTGATCATGCACGACCGGCGGGCGCTGGTGGAATAACGGCGGGCGCCACTATTACAACATCACGATTCTTCTTTGTCTTCAACGTTATGCTCCTTCGCTCCATTGGTGCCTTTTCCTTAGCTTCTCTTTATACTCCAAAATCATCTTTTCTGAATCTCCCAAACCTCCATTCAAGCTCGGATTGTAAAAATGTGGAATAAACACAAAATAGTGTAGATTCCGAACTCGAATACTCCAAATGTAAGAAAATGTAAATAAGACAAAACATATGCAATATGAATACTTAAATGCAATAAAACCTATCCATAATGCCTATCTAAAATATGCATTATCATTAGTATCGTGAGCAAGTAAGAGGACGATCTCACAATGAATCAAGTATTCCTAACTAACTTGTATTTTCCAATTATTAGAAAAGGGGGTTTTGATGATTGAGAAAAAGAAAGCAAAATAACTATAAAGAAGTTAATGAGAATTAACAATTATGAGAATTGGTTTCATCTACAAATATCCACTTTAGTTTGGTAAAGTTGAACATTAATTATTCTTCAAGTTCTCATTTCATCCTATTATTGTTTTTATCCCGATCTTATCTAAATTACTAGTCCTATGAGTCCGAGTGACCCTTATTCCCAAGAAACCCTAACACAATCAAGATTTAACCTAATAATAGCGTTAACATTAAGGATTAACTAGGATAAATGAAATACTAAGCTATGAGTAAGTATTTAACATTTAATTAATTCTGTACACGCCAATTTTGTCCTACGAATCCTAAAAAGGTCCGTTTGCTACTATGAATTAAGATTTGCTATGGGAATCTACAAAATCCTATTAATAATCTCAATTAGTTACGCGGGCTAGAGAAAATCAACAATATTCAATAATAATCACAAATGAACCAATACAAATTAATATGAATAGATTAAGAATAGTAATCTCACAACTAGATGTAAACACCAAAGCTTCAATTCATAGACAACATAGAAGAGTTTAACACTCCATGGCGATGAAGGCTCACCTCTAGGGTTATGTCAATTAATTAAACTCAAGTGCCTAAGATCCTCTTAAATAAACCCTAAAACATTCTTAAATACTCATCCAAACCGTCTCCAATAATATAATTAAATCACACCTACAATTCTTTAAACAAAATGCCAACTTTCGACGACGGATAAAATCGCAATCACGATTATTGTTCATGCAGAAAATCTTGGTCGAAACTGATCTTGATGTCAACATAAAATTTGTAACTCTCGGAAAGAGCTTTCCAACACATACTTGTAATAAACAATCAGCCAACCAATGCCTCCAAAAAGTGTGTTACAAGTTCCTCTTATCGAGCGACAATTTATGTTGACTTATTATTCATTTAGGCTCTCTTTTTCTTCTTCTTATCAAGACCTCCTTTGATCAACTTCAATTCCTTTACCAATGCATTATCATCCCAACTCTCCTTAGATGCACATTTATCTAAAATAATTAATAAAAACGTGTTGATTTCGACTTCACTGAAAAATGAGTAAATATGAAAATGCTACCTAATTATGTAAGTTATATATGCATTTTAAATAAGCTAAATATGACCTAATATAATCGTCTAAATGCTTGCTATCAGTATGAGTTGGAAAAAAATAACTACAACTGTCATGTTCATGTTAACACCATATTTGACCAAATTTTATAGATGACTAGTTATGTTTTAATTTTATCTTTTAGGATATGATTCAGATAAGTATTTAAGGTTTTTTTAGGATTTATTTCAAGGGATCTAAGATTTTTGAGTTTAATTAATTCAGACAACACTAATGGGGAGCCGTCATGGCCATGGAGTGCTAAACTTTTACGTTTTGTCTATGGACTGAAGTTTTGGTTTGTATCATGCTATGCGATTTCTATTTTATTTTGTTCCTATTAATTCGTATTGATTCTTTTTTGCTTATTATTGAATATTGCTGATTTCTTCTAGCCCGTGCAACTAGTTGAGATTATTGCTAGGATTTTGTATATTCCTCTTAGCGAACCTTAATCCATACTAGCAAATATGCCTTTTGAGGACTCATAGGACTAAATTGATACGTAGATAATCAATTTTATGTGAAACATTGACTAGTAATTTAGTGTTGCATGCATCTTGGTTAATCTCTAATTTTAATGCTATTCTCTAGGTCAAATCCTACCTTACCGTGTTAGGGTTGTGATGTCGGCTAAATTGACCATGTTTTATGCCTACTTTTACTTCAATTTATGTCATATATTTACATCAAGGGTTGGGAATGCCTTTAATTTGTGTAGTATATGCTTATTTGCAAGAAATAGAGGTCTACATAAGTTTCTATTTAATTGTGCAAAAATTGGAGTAAAATCGAAGCCAAAACGAGAAGCTGAGAACTGTCGCAGAACAACTAAGTATTGAAAAGCCAAAATAAGCGAAGCTACTGGAGAAGAGGTTGATATTCATAACCTAGATCGTCTGACTGCTCGACATCGAAGGGCTCAAAGAAGTGATTGACATTGAGTGAGATGATTGATCTTGACAGAACCAAATGTTGCCCGAGGTCGAGTGAAAATGGAGCACTCGACGTCGACTGCACTGGTTGATGTCGGCTGAAGGATTTATGCAAATTGAACACACAGAGGAGCTTGGTTTTGGAAAGGATACACAAGCCACAATTTTATCTTTAGTTTTAGATAGACACTTCCTTATGGGTATTTTCCTATTTACCCTAGGGATATATTTTATTTTCCTATTTAGATTTTATCTTCTTTTATCTTTTAGTTAGATAGAATTAGGGTTTCCTTGGCTAGCAAGAATAAGGGTTTCCTTCACTTTTAGAGAATCATCCAACACAATACAAACAATCAGTTTACAAAGAAAAGTAGAGAGTTTTTAGGTTTTTTCGGAGCTTCAAGGATTTGGTGCTTACGAGAGTTGGCGCTACAACTGTGAAGATTCGAAGTTTATTAATGCAATTTAAGTTCTTTTATTTTATTTCAATTATGTCATCTTTTACTATGAGCGAGTAGTCGCTTTTCTCTTAGGGTCGGGGTGAGCCCGACGTTAGCCATCCATGCTTGATGTGAATTTGGTGTTTTTATGTCTTGATCATCTTCTACCTTTTTATGTTTAGCCCTTATCGAAAGAAGAGGAATTCATGTTAAATACTAGGATCATAAACATTAAAAATGGTAGAGATAAATTAGGTTTATTTGCTAATGCTTATATATCTATTTGTTGGAAAAGGTGAAACCTTGTTCCTTGATGAGAAAGCATAATTATCTGTCTTATTCTATCTTGTTGCATGTATGGTTAACGTTGTGGTAAACCCTAGCCTTGAGAGATATTTCCAATATTTACTTGAACTCCTTAAGTGCTGCATGATACCTTAAAACCATTGATTTTCTGTCCATTACCTCATTTTCCATCCTTTTACTCTTTGATCGTTCTTTGCCAACACTTTACTGATTTTCTGTTACAGTGCTCGATATCGAGTGCAGAGGTCAAAATTGAGTGCCCTAAAGTCAATCGACGGTCTTCTGTGTCGATTGACGCTGCTACTAATATCGACATCGACTAGCCCTAGTCGACGTCGACTGCTTGTTTTTATGCCTAAAGGTTTTTCACTCGATGTCGAGTTCTTCTGATCGACAAAGAGAGCCATTGACCTTTACTACTGAAGAACAACACTCGACATCGACTGCCACCATCGAGATCGACTGCTACAGCCGAAATCGAGTGACTTCTAGTCGACTGCAGAAGCTGTTTTTTGGACTGCTTAGGAACCGATGACCCGCTTCCTTGAGGATCGAACCTAATTCCTCTACATTACAGTGGGGGAGTCTTGTATTTATTTGATAGGGTAGGGTAGATTACTTGGTTCCATATTTTACATTATTTTATAATTAATTCTCCCCTACATCAAAATTTTGGCCCCGTTGCCAGGGAATCAATCAATCGCACCCTAAGTAGTCTATCTAACATCTTTCTTGAGTGTTGTTTTGAAGGTGCATACACCGAATTGATTGCACACCATATTTTGCCGCTTTAGATGAATCAGAATGCTTTCTTAGTCTCCAAGAAAGTTTAAAGCGAGTTATGGATAACGAGGAAAACAACCAGCAGCAGGAGCTCGAAAGGCTCCAAAGGCAAGTAGAAGAGTTCATAACAAGAGAGACCGGTTCACTCGAGCTCATCAAAGATTGGAGGAAAGGGCCGAATGAGAAGATTAGGCCAGGAGAGAGACCCAAGCCCAGCTAGACCTAATCCCCCAAATGGCTAAGGATTACTTGCAACCTACTCTCACCGTGCCGGAATCCGCCATTATTATTCCTGCATCTAATGTCGAAATCAAAATTAGTTTTATTGCTGAAATTAGATGTCATGCCTTTGAGGGGAAACCCCCTGAATGGCCTATGGTACATATTTTTACGTATTTAGATTTATGTGATACCATTGCTGATGAGCCTAATCTAGAGTATGTAAAACTTAAAGCTTTTCGATGGTCTCTTGCAGGGAAGGAGTTGTAGTGGCTAGAGAGCTTGGCTCCACGATCCATCCGCACCTTGGTTGAGCTTAGAGACTTGTTCCTAAAAAAGTTCTTAAACAAGTTCTTCCCTCCTTCAAAGATGGCGCAAATTTGGCAAAAGATCATGGCTTTCAAACAAAAGCCAGGGAGACTTTAGCACTAGTGTGGGAAAGATATAAATACTTGTTGCGGTCATGTCCTACTTATGGGCAACCACCTTATGTGATCCAGCAGGTCATCTACAATGCCCTAAACGTGGTAACCAAGGAGCGCATCAACACATATACCTCTTAGGGTTATCTTGAGCTCAACCCACAAAGAGCTTAGGAAACCATTGAGAGGTTGGTGGAGTTTGACAACATGTATGGGACTCCTACGACCTCCGAATCAAGGCCTGCCCCATACATGCCCATATATGAGCCATCCAAGGAGCTCGATCCTGATGTTAAAGATCAATTTATGAGGGATCAAATGCAGAAGCTCCAGAAGCAAGTCAAGTTCCTCTTTGCAAATCAACCCTGCATCGAGTGTGGGTCCGAGAAGCACATCACAACCGCTTGCCCCTATGCAGAGCAAGTGCAAATTGCGGATACTCATGAAGAATCACACTATATAAGGGGTCCCAATCGTGGAGGATATCAACAAAATTAGGGCAATTTACAACCCCAATACAACACTAGGGACCCCCCACCGTATAGAGCTCTAGGATATCTGGAGAGAGAGCAAAGGAAGGATGACCTTCATCTCATCCTCGATGAGATGAGGAGGAATCAATCGGAGACCAATCAAGCCAACAACTACATCCAAACGCAACTACACGGGCTGAGCGCCCGATTTGGAGAGATGGACATTTGGAGAAAAACGTGGAGACCCAATTGGATTAACTAGCGGCGTAAATTCCAAGGCCATCCGAAATGCTCCCCGGGCAAACACAAGCAAATCCCAATGGGCAATCTGCCACATTGCTGCTGTCCACCTAACAAGTGGGCGTACATTATAAGAACCAAAGATTGGAGAGAAGAACAATAAAACTAGAGCGGCAGTCGATGTCGACCACCCCTAGGTCGATGTCGAGCAGCCTGTAGTCGATGTCGAACCCACCTCAGTCAACGTCAATGGCATTCAGCACCCCATTAGAAGTCGACTCCACCAGTCGATGTCGATCGACCCCCAGTCGATGTTGACCCCTCTACTCCATCTTCGAAGGTTGTTTTGGTTTCGAAACCAACAAAGACGCTCCCTTTTCCCTCCAAGGTGATAAAGGATCCAGTTGAAGGAAAGTTCAGGCGCTTTGTGAAGGTACTCTAGGGCTTGAACATCACCATCCCACTTACGGAGGCCCTTAGCGAGATGCCGATCATAATGCATATTTTAGATAGGCATTATAGATAGGTTTTATTACATTTAATTTTACATATTGCATGTGTTTTGTCTTATTTACATTGTCTTGCATTTAGAGTATTCGAGTTCGAAATCTACGCTATTTTGTGTTTATTCTGCAGTTTTATAATCCGAGCTTGAAAGGAGGCTTTAGAGATCCAGAAGAGGTGATTTTGGAGCATAAGAGAGGCTAAGGAAGGAGTATCAAAGGAGCTAAGGAGCATAATGTCGAAGACAAAGGAGAATCGCGACACTGTAATAGCGGCACTCACCACTATTCTACCGGCACCCATCGGTCCTGCACGTTCAGCGATTGTGATTTCGTCCGAAGATATTCTTATTAGTTTATTATTATTTTATTTCCTATGGTTTTGCACGACTCTTTGAGGTTATATTTCTACTGTTCTCAGCCACTTGGATAGATAATGAGTATTGAGAGAGAAACAATTAAGAGAGATACTTTAGCTATGAGTTGCTAAACTCGTAGTTTCACCTGTGATTCGAAGACATGGTTGGATGAATTATGAGGATTTGATTTCACATTGTTATTCATAAGTTTATTCATTATCTTTGTTCTTTATTGATTAAGTATTTGCACATGTTCTATCTATGACTAATCATTTAGACATAAACTGCATCTTTGCTAGCGATTCCTTTCATTAAATTGGTTTCTTTGTAGCATGTAAGGGAAATTGATCCTGTGAAAGCATCAATTGTCTCTGCAGGATGATGACTATTGGTTTGTATTGATTCTATGAGATTAGGGTTAGAAGCTCTACCACTGGCAATCTTTTGATTCCTAATTGCATTGAATTGATATTGCTAATTGGCCAAAGCACTTGGGTCTTTATGTTGTTCTTTGTAGTGTTACATTGAATGTAAGTGATTGTCTATTATGGATCAAT
The DNA here is from genome assembly GCA_963922045.1 of Persicaria maculosa. NCBI lineage: Eukaryota > Viridiplantae > Streptophyta > Magnoliopsida > Caryophyllales > Polygonaceae > Persicaria > Persicaria maculosa. The sequence continues at coordinate 55,854,976 of OY998261.1, read as the reverse complement.
CTATCTAGGACAAGTCAACATAACTTTAAGAATAACAATGAAATCATTCCAAGGATCATGAACCCCAACCATTGTCAAGAATTGCAGGTGAAGCATTTTCGTCATGTTATTATTACTTTGCAATCATTACTTCTTTTGCTTATTTGTTTGTTTCAATTGTTTGCTACGACTTTATTGTTATTTGTTTGAGAATCATCAAAAGAGCTATGAATCGGTCTTCTCTATGGGATCGACTCCTTACTTTTCTCCTGTACTAATCTTTTGTTTAGCATTGAGTTAGGATATAATTTGCATTTAGTGGACCAAAAACCAACGACAATATTACACCGGGTTAAAAAGCCGCACCAAATCTTGGTGCCATTGTCGGGGAAGTCTAGTATTAGTGTTCTTTTGTTGATTTTTCTTTTTCTTTTTATTTTCTTTTAGGTCTGACCTACTCTGTATGGTCCAGACCCATGCTACTAATTCATCGCCTTTGTCTTTTGATCCAGAGATTGAAAGATCACTATCTAGGTTGAAAAGAAAACTTGATTTTAATCAAGAAGAGGAGATGGATGACAATAACAACAATGATGGCAACTGATGTACGCTCAAATTGCCATATTTTTCATATACGTTTACTTCAATTTCTTCTATATTTTCATGCATATTGGTTGGAAAAGCATAAGATTTGTGTAGTTTATGTTTATTTGCCAATTATAGACGTCTACACGAGTTCTTGTGTTATTTTGCAAAAATCGAGGCAAAATGGGAGCAATTTGGAGAAGAAAAGAAAAGCTGGAAAATTACTCGAAGTCTACTGAGGAATCGAAGTCGACCAACTGACTCAACATCGAGTGGATTTGAACACCAGAAATTGAGCCAGGAGAAGAACAATGCAACTCGACACAGACTGGTCGATATCGACATAAGTGGTTGATATCGAGTGCCCCAAATCGAGTGAAAAGATAGAGTTCGAGTGCAAATCCGAGGTCGAGTAGAGCTGGCTCAAGATAGAAGAGAAGTGGTCGATATCGACTGTCACTAGTCGATATCGAGTGACGCTGTAGACAGATCCGACAATTTTTGATAAAATCTTATCCGAAGGAGTTTACATCTACATCAAGTTGAGATCTTTTATCCTTTCCTATCAGACTTATTATCCTTTAGGGTGAATTCATATTTACCTAAAGTGATTTTAGTTATTTACTTTATTTAGTTTTATCTTAGGAATAAAGATAGATTTTCTTATCCTTGGATAGCGAGGTTTGAGATCTATAATTAGAGCCATTAGGGCTGAGTTTTCATTCATTCAATCAAGCAAGAACAATTTCAATTCAGTAGTTAGAAAGAAAGAGAGAGGCCGGGTTGAGTAGAGGAGAGCGAGAGCGGATTTCGCTTTGTTCGGTTGTACTCTTTCGTTTGCAATTTCAATTCAAGTTTATTTTCCCATGATGATGATGATGTCTATGATGATGAAGCGCGAGTAGTTCCCTTACTTCTAGGGTCGGGGTGAGCCCGACGATAGCCATGTAAGTTTATGCATCAAAGGTATAATTTTTATGCGATTCCGTTTCCTATCCTATATGCATGATTCTTCTACGAAAGTAGTAGGCGATCCTTATTTGCATCAATGAAACGAAAGCCAATCATATTCTGAATTTGGATTAATTATGAAATTGGATAGTAACTCTTAGGGTTTATGCGAGAGCCTCTAAATCACCTAAATGTTAGTAACGAAAGTTATTTGACGAAAAGGCATAATCTTTCATGAATTTGGCATAGGCTTATATGGTTATCGTTGTGGCATGAATCCCTAATCTTGGAGGTTTTAAATTTTATTGAGTTTATACAAATCACTATTTTTATTCCGTGAATCTTTTCTTAATCATTCTCATATTCTTCGGACTATTTTTCGACAAATTTGGTTACATTTACAGTTTATGCGAAGACTCGAAATCGAATGCAGAGGTCGATATCGAGTGGTTGACCCGATATCGAGTGCTCTACTCGACGTCGAATTTTGCTTTTATCTTCTGTAGAAATTTGCTGGAAATCGACTGGAACTGTAGTCGATATCGACTGATCTACTCGATATCGAGTGATCTTCTAGAGTTGAAATCGGATGTGATTGTGAGCTTAGGAACCGCTGACATACCTCCTCGTGGATTCGATCCTGAATACCCTACTACTACATCGGGAGGGATTCTTGTAAATTTATTTGCGTGGACAGGGAGTTGGTTTAGTTTATATTTTATTGATATTTATATTTCGAACTAGTTTCCCTCCCCCTAACAGCAACATTGAAAATCCTCCAAGAGGGACCTTGAGAAGCTTTAAGGAGCCAAATCTGAGTACACAACCGCTTGCAATCAGGCTTCCTGCTCTCGGTTCAAGGTTTGAGTATAAATCCAATTGGTCTATTATTTTGCCTAATTTTCATGGACGGTCTGGAGAGGTGCCAAACAAACATCTTGCAGAGTTTGCTAATGTTTGTGATAGACTGAGACCTCAAGGCCAGACGGATGACCAATTGATGCTTAGAGTGTTTCTCTTTACTTTAAAGGATACAACAAGTGATTGGCTATACTATCTTCCTCCGCAAAGCATCACTACTTAGGTTGGATTGAATAAATCTTTCCTTCAAAATTACTTTCTTGCCACTCGCCTCAGCAAACTCAAGAAGGAATTGTCTAGTATTAAGCAATCACCTACTAAGAGCATGTATGAGTATGTTGAGAGATTCAAGAAGCTTAAAGTAATTTGGCCGTATCATGGTATACCAGAGGATGATCTAGTCCTCTATCTCTATGAAGGCTTGCTTGAAAGAGAATGCAGTGTCATCAATGCTACAAGTGGAAGAGATGTCTTAGACAAGACACTTGAGGAGGCAATGCAAATTTTTGAGGACTTAAGCAATGCTTCACAACAATATGGGTGACCCCAAAGTACAAGAGGAGTAAGAGGAGTTCATAGATTGGATAACTCTGGAGACAGTCACAGAGATGATCTGGATAGGCTTGCTGAGATAGTCAAGAACATGGCTATGCAGATGAATCAGACACATCAGCCGAGTGGAGTATGCGGAGATCCATGTCATCCCAATGATAAGTGCCCATTGATTCAAGAGGAGATTGGTGATGTCAATGCAATGGATTATGGACCTCGTCGAAACATTGGTAACAATTTCTTCAATTCAAATTGCAATACAAACTATCAAAGTGGTTTCAATGGCAGGGGTCAGCAACAACAAGCACTTTATCAAAGAAGGGGCCAATTTGAGAACAATTAAAGAAATCCTAAACAAGAGGACATAGAAGAAACTTTGAGGTTATTGTTGGACAAAATGAGTGTCTAAGAGAAGCTATTGAGCCAAATGGCCAAGGAGATTGGAGAACTCAAAGCTAAGGATTCGGGCAAGTTACCTTCAAAGTGGTAGTCAATCCGAAGGAGAATGTAAGTGCCATGATCCTTAGAGGAGGAAAAGAAGTCAAAATTCCCACAAAAACCATTGAAGAAAGGATACAAAAGTCATAGACATGGAGAAGGAGGAAGAAAGCATCTTGGATTTGGCATCACCATCAACCGGTGCCCTTATCGGCACCCGCCGCCTCACCAGTGCCCGCCATCCCTTGCAGTCGCTGATCCGATTGTTGATTCTAAACCTACCATGAAGCAATTGTCGGAAGAGTGGTCTTCTGAGGCTTACAAGCTTGAACCACCCTTTTCGCACGCCTTGAGACCTGATAGGAAGTGGGGAGATGAGCGAATCTTGTATGACACCTTTGTGCACTGTAAGATAAACATTCCACTCTTAAACTTAACTAAATTTGTGCCTAACTATGTTAAGTTTTTTAAGAAATTATGCACTATGAAGAGAAAGAAAAGGTTAAAGAGAAAAGAAAAGTAAGTTTGAATGAGAATGTTTCTGCTGTTTTGCAAAAGAGATTGTCTGAAAAGTGCGGAGACCTAGGTATGTTCATGATTCCATGTGCAATTGGAAATACTAAATTCACAAAAGCTATATTGGATTTAGAAGCTTCAATTAATGTTATGTCCTATAAATTCTACATGTTTTTAGGTCTAAATGCTCTGATAGAAACAGGTGGTACAATACAACTCGCTGATTGATCTCAGATCAAACCTAGAGGAGTTGTTGAGGATGTTTTGGTGAAAGTTGATGATTAATTTTCCCTGCTAATTTCTTTGTGTTAAATATGGAACAGGGAACGTTTGAGACACCAATCATCTTAGGAAGGCCATTCCTAAGAATGGAAAATACAAAGATTAATTAATGTGAAGGTTCACTGACCATGGAGTTTCATGGTAGAAAGATTGAGTTTTCTATTTATGATCCTATTAAGCTTTCTCCTGAAAATTCATTGGATGTTCCTAATGCTAACAATGTTGACTGTAGGGATGAATCTAATGATTTGTTAAAAATTCCTAAGGAAAAAGATTTATTCAATGTTGAATCTTCTAACAATGTGAAATCTTTTGTAGGGAAAGAAGGTGCCTTCGCTTGTCAAGAAATCACCTAGTTAAAAAGCCGCACCAGTCGACATACATGCGATTCCTCAAGGATATCCTAAGCAAAAAGAGATCCATTGCCGAGATCGCAAAAGAATGTAATAAGATGGAGTTCCCCGAGAAGACGAGTGATCCTGGAAAATTTGCTATCACGACGGGGAAGCCCTATCTGATCTAGGGGCAAGTGTAAGTTTAATGCCTCTCTTCATATGGTCCAAGGTTGGTGTAGGAGCTTTGGAGCCCATCGACATGAAACTATACATGGCGGATAACTTCTTTATGAGACCCACGGGGATAGTGGATGATGTCCCTGTCAAGGTGGGTAAATTCTTTGTGACCACAGACTTCATCGTATTGGACATGGCAGAAGATCCCATAGTACCTATCATTCTTGGTAGACCTTTCTTAGCCATTGCAGATGGCAACATCAACGTCAGGAAGGGCATTCTTTCGTTCACAATCGGTAATGAAGTTGTCGAGTTCTGTTTTAACCCGATGATTCAAGAGACTCACCGACTAGAGGTAAAGAGTATTGGCATATGCAAGGAGTATGTTCCTTGTGAAGAAGCAATACAACGAACTCTTACCTCTGATATCTATGAAGAAAGTGGGCTTTCACATGAAGAGGAGCAGCTGCGAAGGTTTTTGTTGACAGAGCTAAGCGTTGAAGGAGTCGATATCGACTGTCACTAGTCGACGTTGACTAAGCCAATTGACATCGATCACCACAACTCACTGTCGACTATGTATGGGGTTTCCACTGACGAAGTACTCGACATCGACCATAGCCAGTCTCTCTCTCTCTCTCTCTCTCTCTCTCTCCAATTGAGCCATAGGGTATCCCCCTTCATAACAACACGAATCAAACAAGGGAATGGGTATCTGAAACTATATCACGAGTTAAGGTCGAGCCACTCATGCGGGTCCTGAAGACCTCGCTGAGGACATTGATAATGCATATTTCATATAGGCATTATAGGTATTTCTTATTGCATTTAAATAGGAGTTTTGCATATGTTTTAGTCTAGTTTCATATCTTGCTTGTGAAGATTTCGAGTTTGGAATCTACGCCTTTTTAGTGTTTATTCTGCAGTTTTACATTCCGACCTTGGATGGGATATTGGAAGAGCTTGGGAGACATATTCTGGAGCATATGAGAGCTGAGGAAGAGGCTACAGAGGAGCAAGGAAGCACAACATTGAAGAGAAGAAAAAAAGTCATCACTGCATAGGCGGCGCCCGCCGTGCCTTAGACGGCGCCCGCCGTTATGCCGTGTTCAGCAAGATTTGGATCCGAATATTCTATTTCCTATTATAATATTATTATATTTCTAGGGTTTTCCATGACTCTTTAGTAGGTTATTCCAGCAGAGAGCCGTGTGGAGAGTGGTGTTAGAGAGTGATTAAGAGCGAAACAATGAACGCTTTGAGAGAGAAGAGAGGTTTTTAGCCTATGAGTTGCTAAACTCATAGTTTCGCCTGTGATTCGAAGACATATTCAATTGTGAGGATTTGATTCTATTTAGTTATTTATGAGTTTATTCATCATCTTGTGCTTATTGATTATATTTGTGTTTCTTTCTATGATTGATCACCAAGTTAGGAATTGCATCTAGGCTATGAATTCGTTATTGTTTTCTCAATATCAAACAAAGGTATTGAAGTAGTGATATTTCCTTGTCTTTGTAGTGGATGATTTCGATTGATCTATGTCGTTAGATATTGTTAGGGCCGATTAGGGTTGTTCCGATTGTGTCTTAATTGCATCGAATCGATATGCCAATTGGTCTAAAGCTTGAGTGTTTAATGCTATTCTTTAGTAATATTGAATAAGATGATTGTATCCTTGTAGATCCTTCCACTTTAGTCAAGTAGACATAAGCTTATAAATAATTGATGAATCAATCATAGGACCATGAATCTCAACCATTGTCAAAGAATTACAGGTGAAACGCTTCTTATATCTTTGTTATCAATTACTTTGCAATCATTAGTTTTATTCACTTTACTTTGTTATCAATTTGTCACAAGTCATTGCTTTTGTCATAAGAGTCATTGTTAGAAATATTGCATAGTAATCCGCTTCTCTCTGTGGGTTCGACTCCGGACTTCATCGCTATACTAGTAGTTGTTTGGTTTATCAATTCATTGATTTACTAATCTATTGGTTTTGAGATTTGATTTAGGATATTATTACTATTTTGCAAAAGGGAGAAATTGCCAATGACGTTTGCCCCGCACCAAATTCTTGGCGCCATTGTCGGGGAGAAGAAAAGAGTTTGCTTTACTTTATTTCTATCATTGATTCTCTTTTATTTTTGTTTTTGTTTTTCTTTGAGTCTTTTGTGTCCTTGTATGGTTCAAACTCGATCTTCTAATTCATTGCCTTTGTCTTTTGATCCCGAGATTGAAAGATTTATTTCTAGGTTGAGAATGAGGCTCGAATTTGACACACATAAGGAGATGGGAGACAAAGTTCTTAATCCACCAAGAAGGGCCCTGAGAAACCTAAAGGAACCTAATTTGAGTGCTAAACCACTTGCAATTAGACTTCCTGATCTCCCTAGGGGTTCAAGATTTGAGTACAAGTCGAATTGATCTACTATTCTACCTACTTTCATGGATTGCCTGGGGAGGAACCAAACAAACACCTTCATACCTTTGTGAGTGTGTGTGATAGACTTAGACCCCAAGGCCTTACCGATGACCAATTGATCTTGAGAGTGTTCCCCTTTCCTTTGAAAGATTCTGCAAGCGATTGGCTTTATTACCTACCCCCCGAAAGCATTACTACTTGGGTTGAATTGAATAAAGCTTTCCTTCAGAAGTACTTTCCTGCTACTCGCCTCAACAAACTCAAGAAGGAGCTATCTAGTATTGAGCAATTACCTACGGAGAGTCTGTATCAGTATGTTGAGTGGTTCAAGAAGCTTAAGGGTAGTTGTCCACAACATGGTATAACCGAGGATGATCTAGTGCTATATCTTTATGAGGGCTTTCTTGACACCGACAGGAGTTTCATCAATGCTACTAGTGAAGGAGATATTTTAGATAAGACACCTCAGGAGGCAATGCAGATTTTTGAAGGGTTAGCTAATGCATCGCAACAATATGGGAACCACCAAGGAGTTAGAGGAGTTCACTAGTTGGATAATTCTAGAGATGATCGCAAGGATGACTTAGATAGGCTTACTGAGATCGTGAGCAAGATGGCTATGTAAATGAATCAACCTCAGCAGCCTAGACCTTGTGGTGTCTGTGGAGATCCAACTCATCCGAATGATAAGTGTCCTTTGATTTAAGAGGATATCGCTGATTTGAGTGTTATGGATTATGGACCTCATCGCAACTTTGATAACAACGGTTACAATCAGGGCTACAATTCGAATTACCAAAGTGGATACAACGACAGAGGATGATTCGAGAATCATCAAATAGACACTCACCAAGAGGATAGAGATGATACATTGAGGTTGTTGTTGGATAAGATGAGTGTTCAAGAGAAATTGATGATTCAAATGGCTAAGGAGATTGGAGAATTGAAAGCGAAAGATTCGGGGAAGTTGCCATCACAAGTGGTAGTTAATCCGAAGGAGAATGTGAGTGCCATGATCCTTAGAGGAGGAAAAGAAGCGAATATGCCCACTAGAAATGTCGAAGAGAGGTCCAAGGAAGTGATTGATGTGGGTGAGGAAGACAACAAAAGCTCGGAGACACATACTATTGATGACGGCGCCCGCCGTCCTCTAGACTGGTGCTCGCCACCGCCACAGATCCCAGATCCGAACGTTGACGTTGTGCGATCCCCAAAGAAATCATCCAAAGAGTGGTCTTCTGAGGTTTCAAGACCTGCACCACCCTTTCCTCATGCCTTAAGATCTGATCGTAAGTGGGAAGATGAACAAATCCTTTACGACACCTTTTCTCATTGTGAGGTAAATATTCCACTCTTTAATTTGATCAAAACTGTGCCTCGCTATGCGAAATTCTTGAAAGAGCTATGCACGATGAAACGTAAGCAAAGGATGCGAAGGAAGGGAAAGGTAAGTTTAAATGAAAATGTTTCCGCTTTGCTTCAGAAAAGATTGCTTGAAAAGAGCGGAGATCCACGTATGTTTACTATCCCATGTGCAATAGGTAATGCTAGCTTCACAAAAGCTATGCTAGACCTAGGTGCTTTAATCAATGTGATGTCATATAACTTGTACATGTTTTTGGGTCTCAATGCTTTGTCTGAAACTGGTATTACTATACAACTCGCTGATTGTTCTAGCATTAAGCCTAGAGGAGTTGTTGAGGATGTTTTGGTAAAGGTAAATGATTTGATATTCCCAGCTGATTTCTTTATATTAGATATGGAATAAGGTACGCCTGAAACCCCAATGATCTTGGGAAGGCCATTCTTGCGAACGACTAAGACTAAGATTGATTGCTTTGAAGGCTCCCTAACCATGGAGTTTGACGGTAGAAAGATTGAATTTTCTATATTTGAGCCTGCTACTCTTTCTACTAATGATTCTGTGGATTTTCTTGACTCTAATGATAGTGATCACAAGGATGAATCAAATAATTTGTTAGATGCTTCTATTGAGAATGAATCATTGCTTATTGAGTCTTCTAACAAAGGGAAAGTTGGTTTAGGGAAAGATGACACTGAAAGGAAAATTGAGAATTTGTTTAAGTCGCATGAGAATGTGTCTAACTCAAATGATTCTATTGTTCTTCCCTATGAGAAATCGATTCCTAACAATTTTGAGGTTTTTACAATTTCAGGGCAACCTCTAGGAGAAACTCATTTCACGAAGGAATTGATTGATGCAATTGATGGATACACTGGAGAAATTCCTAAGGTTCCCCCTCTTGTCAAGAAAAGGACAAGTGTGGAGGATCTTGATGGGATAACTTGATCAAGAAATGCATCACGTCGAGCCAAAGACATGAAGGCTGGAGCTAGATGAAAATGCGGATCCTACATGTCGTTGTTCATATAATATAGTAGAAAAGTGAAGGTCATCATTAATTGAAGAGTACCTTTGTCGTTCAACTTGTTCACCAATGTCTCTATTAAGGCTAGAGATGAATTTGGACAAGATAATCTTCTCCGGGTAACGAATGTCTGTTCGTCGCATCAAACGATGCATTTCAGCATAGAGCTCCTCGGGGGAAAGGGAGCCTTGTCGGAGACTGTCTATGCGGAATCGCATTCATTGCTCATAATCGAACGACACAAAGCGGGCTCGCATGAGCTCCTTCAAATCCTCCCATGTGGTGATGGGATCGCGCATCTCATACTCGCGATCTGACACATCTTGAAGCCACCAAGATTGCTATATGTCGGTGAAGTGAATGGTGGCTATCTCAACTTTCTCCTCCTCTGGGTATCGATAGTACCATAGAACAACCTCTGTTTGTTGTTCCCATTGGAGATACGCTTTGGGGTCATAGGTACCTGCAAAATCAGGAATTTTAAGTTTCATACCTCGATCAACTCGGCATTGGGGTTGCTCCTCCTCTTGCTGCCAAAAAAACCATGGCCATGGAGAGGAGGCGGCTGCTCATTCACTTGAAAGCGATCGTCGGTAAGGAAGTGACGTGGGATTCCACTACGGGGACCACGCAGACCACTCGAGCTCTTGGCACGCCAATGAAAGGTGTCATGAGAAAAAGGGTTGTGGTCCTCTTCGGTCTCGACTAAGTCCACAAAGGGTGGTTTGTTGCGAGCGGACTGATGTTTCAATGTGGCAACCACTCGTGCCAGTTCAGCCACAGTGGCCGCAAGATCATTAAGATTAACATCCGATGACCCCTCCTCAGCATGACTTTTTCCTTTGTCCTGCGACATGGTTAAGGAAACCAAAAAGACAACACAACGACAAGGAGTGCTAAACCGAGAATAAACGTGACAATGTACCAACTTCCACAATCCCAATATTTAAAACACAAATGTCAAAGGCAAGCAAAATAATAGGGAAGGGTGACTAAGGTAGGAAACAAAGGCACAAGAATGCAAGTTGCTCCCTTTCTTACGTCGACCTCCTAACTTTGCAAACACACAAGCACAATGAAATAGAACCAAGTTGCACTATAAAGGGAACGAGGAGGTTACCTTATTTTGGCTTTGCCACTCGTTGAGGAGATATAATCGTTGCGATTGTATAGAGCAATGCAACACAAATGCTAAAGACGAGAGGGTTACCTTATTTTGGCTCTTCCACTCGTGTGGCTTTAATTTTGAATTTTTTTTGTAAGAAGAAGAACAAACAACACCCAACAATGAATAGGTGAAGAAAGAAATCGAGAGGATTACCTTATTTCGGCTTTTCAACTCGAATGAATAATTTTTTTGTGTGTAAAAGGGAAGTAAACACGGCAGGAAAATCAACAAAATAAGATCAAAAGCAACTTGCCAAAATTAGGGAAAGGAAACCTAGGGTTTGAAGGCAAAATAACAAGGCAAGGAAAATTAGGGTTAAGCAAGGATGAGAGGCAGCAAGGGTTGTAGTGGTGCCGGAGGGGTGGCAGAATGGTGCAGGGGTGACATAGGGCTGGTGGTGGTCGGTGATGGTGGAGCCAAAGAGAGCGACGATGGTCAATGCGAATTAGGGTAAACTTTTTTTTTTTGGATTTTGTGTTTTTTGATGGAAGAATTGAAGAAATTGAACAAAATCAACGAATAAAATGGATATAGACAACTACCTTGACCGAAGTACTGACTCGTGATACCACTTGATGTGAATCTCAACGCCTAAGGGTGTCCGATCGCTTCGAATAGGAAGTCGAATTGGATCTGCGAAAGAACTCGACAAAGTATTTTTGCTGAAATAAAAGCTAAATAAAGAAATAAAACCCTAAAAATAATAGCATAAAATGCAACGTATGAAATCTCAAATTCGTGCTGAAAAACACCGTCATGCACGGCCGCGCTTGGGGGGTGCACGCCCGCGCACCTGGCTGCTTTTGGCATAGCTTGGTGGCTCGTGGTTCGTTGCTGGAAGAATCCATTGGCTCGAGTGTTCTTGGACTAATAAGGTCACTAACCCGGGATCCCTTGCCTCTAACTCGGCCTTTGGCATCCAAGGTGAGGTAGCATAGGTGGTGATGTGCTTTAGGATGAAGTAGAGTGCACTTGACATCTTCTTCGCCTTAGCCCTCATGATAGGACCATCTCCATGAAGTGTGATGTCGAACTGAAGCTCCTTAGCTCGATTATGGTTCATATCACCATCAGAACTCCGAAGTTAAGCGTGCTTGGTCGAGAGTAGTACTAGGATGGGTGACCTCCTCCAAAGTCCTCGTGTTGCATCCCTTTTTTGCGTCAATTTAAGTACTGTCCGAGCTAGCTTTCTTTTAATATTAATTTTTAAATTTTTTTTTCTGGGCTCCGTAGTAAAGAGGGTGTCCTTGGTCGGGCTTTTGAGGGGATGATATCGAAATGATCTTCATCCGAACATATTATAGTTGAAAATCGGAGGCTCGACGGAAAAGTGACGGTGTCGTGAAGGGATAAGAGCGAAATATTTGCATTAGTGAACGGATGCGACCATACCAGCACTAATGCACCGGATCCCATCAGAACTCCAAAGTTAAGCATGCTTGGGAGAGAGTAGTACTAGGATGGGTGACCTCCTCGGAAGTCCTCGTGTTGCATCCCTTTCTTGCGTCAATTTAAGTATTGTCCGAGCTAGCTTTCTTCTAATATTCATTTTTAAATATTTTTTTCCGGACTCCGTAGTAAAGAGGGTGTCCTTTGATCAGGATTTCGAGGGGATGGTATTGAAATGATCTTTTTCCAAACATATTGCAATCGAAAATCAGAGGCTCGACGGAAAAGTGACGGTGTCGTAAAGGGATAAAAGCGAAATGTTTGCATAAGTGAACGGATGCGACCATACCAACACTAATGCACCGGATCCCATCAGAACTCCGAAGTTAAGCATGCTTGGGCGAGAGTAGTACTAGGATGGGTGACCTCTTCGGAAGTCCTTGTGTTGCATCCCTTTTTTTTTGCGTCAATTTAAGTATTGCCCGAGCTAGCTTTCTTTCAATATTCATTTTTAAATTTTTTTTTCCGAACTTCGTAGTAAAGAGGATGTCATTTGGTCGGGATTTCGAGGGGACGGTATCGAAACGATCTTCATCCAAACATATTACCATCGAAAATCGGATGCTCGACGGAAAAGTGACGGTGTCGTGAAGGGATAAGAGGGAAATATTTGCATAAGTGAAAGGATGCAACCATACCAGCACTAATGCACCGGATCCCATCAGAACTTCGAAGTTAAGCGTGCTTGGGCGAGAGTAGTACTAGGAGATATGCAGTAGGAGTGGCGATGGAGAAATGGAAGATGCAGAAGGAGTGGTGTAGCAGGATGGTGGTGACGGAGGGGGTTGATGCTTGAAGAATGAAGGAGGATGGTGGTGAAGGGGGTGGCTGAAGGAGAGATGCCGGAGGAGTGGTGAGGAGGGGATGGGTTTATGGGGAAAGGGGGATGGGTGTTGCAACTATGAATAGGGGGTAGGGGTGTTGCAGTGTTAGGCCGGAGGGTGCTGCAGGGGGTTAGGGTGGTTAGGGTGGCTGAGATGTGAAAGCTATTAAATGTGAGAAAGTCAAATTAAATACCTGGAAATAAATCTTGAAACCCGCTTTCTGACCTTAACCCGACGCGATTAAATTAAATTTAAAATAAATAATCAAATCCGAATTAAATAATGAAACTCAAAAATATTTCCCAACCTCGGAATAATAAAGTAGAATAATTTTATTTTTCAAATTTGAATAACAAGTTTATGCTGGAATTTATTCGAAAGAATTCAAATAAATCGTTTGCTTGAGGACGAAATTATTCAAAAATTTTCGGTGTCTTCGAAATTAAATAAATTTTAAATTGGAATAAAGTCTATAATTATAAAAATAATATTTAAAATCTTGGTCTTTACATGGGCGATCTCGAGTGACCAGGTTTACCTTAGATGCATGACAAAATTATCGTCTGTGCACCAAAACCTGAGTCGATCCGAGTTTGAGCTATCTGCGAACCACCGTCCTCCCCAGGGCTCCATCAAATATCGCCTCCCGTTGACCGAGATGAATCTCGTTTGGGAAGGCTCTCAGAGCCATGAAACCCGCCCTTCCCCTTTTGAGATTTCAAATGTCGACCCTTTGTGAGGTGGTCTCGATCTATATTTATAGGCAAAGAACTATGAGGCATGTATGACACATGTCCCCAAGCCGATGAAATGTGTTGATAAGAATGGGACATGTGTGCATGTAAATGATTTAGTGGGTTTTCCCACATTTGATTGGGTCTTCGATCCACGGATGGTTTGTCATCTACGGATGCCTTGAGTCTGTATCTTGACTCGTGTCTGTCCATTTTCTATTTTTGTATCGTATCTGCAAAGTTTTACTTATATAGCGGAGAACCTTATTCATAATTGCATACACTTTTATTTACTCATGTCATCATAAGTACTATTATTTATATTAGTGCATCGTCACTCGCATTTGTTGAAGGTATCAAAGATATCTTTGTCACTCTCCAACTTTAATAATAAGGTAGCGGCCAATGATCATCCATGGCCCGCCGAAGAGTGCACTCATGTAATTATCCTCTATATCGAACCAAACTACATAGTAGTAGTTGGGAAGAATAGCGAGTAAGACTTTTCTAATTGATCTCCATAATTCATGAAGTTTCTTCTCCATTATATGGTAGGGAGCAAAACTCCCTAGTGTCTTCACAATCAAGGATGAATTCCAAAACGAATAAAGAGTCTAGATACCTTTGGTGTGATGAAAAGAACTTGGTCTCCCTCCACTTCATTTATATTCTTCTAAATCTAGCACTTGTTATAAGCACCAACTCCTCTAACAACCATCTTCTTACAAGTTTTATTCACATTAGGAGGATCTCCTAGGACGTTATTAGACGTGACCGGGGTGGTTGTCTCCATGATCGGCAAAAGTGAGCACACTGTTCACCAGAAAAGACTTCGATAAGGGGAATGTTTGCAACAGATGGATCATGTATGTATATGGAAAAGGCGAGGTTAGTGATACGTAGACCTCTCAAAACACGACCCGACCTGAAAAACCTTACCCAAACGCTTGGTAATTTTTTGGGTTTGAACCCGATGTTTTAGACCCGGAATCCGAAATTGACCCGAACCCGAATGACTTGAGAATTTTAGGGTCGGAACCCAATGATCTGTTGGGTCAAATCAAAATGGTGAGTCAGCACCACTTAGATGCCACACAAGCACCATATAAACATCACACAAATTTGTCATGCAATTGTGTTTGTTAAGGTCACTCATAAGTTAAATAATGTATATATTTTATAATTATAGTATATTTAGAACACTTATCTATATAAATATGATTTTTTAATATTTATATAATATTAATTATAATAATATTTATATATTTAATTATAATATTATTATTTAGTTTAAGTTGACATATTTATATTATAATTTAATTTTAATAATATTTTAATATTCTTAAAAAGTCATTAAAAAGTTTGGGTCTTTTTTACCTTTTAGGTCGACTCAAAACCGGGACAAACCCGATTTCACTTGATTCGAAATGACCGATAACCCAATTGATCTAAAATCTGATCTACCCAAATCCGAATGACTAAAATTCGAACTCGGCCCAAATGACACGATTGGTAGGTCTGAATGACGGGTTTAAACATTACTTATAAGTTAGCTAACAACCATCAACCTCCTTGCATCATAATAGGAAACCTAAATGATATTGAAAATGATACAGAAAAAGTAGGCAAAAATTTTCCCAACTCTAATAGATTCAGAAGATTAACACGAGTAAAGGGTGATCTTAATCTTCATACTATTTCTTTTAGTGGCTCTCCTTTCACTTGGAGGAAAAACAAAATAAACATAAATAATACATATGAAAGACTGGACAGAGCTCTATCCCATCAAAACATGATCTCTTATTTTTCTAACCTCATAACTAAACATCACTCCTTCTCTTTCTCTGATCATTGCCCCATTACTATTGACATTGGGAAGAATAATAAGGGTAAAAAAGGAACCCCATTCAGATTTGAAATGGCCTGGACCACAAACAAAATATACGAAGATATAGTCAAGAAAGTTTGGAGCAATAAACTCTCTAGATCCTTTTCTTACAAATTAATGCAAAAACAAAAACTCAAGCAAAATACAAAAAACTGGTGTAAAAAACAAACGAACAATTTGTCAAATCGGTTAACCCAGGTTGAATTACAAATAATGAACTTTCAGCATAAATTGCCTTGGGGGAGGACTACAGCCTCTAAAGAGGCAAAACTTGCAAGATTGGAACATAAAAGATCTAGAATTCTAGAATTTAGTCATAAATACTGGTGTTAAGCAGGAGGAATGTCGAGTTCTTAAATACAAATATAAAGAAATGTAAATGCGAATCCGAATCCTAGCCTATGCAAATAATTACAAGACTTCCTCCCGTTGTAGTGGAAGGGTAGTCAGGATCGATCCACGAGGAGGCAAGTCAGCGGAATCCTAGTAGCGTCGGAAATCTCACGTCTTTCTTCGACTAGAAGCCTCGATTTCGACCTTGGTGCTCGATGTCGACCTTGGCTATCGATCCTTTCTGTAATAGAAGACCTGCAGAATCAAAAATAAGCAATCGATATTGACAGGGGAAGGTCGATTTCGATGTTAGCAGACGGAATCGACTGGCTCAGAAGGCTGCAAGTCGACACAGGTGGTCGATATCAATGTTGGGGGGTCGATATCGATGTTCAGTTACTCAGCAAGGATGATTGTCGTCGACTCAGAAAACTGCCGACGAACTCAGTGGTCGATATCGACGTTTGTAGGTCGATATCGATGTCTTCTCCTGCAAGGTTGTTAGCTTTTGTCGGCAAAGAAAGGCCGAAGACTTTAGGATGAATGAGGATACGATGAACAGAAATAAAAATAGTGGTTTTGATGAATTAACTTATATAAAAAGCAACTCCTAGGATTAGGGTTTACCACAACGTTAACCAATGCATGCGATAAGGTAAATAAAACGGACAATTGCGCTATTTCACCCAAGGGACAAGCTTTCGTTGTACACCAACTCTTAGGATTACTCTTGCAAATAAACCTAATTGTCTCTACCAATTTATGTTTATAACTCAAGTTGTTAGCATGAATCCCTTTTCTTTCGATTAGGACTAAACATAGAATCGTAGAAGATGATATAGACACAACGATGTCAACATCTAACCCTTACCTCAGGCACGCATGGCTAACGTCGAGCTCACCCCAACCCTAAGAGCTTTGGGGGACTACTCGCACCTCATCATGGAACTCATCATTGATTAAAAGAAATAAACTTGCATTAAACTATAAACTCCGAAGCTTTACAACTCAACGTCGGCTTTCGCAAACGTCAAACCTTAAAACTTCTCTCTAACTCTATTGAATGTAATTGAACTCTAAAATTGGATGTGTTGATGGATTTGTTGATGCCAGCCCCCTAGGGCTTTATTTGTAGGCTACTATCCCTTGCTAGCCAAGGATTGTAAC
The DNA here is from genome assembly GCA_963922045.1 of Persicaria maculosa. NCBI lineage: Eukaryota > Viridiplantae > Streptophyta > Magnoliopsida > Caryophyllales > Polygonaceae > Persicaria > Persicaria maculosa. The sequence goes on along the minus strand of OY998261.1, from coordinate 55,837,919 downwards.
TTCTATCTAAACTATAAACTCCATCCAAACAATTAGGATAGGTCTTTTATTTTGATAAAACTCTAGTAACTTGATAAAACTTAAAGGTAAAAAGTAGATAAATCCCAGCTGCTATCTATCTATATATTACGAGATAAATCCGTGCCTCCTTGAAGATAAAGTTTCCAATCCGCGTCTTGAAATCGAATCTATCTTCTGTCGAGATAAGGTCGATATCGACCAGGAAGGTCGATATCGATGTCTCTGTTCCTGCTTGACTTGTCCATCTCCACTCGATGTCTATGTTGAGGTCGGTATCGATGGTGTAAGGTCGATATCGAGTTCTTTTCTCTGCTGTGTGATGGTCTGTCTCGACACTCAGTTCTGTGTCGATGTACTGTAGTCGATATCGATGTTTCAAGGTCGATATCGACCTCTCTTCAGCCCTCCTTGGTTTCTTCGTTTTGACTCCGATTTCGCTCGAATTCCTGCATGGTTAGCTCAAAACTTGTGCAGACTCTATTTCCTATACGTTAGCCTATTCTTACACAAGTTTATATTCTTTTGAATTTTTTCTTTGGAAATTGAATGAAACATGAAGTCAAATGATGCAATAAAAAGAGGTACAAATATGTACATCAAAACACCCCATACTTAGACTTGCTTGTCCTCAAGAAATAACCAAGCAATAACCAATACCTATAACACACCCTTCAAGTCTTCACCCTTGTCAAAGGCAACATCATAAGCGGTAGCAAAGCAAAGCAAGTGAATTTAACGTCATAGCACATATTTAGGCGATCCATAGGCATATGCAATTTTTTATCCAACCTCACAGGGATAATTTGTTTACACTCAACTCTCATGTGTTTAGGCTATGAAGATCAACTCTCAACTCAATTCCATACACAATCTCATAAACATTGCAATTTATAAAAATCCACTTCGCAACCAATTATGAAAATGCAATAAGAACCATCAGGAGGACTTTCGCTCAATAGAAGACTCCATTCGGCGGGGTTGAAATGGGGCTTGGTAAGAAATAAAAGGTATGGAATTATTTGGCTATGTGGTGCTTATATAATTCGGGAATCAAGACTCCTAAACTAACTCTTCAATGTTGCACTTTCCAAGCTCAATTCTCCATAATGCTCTTTCCCAAACTCATCTTTCCATAATATGCTCTAAAGATGCACTAAAAGATGTAAACCATACTATCAACCCTTCTTTCAAACTCTAATATGCCTCTCAAAAATATAACACTTGTATGAAACAAATAAAGGACTTAAGGATTTTGGCTATGCACTATGTATACATATATTTCTTTTTTTTTTCTTTTTCTTTTTTCGGATTTTTTTTTGACGAAAATAATAAAAAAATACTAAAAAAAATATGTGCATTTATATGGTGAGCCAAAAATCCTTTTACAAAATATGACAAGATGTAAATATGCATCAACCCATAATTTCCTTGCTCAAAACTGGACAATATGCACTTTTCTTTCCACAAGGCATTAGTCCAGCCAATCTAAGTCCCAATTCCCAAATGGGGGTCATGCTCAATTTGGCTAGGGATAATTTTGTGGAGTTTGCAATTTCAGGCTCAGGCTAATTTTCTGGCTTCAAGCAGAGATAATGCATGGTAGGTAAAGAGAGGATAAAAATGGCTTAAAAGATGCCTCCATCATTTGATTCTCGTAAACATAGAAATATTTATGTATTGGCTTTGAATAACTATCACAACATTTAGAGATGCATAGGAAGAGTAAATTCACTCAAGAAAGCAGAGGGATTTTTGATGTTCTCCCTATAGGCCAAAATTCTCACAAGGACAATTTTTGTTAGATTTGCGTTTTAGCCTAGGATCATATGTGCTCAATTTCATCACAAGTTCACAATCTACATAAAAAATTTAAGGACTTAGGCTAAACCATCCAAATATGCCATATGATTTACATGATCAAGTCAGCTATTGAGTTTTCATCATAAGACATCTAAGTAGGGTTTAAAAACAACTTAAGGAGTAAACATGCATTTTTTGTATTTTTTTTTGACATTTTTCTATTTTTTTGGATTTTTTGAGATTTTATAAAAGTAAAACTAAGAACAAAAATTTAAACATGAATGCAATGTGAAGAAGAAAACCAAGTTATGACCATAAGATATGTTTTTTCCCCACCCTATACTTAAAATATACAGTGTCCTCACTGTATTAAAAAGAAGAACAAGGGTAGAGAGAAACTCATAGCGCAACCTACGGATTTAGGTCGATTTCCAGGTTAGGTCGATGCCAGAAGTCGATATCTATGTCAGTGGTCGATGTCGACTGCATCTGTCGAAGTCGAGGAAGAAAGTGAAGACAAGGGTTGCCTGATGATGGTCGATATCAATGATTATGGTCGATATCGACCTTGGGGGGGTTGATGTCAACTCCAGGAGATGGCTTGACCCTAGGGGGTCGATTTCGACTGGCCTGGTCGATTTCAACTGCCTCTGCAGAAGCTTCTTTTCTTCTTAGTCATTCCTTTTTCTTAACAACCTGAAATCTTGGTTAGAAGTATAGATAAAGCCACGAATTATCTCAGTTTTAGAAGTTTAAAAAGCCAAAAGTCAAATCCTAAAAACCATCTATGAAAAATATAAAGGTTTTATGTACATGCTCTAGAGTTTTGAGTCGCTAGGCCGACTTCTCTGTCAATTCTTCACGAACCTTTTATGTAGGGACCCTTCGAGCTCGAGCCTTCTCCTGGATCATCTAGGTCCTTTTGATAATAGGGAAGTTCGGCGACCAAGGCTTCTTCATCGTTAGGTTCTTCTTTGGGAGCTTTCCTTCTCTTTCTCGACCTAACTTTAGCAATATAGGCAAACCATGGTGCTTTGACCCTCTCATTAGTTGAATTATCAATAATTGGCTTGATTGATTTATCAATAAGGGACAGAGAAGGCTTTGGAGTCATACCTGGGCTTACCTGTTTGGGCCCGAAACAGAAATCTTCGGGCTGAGGGGTGGTCGATTTTGACCAAGGTGGGTCGATTTCGAGTGCTTTGGTCGATATCGACATGTGGGGGTCAATACTGACCTCTGTGATCCCATACTTAAGCTCCTGACAACGATCTGTCATACTCGATTTTGACCAAGGTGGGTCGATTTCGATGTTGTTAGTCGATGTCGACTGGTTCCAGTCGATGTCGACCCTGCTTGCTGTTTCCGTCCTCGCCAACAAAAATTTTCTAAGCTTTTCCTTAGTCGGTGAGAGGACAACTTGCTCCAGATGCTTTATTTCGCTCATGGTAGGATTGAAAGAGAATTCTATCACTTCGTTCCCTATAGTAAAGGTTAGTAATCCTCGACGTACATTGATATTGGCATCAGCAGTAGCTAAGAAAAGCCTACCAAGGATAACAGGTACTACAGGATCTTCAGGCATCTCCAATACAATGAAATCAGTAGGCACAAAGAACTTACCTACCTTTACTGGAACGTCATCAACTATACATGTGGGCCTGACGAATGAGTTGTCAGCCATATAGAGTTTCATATCCACAGGTTCAAGTGCGCCAATGTGCACCTTTTTCCAAATAGAGAGAGGCATGAGACTTACGCTTGCCCCTAGGTCACATAGGGCTTTGTAGCGATGTTGACCAAGTCCCACGGTGATTGCAAACTTCCCTGGATCACTCCTCTTCTCAGGGAAGTCCATCTTTGACCACTCCTCTGCGATCTTTGTCATGGATCTCTTCTTGCTAAGGATGTCTTTCAGGAATCGCACATAGGCGGGCATCTCGCTTAGGGCTTCTATAAGAGGAATGGTAACGTTAAGACCTTGAAGAATTTTTACAAAGCGCCTAAACTTACCTTTGGTGGGATCCTCTAATGCTTTGGATGGGAATGGCAACGTCTTCTTTGGCGGATGGGCCAAAACGGTGGTAGGAGGGGCATGCTGGACATCGACATCGACTGGGACGTGGTCGATATCGACCGGGATGGTAGATGTCGACCTACGTTGTTGCTCTGATGGCTCTGCATTGGCCTCGACGTCGACCACTGGGTTGACCTGGTGGTCGATATTGATGTCTCCCTCGACAACGACTGGGTTGTCGATGTCGACTGGATCTGTTGCTTTCTCCGATTCCGTTCGTGGCTTTTTTACTTTGTTGCCACTCCTTAGTTGCATGGCTGCGACATGGCCCATCCCAGATTGCCCCTTAGGATTTGTAGTGGGTTACCCAGGGAACGTTCCGGACGGTCTAGGGATTTGTGCCGCCAATTGACCCAGTTGGGTCTCTACGTTCTTTTTCCAAATATCCATCTCCCCAATCCTTGTGGTAAGGTGATTGAGTTGAGAATGGATGGCATTGTTGGATTGATCATTCTTAGCCTGGTTCCGCCTGATTTCATTCAGCACAAGTTTTAGATCATCCTTCCGTTGGTCCCTCTCCGGGTGCCCAGGAGCTCTATAAGGCGGGGGTCCCTAGGGTTAATCGGGTTCCTTTGTGGTTGATGGAACCTTTGGTCTCCCCAATATTGGTGATTAGGACCCCTCATGTAGCGTGCCTCCTGGTGAGTCTCCGCCAATTGTGCTTGTTTAGCATGGGGGCACTCGATGGTGGTGTGCTGCTGCGATCCGCATTCAATGCAATCTTGGTTCGCTGAAAGGAACCTCACTTGCTTTTGGGGCTTTCGAAGTTGATCTCTATGGAATTTCTCCCTCACGTCCGGATCGATTACCTTGGAGGGTTCATATAAGGGCATAGATGGGGCAGGCCTCGATGATGATGATGTGTCGGAAGCCTCAGGAGTCCCATATGTGTTGTCGAACTCCACCAACCTCTCTATGGTCTCCCAAGCCTCTTGTGGAGCGAGTTCAAGGTAGCCATAGGAGGTGTAAGTGTTAATCCTCTCCTTGGTTGTAACATCAAGAGCATTGTAGATAATCTCCTGAATTACATACGGTGGTTAGCCATGCGTCGGGCATGATCGTAGTAGGTCCTTAAACCTTTCCCAAACAGTTGCCAGAGCCTCAGCAGGCTTTTGTTTGAAAGCCGTGATTTTCTGTCGGATCAACGTCGTCTTAGAAGGAGGGAAGAACTTGTTGAGGAACGCGTCCTTGACTTCATTCCAGGTGCGGAGCGATCTTGTGGCTAAGCTCTCCAACCACTGCAATGCTTTTCCTGTAAGGGACCAACGAAAACCTTTTAGTTGGACGTATTCAAGACTCTGTCCATCAGCAATAGTAGCACAGAGGTCTAAGAAGGTTGATATATGTGCCATAGGGCATTCATTAGGTTTTCCTTCATATTGATGCCTTCTTATTTCAGTAAGGAAGTTAGGTTTATTTTCGAAATTAGAGGTAGGGATAAAAATCGCCGATTCAGGCACTGTGAGCGCGGGGTGCATATATTGCTTGGCATTCCAAGGGAGGGCATTGATTTGGGCTTCTATTTGCATCCGACCTTCCTCCTCCCTATCTGCACGCTCCTTAAGTGCTGCCTCTCTAGTTGTTAAGTCCTCAACCTGCTTCCTTAGTTGCTCAATCAACTCAGCCTGGTTCGCGTCGTCTGCCATAATTCTTTAAGCTTAGGCTCTTAGATGGAAATAGCGCTCAGGGTCGTCTACTCCTTCAAATTCAGGTGGGCGATCAGCGCGTCGCATACACCTGCAAGGCCAAACTAGATAGAAATGTGAGATAGACTACTAGGGCGTGATTGATTGCCTCCCCGACAACGGCGTCAATTTGTTAAGCAGGAGGAATGTCGAGTTCTTAAATACAAATATAAAGATATGTAAATGCGAATCCGAATCCTAGCCTATGCAAATAATTACAAGACTTCCTCCCGTTGTAGTGGAAGGGTAGTTAGGATCGATCCACGAGGAGGCAGGTCAGCGGAATCCTAGTAGCGTCGAAAATCTCACGTCTTTCTTCGAATAGAAGTCTCGATTTCGACCTTGGTGCTCGATGTCGACCTCGGCTATCGATCCTTTCTGCAATAAAAGACCTGCAGAAACAAAAACAAGCAGTCGACATCGACAAGGGAAGGTCGATATCGATGTTAGTAAACGGAATCGACTGGCTCAAAAGGCTGCCAGTCAACACAGGTGGTCGATATTGACGTTGGGGGGTCGATATCGATGTTCAGTTACTCAGCAAGGATTATAGTCGTCGACTCAGAAAACTGTCGACGAACTCAGTGGTCGATATCGACCTCTGTAGGTCGATATCGATGTCTAATCCTGCAAGGTTGTTAGCTTTTGTCGGCAAAGAAAGGCCGAAGACTTTAGGATGAATGAGGATGCGATGAACAGAAATAAAGACAGTGGTTTTGATGAATTAACTTATATAAAAAGCAACTCCTAGGATTAGGGTTTACCACAACGTTAACCAATGCATGCGATAAGGTAAATAAGACGGACAATTGCGCTATTTCACCCGAGGGACAAGCTTTTGTTGTACACTAACTCTTAGGATTACTCTTGAAAATAAACCTAATTGTCTCTACAAATTTTATGTTTATAACTCAAGTTGTTAGCATGAATTCCTTTTCTTTCGATTAGGACTAAACATAGAATCGTAGGAGATGATATAGACACAACGATATCAACATCTAACACTTACCTCAGGCACGCATGGCTAACGCCGGGCTCACCCCAACCCTAAGAGCTTTGGGGGACTACTCGCACCTCATCATGGAACTCATCATTGATTGAAAGAAATAAACTTGCATTAAACTATAAACTCCGAAGCTTTACAACTCAACGTCGACTTTCACAAACGCCAAACCTTAAAACTTCTCTCTAACTCTATTGAATGTAATTGAACTCTAAAATTAGATGTTTTGATGGATTTGTTGATGCCAGCCCCATAGGGCTTTATTTATAGGCTACTATCCCTTGCTAGCCAAGGATTGTAACTTCTATCTAAACTATAAACTACATCCAAACAATTAGGATAGGTCTTTTAACGTGGGGAGAATTGAATCGAAATATATAATAAAATATAAAGCAATACAACTCTTAGCCTCTTCAAATAAATTCAAGACTCCCCGCTATAGTAGTAGGGAATCAGGTTCGATCCACGAGGAAGCGAGTCAGCGGGATCCTAGTAGCGTTGAAGACACGTCCTTTATGATCGACCAGAAGCCTCGATCTCGATGCCAGACCTCGATGTCGACCTTGGGTGTCGATGTTCTCTGCAACAGAAGACCTGCAGAAACAAAAACTGTAGTCGATATCGACTGGTGTGGGTCGATATCGATGTTAGTCCACGAAATCGACTGGCTCAGAAGACTGCCAGTCGATACAGAGGGGTCGATTTTGACACAAGGGGGTCGATATCGATGCTTGCAGAAGTTTTCCAGGAGTCTCGAGATCGACTCAGAAAACCGTCGATCTATCAGTTTGGTCGATATCGACCTCTGTTGTCGATATCGATGTCTTCCTGCAGTGAGTTAGTTGTTTTGTCGGCAAAGAAAAGGCCGAAGAATTAAGAATGGGAAGGAAGCAATGATCAGAAATAAGCAAGGGTGTTGGGTTTTTCGATGACTCAACGAACGGCGGGCAAATTTGAATGTAAACTTAATAGAGGAAAAGTCTTCCAAAGCCAAGGATTATCGCGACGACAACCATGATAGAAGAAGTAAGAATCAACTAAAGATGCATGCTTTCATCATAAAGGAAAAGGCTTTCACCTAAACCGACAAATAGGAAAAGAGATTTTTCAATTACTTAACCTAATTTGTGTCTACCTTTGTCATAATTGAGTTTATAATCTTTCGAATAGAAACCCTAATTACTACCCAAGTTTTACAACATGAGTTCCTTAAATTCGCATTTAAAGATGAAGCACAAGGTAGAGGGAGATAAAAGATACATTCTTTAGCGACGTACTTACCTTACCATCATGGCTATCGTCGGGCTCACCCCGACCCTAGAAGAAAGGGCGACTACTCGCTCATGTTGATTGTAGACATGTCTTGAATTAAAATAACTTGCATAAATGGAAAATTTCGAATCTTTACAATCTCAACGACAACTATCATAAGCGCTTGAAACTTTAAAGCTCAAAAACTCTAACTATCTATTGTCTATTGTCTTTGTCTTGCTTCTTGGATTAGATCGGATGATCTAACAAATCAGCCCCTAGGGCTTTATTTATAGGCTACTAATCCTTGCTATCCGAGGATTGTAACTTCTATCTAAACTATGAACTCTATCCGAACAATTAGGATAGGTCTTTTATTTTGATAAAAACTTAAAGGAAAAGATAATAAACAGCTGCTAATATCTAAAAGAACGAGATAACTCATGGCTTTGATGATAGACTTCATAATCCGAGTCTCAAAATCGGATTTATCTTCTGTCGAGGTAGGGTCGATATCGACACCAGAGGTCGATATCGATGCTTGTGTTTCTGCTCGACTTGTCCAGCTCCAGTCGATGTCTATGACGATGGTCGATATCGATGCTTGTATGTCGATATCGAGGCTTTCTTGTCGGGTTGGTGTGGCCTATCTCGACACTCAGAAGTCGTGTCGAAATCTAGGGTCGATATCGATGTCTCAGGTCGATATCGACCTCTTCTCAGCTTCACTTGGCTTCTTCGTTTTGACTCCGATTTCATCGAATTCCTGCATGGTTAGCTCAAAACTCGTGCAGACTCTATTTCTTATACTTTAGCTCATTCTTACACAAGTTTATATACTTTTGAAACTTTTCTTTGGAAATCGAATGAAATATGAAGTCAAAAAATGCAATAAACAAAGGTACAAATATGTACATCATCTTTTATTTTGATAAAACTCTAGTAACTTGATAAAACTTAAAGGTAAAAAGTAGATAAATCCCAGCTGCTATCTATCTATATGTTACAAGATAAATATGTGCCTCCTTGAAGATAAAGTTTCCAATCCGCGTCTTGAAATCGAATCTATCTTTTGTTGAGATAAGGTCGATATCGACCAGGAAGGTCGATATCGATGTCTCTGTTCCTGCTCGACTTGTCCATGTCGATATCGACCAGGAAGGTCGATATCGATGTCTTTGTTCCTGCTCGACTTGTCCATCTCTACTCGATGTCTATGTTGAGGTCGGTATCGATGGTGTAATCGAGTGCTTTCCTCGGCTGTGTGATGGTCTGTCTCGACACTCAGTTCTGTGTCGATGTACTGTAGTCGATATCGATGTTTCAAGGTCGATATCGACCTCTCTTCTGCTCTCCTTGGTTTCTTCATTTTGACTCCGATTTTGCTCGAATTCCTGCATGGTTAGCTCAAAACTTGTGCAGACTCTATTTCTTGTACGTTAGCCCATTCTTACACAAGTTTATATTCTTTTGAACCTTTTCTTTGGAAATCGAATGAAACATGAAGTCAAATGATGCAATAAAAAGAGGTACAAATATGTACATCAACTGGAAACAGAGAGCAAAAATCAAGCATCTGCAACTTTCAGATCGAAATACAAAATATTTTCAGATGAATGCTAAAATTAAAAACTTTAGAAGGAATACACATGCTCTACTTTGAGTCAAATCATGGTCATCTTTAACTAATCAAGAGGCTATCTCTGACCAAGTTACCTTTGAAATGTCTGAAAGATTCATTACAAATAACCAAAGGAATATATAGCCTCAAGACGTTTGGAACATTCAGCCTCAAAACACTTCTGAAGAAAACACAATTTTGACAACCCAACCAACTAAAATAGAAATCAAAAATACCTTTTGGGAAATGGCAGAAGATAAAACTCCAGGCCCAGATGGCTATCCTCCAGAATTTTACAAAAAATACTGGCATATAGTTGGGACCTCATGTTGTAAAGCTATCAAAGCCTTCTTCCATTTGGGGCAACTTCTATCTTAATCTAACCATACCTTTATTACTCTTATCCCAAAAACGGATAACCCAACAAATATAAATCATTACAAACCAATTAGTCTATGTAATACAATCTACAAAGTCATTTCGAAAATTCTAGCAAACAGACTAAATCCCATCCTCCCCAAACTTGTCAATCCATATCAAGGAGCTTTAGTAGAAGGTAGATCCATTCAAGACAACACTCTTATTGCTCATGAAATTTTTCACAGCTTCAACAGGGAAAAAGGAAAAATAGGTTGGATGACCCTAAAATTAGACATGGAAAAAGCATATGATAAAATAAACTGGAGCTATATTGAAGCGGTTCTCACTAAATTTGGTTTTCATAGTCTATGGATAAGATGGATTATGAAATGCCTAACAACAACTTCATTCTCGGTTCTAGTAAAAAATATCCCTGGGCAACCATTTAAACCTAATAGAGGGATTAGACAAGGTGACCCTCTAGCCCCTTACATTTTTATCCTTGTTATGGAAGGCTTCTCTAGCTAGAGAACTTCACAAAGAAGCATTACTAGAAGATGCTCTGGTAGGGATTAAATTAACTAAAGATGGCACCCCCATACCTTTCCTAACCTTTGCACATGCTACTCTTATATTTGCAAAGGCAACTCACACTAGTCTTAACACTATTCAAAATATGTTAAACAACTTCTCAAATCTATCAAGATTAACCATAAACTATTCAAAAAGCTCAATCCAATGTTCAACAAATGTACCACAGACCCTAGCAAGAGATCTCGCACAACATATGGGGGTTCCCATCACAAGAACACTTGAGAAATACTTAGGTATCCCTCTTATAAATGGAAGAATCAAAAACTGTATTTTTGAAGATGCTATTCAAAACCTAAAGAAACAACTCTCTAAGTGGAAGGCTTCCACTCTCTCACAAGCGGGCAGAGCAGTGCTTATCCAATCAAACCTCAGCTCCAAAACAAATTACCTAATGCAAAACTTTCTTCTACCAAAAGGAATTCTCGAACAAATAGATCAGATCAACAAAAATTTCTTTTGAAATAAACTTCAATCCAAAAGGTACACACCGCTTGTAAGTTGGGATAACATCTGTAAGAGCAAATGCCAAGGAGGCATGGGTATTATGAAAGCAGAAGAACTCAACACAAGCCTACAAATGAAACTTCTTTGGAAACTCTATACAAATGAGAACAATATTTGGGTTCAGGTTATTAATGAAAAGTATCTCCAGAAGGAAAATATTAGAAGCCGCTCAAAACATTTTACTTCATGGCAATTCGGTCGTTTTCTTTCCTTAAGAAATAAATTTGAACAAGGTCTCATGTGGATTATTTGGAATGGTGATAAAATTAATGTTTGGTCTCACCCCTGGGTCCCAGATCAAGATCTTGAACAATTTAGAGGGAAGTATAATCCGGAAATGAAAGTAAACCAGCTTTTCAACTCGCAAAAACGCTGGAATACTACATTAGTAAGTAGCATTCCCACACCCCCCCGGGAAGTCTCTTGTAAAATTTTAGATATACAAATTCCAAGTTGGGATACGCCAGACAAACTTATCTGGAAGCTAGACCCGAGTGGAAATTTCACTACAAAATGGTCAAACGCATGACAAACAATATATCTCAAGCTTCAAAAGATCATAACTGGATTTGGAAACTAAACTTACCTCCTAGAATAAAGACCTTTATGTGGAAAGTAATAGTAGATTGACTTCCCACCACCCAAAGGCTTAATAAATATGTTAACCGAGTTCCCAGCTGGTGCAGCCTTTGCAATCAAGCAGAGGAAGATACAGAACACTTAATACGAAACTGCCCCTTCACTAGGAAAATAATTGACCAGTTTGAACTTCAAACTGGAAATTACTTCCAAAATATGAATGAATCCAACCCTTTTAACATTGATGAAATCAGACTTGGGAACAAAAATTTTGAGGATCTAGTCTTTATTTGGCATACTATTTGGGAAACCAGAAATGAAGTTATCTTTAGGAATAAAGCTCCAACCCCAGTAGAAAATATAATTCAAAGAATCATTTCAAACATCTATGATTGGTCCCAAAGGGAGAAAGATAACCTTACAAATAAAAAAACAAATAAGAGGGCTAAAACTAAATGAAGCAGAACACCGAGGTTGTCTACAAAAATCAATGTAGATGGCTCTGTCAAACCCACATGCACTTGCCATGTGGGAGGGGTTACTCGGGACTCCTAGGGCCATGTCATTGATATGTTTCATAAGGAAACTGTTAAAGGATCAGTCATTCAAACTGAAGTCATCACTATTCAGACAGGTATGGAACAAGCATACAGGAAAGGACTTTGAAAAGTAATAATAGAAGGGGACAATTTACAACTCATTAAAGCCATCACCACCAACAATAATGCCAGATGGGAGATTATGTGTCACATTGAAAAGATCAAGCAACTAGAAGTTGCTTTTGACCTTGTCCAATACATACACTGCTACCGTGAAGCGAATCAAGTAGCTGACTTTATAGCTCGGAAATGTATCATTTGTAATAGCTCTACTATCCCTTTTAATAGGGAACTTTGTACCATCATCCTTAAGGATGATCAAGGAGCCAGATTACAGTTTGTGTAATCGCTCATAATTCTTGCATACTATATATATATATATCCTTACTATTCTAAAAGAGCCGGAAGAGTGCACTATCTGACCCTCCATAGCCCATTGTTAAAATCTTAAGATCAACGGTTGGAAACCTATTGCTTCCTTCTTCCTTTCTCCACCTCCTGCTTCCCCTTGCTTCCTCCTGCTTCCCCTTGCTTCTTTTTGCTTTCTCCACCTCCTGCTTCCTCAATTTCACTACCTTTTCACCTCCTGCTTCATAACCGCTCATCATCGATGTCTCTCCACCTCCTGATTTCTAAAGCCCTCTCTCCGCCATTCCTAATCTCCACCACTCTCCGCATCGCAGTCGAGTCGATGGGTCTGGATTTCGCCACCACCAATGCCATCGCCAACTTCACATCGCAGTCGAGTCGCGGGGTCTAGATTCCGCCAATGGCCGCCATCGCCAACTTTAGTGTGGAGATGGTACAGACAATCCAACCTCTCTCTCTTTTTTTCCCTGGGTGTTTAAGGGTTGTTTATTCCTGAATTAGGGTTTTCAGAGTTTATTGCTGTGATTTGTTTTAGGTTTTCTTTCCGAATAATGCTTGAGTTGAGTAGAATAAACATACCTTGCAACAATCAAGGATTGAGGTCTTGAAATTAAGGGTTGTGATCTTTGTGGTTCAAATTGGGTGAATTAGGTAAGGCTGATGATAAATCTCAATTTAGTATTTGTGATTGAATTGTTGACAGTGAATGGAAATTCTAGATGTTTATTTTTACCGTTAATTAATTTTACAACTAGAAGAAGTTATATATTGTTGAAAATTATTGATTCAGTATGCACTTGCCTTGGTATGTGATTCTTTTTTTGTCTTTCCTTTATTTATTTGAATTTGGTTTGTTAATAACTGAGCAAGGCCACATATCTCTCAATATAATTTTTCCTTGCTACATTTTCCTCTGTAAATGTTTCTTCCTTATCTTCAACTTGTTTTCTAAGTGTCTTATGAACTGGTTTTTATTCTCTCCGTCTGAATTTTTTATTGGTTATCTTCTTCTGTATTTAGGTCACGTATCTCTCAATTTGTGATTGAGATGCTACAGGGATTGCATTACAGACTTTAGCATATGCTCACCAATAGAGTGAAATATTTAAATGAAGTTGCTAGCATCTCAAGTTTTAGTCATTCACTTCCATTGATTCCTCTACCTGATTTTGAATAAATAATGGATGCTTTAAAACAACCAACAATTAGAGATGCAAAAAGCCAATAGTAGCAGAAGATGTGATTGGGGTTAGTTGAATCCTAGAAAATCATTTACATTCAATTGAGTATTTGCTATTTTCCTATGCATTTGTTCTAGCTTATATTGTCATGATAATTCCTTCTATAATTTTTTATTTTTTGCTGATTATGCAGCCAACACATGGAAAGTTTGGACAAAGTTATGGCAAAAGCAATTGTTGATAGTGAGGTACGTATTTAAATTCCTTTTGAGGTACAATTGTTAAGTTAATGCGTTGTCCCTTGAACTTAGTAGTGGGTACAATTAAGATGAACTGAGTAGTGAATATTCAATCCTTATTCCTTATTACTATAAAAGGGTGGGTAGTTGGGTGAGATGTGATCTCAGTCGTTTAGTATAGTCGTTATCTATGGTTGTGGTTGCTCCCGGTTGGCTCCTTTCCACCACCTCTTCATGTGGTGTCTTCCCTCCCTCGTGTCTTTAGCGTGTATAAAACACACATCAGCACACATTTACTTCCTTCATTGATTAATCAACCGAATGTGCAATGGAGGTGTGTTAATGGAGGATTCATGGGTTGTCTTTCTCCTAGTCTGCAAGGATATTGAGCCTCTACTCCATCTTTCACTTTCTTAATGGAAATTTTCATCCGGGGAGTTTGATTTCAACCCTATATCATGCTTTGTGATTTGCTTTAGTTTTAGTTGTTTCTTGATTTGGGTTTGGTTTTTATTCTGAATTTTGTTGTTTAGGTTGTGATGGATTTGGGATTTATGCTCTATTATCAATTGATTGTTTTTTTTCGGTTTGTTCTAAACTGATAAAAATTTGTGTTGTTTATTGATCTCTTCGATAGCTGATATTCATCCATCTGCACTCTCCCTTTCACTGATCTCCTTTTGCTTTCTTAAGGTTTAGATCATGCAACAAGTGTTATAAATTTCTACCCACCCCCCAAAGATGTGGTTCACAAGGGGTTTAAGATGCATATTTTCTAGCTTACACCTATTTGTGCACGAGGTGAATAAGTTATAGGGACAAATGTCATTTGTCAAACGCAGATATTTCAGTTCTTGTACTTATGGATTTGCTTTTGTTTATGCAAGACATTATTAAAAAGGCTTGTAATTTGTGCACTTATTGTGGACTCTATTCGAACTATTTATTTAAATAGATTGTGGCTGGAAGTCTAGGGATTCAGTTGGTGAGATACTATGGAATTTCTTGTGTATCTAAGTGGTTCTTAATGTCTTAAGTTTATTTGTAGTCTTGGGATTTAAGACAGTTGTCTTTGAAGTATATTTAATCTTGAAATTTGGATAAGTGATGAGATACTGTGGTATTTGCTTATATCAAAGAAAAGCTTTTTATGAATTTTGGCCTCTTATAATCTTATTGTTACCCTTTCTCTATTTTACATGCACATGGGCCCTTTGTGAGAAAATCAAACTTGAGAATCCTAGGACGCCATGCTTCCTTTTTGGACACTCAGTGGTTTTGAAGGTAACTCAATTTAGTCACTTTGAACAGGGTTTTCAAATGGGTCTTCATATTGGCCTATCCTCGATGCTGTATTAATTAAGTGTTGTTACATGCAACTTCTTATCCACACATTGGGCAAATGCTAGAAAGAATAATACTCACGTCACATGCTTTGTGCGTCAAGTCAACACATTCTGTAGTTGGGTAAGCTGATTTTAAGATGTTTGCAATCAATTACTACCTGAAAGAAAGGAATGGACCTCAACAGAGGTATTAGTATGGCAATTGACTATGTCTTGACAAGCTTGAAGAGTAGAGCATGGATGATCAGCACATCAAAAGGGATTGCTCAGGTTTGTTCTTTGCCATGAGGCCCATGATATTGATTTTCTTTGGCCAATTAAAGTTTGATATTGAGGGATTACAATATGAAATTAGCACCTTATCGGTTACTGAGATTTCCAATTTGATGTTGTTGTGAACTTGCGTTTCTATGTTATAGAGTTCCCATTTCCTATGGCTGACTGCAACAATTGGTGGTTGGTTTTCTGGTTTCATCTCTCCCAATTTGTCTACAGGTGCATGACCACCATTAATTGTTCTCGGTCACTCAATTTTGATTGAGAGTACCTACCAATGTGTTTTAATATTAGAGTTTTGGCGTCCTATTTTCTTATTGTTTTATTTTGTAGGAGGTAACAAATAAATTGAGTTGACAGTAGTGGAACATCAACGTGAAGACAAGATGATTCCAAGCTTAGGTGATATAGTAGCTTATAGCATGTTTACGCCTCTAGCTAAAAATAATCAGGCAATTGAGTGAAACTACAAGCAAACTGAAATCTACTGTTTTATAGGTTGCAATACTAGGGAGGGATATGGAAATTAGCAAAAATCTCTTGAACGAGTCACATGTACGACATATTCCATTTATTTTGTGCATTTCATGTGATTAGAAACAGATTTACTAAGCAACCTATTGTTGAGTTTCTTCTATATTAAACCTATCAAAGTGATTGTTGAATATGCATGTAATGTTGGATTTATAGTTTTAGTTACTATTTTAGTTTTCCACTCTTTTTTAGGTGCAATAGATGAGAACAAGAAATAGGCATATGTTTCTAATCACATGAAATGCACATGACTCAAATATACTTCCAGCCACTAGAGGTATTATAGGTTTTTTTTATCTATACAAGCAAATACCCATGTTATAGAGATGGTTCAAATTATTCTGGTTATTTTAAATTTGAGCCATCTAACAATTATTTCTCTTTGGTAAATACTTTCCAGGGTGAAGGCAATTCAACCATCAATTTTATTAAGGAAAAAAAATGCAGAGAACGTCGATCAAGCCCTTATGGAAAAACTCGCTCCAAAGACAAGGGTATTTTTACCAATTTTTTTGACATTTAATTTGAGAGTTCTTCCATGATTTATGCAAATCGTGTATAGTTAAATTAGTTTTGTTTGAGAAATGAGAATATTAATAAAAAAACTTCTATTGCGTTGCATTCGTTATAACTTATAAATGTTCTTCATATGATTGAGATGATACGGATATCAGCTGGTATATCATGTACTTGTGCAGTTATGTCGTGCAGATTCTAAGAGATGGGCAATGGAAAGAAGAGAAAGACGTGTGTTTACTTGTTCCCGGAGACATCATAAGCATCAAGCTTGGTGATATCATTCATGCATATGCTCACTTGCTCGAAGGAGATTCGCTTAAAATTGACCAAGCAAGTGTTGTGTTGGTAGTCTTAACTTGCTCAGAGTTATTGACAAGTGAATTGGCTGATGAAGGATTTTCCTCTACAATCTGCTCTTAGAGGAGAATCTCTATCGACAAGTATTGTTTTGGTCTCTTTTAAATTGTGATTATTATAGATTGTTATTTGTAATTCTATCACTTTCATATCTTATATACAGAGTCACATGTAATAAAATATTCACCGTGCACGGTCCTATAACTAGTATATAGATAGATAGATAGATTGGAAGTAGGAAGTAAAAAGGAAAGATATTATTGGTGGGCGGAGGCCTGTGGCCACCCACGGCGATTGCAATCGGACGGCTGGTAATTCATTCGTTATACCCATCCAACGGTGATTGCGAAGCTTTCAGTCTCCTTTAAGAATGTAACCCTCGCCCCGTTGTCGTACACTAGCACTCCTCTAACTCTTTGGGAGTTTCGCGATTCCTCTATCAAAAACCCTCTCCCCTCCTTCCTAGGGTTTTACATTTGCTCTCTCCCTCTCTCGCTCTTGTTGCAGCCCCTTCCATCCCTCCGCTTCTCCAGGTCATCTTCTCTCTATGTGCCATGCTATCTCTTCGATCTTCATCTGTCATGCGTGAATGTTCAATTTTGATGCTTTTGGATTTTCACCTCTTTTTCTCGGGTTTCCCTTTTCTCCCTTTTAGTTTGTTTGTTGATTTTTGTTCACCTTTTACTGTCGTCATCTCTAGTTTGAATTAATTCATACGATACGGCTTACTGTTTCTCTAGTATGTATTCGACTTCTGATTCCTGGCAACATTTAATCCGTGATTACTGATTGATCAATCGCTCGCTAAATCTGTTCCATTTCTTGTGAAGTGATTTTGTGTAAAAGGGGGTTAAGTGTTGCTTCAAGGACTGTTTCCGTTTCATTCCACCCGATTGTGAATCGGGAGTATGGATTAAAATTTATTCTTTTGAGGGGATTCTTGATTCCATTAGGGATGTATCTCTTGCAGAACCCTTTTTCCCCATGAAGATTTTTTTTTAACTTGATAGTTTTGAAATCATTTATTATTTTATTTTTGTACCCATTTGTTATAGGTTATTGCAATGGCTTTCTTGAGTAAGGTTGGAGGTATTTTAAGGCAGAGTGTGAGCAAGCAGGTTGACTCGCACTTGTCTTCATCTAGCCCTTCGATTTTCCAAGCTATAAGATGGATGTCATCCTCTAAAGTTTTCATCGGAGGTGATGTGCATATGCTCCTGTACTTTTTTTTTAATATCTATTGGATGGTCACCAATTGACTTCTTTTTTTGTTGTATTTGTGTTTTAACATTCTTTACTTAATGCAGGTCTCTCTTATAACACTGATGACACTAGCTTGGAAGAAGCCTTTGCTAAGTATGGGACTGTTATCGAAGGTACTATCCTCTTGTTGAGATTCTGTCAGATATTGTTAAGCATTCCGCCTTGGGAAAAATTTCCCTTGATACAGTTCGCCATTTTTAAAATGCTCAAATCCTAATAGTGTTAATGGTTAACCTATGCTAAAATTAGCGAATGGAATAGGGGAAGATAAACAAAATTTGTATGAACAATAAGAGAGGGATTATAATTTTGATCAATGAATCATAACTTAAACCTACGCTAGATTCACTCTCTTAATCCCTTAAAAAAATCAGATAGTTTATAAGTAATTTATTAATGATCATATAAATATAAAAAATATGAAAGTATAAACTGAAAATTCAAAGCAATGCCAAATGAGGTCTATTGCATCGTTTTCTATGAAGTCAGCCAAGTGGTAAACAAAGTGGTGCACCTCTGCCTAATGCAACTCTAGGGATCTTTTGCTTCCCATCTAGATCTTATCCTTTTTTCCACACATAACAAAAAAGTTGGTATTTGTCGAAGGGTTGTTTTTGCGATTGGAAGTCCTTTGTGTTTTAGCATTTATCATCTTTGTTAGTTATTTTTCTTGTACTTGTCTTTTTGTGAGATACGACATCTTGATGTGGTCATGTTTGACTCAGTTTTCCTTCTGAATATATACTTGCCCTTTTTCTCTGTAGGGTGTGATAATATGCTAATTCATTTTACTCGTGGATCTTGCAGCAAAAGTAATTGTGGACCGTGAAACAAATAGATCTAGGGGATTTGGTTTTGTTACCTATAGATCTAGTGAGGAGGCTTCCAGTGCTATCCAAGCTTTGGATCAGCAGGTAATTCAACTCTACTGATTAGTCAATTGAACAAAAAGTTTCATAATGTGCTCTCATCTACTGTAGGTTAGATTGTCAATTGATGATTGTAGCTAATTTCAGAATACTAAAGTTGAGTGCTTTTTGTATTGTTAGTTCTGCGTTTCCAATCTCATTGCACTTGAATCAAGTCACCTAGTAGCATCTTCTGGGTTTGTTGTTGATTCCACTCCTAAAAAGATAGTCAATTCATATTGTACATTGAACTGATTCCCTTTTTCAAATGAGCTAGTTGCTAGATACTAACAAGACTTGCTATATAATCTGGTTCTGGCTCTCAGGATTTGCTTTTTTTTCCCCCTTTTATTTCTGCTGTAAATCACATGTCCTTAAGAAGTTAAAATTCAGGAGCTATGGATTTTTTCAAGATGTAAATTAAATAATACTAGTTATTAGCTGATTGAAAAGTTTCTCTTAATTTGAAGAAAATAATGCCTATCTATGCTGAGCAATTAAGAAAATAATGCCTTGAGTCTGCTCTTTATATAGTTGGCATCACCTTCGGTCAAAATGAGGTCCAACTGATTTTGACTTTAGTGGAACATGAATGCCACTGTTCAAGGCTTCCAGCTTTTCTCCTAAAAAGCCTTGTTCTTGTGCAGTATTTTGTTATACAGTTCCTTTGTTTTAAAAAATATCTCTACTGATGAACTGGAATTGAGAAATCATATTGCAAGTGGGCTATCTTTATACTGACTTGTGTTAACCTAGAGTTTGTTGCTGGCTGATAATGTAGTTTCTTGGGATTGCAGGACTTGCATGGTCGTAGGGTACGAGTTGCTTATGCAACAGAGAGAAGTCGCTCTTCTGGATTTGGTGGCAGCTATGGGGCTGGTGGAGGCAGTGGTGGCTATGGTGGTGGAGGTGGCGGCTATGGTGGTGGGGGTGGCGGCTATGGTGGTGGAGGTGGCTATGGTGGGGGTTCTGCTGGTTATGGAGGTGCTGGTGGATATGGTGGAGACAGGGGAAACTATGGTGGTGATAGTGGCAGCGGTTATGGCACAGGAGGCTATGGAGGTTCTGGATTCAGCAGTCAAGGTGGAGATAACGGGTATGGCAGTGGGGGTGCAAATTATGGAGGTGGTAGCTTCAGCACCGGGGGTAACCCTGTTGCATACAATGCTGGTGGTTATGGTGGAGGAAGTGGTGGCAGTTATGGTGGTGCTGCTGGTGGTAGTGCCAACTTTGATGTCTCAGGTGGTACTGCTGGTGGTGCTAATTTTGATGTCTCAGGTGGTACTGCTGGTGGTGCTAATTTTGATGTCACAGGTGGGGCTGATGGGAATGTCACCAGTGGCACAGGCTTTGCTACCAGTGGATATGAAGGGGATTCAGGTTTAGGATACGGTGGTGGCAGTAGTGATCCAATCGGTACTGCTGCTACTAGTGGTTTGGAAGGCAGTGCTGGCAACTTTGAAGCAAATGAGCCATTGGATCGAGATGACAGGGACGAGGATGAGCCTGATGACTATGCCAAGAGGGCTTAACCATGAAGCGAATGTGTGGATTTGCGAGAATGAATAACCATTATAGACTACTGTTGTTTCCTGCAAGCCTTGTGGCCCTCCTGTGGACCGTATTGGATTTCTGTTCTGTTTGAACTTGATGTCATACAAGAGACCTATGCTGAATTATCGTTTATGTAGGCTTATTTGCAAATAAGATTTGACGTCTCTTGTAGTGCTTATTTGGATTTTTATTGGATTGTCTGAAGTCTTCCGTGGGACCAGGCAAGGAGTATGTGGATGATTTGATAACAACTTGCACCGATGAGACCCTATGAGCCTGTTTCTTAGGGTTTTGGGGTAGTTGTATACGAGGGGTAGGGGTGGTGAGACCTGGAGGGTTGTTAGGGACTTAACCCTTAGGGTCGAGTTATACACTCCGCCTAATTTTTGCCCTTAATTCTTCGAATTTCTCTTGATAATCCTCCAGTCGTCCTATGGACTGAGCTTAGAACAAATCCAAACTCGGTCTCAGAACTCAGACCAAGACATCTACTGAGACCGAGTTTCATGACCCAACCCATGTCAAAGAATGTCAAGTGAAGAAACATGATGATCCAAGCATTATCCCACGGTTGAGTTTCACTTGCCTAGATGGAGTTATTTCGCGTGCGAGTCGAGATGGTTTCAGAAAGCATATTTCGTTATTCGGAAATTTCACGAGGTACCCCTGAGGTATCGCAAAATTCACGCGGTGACCAATTCTTTTACCTCTTTCACGTGGTACCCCCGAGGTTTGAAATGTTTTCACCTCGTGTCCACTCTCTTAATTTTAACAGCCTCCGTTACTTTGAAATAAAAAAAAATTTAATTACTTCAACCATCGGGAGAAAGAACGCTCCACTCCACAAGGGAAACGTGAACAGCAGACGCGCACCCAGGCTGCTGGAGGGGGATCGCCGACGTTGGGGTTGTCGGTCGCTGGCATTGGGGTGCAGAGGGGGACTCGCCGGCGTCAGTGGTGGCGGACTCCGGGCGAACAAGGCGGGGGTGCTGCACAGTCAGACCTAGGCGAAGAGGGCGAGATTCCGACAGGTATGTCCAATTTCGAGCTTTTTCGACTATGTAGATGGTTAATGTTGCTCCTGCAAGGTTGCTTCTACACCAATGGCTCTCTAATTTTGCCCCTTCTTCGAATTTGTAGAAGAATTTAGTTGTTGTGTCATGTTAGGGTTTAGGGTTCTCGAATTTGTCGAATATATGAAATTAGTATCTCGAATCAAGTATTATGCACATGGATATCATTGATTCTGAAGTGGCTGAATTTTTACCAAAATTTGACTTAAATTCTGAAACGGTTCTTTATAAATGCTGTAAATGGGTGTTTTGAACAACTTCTAAATGCTGTTTTTGCTGTCGAAAGTGGCTGTTTTGCTGCTGTAAATGCTGTTTTTGATGCTGTGAATTGCTGGTTTTGCTGTCAAAAGTGGCAAATGTTGCTGTTTTTGCTGTAAAATGCTGTTAAATTGCTGTTTTTGCTGTAAAATGCTGTAAAATTGCTGCTGTAAATGTTGTTTTTGCTGTCAAAAGTGGTAAATGTTGCTGTTTTTGCTGTAAAATTGATGTTTTTGCTGTAAAATGCTGTTATTGCTGCTGTAAATGGTGTTTTTACTGTAAAAAATGTCTGTTTTTGCTGCTGTAAATGAGTGTTGTAAATGAGTGTTTTGGACAGCTGAAAATGCTGTTTTTGCTGTAAAAAATGGATGTTTTTGCTGCCATACATGAGTGCAAAGTGCTGCTGTAATTATAGATGACACAAAAGCTAGAGGCAAATAAAGTTAGAAGTAGATTGCATTATAGAATCACCGAATGTGTTGCTAACTAAATGCAACTAGAAGTCAGATACTTAGCAAATTGGTTTGGTGAAATCAGTTATTGATTATGAAATGGTGCTTTATTTGTGGTGAAATTGATCCATTCATGACAGTCAACTTGAGCAAGAGAATGAGTTATCTATGGTTAATAGAACATGATATTCATATGGTTCATATCGTCCCTTCTATTATGAACATGATATTCATATGGTTCATATCGACCCTTCTATTATGGACTCGAAACTTGTTAAAAAGTCTATTAGCTCAAACGGTAGAGCATGTGTTGATGCACAAGATGTGGGTTCGACTCCCACATAGACTAATACAATGATTTAGACTTGTTAAAGATCTACACTACAAAAGCTCTGTCAAAATTTTCAAAGCAAGAGGCTAATACAATGTATGTGTGGCTTATGTGAGATTCGAACTCACATCTTGTGCTGAGCACAATGCTCTACCGATTGAGCTAATAAGCCAAAATTTTCAAAGCAAGAGGCTAACTAAAAGTTCTATAGCAATACCGGCTGAAACTCAATGAAATTATAACAACTTACAGCAGCAACTTACAACATTTTCAAGCATATATAAGCTGAATTACAGCAGCATTTACAGATTTCACCTAACCAACTTGCTAATTTCACCAGCATTTACAGCAACTTACATCATCCTAAATCGACTGCTCAAAACCATGCTGAATTACAGCAGCATTTACAGCAGTATTTTCAAGCATATATAAGCTGTCAATTTCTTCTCACTCAGCTTTGCGACCTTCTCCTCTAGTGCACTCTGTTTTGTGTTGAATTCAAAATCAATGAAGAACCATTTCTGAACCATTTTAGAATCAATAAACCACCATTTCATTATCAATAAACCACCATTTCAGAATCAATGAAGAACCATTTGATATCCGGCAACATTTATAAAGAACCGTTTCAGAATTTAAGCCAAAATTTGATAAAAATTCAGCCATTTCAGAATCAATGATATCCATGTACATAATACTTGATTCGAGATACGGATTTCACCTAACCAACTTGCTAATTTCACCTAACCAATTTCCTAAATCAATAACTATCAATTTCTTCACAAATTCGGCAAATTCGATAACCCTAAGCCCTAACATGACACAACCACTAAAGTCTTCTACAAATTCGAAGAAGGGGCAAAATTAGAGAACCATTGGTGTAGAAGCAACCTTGCAGCAACAACATTAACCATCTATATAGTCGAAAAAGGCCGAAATTGGACATACCTGTCGGAATCTCGCCCTCTTCACTAGGTCCCCCTATTCGCCGAGGTCCGACTGTGCAGCAGCACCGCCTCGTTCGCCCGGAGTCCGCCACCACCATTGACGCCAGCGACGCCCTCCGCCTTCGTTGCGCCGCCCTCGTTCGCCCTTCCTCTGGTCGTTCTTCCTTCGAGTTGTGTTCGCCCTTCGACTTGTGTTCACCCAACTCCTGTTTCTAATTCTAATTCAATCGATTTTTTTATAAAACTTAACAGAACTGTTAACAAAAAGGGGAGAAGGGCACGGGGTGAAAGAATCCTAAAGCTCAGGGGTACCACGTGAAAGGCGTAAATCAATTGGTCACCGCGTGAATTAAGCGATACCTCGGGGGTACCTCGTGAAATTTCCGTTCGTTATTTTAATGTTATACGGAGTAATTTGTTTTGAGGATTATAATTAGCATCCATTCACATACTTTTGAAACCTTAATTGAAGCTTGCTGATGTTCAGGGAGAACTGAACTCTCTTTTCGTTTGATTAATCAATTGAAGCTTCAGGCTCAATATTTATGTGAGATTTTTTCTCTCTTATTGTTCTGGAGTAATTTAATCCTATATGTCGATTGTTTATTCTTGAATTTAGAGTTTGTTAGCCTAATCATCTAATACTTTCCTGAATCAGTCTATTGCTAGATCTAGGGAAATTCTAGTTGGATTACTTAGATTTGAGCAATGAATTGTAATTCTCTAGGGCTAGTTTATTACAAGATGATTGATTTACAATTGATTTATTTCTGGTTATTTAAATTCAACTTCAATTATTCTTATTGATTTCCTTTAGAGGCGGGCACAAATCCCGCAAATCTCGGGCCCGTCCCAGTCCCGGTGGAATTTGAAAAAAAAATAACGAATCCCGTCCCGGTGCTGTCCCGCAAAAATTATGCGGGACGGGACGAGGAGAAGCTTGAGGCTTACCTATTACATATCCTCAATTCATAGCTCATGATTATGCTACTACATACTCCCTTTGTTAATTAAAACTTGTCGTTTACTATTTATGCACGCTTTTTTAGAATGATAAAAACTACTCCCTCCGTTCTTTTATATTCGTCGTTTTGAGGTATTTTGCATTTATCAAAATATTTGTCACTACCCGTAGGTCCCACCATTCTGATTGGAATTAGTAATATGGAGTAGCACTGTACATCTCCATTTTTCAATTCCCCCAATTTCTTTTTTTTTTGGTTCTATCAATTCCCCCAATTTCTAACCTCTTCATCCCCATCAATCCCTCATCCTCATCCTTATTCAAGATCAGATTGGGTGGGTTACTGTTAAATTTTTCGCCATGGAGACTCGAATCGTTGATCACGTCCTACACACGAATCGCACGGGAGATTGAATCTACCCATCCTTACTTCCGAAACCCTAACCTTTATTTCTACACCTCCTTTCGAGACCCGAAGAAGAGAGATACCGAGGAATTAGAAGTTACCGAGGAATCCACCCATCCTAGTTCGTCTACATACTGCTGGAATAAAGAAGACGGTCCGCTCAAGGACATAAAAGATCCAAAGACATGCTTGTTGTCTTCCTTGTCGAGACTGCCTGGCTTCCCTGGAGGCTATCGACAAGTAATCATTGCGAATCTTGATGCAACAAATCAACAGGAATTGAGCCAGTGGCTTGGGATGTAGGCCACCGTATGATTTGAGTAAGTAATTGACTTAAAATCCCTCTTTTGTTAGATTTATTTCAACAAGTGATTTAATCTGTTTCTTATGGAGTTCTGTCATTTGTGTTCATGTTGTTGGGAACCGTTGGTGCATTTTACTGTTGCTTTTTTTTCCTAATTATGTTGTCACTTTGAACCAAATTTGTGTTTGTAGAGACAATGATTAGCAAAGACCATATTTTAGTTATATGGTATTATACCTGCTTCTTATGGATGTCTTTTGACTTTCATCTTGTTTAAAAGGCCATGTCAATGTTAATTGGAAGGGATAGGACAAATAGGAGTGACTCTGTTTTAGAACTAGCTAGGTAAATGTTTGCTTAGATTGCCTTATGCTTATAGGAGTTATAGGTTGTATATCACTAGTATTGCTTACACACATAATTAAGTGACCCAACTCCCAAATCCTTTTTCTAATAAGATTGGTAATATACTCCATAGTATGTCTAGCAGGGTTCACTCTATCAGTTAAGTGTATGGTATAAGTGAAGTTGCTCTGCGTAATTGCGTATTTTTAGTCATCTCTGTCTCAACCTTTTTACTACATTTGCTTGTCAATTTGTCATTAGATTTATGCTTCCCTTGAATCTTGATATATTCTGTGCATTCTTGCTTAGTTACTATTCTCCAAACCAAGTCCTCTATTTTGTGAAACTTGCCTTGATTTACACTGGGACATATTTCTGGGAGTAGCTTTTTAATGAAGCCATATTTGTTGCACAAAATCTTTTTTTCATGGTAATAGAGTAAGTGGATTTTTATTCAACCACTTGAACTTATAGCCTATTTGCTCAATCGGTAGAGCATTGTGCGTAGCACAACGATGTGGGTTCAAATCCCACATAGGCTTATGTCTATTGGTATAGCATTCATGCTCCTTTGTTATTTTGTTATTGACCTTTCACAATTTCTTTACTCTATTCTTGATTTTTCTCATTTTTTTTATTGCTCCATTACTGTTTGTTTCTGTTTTACTTTGCTGTCTGTTTGTTTTACTTTGCTGTCTGCAAGTAGTTTCATCCTTAAAGTGCTACTCCAACTTTTTCTGGGTTAGGAGCACTAAGTAATGCTTCTGCTTCACCATAAACCTCCTAATTTTATTCTTAACAAGAAGTTGATGATGGTGACTGAATGAAATCAGCATTGAACATTATTCAGAAATGGTGATTTGGTTGTTTTTCAGAAATTACCTTGGGCTGATTTTTTGGTAGACATGCATTTGTGGTGTAAAAGTATCCTACATATGTGGAAATCATGGAAGTATGTTTTCAGAAATCATCGAAGTATATTACAAATGCCAAAAGATTTCAAGTATTAATGCTAGTGCCAACAGATTACAAAGTACCATACTATGCCAACTAATACAAAATGCTAGTCAAGCTCTCATGTGAAATATATTACAAACATTACAAAATTGATAATATAAGCTAGGGTTTCAAGCTCTCATCTAAAATATATTACACACATTACAAAATTGATAATATAAGCTACGGTTTCATATATAACATGCTTTTTTTAAGTTACTGATTATAAAATGAACAACAAAATATACAATTTTTAACTACACAAGCCACATTATGCCAATATATTCATAATGCGATGAACTAGAGAATACTCACATGCCATTTGTTTAGGAAGACGACCCTCCTTCTCTAAAGTTTCCTTTTTATCATGTGGGATCTTATATTTGTTGGACCCTCCAACCTTCATGATCTCTATCATGCACGATTGTAGAGTCAAGAATACACGATTCACCATGGTTGTAGGATAGTCATCAAATGACTTTTGAACAGCATTTACAAGTTCTTCTATGCTCCTTGGACACTCCTTGTGTTGTAACGATTGGATGGCTCTAAAATAACCAAGATCTAAGACATTTAAATCTGGTGAGTTTGGTGGTTGACAAACTATTCGAATGTCAAATCCGTTCCTTGTGGCCGCTCTTTGAAATTCTTCATCACCGGGAGTAATATGGGTCCTTGCATTATCTTGCTGAATAAAGATAGGTTTTCTTGAGTCCTCCACTGGCCACTTAGCTTGAATTGCCGGTATAACTTTTTCGATCAAATAAGCTCTAATTGTCTCTTTTTTCACCGATGTCATAGGTTTCATCTCTAAAGTGCCCGCCTCTCTATTTCGACTTCGCCTTTGAGCTGCTTGTCTGGTGACAAACGGAAATACTCCTATTTTGCCAGAAAACACTTCATTTCCATTGTCATCAAATCTTGGTCGAGCCATAGCAACTAGGAACATCACTTTTCCAATGAAGTTCTTGCTTTGACATGTGCGCAGCGGCTCTTCTTCGTCATGATGTAAGTAAAAAGTTTCTGATTTTTTTGTCATGTAAAACCATTTCTCATCAATATGCACTACATTGTACATATCGACAAATTTAGGCTCATGATGGATACTGGTTGGCTCTAGCATGGATATGCAAAATTTCAATCGTGCCAACTTGTTTTCCTCTCGTAAAAGAGGTTTGATGGCATTTGAATGTCGACGAATGTCCCCTTCCTTTAAATGTCTGTGCAATGTTGAAGGAGAAATCCCCAATGCCAATGCAGCCGACTTTATAGTTGTGCGACGTTGTAAAGGAATGGCCTTCACTTGATCGATGCCAATACAAATTTTCTTTCTCCCACACCTTTTTGTTCTTCTATGTGACACGTCAACGAGTACGCCATGTGGAGTGTCTTTTGCCCGCTTCCAAATTCTTTGCACCGTTCTCAATGGAACAGAAAATATCTCAGAAACCTCTTTGATTGTAATACCGTGCTTTAACTTTCCGTCTACACTTCTTGCTAACAAAGCATTATAAATTTTCCATCGATCTTCATTTGAGATGAACTTGTTTCTTCTAGGAGCTCGATGTTGTTGGGAAGACATGCCTAAAAATCAATATACAGTACAAAGCAATTACCTACTGTAAATAATTGGATTAATCATTGATTGAATTTTAACATATTTATGCAGTTCATGCCATGTTTACCTGAATTCAAAGTTTCAAAGTCATCAACGTTGGAATCAAAATTGGAATTGCCATTAGGATCGTCATCTTCTTGCAATTGAGATCCATTAACTCCCAACAATGGAGCTTCAAACTCCTCATTTGGATCAACATTTAGATCAATGGCTAACATTTCTCTAGAAGACAATCGAATCATCATCGATATTGCATTGTCACCCTCCCTTTCTGCGTATGCCTCGCCATAATCTCCTTCTGCATTGACAGCGGAATCGACATCGATATCTTCCTGAAATTGAGGCACTTGAACATCTAACAACGAAGCTTCAAACTCCTCATTTGGATGTTGATTTAGGTCGATGGGTAAGAGTTCTATAGAAGACGATCGGATCCCCGTTGTTATTGCATCTTCACCCTCCCTTTGCACATGTGCATCTCCAGCCTCTTCTCCACCAGCGACATCGCCAACATCGACATCGTTGTCACTCGGCGGAATATTATTTAGATCAAATAAATAATCTCTGTGGGTTTTCATAGTTGGAACTTTTTTTGTCTTCTGAACCTCCATTGTTAAGCCCTCTTTCCCTCTCTTTGTAGAAATGTAGATATACACTTAATTCAAATTTGATTTCAGCTAGAACTTTCTGTAATCATAGTCTCCCTTGTAATTTCAAAATTTGGCGGTATGATTTGGAAGCTGCAGAGACGGAGTATATACTTAGTATCCAATATTAATGTTTTCTTAATTAGCGTGCCTAACCTCAAAACGACGAATATAAAAGAACGGAGGGAGTATATGAAATATTAACATTTTTTTAAATTTGTTTTTATAAATTTATAATTAATAGTAACAAGTATGAAATTATTTAAAAAATATGTCAAAAAAGTTAATATTTTATACAGTTTTTAACACCTCAAAAAAACGTGCGTGAATAGTAAAACGTCAAGTTTTAATTAACAGAGAGAGTATATTCCAAGTAACTTGGGATTAATTAGTAAAACACGATGTGATCTCTACATACACAAACACCTAGCCACCACTGCATCTTCCTCTCCATCTTAATCACAAAACACCTAATTGAATTGATAGGTAGTCTTTCAAACCTAAACAAATCTAGACAAAGCTTCAAGCAAACAATAACTCAGAAGCAACATGAAGTGTCCCCAACTCCTCACCAAAATCAAGGTATTTGGTTCAGCACTACTGGATCCATGTTAATATACAAAAAAGAAACCCTGCCAACAAAAGTTCCATATAGCAAAGTGCAGCATCCTCAGCAGGCATGACGCCAAGCCACCGTCTTTCTAATAATACTCATTATCAAATAACTAGGAGACAAAAGAAAGAGTTTTTTAAAAGGAAGAAAAATAAAACCCTAACAAGAACCTAGTGCAAAGGTTTTTTTTGGCATTCACTTCACATGTGCAAGTTGTTCTTCAGCAATGCCATGACATGATCTGCTGCATTCTTTGCTCTCCACCGTCTCAAAGGGCCTTCTTCAGTTCCATAGATGCAGCAGCAACCCAGCTAGGACTGAGCACAGGGTGACGGAAGTGATGTCGTGTCTTGTCATCCCAGCTTTGCTGTCATCCATGCCTGTGGGGGCGAGGCCAGTTCCAACCCCACCTAGGATCCCTGTGGAAGGAGTGATCCCTGTGGGAGTGGCGGTGTAGGGGGAGGAAGTTGTCGGGGTTGTGCCGGAGACGGGAGTGGTGCCCACTGGAGTGGTGCCGACTGGAGTTGTGCCCGTGGGAGTAGTCGAAGGAACCGTTGTTGTGGGCGTCGTGCTGGTGGAGCTGGCCGTACTTTGTTTAGAAAGAGAAGAGCACAACGGATCAGATAATTGTGAAAATCATCATCTAATTCACAAACAAAGATACGACATCGAATCCATATTTGATCACAGTAGATTTACTGATTAGAATTACAAGTTATACATATGGTATCTTGAATAAGTTACAAGCTAAGCCCTATCAATCATTTTCCTAATCCTAAAAAAAAGATGCAGACAGGAAATAACCTACTCTTGTCACACTTTTGTTATTTGAATTCATATCTTGCTAGCTCCTACACCAAGTTACAGTTCCAATCGATGTAAAACTTGTTTACAAGGGGAAAGCTTCAAATTAAACTCGCCAGTAAACTACTAAAGAACTTGTAACGAAAGAGCATAACGGATGTCGGATGATGGGCACTCGGTTCATGATCTCTTAATTTATTCCCTTTGTAATGATCTTGTAACAAAAGTGATTTTACTGTTTTGACAGTTGAAACAATCTTGACCCTTGGTTCATGATCTCTTATAGTATTCCCCTTGTAACGGTTAGGGAAAAAAGCAAACAACCTTAAGGAAAAGCACGGTACACGACTGTGACCATAGATGAAAAGCAAGGCCAGCTGGTGACTTGACAATGTGATCATACAATGACCATTATGAGTACAATATGACAAAAAGGAATCCTGGCGATTGCCTAATTGCATGTGAAAGGAGGAATAAAAGGAGGGGTTTTATAATTGAGATCTTGGCGAGTATATAGTCAGTCAAATATATATCATAATGATAGGGGTCATAGCTTAATAAAAACAACAGGGTGAAAAGGAACAGTTTCTGAAAGCAAAAGATGCCCATCTCCACCAAGACAAGATGCCAGTGAAAAAAAAAGGCAGGGACTTTAGACAAAGGCAGCACAACATAACATAGAAAGTTGGGACTCTATTCAAAATATAATACTCCATATTATGCTACTTAAGGGTGGTTTTATTATAATTATAACAAAAATAATAGACTACGAAAGCATCTCAATATCCTTTCAAACACGGATTCGATTTCGCCAGAGTTGCCAATTTGGATGGCTATAATTATAACAATAATTGCAACATGCATTGCGGAAACCTTTCTGCTTCCATCAGGTTAAAGAATTGTAGATAAATCTCACACCACAAATACAAGATTCTTATGCAGTCAGTCACCAAGAAGGAACCCATCTATCAGAATGCATAGCCAGTAAATGAGGACAATGCCCCTACAAATAACCCCAATAAGCAACCAAAAACATTTCGAAATCACCAATCAGTCTCACCAGATAAAAACAATGAACTAGTGCAAACAGATTTATCAGGTTAAATTAAACTAAAAAGAAAGGGTTTCCCCTGTTGTCAAGATCAATCAAATCAGAAGAGCATAAAGGAAAACAGGGTGGGAGAGTCAGAGAGTAGAGATAGACAGACAAGAAGAATATCAATTACCTTGCACTAGCTGGAAAAGAACAACCAGTAACACCTGTTTACCAATCCAAAACACAAGCCCCCATCAGACAGTGATATTAATTATTACCCAAAATAAATAAATACCAAAAAAACTGCTGAAGAATGAAAGAAGAAGAAGAAGAGATGATTACTGGGGTCAGTGGTAGTGATATAGGCAGTGCTACTGAAGTCACAGGTAGCACCGCCTTGGTTCATCTTCTGGTAGTAGCTGTTAACAGCATATGAGCAATGGGCTTTAACAGTGTTTGGATTGTAACAAGCGCCAGTTGCCTTGATAGGGTTGCAATCTGCACCATGCCCACACGCATAATCTAGACTCTTCTGGAGAACTGCATCTGGCCCATCTTTGCACACACACCATGTCCCACCTTTACATTACAGACAAACATCCACAATTTGTCAGTAGATTTTACTTCCTTCGTTTTTTTTTATTTATTTTAAAAAAATTACAAATAAACAATTAGAGGGTATCTACTATCTAACAAGGGTAGTTGATCTTGAGATTAAGTTTTAGGGTTTCTTGCACTTCTTGGCAACTTTGATATGGGTACTAGGAAAACAAACAAACAATAAGAAAAAGGAAGACAAGATAAACAGAAAAGGCAGGGGAAATTTCCCCTTTTTCCGCTTTCTTTCCATAGTAGGATAAATACCAAGGAAATGAAAATTAATACTTAAAAGTAACATGCCACTTAAATAACAGTTGAATGGAGATCTATAACTAATTGAATTAAAATCCTCATTGCTTCATTCCTCCTTTGTAAACAGAAAAATCCAATACATTTAACTGAAATTAATTTTTTTTAGAATTTTTTTTATATTAATTAATGTATCTAATGTCCAGGTTTTCCTATTCTTATGTACAGTTTTGGCTCTTTAGAAAGCATGTTCTTGCTAAATAATCTTCAAATAATAATAACAATAACAATAACAACAACAATAATTATATAATAGGAAATGTATAGATTTGGACTTTATGCCAAAAAAATAAAATCTGTATTTTTCTAAAATTAATTAACCAAATGGAACCGCCAGCAGAAAGAGGGGAAAATAATTGCTTGCTTAAAAAAAGAGGCAAGAACAGTTTATACACACTGGGGGGGAAATGTGAAGGAACGGAGAAATATAAAGAAGAGAATATTAAAATAAAAGGCAAAACTTTCTGATCTGAAAGAAGAAAAGAAATGGCAACAAGAACAGAGATTTGAAAGACAACCACCTACAGAAAATGAAATACTTGGATGTAAATGAATTTTTTTTTCAAAAGAAAATAAAAATAAAAGAGAAGATAACAAAGCAAGAGTGCCGCTTACTTGAGTGACCGACAGCCATAGCAAAGACCAAGATGGAACCAAAGAGTAGAGCTTGAAGAAAGGAGGCCATTTTGGGAGGCTCGAAACGGCGTCTTACTTGGCTGAGTGAACTGTGTCCGGCCGTCCGCTCAGAACTTTGTAGAGAGAGAGAGAGAGAGAGAGAGAGCAGCTGCTTGAGCGAGTAGAAAGAAGTGGGAGTGTGTGTGAATATGGCCAACAAAACAACGGAGAATTTCTGAAACCCTCTTTTAAATATGCAAATTCCCTTTGTTTTCTTTTAATATAAATAAATAAATAAAAAGAAGGTGGTGGGTGCATATAGCGTGGTCCCTACATATTTTCAGTGTGCAATTTTATTTTTATTTTTATTTTTTGAAACTGGAAAATTTTGGTTGAGTGGAGGCCACTTTAGTTAAGAGTATCCTCAACAAGTTCTTGGTCATCTGGAATAGACGGACTCGAGAATGCATGACTGATCCACGTCGGAGGATCAACAGCCCGATTGGTTTTCCTATAAATGTGACGAATTTAGACGAATGCGAAGCTACGGAGGGAGATAGAGACGTCAGACATAATCATTTCTCCAAAGTCCTTTAAGAGAGTTAATAATAGTGAGATTGTCAGTAAATGGCTAAATTTTAAGTTTCAGGCGGATTGGATACCTTTCCATAGTGCAAAACCTTCAACACCAATAACCGAGTTGGGGGGAGAATCTAGCCCCAAAGCTAAGAGGGCATCCCAAATGATCACGGATAATAAATCTGAAGCTACCTTTGTTTGACACTTAATAAGCCCCATCAAAATTGAGCTTGTGATAGTTAAGGGGTGGTTTAGACCATTTAGTTTTGGGTCTATGCTTTGTCTGTTGGCCGCCTTTTTCTTGGGGCGGTGTATAATCGTCCATTAACCTAGCAATCTTCTAGTTGTAAATTTGTTCTGTTGTATAAGTGGTTATTGCTCTTGGGTTGAGTCAAATGTTGTCGAAAAGAGCTTTATTTCTGAAGTACCAAACGCACCACCATATAGTGGCAAGTTTGGTAAAGTTTTGTTTTCATGTGTCCTTCTTGATGTTGTTTAAGAGTTCTTTGATGGGATGCGATTGAGTATGATCGATATGGATGTATTTTGGTTGTTAATTTAGGATCCATCAATTGGACGAATGTTTTGGTAATAGGGCAATTGAAGAGAAGATGTGGCATATCTTCAAAGCAAGAGTCACGGAGAGGGTGGTTTGTAGGAATACCCACCCCCCCCCCCCCCAGCAAGCTTGACCGAAGTTAGGATACCATTTTTAGAGATGTGCCAAAGGAACTCCTTAATTTTAGGAAGCGTTTCTAGATGCCAAATCCAACTCAGATCCGATTTGGTGTGCTGTTTTGCGTCATAAAGCATATTAGTGGCAGACTTAGTGAAGAACTAACCATTCTTACTCCATTTCCAGTAGAATCTATCTTGATCAATGTTTCTTGGGATTGGTGTTAGGAGGATTGAGTTGATAGTATTTTGTCAAGTTGGTTTTGAAGAATCTCTTGAATCTTGTGTGTATTCTTGGTTTTATTGCTTTGAATGAAGTCGTTCACTTTAATGGAGGGATCGATCTTGTTAATGTCAACAACAACGTTGATGAGTGCAGAATCCCCTAACCAAAGATCGCTCTAGAAATTTATGTTATTTCCATTACCAATAGACCATCAGATGCCTTTTTTAAGATAGGGATGAGATTTGATAGTTTCGACCATTGTCAGGAGGAGTTACATTTTCATTTATAGTGAAGAATGTGTTGTTGTTTAAGGTATTTTTGCGTGATGATCATAACCCATGGAATGGTTGGTTCGGATAGGATTTTCCAAATCAGCTTGAGTTGGAGGGTGGTATTCATGTCTTCGGAACTTCGAAGCCCAAGACCACCATTATGCCTGGATTTACACACTTCAAACCAACTGATCAAAGGTTTATGCCTCGATTCTTTGTTCAAGAGGAAATTTCTATTAATTATGTCCAGTTCAGTGTGGATTGATGTTGGGAGCAAGAAACACTGCATTAGATGTAAAGGTTTTTGTTCGTAGGGGGAGGTGATTCGCTTAAACAAAATATCAAATAAATATCACAACTAAGCCAACTCCCTGTTCAAGCAAATAAAATACAAGAATCCCTCCCGATGTAGTGGTAGGGTAATTCAGGATCGAATCCACGAGGAGGTATGTCAGCGCTTCCTTAGTTGCAATCACGATCAAGCTTTCGACTCCAGGAGACACTTGATATCGAGGTATCTGGTCGATATCGACCTCAGTTCTGGTCAATTTCCAATGGTTTCCTGCAAAAGACAAAAGTAAAGCAGTCGACGTCGAGATAGACCTCGATATCGATGTTAGTGCTCGATATCGACCTTGCTAGTCCATTTCGATGTTTGTAACAGAAACTGTAATATGAACCTAATGTGTTGGAAAAGAAGTCCGAAGAACGTAGAATGGTGATGGAAAGATGGACAGAAATTAAAAAAAAAATCAAACTTTTTATCAAATTCAATTAACTAAAAGCTTCCAAGGTCGGGGATTCAGGCCGCAATGATATTCATGCAAGTATGATGCTAAAGTCATGAAATTTAATGTCTTTCCGTCAAATAACTTTCGTTATCAACTTTTAGGTGATTAGAGGCTCTCGCATAAAACCTAAGAGTTACTATCCAATTCATGAGCAATCCAAATTCACAATATGCTTGGCTTTCGCTTCAATAATGCAAAGAATGAATCTCCTCAACTTTCGCAAAGGATCATGCATAGGATAGAAGACGGAATCGCATAAAATCATACATTTGATGCACTTACCCTACATTGCTATCGTCGGGCTCACCCTGACCCTAAAAGTGGGTTGACTACTCGCGCCTCATCGTTGAACTCATCATCATAATGGAAAAGAAACTACTTTGTATTGCAAAGAAAGAAAGTACACCGAACAAAGCCACTCCGCTCTCGCTTCACCAACCCCACTCGGCCTTTTCTCTCTCTCTAACTCGCTACTACTCAATGTAAAACTGAAATTCTGTGTGCTTAAGGTGGCGATGGTGTGAACAATGGAGCAAAAATCAATCCTTAATCTTAGAATTGGATGAATGAAAAAATGAGTTTTTTTTACAATTTAATACTCCCTCCATTTTGAAATATAAGTCCATTGACTTTTTGCACGCTTTTTAAGGAGTTAAAACTATATAAAATAATATTTTTATTAGTTTTTTTACATAATTATATACTTATTAGTAATATATATAAGACTATGTAAAAAATTAATAAAAAAATATTATTTTATACAGTTTTTAATTCCTTAAAAGCGTGCAAAAAGTCAATAGACTTATATTACAAAACGGAGGGAGTAGAATTTTTTGTATCAATAGTTATTCAAATGTCTTTCAAATAGCCTCACTAAAAAAAATCTACATCATACAAATTATCATAACACTTTCCAATTTTGAATAAATAATAAAAATAATATCTTAGCAAGTGACATAAATGAACTCCTTATAAACTAAAATAACACGAGCCTTGTTTTTGTTTTTTAATGTCAATAAAATATATAAAATATCAACCTATTCTAAAAAATCAATTCTTTAAAACTTTATAATTCTAAAATTACTCTTCAGTTGATCTCAATATTGTAATTTACGATCCAAAATTTTACACTACGTTTAAGCCCTTGTTTCTCTTTCATATACTTAGCACAGCGACAATATAATGACAAATAAGATCGCATAGTCGCATACCTCAGTTATCATGCTGATCTAGTCGATCTAAATCTAAAACCATCCAAATTTACTCGATCTCATCCGACAAGATGTAAAAAATTGCTAACTGAAATTTTTTCTTATTAAAAAAAATTATGAATCAAAATTACAAGGAGTAGGTGTCCGCGCGCGCGACTCCCACTAGTAAAGATAAACGCTATAAGTGGTTAGTTTATCTGGTTTTTCACTCGATAATCCAACCCTAATACTTATAAAACCAGAAGCAAAGTATTTGTTAAAAATTGAGCCACGTGTCTCCATTTTACAAAATTAAGAAATCACTCTCTTCCTTATTCAGTCCCCTTCTCAAAACTGCTTCTTTTTCTACCTAATCTTTGATCTCTCTTCTCCGCTTCAACTGCCTCCCAAGTCCAAATTATCTTCTTCATTGTGGGGTTGTCGTTGCTGGAGACGAGCGCAGTCGGTCGGAGTCGGGAGGGCAATTGGCGGGCAGCGGCG
The DNA here is from genome assembly GCA_963922045.1 of Persicaria maculosa. NCBI lineage: Eukaryota > Viridiplantae > Streptophyta > Magnoliopsida > Caryophyllales > Polygonaceae > Persicaria > Persicaria maculosa. The sequence goes on along the minus strand of OY998261.1, from coordinate 55,800,727 downwards.
TAGTCGACGATGACGGGAGGCAGCACAAGGTAATCTCTCTTTCTCTTTTTGGTTACTGCCGAGTTTCGGGAGGCTGGCTTATGCCGATATTCTGAGGCCGAGGAGGAGTTTGAGGCAGCTATGTTTCCTGGCCACATCACTACCTTATGGCTCTGGATTGCTTTGAGACAGATCGAGACAAGTGAAACTCACAGTAGGTATGCATCCTTAACGCCCTCTTTTTTTTTTGTCTTTGATCTAGGTTTTAGAAATAACTGGAAAATTCGTCAAGAGAGGTATTCACCTTATTCCATTTTCAGTTTTCAGTTTTGTCAAAATTTACTTCTTTCAATTTCACGAATTCTGACTCAATTTGTTGGTTAGATTGAATGTGGTATTTGAGTTCAATCCGAGGTTGATAATTTTGGCTCAATTCGGACTCAATTAGGGGTTAGGGGTTTCAATTTCAAGAAGTTACATGTATTTGATTACATATAAAGATTAGACGAATAAAAGCTCCTGACATTTATGGTTTTGAAATACCATTTAGTCATGCACTCTACCTGTTTGATGAAATGTCATAGAGAGAATCATGAGTAAAGAAAAATATCAGTGGTTCCCGAAATCAATTTGTCTGAATTTATGGTTTTACTGGTGTATTTAGTAAATGGTATTACACTTATGAAATCTCAAAATTACACCTATGAAATCTCAAAATTGATTGTATTTCATCATTCAAACCTAAACTAAGATATTTTGTGTGGTGCGTCAAGCATGGATTCAACTTGGTTCTACTGATTTAATCAGGATGCAGGTGCTCTTTCTTTCTCTTTAGTCTCTTCAATATTTCAATTGTAAACCCTAATCTGATTCCTACAAATTTGTTTCTCGCTCTATAATTGATTACAAATTCCAGTGAGAATAGGTGTAAATTGGTAGATAGCACATCAATTATCTTAAACACAATCAATTTTTGTTTCCAATTTGAGCGCAATTTAGAGACAAATATGTGATTATCCAAATGCACTAATATTCGACAAAAAATTAGAAAGCAACTGAGGTACTTTATGTCGAATGATTACAGATGTGAGATGTCAAAGCTACTCAATCATGAATTGGCTCTCTCTGGTAAAATTTCTTATGGCCACTTCAACAAGATGTTCCATTTGAAAGGTTGCTGGCATAAGGATGCAGCTGTCACCAAAGATATGACAGTAGACAGATGGTGGATAAGCTTGTATACCGCCGAGCTCGCTAAGTCTCAGGTTAAGCTTAAGGATGAGGTCAAGCACGAAGTGCTTTCTTCATGGGACCCTGCTGCATTAGCCTGGTATGGTTGCTTTCCCCTCATTCTTATTCATGCACTATAAGATCTTTTGCTTCTTCTTTTTAATGTTTGAGAGGTTGTTTCCATCGTGATTCGTCGAATTCAATTGCTGAAATTGTGAATGCATGAAGTATTCAATGACAGGACAAATGATACTGAATAAATTAGCTGATGAGAGTTTTTCTCAACACACAAAAGATAACTTTATGCAAAACTTCACAAGAAAGTACAAGGTATCGATATCCCAAAAATTGTAACAATGCATCTGTTTGTTGGCCTTCTCTCCCTCTCTCTTACTAGAGTGTATATCAAAAGAATATGATAAATTATACGGAATATATAATATGTCCTATCATAATAGCTCATGTGAATTTTGGAATGCATTGAAAATGCTCAACCCAAATTGAGGGTGATGTCAGAAGGAACCTCACTCTTTTTATGTTTTAGGACAAAAGAGGTAGTTTAGTGATGTACCAAAACAAAATGGAGTTGTTTGTACTGCTGTAAAATAGCAACTTGGTGATACTATGACAGTTGAAAGGGGACCAAATGCAGCTACTGCAAAACTGGAGAATGAGGCTGAAAGTGCTTAAGAAAACATGCACAAATCTGAGCAACAAGAAGAAAATGAAGTAGGCGACACTCGCACATTAGGTATGTACTCAGTGCAGATCTTTATGGTTTCTTTTAAGTATTTAAACTTTATTTTAGTTTGATTTAAAGTTTTATGGTTTGTACGATGTCGCTCTTTGGATTAACATGGTGATTGCGATTTAGAGTTTAGATTTCTATTCAGGTAGTTATGGATTGAAGTTTTATGGCTTCACAGTCATACGTGCTTATTATACTTTCCATTAATTTGTCAATTTTATTTGTGTTTCATAGTCATAATATGAAAATGACCATGATTAATATTATAATTAGATTAATAACAAACTTTAAAAAAGTTTGTAGATAATTTCACTGGGTTATCATGAAATACAACACGATTGTGATGGGCAGGTGGGTGGTCAAGAAATTCAACTGCTTTAGCAAATTACTTCCCTCTCAACTCCCCCTCCACATATCCTTCTGGTTTCTCCTTGCTCCACTGGTTTCTATTATCCTCAAATAAGGTATTCTTCTAATTTGTTTTATCTTAAATGGGGGATAAAAAAGCGGGCTGGTAAGGTTTTGATTTTTCTGAATAGTGTGTTTTGCAATTGAATTATTTCAAACAAAATACTCTTTTTTGATGAAATTAAAGTATTTATGAGTTTTTTATATTCAAAGATAATTTCAAAAGAGGCATACCCACTATAGTTGTAGAGCATAATCTTGATTGGATGAGTAGTGTCAATCTATTTTTACATGTGCTTTATCGTTTTTTGAGTGTGAATTATACTTGCAAGAGATACCACAAGTTCTAAAGGATACTTTGCTTCTACCAACTCTTACTAAGCTTAGATTATAAGTTCTTGAATTAGTTGAATATATAAGTTGCCTTTGTGTGTTGCCTTTTATGATACAACCTGGGCAAGTGAGCAAACTTTTTGTCCTTTCTTCTATTTTATCATTTTTAAAACAACCTATTTTCACCTAAAACAACATCTTCTCTTAGCTCCTTGGTTGCTCAATAGCAGATGCAAGACAATATAATGATTACTGTTTCTGGTAAAAAAAAGAAAAAAATCCTTATGAGATCGGTGTCATTAATTGTTGTATAGTTTCATTGATTATAAGCATGAAATGATGGCATATATTCTCTATAGTTATCTATCTGCCTTAATTGGTTCAAGTTTTCAATTGTCACCGAATACTTAAGCATCTATAATCATTTATTTGGAATTGAAGATAGTATCGTGTTCTAATTGAAAATAGTACTCTATATCCTAGCTTCTATATAATCCTAGACATTTCCTAATTATTTTGTTTACTTTAGGCCATTGCAATGGTTGAAGGTTATAAAGACGAAGGGGAACGAGAATTATAGCCCTTATGGACTATATCGGATGATCCAAGTCAGACACCGACGTCTCATACCGTGTGCTTTTTGAGGACCAGGAAACCTTGCTGATGGACAATTTTTTTTTTAATCTTCTAGCTAGAATCATTTTTCAAGGAGTTGGAAGATGTTAGTTTCTTTATCAGAACCATTCGTTTGTAACTTTGTATAGCTCCAAATAGTATATTTGGTTCATTATAGCTAAGATGAATTGTCTTTATTAATTGCCCCTCTTTTTTGAATGTGCATGAACTAAATAATGCAATCCAGTCATGTACCAGAAACGTGTTGATCAAATGTGGTTGCTATACCATCAATGAAAGACAAATACCATATTTCATTGATGATTTATAAGAATCTATTTACTTTGAAGAGTGCTAGCACCATGAAAGTTTGTACGAATACGAAGAGATTAGTGAGCCAAGCTTTCATACTTTTGGGAATAGTGTGTGATTGGCAAGGGAAACAATCCCGTTTTCTCAAAATTGTGTAAAATTGTTGTAGAGTAGCAATCAAAACAAGCCCAAACTTTGTTATTTAGCTTTGACCAAACTTTTTTTCTATTCTTTCCCCATGGTCATTTGGCTAATCACACTTCAACACTAATTAAAAAAATCGAAGGTCAGATGGGAAAAATTTACAACTCAACTTTAACTCCAATTCCAACTTAAAAACAATAACATACTCAGGGGCGACACCAAGGTGGGGCGCGCATAGGCGGCCGCCCCACCCTTCGACCCAGGAGCCTCCGGAGTTTAGAAAAAAAGATAATTTATTTATATATATGGTATTTTTATAATAAGTAAAATTAGAATGGATATTGAATCAGTTAGCCCACTTAGTTCAGTTGGTAAATGAGAAGGAGAGGAAATTAAATGATACCAAAAGGCCTGGGTTCGATTCTCCACTGCTCCCCTTTTATTTCTTGTTTGAATTTTTCCCCCCACTTTTTTTCCCTGCTTTTGTTATCCTTTTCTTTATTTCAATTTGTTTTTTATCTTATTAATTATGACGATGGTAAATAATTTATTTATATTAAAAAAATTAATTATATCTTTTTATTTAGCATATCTTGGATGTTTTAGTTAGCCCACTTAGTTCAGTTGGTAAATGAGAAGGAGAGGAAATTAAATGATACCAAAAGGCCTGGGTTCGATTCTCCACTGCTCCCCTTTTATTTCTTGTTTGAATTTTTCCCCCCACTTTTTTTCCCTGCTTTTGTTATCCTTTTCTTTATTTCAATTTATTTTTTTATCTTATTAATTATGACGATGGTAAATAATTTATTTATATTAAAAAAATCAATTATATCTTTTTATTTAGCATATCTTGGATGTTTTAGTTTTTCCTAAAAGACTCAATTATAGGATGATGACATTTCAAATTATTTTTCTCAACTTTAGTAATATATAAGATTTCATAAATATTTTATACTTTTAAAAAAATAAAACATTCAAAATTTCAACATCCTATTAAACAAATTAAATTTACTTAAAATTAATTAGAACCCATAAAATAGGCGAATTAAAAAAATTATAATGAAAAGAGACTTATAATTCATTGAAACCTTTGTAGAAAAAAATATTTCAAATTGTATAATGATCTATAATATTTGTACTATATCATATGACATAAATATAAACTTTTTATTGTAAAAAATCTCTACAATGAACTTTATAGCCGGAAATATTTTAAAGTTATGAAAACTAATTTAATGTTGTAAGAATTCGAATACCCTTACATACATAATAATATTAGTTTGTATAAGAATTCAAGTGCCCTTTTGTACATAATAGTATTCATTTGTAAGAATGACTATAATACCATAGGCCTCATTTTAATAATTGTACATGGCCTCCAAAATTGATTGAACGACCCTGCAAATCTTAAGTCTGTAATTCTGCCCCACCTTTCAGAGAGTCCTGCGGCCGCCACTGAACATACTCTAATTCTTTTTAATTAATCTTACTAATATATGTTACATCTGAGGAAGTTTTTACAATTTTTACTTTTATTTTCTATTTGTTAATGGTTAACCTTTACATCTTTTTTATAAGGGTGTTGCTATATACACCACAAATCCAAGATTAAAAATGCACGTCCTTAAGGACGTGCAAGCCTTGTGACTAATTAACATTTAAAAAAAATTAATTAACCCCTTTTAACCATGCACGTCCTTAAGGACGTGCATGATTTAGGGTGTATATAGCAAGGGCGTTTTATAACTACACTACAAATATGTAGAGTGTCCTATTTACTTCTGAAATGTGATTGGCCTCCACGTTGAAGAAGAAAAAGATGACTAAAAGATACGTAGCACCAAAACAAACAAGAGACCTGAAAATTGCTAAAGGAATATGTATTATTTTAACATCATGAAATTAATAAATTTTAAATAAACATAGGTAAATACGGTGAATAGCTCAAGAAAATTATTTTTCATTTATTCCAAAATTCTAGGCCATTACAAATGGCGGCGGTGGACAATGGTGGTTATGGTGCAGATGGAGATCGATCAGCCAAGTCTTCAATTTCACGGATAGCAAACCCGGGTTATGGTGCAGATGGAGATCAGCCAAGTCTTCAATTTCACAGATAGCAAACCCGAACAAGGTTCGGGAAAAGAACTAGTTCAATTCAAAAGCATAAAATTTAAAACTTCTGTCACGGTTCCTGAAATTTCATCGATTTAAGGCCGTGTTTGGTAGTAGGTGGAGGTTTTGGGGTTGGAGATTATGAAGTTGGAGGTGTGGAAGGTGAAGTTTATTTTTTTTAAAACGGAAATTTTACGAGGTACCCCTGAGGTATGACTTAATTCACGCGGTGTACAACTGTTTTACCCATTTCACGTGGTACCCCTGGGGTTATAATTTTTTTCGTCTCATGCCCTTAACCAAGGTTTTTTAACGGATCCGTTAGTTTGTATTAAAAAAAAGGAAATTCATTAGAATTGAAAAAAAGGGAATGAAGACGGAAGAAGCAGATCGATGCGAAGAGGGAGACCTGACGAAGAGGGTGACCTGGTGAAGGGGTGACACACCCCGGCAAGGAGGCATAGCGGTTGTTCGCCGGTGCCGGCGCTGGTGCTGGCGAGAGACTCGGAACGAGGTGGTCCATTGGCTTCCCGACAGATGAGGTATGTCTTCTCTCCAAATTTGCCTCTTTTGAAAAATTAGGGTTTAGTACACGGTTAATATTCTAGAGCAACATATTCATCTTATCTTTCTAAGTGAATGTTTTTTATTCATCTGTGTGGAACCCTTAGTTACCTATAGTTCTACATTTAGGTAATACCTCCTTTGTTGAATACCTGCACATAGTTAATCCTCCCTAATTTGGCCAAGTCACATTCAAATTGGTGATATGTATCGAACATAATAACGCCAGCTAGAACAACTTCATATAATTGGTTGGAAGTTCATCAAGGCAGTTCTTTTCCCACCTAATGTGAGCATCCACATCTTGCACCTGTTAAGTACTTCTTTCAAAATGCTCCATGATCCGCTACTACTTGCTTCGGTCCCTTTTTTCACTGTTTTCTCAGCGTGAGTTTGCATCGCGTCAGTTTGCTTTGAAATGAAGCACACAACCTATTCTTTACTCCAGTTAGAAGATGACTAAAATGTTTTGCTGGTTCCCATTCCCCACCGTCTTCAAGTTTATGGCTCTTCTTAGCTGATTTCATTACCTCATAAGAATGCGTTATGCCCTGTAATTCTACACCGTTTACAAACTCTGGCTGGAGTAAAGATCTGTGCGTTTCTTCAATGTGATCCTTATTTATGGATGTAGCATTCAAATTGTTCTGTGATTTCAATCCACCTGCTTCATGAAAATCGGTATTCTCACTTGTGGCTTTATTGTTCAAACCATCCTCTTGGTTGAGAAGCGGAGATGAATCAGCAGCTGCACTACTTTGCTGATAGTTTGTTGAACTCTTGGCTTTGGCTGGATGATTTACTGAAGTTATCAACAATACTAAATAGTTGCGGTGAACTTGATAGAGTAGGCTCCATATAAGTCTGCGATTCGCAGTTGGCTTCTCGTGTGTTGTGAAAGCAAAGCTTTTAATGTTTGTGTGAATATGGCTCATTTGTTCTTAGCTAAGAAACAGTGATTACGTGTTAACCAAATGAAAATATGACAACTTGATATTGTGAGAGGTACCTATTTCCTTCCCCCTCTTCCCTTGTTCTTTTCATTCCTTAAATCTAACCAAATGAAAAATATCACAGCAATTACTTGTTAAAATTAATAGCTTAATATATGTAGAAATTCATGCAGTGAAGCTATGGCAACAGTTATATATCGTTTGAAGATTAATTGAAAGCTATGACAATAAGTGTGTTTTTTAGCCTATTAGCTCAAGCGGGTTTTTTAGCCTATTAGCTCAAGTGGAAGAGCATTGTGCTTGTGCACAACTCACAAGGACGTGGGTTTAAATCCCACGTAGACTTATTAAATTTTTTAACCAAGTACTTTGTTCACTTAATTTGAGAAAATAATTTGACATAACTATGGATGATTTTACCAATTTATTCAATAAAAGATACAAGATGGAAAAGAAAATACAGAAGCTCCATGATTTTTTTGGCAAGTTAAGAAGTTAACTAATGTATAAATATTTGCTATCGGAGCCTATGCGGGATTTGAACCCGTATCTTTGTGCGTGAGCACAACGCTCTTCCATTTGAGCTAATAGGCTTATAATCAAGAACATTTTTTCGTCATAGAAATAACCATAAAAAGGGTAAATTCCACACTACAAATTGTAATGGAGAAGACAACCTCTTAACTTCTAACAGCCCCAATTGACAAGGAGAAAAAAACATCAACCAAATTCAGGAGGCGTTTCAAAGTCATCGTCACTGCCATTAGACTGACAGCTCTTTGTGCAACAAAAAAGAAGAGAGATGTTGCTAATGAGAAAGCAGGTGAGGGAAGTACTAACACTACGGCCTCATCATATAAGTTTTCGGTCCAATCTTCACAAAGCGAACAAGTGATGTATCAAAGTAAATGAGCATAGTTGAAAGGAGATGGTAGAAAAATGAAAATTCCCTTGTTTTGAAAGTGTTCATGTTGGTTTGACCACAGACCATTTAAGGCAATTGTAAAAATCAAATAAAATCAACAATGGATGAACACTACCCGCACACTACTCCAGATAAAATGGCTAAACCATTTCTCCTTGCATTTTTCGATCCCTTTAGAAAGTGCAAAGACAATCTGGCAGTTGAAACCTTGAAAACTAATCGATATATTTGATGAGAGGCTCAAATCTCATAGAGTTCTATTTCATGTTATCGTCAAACCGAGAAACCAAAATCATTCGAGAGCAAATTTCACCTAACCAATTTCCTAAATCAATAACTACCAATTTTTTCACAATTTCGAAAAATTGGAGAATCATTAAACCCTAACATGGACACAACCACTAAATTCTTCTACAATTTCGAAAAGGGCAAAATTGGAGAACCATTGGTGTTGAAGCAACCTTGTAGCAGCAAGATTAACCATGTACTAAACCCTAATTTTTCAAAAGAGGCAAATTTGGAGAGAAGACATACCTCATCTGTCGGGAAGCCAATGGACCACCTCGTTCCGAGTCTCCCGCCAGTGCCAGCACCAGCACCGGCACCAACGAACAACCGCTATGCCTCCTTGCCGGGGTGTGTCACCTCTTCACCAGGTCACCCTCTTCACCGGGTCTGTTCGCCCTCTTCACCAGGTCTCCCTCTTCGCATCGATCTGCTTTTTCCGTCTTCATCCCCCCTCTTTTTAATTCTAATGAATTTCTTTTTTTTTAATACAAACTAACGGATCCGTTAAAAAACCTTGGTTAAGGGCACGAGACGAAAAAAATTATAACCTCAGGGGTACCACGTAAAATATGTAAAACAGTTGTACACCGCGTGAATTAAGTCATACCTCAGGGGTACCTCGTGAAATTTCCGTTTTTAAAAAAACCTGATTAGATGTTTGGTGATTGTAAGGTTTGTAAATGGGTTTTGAGATGAAAATGTCTAAAATACCCTACCCCTACTGAAAATGTCTAAAATACCCCTACCCCTTCCCCTTTCTTATACAATTGAGTTCCAAGGGCAAAAAAAAAAATAACACAACAAAATAACCTCCCAAAGCTTGCCCCCCAAGCCTTTTTTTGACAAATTTAACATATCAAAACCTCCACCTTAAACTCCATCTTAAAACACAAACCTCTTGCCAAACACAGGTTTTTTTTTTAACCTCCAACCCCTCCCAAAAAACCTCTTACCAAACACACTCTTAGGCCCGCCCGATTTCTAACATCATTAAATTCCAACATATATCTACCTTTGCAAATAAAATTCCATGAGATCGAAATTCATCTTTTTTGGATGAATGAAACATGGCCTTCCAAGGAAACCTAAAATTCGGGGAGTCGGGTATTTGTGTGAAAAGAACCCTCCCTCCGCTCCGCTTTTGGGGGGAATTGAAGCTTTAAGGGCAGCAGTAGAGGAAGAACAAAAGGCCGGAGGAGATCGATACTCGTACAACTTTGAATCCAGGCAACGTAATCAGTACAATTGAGTTTCTTTGTGGTTTTGTGGTTGATAATTGCAGTATCCCGTATTGGGATTTCACCTGATCCTCCAAAGGATGGTCTGGTGCTATAACTGCACTAGGCATCAGCCTGCACAGTCCGGTTGCTCCAGTTCAGTGTGAGTTAAGCTGTTTGTACTCAAATCCCCATTCAATGTTTCTCTCCGAATTTCACCGCCCAACATGTATATATATGTTTTTTTGTCCTGGTAGATGCTGCAATGGCTGCGGTAAAGTTGTTACTCAAAATACTGGTTCCAACGCACATAACAACTCTCTTCAAGGTGCAGCGGCTAAGGTAACAAGGAATTATGATTTCCATATATCAGTTGAATATACTGCATGTATCATTTGCTTATCAGTCCACCAGGGGGTTTACTTTCGTGTCAGACTTAATTGAAGCTTTTGGATTCAAGGATTCCTGGAATTTCCCTTTGGGTTTCCCTATGTTTGTGCGTCTTTGACTGTTATTATCGGATTTCCCGATTTTTATTTGTTATGTTAATGGAACTCCAGTGGCAGCTTTGGCTATTCATCTCACTTCTCCTGTTTACATGTTTAGTGTAAGAATGAATTCAACATCGTGAATGCAGGTATGAGTGTCAGGTTCGATGGTTCAAAATTTAAAGGTATTATTTGCTGATCTCTTTTTCTTCTTTTTCTTCTTTTTGTTGGGGTATCAACTGGTTCAAGCACACCAATGTTTGTTGATTATCTTTCTTATATTATTGGCTAGCATTGCGAACTGTGCGCAAAAATGCTAAAGGTGCCGTGAATGGAAAAGGTTCTAATGATTCAGAGAGTTTGTCTAACCTTGGTGATGCTGAGGTACGAGCATGTAATTGATATGCATATAAATTGATGTATTTTGAGCCTTAATCTCGAGGACAACTAGTTGACCTAGCAGACATCTGCATATCGACTTTTGAGATATTATGAGACGGAACATGGTTCCACCTTTACCCATTTCATATCATCTCCGAGCTATTTAATCAATGAAATCATTGAAGATAGATGGCTTCCTAAAATACAATTAAATAGCGTATTACCCATTCTTCAATAGACCTTGCTGAGCTAGGTGTCTGGATCATCACTAAACCATAATTCATCTAAAATTACATATTGCAGCCTTTTTGTGAATAGCGCTTTTGGTTTGGGTGCTTTTGAACCAACTTATCCTACAATGTTGGCTGCAGTGGATAATTAAAAAGCTGACACATGGCTAGTGGGGCCATGGATGTCTTCATCCACCACTTGACCTCCATGTCAAACTCTGTAACTCTGTGATTTACTAACCTAAACCGCCAACTACCCTTGTTTTAAAGCTTTTGTTTCAAGCCTTTGAATCCCTCATGGTCGTTAGTTGTTGATTGGTGATTGTTAAAATCACATAATTGTGAATTTGTGATGCTGTTTCTAGCTAGCTAAGGTCTCACATTAAAATATGAGATATAGCTATGTTGCCAATGCACACAATTTCATAATATGTGAGGAAATGAATGAGGAATAACCTCAAATCCACAAATAGTACTCCTTTGGTTTTAGTAAGGTATATTTTCATTATCCGGATACATTTGGAGAAAGAATACCTCTTTTATTTGGCTTACTAAGCGGAAATCCTTTACATGACTGACTCCATTTGCCTCGTAATTAAATATATGAATATGTTTGCTAATACCTATCACCATAAATGATCAGTCTCTGCATACTTTATTTTTAATTTTGAGAAAATTGCTTGCATGTTTTTGGAAGCTATTCTGATTTGGTTACTTTGCTGGTGGTACATTCAGATTGGAAGCTACTTGCTTAATGAGGATGAGAAGCACTTTAAGAAGGTAATCTGGGAGAGGATGAACAACGAGTATACCAAGGTGATTATTATTTTTCCTCTTATGACTTAAGGTGTTTGTCATTGAGAACATACTCCTTTGATTTTAGTAACCAGGTCATATAATGTTTTTTAACAAAAAAAGCTCTTTGTCGTTGTCCTGAAGGGGCTTGACTGGAAATTCGGTTTGCTCATGGCTGTTTCTTTTCACATGGTATGGATTGACCCATTATCCATGATTAGTTAGTTAAGCATGGACTAGATATTAAACTATGAAAATGTATCTGATATAAAATGAATCAGGAATCCAATCCGTTCTAATTTAAATTTAATTATTTACGTCTATGTATTGTATGATAATAAATAATACATGTAATATCCTTATATTTAATAATGGAACAACAACAACAATCCCAAGTGTATTAGGGTCCGGGGGTCAAGTTGTATGCAATATGCACCCTTTCCACGATTACAGTGAGAAGGTGCTTTCAAGAGACCCAAAATAATCATGAAAATAAACAAAACGATCAAGATTAGATAACAAGTATATAAACCTGAAAAACACTAAACATTGCATTGCAAAGGAGAATTAAGGAAGGATGAGTAAAAGATATGCCTCCAGACACAGACACACTCGACGCTGCACATGACTAGCCCTCCTCGATGTGGATAGCACTCCACTATATCCTATCACACGCCAACTCCTAACTGAGTCTCAAAAGAGAAAGGCCCTGTCTAATCACCTTATATATAATAATGCATACAATAAATATATAATATGTATTATATCATTGTATATACTATAAAGTAGGAAGGTTTTCAGATTTTATACGCACCTTTGATGGTTAGTATAGTTGCTAGTCTTGTCCATGACATTAACAATCTGGGCCGTGCTTGACCACCTTTTGAATCTATGAAGTTGACCAAATATTTTAAGCATGCATTTGCTCTAATTTAATGCTTCATCTCTTTGATTTGGTATAGACAGAGGCTGCTAGAAAGGCTGCTGCAGCAAATGTAATGAAACAAAAAAAGGTGATTTTCTTGTATAATAAGCAATTGATTGATTGGCTACATTGATTTGGAAAAATGTCTATATGGGTTTTCTTGAGTGTGCTCCTTTATACCATCGGAAGTTGTCATCCAACTTCTCAAAGTTGTTCAAATTATACATCATCAATTCTTGTGAATCATTTAGAAACATTCAGGTTTCTCCTGATAGTAACTTTTTCCTTTATTACAACTTAAATTAGAGTGACTTTTTCACTTCTTTGAGATTGTAGTGACCAACTTTGTAAAAAATTATTTGCCCGTAAGATTTATTGTATGCGATGATGTAATGACCAATGGAACCTTGACTTACAAATTATAAGGTGTTCTCCATTGCTTGGTAACTATGTCATTTTTCTGCAAATTATTGTTTGCAGGAGAAACAACAAATGCAAGCAACAGAAGCAAAAAAAACGTGTGGTACTGCTAAAACATCTAATAAGGTACATCTCTTCTTGTTTAAGTTGCAAATCTGATAATATACCAAGTATTGTTATCCCATATTGAGCAACATATATCAATTTTAGAGGAGGCTATATGGGATACTGAGATCTATGGTTTTTACAGGAGTTGGCCAAAACACTTTATTTTGACTGGCCTGGACTTTTATCACTAAATTTTCCTCTTATTTCCTGAAATTTTTTGTTGCCTCTATTTGGTGGGTCTTTTTACAGATTTTAGATTTTTAGGCATTTTAAGGAAAAGCACCTAAAAGATAATAAAGACCCTTCCCCTGCTAGTCCGCTGACTCCATCCTTAAGGTGACCCAAAAGGATGTCATTATACCCCCTTGTTCTATTATATATAAATTTATAACCCAAGAATGTAACAAAGCTTACTTCATGTTCCTTCCAATATCATTTCTCATTGATAAACTCCCAAAACCTTTAAATTCAAGTAGCTTCTTGGTTGTTGATGGTCCATAACTGAAGTTCTCTGCTGTTGTTTGCAATGGAAATTTTTATTTGAAAAAATTGTAGCCAACATCAATAGAAATATCTGTTGAAGGGTCTTAACATGAAAGCAAAGGACCAAATTTCTTGTTGTTCATTTCCGAAGCTAAAATTTTCCTATCCTGCGATACAGTCCCTGCAAAAGTACTTATTTCAAAGAAATTGAGATATATTAATGGAATTTAATTTACAGGGCATTTATTGGTTGGATGCCTGTTGCCAGACTATTAGATTAGGAGACATGTAAATTTCAGACACTCGAATGACAATGGTTGGAATTGAAATCGTTCTTTTCCGAACCTGTTGAGGGTTTCCAATGATATCTTCAAACCTGTCAAAGTCTTCAGGAAAGATTTTGAGGCACTTGAGGGATTAAAAGATGGCTTCATCTTAAGAAATAGCAACCAACTGTTCAAAAAAATGAGATATTTTACACATTTTTTTTTTGGTAATGTTTTTAGATCTTCAACGTTAACTGTTGACAAGGGGTACGGATCATATGGTATGCTTGTCTTTTTAGGCTACTTTAACAGTGAAAATACCCTTTACTGTGGGAAATAGTTTAGGTTTTGTTAATCTTGAACGTTTATTTTATGTAAAATAGCAAAAATCCCTCAAGTAATAGTAACTTGGAAGAAGTGTTTCCTGGAAGGTAAATTTTAGCATCTCAGCTTCTGCAGAACATGGAATAGTAACTATTAAGTGTTTTTCTTTAACGGGTCAGTTCATTATATGTGACAACACTTACAAAAGGGTAATCGTAAGATACAAAAAGAAATGAGCCAAAACAAAGGCCCCTTTGACTTTGTAAGCTACAAAAGGATAATCCATGAAGTTATGCTTTGTTTTTAACAGCTTAATAAAGTTATGCTTTGTTTTTATGCCTGGTTGTTTTGTTGACGATAAATCATTATTTCATTCAGAGAACTAGTTCAAGGGTGAACTATGACATGCTGAAGGAACTCCTTGGTGAATCGGTAAGCCTTGCTTTCTAAATGCAATGTGAAATCTTGTTATGTTCCACTGGGACTCATATTTGAATTTTCTCAGCAGGAATCTTCCGATAAATCTACAAAGAGTAGAACTGACTCATACACTGAAAATGGTGCAACGTTGAACCAAAATGAATCTGGACATAACAAGTTCACTGAATGGGGAGTGAATGTGACAGATGAAAATTATGATGATGAAGGAAACAGTGAGGAGTATCAGACTGATCGGTATCATGTTTATGACGAGGAAGAGTTTTACAGTTATGATAATGGCGACGATCTCTTTTAATGGATTCAATCCCATTTGTTTCCGGTCATCTGTGGCAAAGTAAGGCTACTGAGTGAGCAGTGAGCTCCCTTTTTTGTTTAGGTGATCTCCATAACGAGTTTAACAAGGGCATGCATTCGTTTAGTTGCTTTCATTTTTGTGCCCTAGATGTAACTAAAATGACACATTTTGACGAAATTGTAGGCACCTGTCCACTTTTCCGGCTTTCAAGATAAACCTTCCCCAAGGATGACTGCTGAGATTTTTTTTCTTCTCCCCAACTTAAAGGGTTGAATGATACATGTTCAATTTATGGCTAAATAGGTCCACATGCTTTCTACGACCCTGAACTCCAGAAGTAGCGGTGGCCTCCAATGGTCGAAAATTCGAACATTAATTTGATTGTTGTGTCTCATGACTCGGGGCCCGTTTGATATGCATTCTCGGGAATAAAAAAAATAGGAATTGGAATGGAGGATTTCTGAAGTGTTTGGTATGATAAAAACTTGAAATTGAAATGATTCATGAGAATCATCCATTCTCGATTTTGGGGCTAAATTAATTTCGATCAAAATATTAGGGAATCTTCCATCCAATTCATAAATTCCAAACTCATAAATTCATCCATATAGCAAACATTCAATTACAACAACTACAAAAGTTTTCGACGACAACGTAGGAGCTCTTGAATGAATCTAGTCACAAGCAGGGGGAACAATGCGTGTCACTGGCACCAGTGTTTCAACTTCTCACCCATAAATCTTAGTAAAAAGAAATGGAGGGGTCATACGGGAGGATAGATCTCATGAATTGCTTATTCAATAGGTAGAAGATCAGGAAATCAAAGAAGCTTTGTGGAGTATTGGTGATGGCAAGTCCCCGATGTACTTCGAAATTTTTTAAGGAGACTTGGAACACAATAGGAAAGAACCTTTGTGATGCAGTGAAGGAATTTTTCAGACCCGGTTCACTTCTCTAATAGATGAATAACACTAGCATATCTCTTATTGCAAAAACAACAGAGGCTTCCACAATAGGAGGCTACATACCAATCTTGTGAATGAAACATACAAGGTTATATCCAAAATTCTTGCAAGCAAGCTCAACAAAGTCTTGAATAAATTGGTCTCACCTGCTCTGGTTGGTTTTGTAGATGGAAGGGTTATTGGGGAAAATATATTCTTATTACAGAAGCTTATCAGAAAATACACAAGAAAAAAGATCAGTCCTAGTTGTATTCTAAAAAATGGCCTTAGGAAAGCTTATGACACATTTTCTTGGGATTTTCTATAGGCTATGTTCATTTCTCTGAATTTTTCTCCTCAATTCATAGCTTGGATCCTAGTATCCTACAATGCTCCTGCACTACTTTTTTTCATTTGAATATTGATGGTAACTTGCAGGGTTTCTTCCAAGGAAAAAGGGGTTAATACAAGACGACCCTTGTCACCTCTACTATTTGTCCTATGCACTGATTATCTCTCTCGACTTCTAAAATGCAGGACTAGGAATCCTAAATTTAAATTTCATTCTAAATGTAATTTGCTCTAACTAAAACATCTTGCCTTTGCAGATGATCCTATCTTATTCTCAAGGGGTGATGCTCCCTCAATGAAAGTTTTAATTGATTGCCTACATGAGTTCAGGGACACCTCTAGTCTCCATGTTAACCCCTCTAAATCTTTCTTCTATACTGTTGGTGTTCAGGATGATGTGGTTCAACAACTCATAGAGTGGTCTGGTTTCTCTAGAGGTTCTTTTCCCTTCACTTATCTAGGGATACCCATATCTTCAGGGAAGTTTACCTCGTCTCAATTCTATCCCCTCATTGAAAAATTTGCATCTAAATTAAATGCATGGAACACAAAAACACTTACTTATGCGGGGAAGTTGGAACTAATCAAATCCTTCCTTCAAGGAATAAAGGCATTCTGGTTCTCTATTATTCCCTCCCCAAAAGTTGTTATTAAAAGCATCAATAGGCATTGTGCAATTGACGAGCGGTGAACTGGTCGTTGATTCTCGCCAAAGATAAATAACCAATACTCAACACTAGTATAGCGAATAAGTATAGGTGTCGATCCCACATAGAGCGTGTATTTAGTACGATTTCCTGTTAACTATGCAGAATAAAGTGAGAGAGAATGTAGCAAAGTAAAGCAGTTGATTGATGTTTGGAAGTACGAAAGCAAAGTAACAAAGCAGAGTAGCAATGAGTGAATATTGTGATGAAGGTGGTTTCATCTACTTATCTCAACATGGTTGGTTATTTAGGTTCTTATTATTACCCTAGGGACTGGTTTGTGCACAGAGTTGAATAGCTTCCTGATTCGATCACTAAAAACTCCATAAACTCTTGCATGGGGTTCGAGAATCATTAGGTCTCAAGTCTCCTTAGCAATTCAATAATATAACCTATGGTTTATAACAAGTTGTCACCTGGTTGTCAACCCATCCCTTTCCTTTTACCTATAAGCAATATTACTAAAATGTCGGTTTCCTTACACAAACTAGTTTCCCAACCTGTTATCACTAGATGTGTTTAATACTATAGAGGTTTGACCCGCATGAGCGGAGGTAGGTGAAACCCTATCTAGATGCAACTCAGTCAAGATGATCAACAATCAAGACAAAAGCATGCAACATAATAATAACAATATAAACGTAAAGGAAACGAGATAATAAAATAGAAAGAACCTGAATTGATAACCAAACCAACGTCTTGACAAGTAGATGTGTGGAAGATTAGCTTAGCATGGCCATCTTCATGCAAAAAATAAAAGAAAATAGAAAACCTAGGGTTTTCGCTCCAAAAGGGAGGCGGAACCCTAAAAGAGAGAGAAGAGAATGAAAGTGTGAAGTGCGTGTTGAATTGTAATGTGTTGAATGGCTGAGAAGAGAGCCTTATTTATAGTGCTCAAACCCTAGAAGTTGGCATACTTAAGGTAGAAGCAAAGCCCAATGGGTTGGATTTGGCCACGCGCAAAATATGTGAAATCCAGTGATCGGCAGGCACTGCTGACATCAGCGGGTGCCGCTCATGCTTTTTCAGCATTTTCAGATCTATCTTTTAATGCACTTTCTAGAGTCCTCAATTGTCCGATTGACGAGTCACTGAATGTTTCTGTTGAGATTTCTGCTTCGTAGTATTCAGGGAACCTATCATAAACCACTGAGTTTTCAATGAAATCTTAAAGTAGCAGCAAGGAAGAGCAGATCGGCGCCCATCACACCCTACTAGTGCCTGTCGATGTATACACAAAAGGTGTTTCGGGTGACTTTTCTTTCGTAACCTTGCAACATCCTTCAGGTCAACACCCATGATATATTCGAAGGTGCTGGATTGATTGAAGGAAGAATGCCTAAGCAACCTCGTCAGAGTTCCTAGTCAAATGCATCCGCCCCTTATTCGCGAGCATCATGGTAGCATCTCATATGCCTGGCAAGCAACATAACAATGAACAAGTGATGAGAAAAAAGAAAAAGAGGTCGAAGCTTCAAGCCCAGAAAAGTTCAAGTGTGGGGGAGACAAAGTTTCAATGCCCCAGCGTATCCAAATCTCCATGGCTATCCACCGCATCCACCTCCACAATGAGTTCTTTTTCTCATACCTATATTTTCTTATTTAATTTTTTTGTCTTTAATGTTTCATTGAGGGCAATGAAAGGTTTAAGTGTGGGGGAGGGAGTAGTGCATTTAGTTGATCATATTTCAAATTTCTGCATGCATTTCATGTTTAATTTGAGCACCTTATTATGCATGAGAAAAACAAAGGAACAAATAAGAAAAATGTCAAAAACTCAAAAATATCATGCATTGCATTTATGTGTTATTAAATATACTCATCTTACCTTAGTTTGTCATCTAAATCATTTTCACAAGCTTTAACGCATATATCCCATGATTTGATTGAATTGCTTAATTTAGTCGCATACTAAAATGATTTTCGATCGGAGCATGATTAAAGAATTTATTGAGCATGTATGATCTAAGTTCCTAGGCATGACTGAAATCCAACAAACAATTGTCCTAGTGAGAATTTTAGCCTTATAGGAATTACATCTACATTCCCTTAATTTGCTTTTGTTGTGTGATTTACTCATCTTATGCAATTACCTTTTAGTATTGACATGGTTATCTATTTTTTAGGCCAATTGTATACATGTCCATTGCTTAAGCTAGTTTCATATGATAGAGGCACCTTTTAGCCACATTTATCCATATCTACCTTATGTTATACCTTTGCTTGAAGCCAATTTTAAGCCTTAGCCTTTTCTTTGAAAGCTCCACAAAATATATTATATTCTTGCTAATAATAAGTCTGATCCATTCGGGAATTAGGATTAGAGTTGGTTGTGGTTGATTTATTTAGAGAGAAGAAAAGCTAGTAGCTTATGCAAGAATGTCAAGTGCTTTGAGAAAAGATGTAATGTTATATGCTTTATTTCCTCACATTGTACTTCATAGTTGTCTCTAAAGAAAAGAAAAAAAAAAGAAAAAAAAAGAAAAAAAAAGAAAAAAAAAGAAAATAATAATAATAATAATAATAATAATAATAATAATAATAATAATAATAATAATAATAATAATAATAATAATAATAATAATAATAATAATAATAATAATAATAATAATAATAATAATAATAATAATAATAATAATAATAATAATAATAATAATAATAATAATAATAATAATAATAATAATAATACTAATATAGCAAGAGGCATAGCAAAAAATAAGGTAACCCATCTTGCTATAAAGAGCCTTAGTTCATTTTATATATGAGAGTTGAATAAAATGTTGGTTGAGAGTTTATGCTTAAAGTTTATGGAAGCTTGATGTACTTTTGAGTTGTTTTGGCATATGTTGGAATTTTAGGAATCTTGGTTCCTGGATTTCAAAGCACCACATAGCCAAAATAATTCCTTACCATTATCTTCATACCAAGCCCCATTACAACCCCGCCGAATGGAGTCTTCTTTGAAGTCTTCCATTGAGCGACAAACCTCTTGATGTTGCTTATATGCTTTGCCGTATCTGGTGGAGAATTTGTGATATATATATATATATATATATATATATATATATATATATATATATATATATATATATATATATGTCAATGCTTATGTAGCTTTTTGTATAATGAATGAGTTGATAGTTGTTCTTAAAAGCCTAAACACATAAGAGCGAGAGAAACACATTTTCCCTGTGAGGTTGGATGGATAAGCATGTGGGCTACTTGATCACTCATATACTTGCTAGGATGTTTGTTCTTTTACTCATGACTTCTGCTTTGCGATATTTCTTTTGATGGAATTATAGGATGAAGATCTTATCTATGGGATGATTCATTATATTTGGTTTTCAGTGCTTGAGGACAAGCAAAGGGTAAGTGTGGGGGTATTTTATGATGCATAGTTTGAAATATATAATAGTATGGTTTTAGGCTTATTTTTATGGAATTATAGCCCTAATAATGTTTAATAGCATAGTTTATGCTTAAGTGTGGAAAGATTCAGAAACTACACTATTTCGGTGTCTCTATGCAGATTCAGAGATTCGAGCTTTGAATAGTGGAGGAATCATGGATCAAATGGATCTAAGGAGATCTAGAACAAACCATGAAAGACCCAAGACAAGCCGAGGAAAATGGAGCAAGGAATCAAGGTCTAAGAGCTGAAACGACAGCAAGCTGCGAAAGCTGTCCGCGCGGGCGAGCTGAACTTAAAACGCAATTTTCTATGACCTTGAATGTTCGATCAACTATTATGATCATGCGTTGGAAAGCTCTCAACGAGCTCTATGTCACCATAAAGTAAGAAATATTGATTCCTATAGATAAACATCGACACCCGCCGATCAACAAGCCCCCACGGAAGATCTTCGGCACCCGCTGGAGCGGCGCCCACCAATCCTATATTTTCGCAAATTCTGCACTAGGAATTTTTTTCGGCCCATTGGGCTTTTCTTTCACACTAAGGGATGCAGATTATAGGGTTCGAGCAATATAGGTCTCTCTTCTTAACCATTCAACACATAATTCACACATTCACTCTCTCTCTCTCTCTCTCTTTGAGGGTTCCGCCTCCCTCGTGGAGTGAAAACCCTAGGTTTTCTCTTATATCTAGTTTTGCATGAAGAAATCCATGCTAGGCTAACTTCCCACTCATCTCATTTGTCAAGACATTGGTTTGGTTATCCAGGTTCTATCTATTAATATTATTTCCATTTTCTTTGCTTTTATGTTGTTATTATGTTTTTGCTTTGTCTTGATTGTTCACCTAGACCAAGTTACATCTAGCTAGGGTTTCAACTACCTCCGCTCCAGCGGGTCGAACATATAGTAGCAAACACGTCTGGAAGAATAGGTTGGAATCTGGATTGTGTAAGGAGATCGACACTTGAGGAATATTGCTCTCGGTGCGGGTGATGTCTAAGGTGAGACTAGGTATGCATCGCTACAAACTTCTAGTGGTATTGTTGAAGTGTTAGGAGACTGGGACCTAGTGCTGCTCGACCCCCAAGCAAGAGTAAGATGCATTCTATGTATACAGAAACCAGTCACTAGGGTAATAAGAGGAACCAAAGAATGAGGTAACCAACCATGTTGAGATAAGCGGGTGAAATCACTTCCATCATATTTACTCATTCATTACTACTGTGCTTTTAAACATCAATCGACTACTCTGTTGTGTTCTTCTCCCTCTTTATTCTAAATAGTTGACAGGAAACACACTGAATACACACTCTATGTGGGATCAATACCTATACTTATTCGCTATACTAGTGGTGAGTATTAGATATTTATCTTTGGCGAGATCAATGACCGGTTTACTGTTCGTCAGAGATCAATCAAAATTGTTTCTTATGCAATACTACCGATGTCCGCTAAAATGACCCTGTTTTATGCCTATCTTTTATGCCAATTTTTGTGTTATATTTGCATTATGGCTTGGGAATGCTTAGAATTTGTGCAGTATGTGCATATTTATAAGAAATAGAGGTGTACACAAGTTTTGGCCTAATTCTGCAGAAATTGGAGCGAAATCGAAGCCGAAACGAGAAACCAAGAAATAAAACAGAGCAGTCGATCTCGACTGTAATGCTCGACATCGACTGAAGAAATCGACCAGAGACTAAGTACAAGACAAAGACAAGCTACTGGAAGAGCACTCGACATGCATTAAGATCGACCAACTGGTCAACGTCGATCGAAGTGATCGACATCGAGGAACTGATCGATATTGACAAAGTCAACGTAGAGATGAGATCGATGTCGTCCTCCCTCCTGTTAGGCGTCGTTCCGGTTCGTCCGTTTACTGCCCTACTAGGACTGGCCACCGATGTCTACTGCCGGGTCCATCCTTGGTGTGCAAGGCTTTCTCTAGTCCTTGCACGCCAAGCCACAAATATATATATTGATTAAAATCCCGATAGACTATCAAATCCCACCCCTGAAAGGGTTGTAATCAAATCCCGAAAGGGCTTGTTTAAATTCCGAAACAGCTTGATTACATCCCGAAAGGGCTTCTTGGTGCGTCTTACATTGGTGGTTCTCAGCTGCGAGTCTGGTTGTTTACGGCGTTTCTCTCCTGAGTTGGGGCTTTGGAGTCTGGTGTCGGGTCTGGCTGGGGTCGAGGCAATGTGTATCGAGGCGACTCTGCGTTACAGAAATTTTCTTGGAGGTTCATCTTCATTGCCCATAGGATTCCTGATGTACCGCTGGCTAGCGGTGTCACTGCGTGGTGGTGCTTGGCGTCGGCCTTAGTTTATGTTGTCCCTAACTTTTTTTCGGGTAATGTTAGCGTGTTCGACTGTATTTGTGTGCTTTCCACCGTTTGTATTGCACCTTTATTCTGTTTCTTATGGTTGTTTGTATTGACAGTTCACCGTTTGTCGACTTCGTCAGCCTATCAAGGTATCGGGTCTGTCCGTCATTCGAATTATTTCCTAATAAAAAAAAGTGCACTCGACATCGAGTGAAGTGGTCGACGTCGACTGGACCTGATGACAGTGACAGACGTGTCGAGCAATCCTAGTCCAAGAAGAAGATTAATTGGCCACATTTTTATTTCTTTTCTAGATAGATTCAATCCTTAAGGGTGTATTCCTATCTACCCTAGGGATATAGTTTATTTTCTTATTAAGTTTATATCTTTTTCATTATTAGATATAGATTTTAGATAAACCCCTTTTACTAGGATTAGGATTACCTCTCTTAGGCTAGCTAGGAGTGGTGAGCTATAAATAAAGCCCTTGGGGGCTGGCTTTAGGCATTAAATCACAACAAGAAACAACAACAATTCAGTTTTAGGTTTTAGTTTTAGGAAGCTTTAGGGTTTTGACGTTTGCGAGAGCCGACGTCGGGATTGTGAAGACTTTAAGTTTCCACCTTTCAATGCAAATTCTTTCTTTTCATTCAAGCAGGTCTAATTCTACCATGAGCGAGTAGTCGCTTTTCTCTTAGGGTCGGGGTGAGTCCGACGTTAGCCATGCATGTTTGAGGTAAGTTTGATGTCGATATTTGTTATGTCTTGATCATTTCCTACCTTTTTGTGTTTAGCCCTTATCGAAAGAAAAGGAATTCATGTTAACAACATGGATCATAAACATAAAATTGGTAGAGACAATTGGGTTTATTGGCAAGAATATATCTAGTTGTTGGTATGCGGCGAAAGCTTGTCCCTTTGATGTGATAGCGTAATTGTCCGTCTTACCGTATCTTATGCATGTGTGGTTAACGTTGTTCTGATCCCTAGCCTTGAGAGTTCTTTTTATTATATTTACATCCCTCTTAATCACCGTTTAAACCCCTGGATTTTCTGTTCAAAACTTCTACTTTCATCCTTACGTTCTTCGACCATCTTTGCCGGCGTTTTTAGCTTCTATTGGAGTGGTCGATATCAACTGAACAGGTCGAGATTGATTGTCTTGGATCGATCGACGATTTTCTGTGTCGATCGACTTCTGGAACTAACTCGACATCGACTGCCTAAGTCAACGTCGATTGCCTTTGCCTTCTGTCTGTGCAGGTTTACACCACTCGAGATCGACTGCTTTGATCGAGATCGACTGACCTAGTCGACATCGAGAGCTCCTGGTCGACTTTTGTAGAACGTTTGTGTGAATTACTTTGGATCCGCTGACACGCTTCCTCGTGGATCGATCCTGACTCTTCCACTACAGCGGGGGAGTCTTGAATTTATTTGAGAGGCTAGGGTTGATTACTTGGTTTATATTTTATACATTTTTATAATCAATTCTCCCCTACATCAACTACAATTGAAACTCACCAACATTTATTTTTCACATGTGCCTATTCTATCACTGCTTGGACATAGCTCAAGAGCTCGATAGGAGCAAGAGGAGGCATGACAACACTACCAAGTGCTTTGAAATGAATCATCAAAGAAGCCAAAGGAAAAGGGTAGAAAAGCAGAGCTGTAAAGATGGCTCTAGAAGCAATTGTGTACTACATCTGGATGGCAAGAAACATGAAGTATTTTGAAGACAAAGTATAGAGCATATAAAAAACCAAACAAATTGTGAAAATGCATGTGCATATGCTTCTATATGGTCTATAAACCTTAATTTTCATGTAATCACAACTTATAAATGCATATAACTCTCCTTAGTTGTAGCTACTCCTCCACATTCAGGCCTTTAGTGCACTAGGGCGCAACTTACAACCTGTTGGCATGCCCGGCCATCAAAATCAAGGAGAGGATGATTTGTATCTGTAGGGAAGCAACCACATAGTTTGGGCTTGTAGAACCTTTTATAATTCCTAGATAATGAGTAGTAAAATGCACATGAGGCTTAGATAGATGGATTGCAATTGTATTGGTATACTAGTGGGTTTTAGTGAGTGATCCTTGATGGAATAGCCGAAGGGGATTCCACTCTCTAACCTCACTAGTGTGCGTGACCGAATTCTGATAGTTGTGGCTTGATGAGCCAGGATTTACGCATGGATTTCATAATCCTAAACACTAAATAGATTCCTATGATATTGATGGGCAATAGCTAGCCACACCGAGGGCTCAAGTCCTCATTTTGATGTAATGGTCCCCATGAACCTATATTTAATTTTGTAAATATTTCTCCTTTATGTGCACTTAATTTTAACCTTAAAATAAAAAAATAGTCACAAGCAGGAAGAGCAGCACAATATCATGGCAGATTTCAAGAAACATTCAGAGGAGTTCTAGTTGAAAATAGAGAAGTTGTAGACGAAGACAGAATAAAGGATAGATCTGATCACAAAGTTGTAGATAGAGACAGAACGAAGGTTAGATCTGATCACGGAAATGATCAAGAACCAATTTGCGAAGATTGGAGACCACCATTGATAGCAACACAAAGGTGCAGATACAGAATGATGACGAAAACAAAGAGCGAGCTCCCGAAGTAGCAGGATCGCAAAGGGGGATTCCTGCAATAGGATGGCATGAGAGGTGCTCTAAGGTGGAGCCATGGGGAACAACGAGCGAATAGGTATATGCACCTACTTCCAAAGATCGACTTTCATGTGTTTGACGGTAAGAGACCATGCAGTTTGGTCTGCAAGTGCGAGAAATTCTTTTCAATCTTTTGAGTGCCAAAACAATAAAAGATTGAAATGGCATCAATGTACTATTGTGATCGCACTGACATATTGATCTAGAGGTACTTGATACAAAGAAAGGGGGTCAGGTGGAAAGATCTTGGTAAAGCCGTGTGTACAAGATTTGGTGAGAAGCAAGGGGTTGAGATAGTTGAAGAATTCAACAAATTAGAGCAGGAAGAGGACCTTGAGGATTACAATTAACGGTATGAGGAGCTCAAATCAAGTATGTTGTCTTACAACCCTTGCCTACCAGAGAGTTATTTTGTATAAAGTTACATAAGTGGTTTGAAACTTGAGATTATGTTACATAAGTGGTTTGAAACATGAGATTAAGTCCCTAGTTAAGCTAGGGAGACCGTGAGATTCAGTAGAGGTTCTTGAGAAAGCAAGGTTGCATAACAAAGTTGTACATGCTATTATGAAAATGAGTAATTAAACAAGGTAACAAACTGAGTTTGTGGAACCGAACCTCTGTGGCATCATCAAGGACAAGTGCGAGGGGCATCATCAAGGACAAGTGTGAGGGGCAATGGGCTTCCCACTAAAAACTTTGTCAATGGGAAGTACATAGTTTGGGGGGGGGGGATGCAAACAATAAACGAGTGACATGAATATGCTATAGGTGTGGCGACAAATACTTTGTGGAGCACAAGTGTAATGTGAAGAAATTCAATATGACAACTACCTTGGAATTAGATGTCGAAGACGTAGATGATGAAGACAATGAAGCTCTATTGTGAATTGTAGAAGAGGATGTTGATAACTCAAATATATATGTTCATGCTATCATAGGGAATGGATCCAAAAACTCAATTAAGGATAGGGGCAAGATAGGTATGAGAAGCATCATGATCTCGATATATTGACAGTGGAAGCATGCATAGCTTCCTTGATTCCAAGGTGGCCAAGGAAATGGGTTTTAAAGTTGCAGAAGGCAAGGGTCATGATCGTGGAAGGTCTAAATGGCAACAAGATGTACTGTCAACAAGAGTGCAAGAACTTCCAATGGGAAATGCAATGTGAGTAGTATCAATTTGATATTAGAGCATTGAGAGTTGGGAATTGTGATCTATTGTTTGGGGGGGGGGGGGTGACTAGATGAGACGGTATAACCCCGTGCTCTTTAATTATGGAAAGGTTAAAATTACCTTCTTTAAGAATGGTAGAAAGGTAGTAGTGAAAGGGGTTAGTGAGAAAGATACTAGGGTAGCCTCTGTGAAAATGATCAGGGGGTTACATTACAATATGTTACTGCAAAAGAAGACTCCGGTGGTGATTACACAAGTGGCTCAAGTGTGTAAGTTGATTAGTCAGATGAATCAATTGTTTGACTGAATCGAGGAACTCTTGTAAGAATTTGATGATGTCTTCAAATAACCAACTCAGTTGCCACCTGTCAGAACTAGGAGCATAGCATTCCTTTGAAACTAGGGCCTGTGTGCAACAAGCCTTATCAATACCCATATTTTCATAAGTAAGAAATTAAGAGACAAGTAAAAGGGAAGTTGTCAAGCTCCATTATCAGGACTAGTCAAAACCCCCTTTACTTCTCCAACCTTGTTGTTGAAAAGCAAAGATGGTACGTAGCTGGAGGTTTTGTGTGGACTGTTGACAGGAGAAAACTGTCACTATTCCTATCAAAATATAAATCAAACCTACAAACTAGTATAGTAAGTAAGTAAGAGGTCAATCCCAGATGGAATCAAGCTATTCCTAAGTAAAGTTTATTTATCAATTAAGAACAAACGTGGGTTTTGTGTGATGAAATTAGAAAGAAAACAAAATAAACTATAAACAAATTAATGGAGATAACAATTAACAACATAGTTTCATCTACAAATTTCCACTTTAGTTTAGTTAGTTGATCATCGATTCTTCATCGATCAAGTTCTTTTCTTTTCATGTGAATGTCCTTGTCTCGACCTTATATAGTTACTTGTCCAACGAGTCTTAGCAACCGTTATTTCTCAAGCAACCCATACACGGACGGAGGATTTCACACAAGTAATAGCTTTAAGACTAGAGATTAGCCAAGGTATTTGTAACCTTTACACAGACGGATGATTTTACACACATTCAACTTTCTACCTATCCAATTAGTCCAATGAGCCCTAAAGGGATAACTTTTCCACTTGGGTTAAGGTTCGCTATGAGGAATGTACAAAACCCTAGCAATTGAATGAATTCATTCTAACCAGTCGATCAAGCCAAAGAGAATAAAACACATCCAAAAAGTTAAGCACAAAGAAGTCAAAACATTCAAAATAGGAATAAGAGAACAAGAATAAAAATCTCACAACTTTATTCAAACTAAAACTTCAATCTACAAACGAAATGAAATAGTTTAGGTCTCTATGTAATATTCTCCAAGTGCATTTGATGATCTGAAACCCTAAGAGAATCCCCTTAAATAGAGAAACAAAACCGTGTCTTTTGCTAAAATGATAGATTAAACTAAGTTAGGATAGAGTTTAAAAATGTCTCTCGACATCACCCTAACCCACGATCATGGAGAGGTTTTACCGCGGTCGTAGCCATATCTTTGTGTCTTGTCTTTGCCGCAGATGCGGCCAGGATGCTGCGCTTGTGATACTGTTCACCACGCAAAAGACTAGTTGAATTTGGTCTTGATATCAACATGAAAGTTGTAGGCTTGTAGCTTCGAAAAGAGCTTTCCAACACATAATCATACTCCCTCCATCCCACAATGGTTGTCTTTGGACTAGTTATGCACGCTTTTTAAGGAGCTAAAAACTATATAAAATATCCATTTTTAATTAATTTTTTAAAATAATTCTATACTTATTAGTAATATGTATAAATAATAAAACTATTTACTAAAATGTTGATATTTTATATAGTTTTTAGCTTCTTAAGAAAACTTGCATGAATAGTTAAAGACAACCATTGTGGGACGGAGGGAGTAATAGGCAATCGGACAAACCGAGACCTCTAGAAAGTGCGAAACAAGTTCACCTTGTTGGGCGACAACTTCTGCTAACTTGTTCTTCATTTGAGCTATCTTCTTCTTCTCAAGACCTCTTTAGATATTCATTAACCTACTTAGATCAACTTGAATTTCTCGATCAATGTGTTTTCACCCCATGTCTTCTCCTCAGATCCATATTTACATGAAATAATCAATAAAAACATATAGATTCTAAGTCCACCAACATAGCGAGTAAATATGAAAACTTTACTTAAATTGCATGTCATGCATCTTAACTAAACTAAATGCAACCTATTATGACTACCTAAATGCGTGCTATTAACTATAGACAGGTAAATGACATCACCATCAAGGACAAATTTCCCATACCTCATATAGAAGTGAGGGTGTGGCAAGAAGACATTCCTAAGCAAGATGACGTTTAAGACCTATCATGGTCATTTTGAATTCAAGGTAATGCCATTCGGGTTGATACATACACCTGTAACATTTCAATCGCTGATGAACCGAGTATTTAATGAGCAACTTCGAAAATTTGTACTGGTTTTCTTTGATGATATTTTGATCTACAACAAGGATATTGAACTGCATAGGGTGCTCCTGAGAGTGGTATTGGGATGTTTACAGGAACAACAATTATTCGCTATTTCAATTTTTGTAACATAGGTAAATGGTTTAACATTCCAAGCATTTATAAAAGCAACAACCTTATATATCAAGTAAAGGTGAGAACTGAATTGAGAAATCGCTAACTTCGTTGAGGATATTGGGATGTAAGACTCCAACCATATGTAGAAGAAGGACTTTGCTGGGTTAACTTCGAGCCTAGAGTAGTTCTTAAAAGTTTCCAGGGAGTCTAGTAAAATCTTCATTGAGGCTTTTAAGGCAATCTTCTCTAGCATGGTGGTTGTCTAGAATTCAGTTGGCAATCTATGGATCTGAATTCATATTGAAAGACTAGTGAAGTGGGATTTATCAAAGGTGAATCTCTTTGGGACCCTTTTCAACAATAGGGTATATCCCGGACCCACATAAGGTCCTCCCATCAAAATCTTATCTTTGTCTTTTTATGAGGTAAATCTGAACTTGAGCCATCTCCTTGTGCATTAAAGGTGTGATCAGTCCACTACTTTTTCAGCTTGAGTATGGATGGAAATCCTAGGAATCTTCCTACAACAAAGGCTATCAGTGAGAAACCTCAAGCCTCTTCTAAAGTCAAGCAATCCTATTTGGTAGCTTTTTGTGTCCCATTGACAGGACTAAATCGGTTGTTGATTCCCAACATAAGTAAATCCACACTCAAAAGCTAGTATAGCAGGTAAGTACAGAGTCAATCCAATAGAGAGTGCATGAGTTCTTATTGTGTTTCATTGCTACTGATGAGAAAAGATATATTTTAAAGTCAAAAGTAACAAAACAAGAGCAATAGTTATATAGAAACAATAAAGAGAATTAGGGTTTCACTCACGACTTTGAAACACTAGTTGATCTCTCGATCCTCGAGATTCTTTTTAGTTGTTAGGTTTCTAATTGACTATTTTGATATTGGTTTATATAGACTAATAGGCCAAATGCGCACTAGAAGTCCCTTACACTCTTAGGAGTTTCATGAACCGATCTGTGTTCCCTAAGAATTGCACAAATTCCCAATATACTTGACATAGAGGTAGTACCTGGTCCTTGTATGAGTGCCTTCTCACCTAGTTGTCAGCCCAACTGATCACACCTTTACTCGAAGTGATATTTAAAATAGATGTGAACTTCTTACATGTTTAGGCATTAGCAAACGATCCAACAAGAATGTGTTGGCTACTATATATGGACTAAGGCTCGCAAACGTCGAAGCCATAACTCTAGCGCAATGTGACTCTATCGAGGTGGCCAATTAAGATATAACCAGCAAGATAAAATACATCAGAAAGAAGTTAAAATAATCAAATAGAAACTAACTAGAATTCATCCCTCACGATCCATCAACCATGTCTTGAATCGCAAAAAAAACCAAAGAGAGTTTAACCACACATGACTTACAGTAAAACCTTGAACGAAAGGTGAAAAGCATCTAATCTCGAGGATTGATGAATCCCCCTTCTCCTTCTTCTTTAAACTAAATGAAACTAGGCTATATATAAGTCTTAAGGTTGCCCAAAACCATAGTAAAACCAGCCATTTAGGATAAGCAAAAATCACAAATCAAATATTCGGAGATTCGGTTTCTAGATTCGGCCTCGGAAAAATCAGTGGACGCTGGCTGGTGGCATTAGACAAGGCTCCGAAATCCTACGTTGTCTCTCCGTGTTCAACTCGTCTCATGTTGGCTTCCTCAAGGACACTCATCAACCTCTTCTCAGCCTTTTCCAACAACTCCAGGGCTCTAGCATCGCCCACCTTGATCCACCCTTTGAGTCCGAATTTGCAAATATACAAAATAAACCACAAAATACGTAGATTTCGAACTTCGACAACCGAATGATAAAATATGCAAAATAAATACAAAACATGCAATATCCATACTAAAACTACTCTAAAACTACCTAGAATGCCTATCTAAAATATGCATTATCACCCCTTCTCCAGAGTTGTTGTAGTTCAGTTTAAACCCATAAGGCTTTGTAGGGGATGAACTTCTCTTTTGTGCCCATATACCTTTAGCTTGCTAGTTAACGGTTGGGTTCTGCATGGTCTTAGATTTAGGGGTTTTGTCGGCCTCAACTGTAGTAGGATCCGGGGTAGGGTTGTTTGGTGTCTCTACTGGGAGAGGGTTATTTGTTTTGCTCAATGGTTGTTCTATGATGTTGTTTTGATCAATAGGGTTAGGGGTTGCTGGTAGTTATGCTTCACTTTAGAGGTTTCTCCAGCACTTTCTTGCTTTCATTTTGCTATGTCAACTTCTCTTGCCTTGGAAAATTCATCTGCAATGTTTTTAGGCTTTGGAATTGACCCCAAATGTTCATCATGCTTCCTAAGGGTTGTCCTGGTGTTGAGGAATGTGGTATTGAGACTGGTGGTGGGATTCGACATCCATGCTCTTGTTTTTTTTTGTCTCTTTCCATGGAGGATTATGACAAGAGTTTAGTTCGATCATTTTAAGGAGTTTCCAACCAGCTTGTATTTTAATTTTTAAAGGTGACATGATGCGTATCAAAGCCCTCAATCAATTTTCCAAAAAGGTTGTAGGTTTAAGGGTTCCAAAATTAGGTTTTTAGCTTAGGGTTCAGGGACTAAAAGAGGGGGAGAGGGGGAACCAGAAATCAAAGAATTGGAGGGAATGGCTAAGAATCTAGGCTTGTGAGGGGAGACTAAAAATAGACGGATGGTCAATTTGAGGAGGCAGGTATGAACAAGATGGGGAAATTTTGGTTATGGTTAGCTTCAATAGAGCCCCAATTTCTAGGGTTCTACCCAAAATAGCCCGATTTGGGGGATTTGGTAATATCAAAATCATGGCTCGTTGATATGGATTAGAGGTTAGGGTAAGGAGAAGGAAGGATTTCAACACTCAATTTGGGATTCTAGGGTCGAGAAGGAAGCGAAAAAGAGGAATTAGAGTTACCCCCAATTTCTAGGGTTCAAAAAGGGAAGCTTGAATTAGAAGTTTTCCAAGAACCAACAATTGGAGCTTAAGGCTATGAATTCTATAGCGAAATGGGCTGGAGAGGATGGGGAGAAATTCAATTTTGGAAGGGTAGGGGGGGAGGACGAAAAATTTGTACCAGAGGTTTCCCCAAATTTTAGTGTTTGTCTAAGATCATTCGATTTATAGATTTTGGGAATGGGTAAAATTAGCGTTTGCAGCTATAGAATCCAGGTCGTTTTGAGGTGTGGAAAAGGAGGGGCAAGGAGTAATATGGGAGATGGAGAGGGAGAGAGTGACAAAAAAGAAGAAGAGAGATTACCAAGATTTTTATGGTTCAGAGGGATCGGTCTAGATTTTAGGGTTTTCTAGATTACTTAGAATTCTATCAACTGACTATGAATGGAGATAAGAAGGGATACCTATAGTTCCCTTGGAGGTTCAATTTTGGTAGATTGTGCATGGAGGGGTGCTGAAACAAGGGTGATGTATGAACCCAGTTGTTCTTCTATATCGTCTTCAACCTTATGAAGGCCATTTTTTTGTGATCGTCCAGATTTTCAGTTGAGACTATGGATTTCAATGCTTGGACAAGTGTAAGATGAGACTCTGAGCTAATATTTGCTTCCCAATTGTCAAAATTTTGAATTTTGAACAGTTGGAGCCTCCAAAGACTAGTTTCCTCCTTTGAGATTCCTTTGTTCGTGCATCTTGTTGGTGCTGGTGGTGGCCTTCTCGTTTCTTCTAGTGGTGCGTGCTCCACCGAGGCGGTGGCGTCATCGTTGGAGGTAGCGGTGGGCCTTGTACCACTGGGCAGATGCGATTTTCAGGTCTCCTTTTGATGAGTGTTTCGTAATAGGATGTTACTGGCTCCTTGTAGTCGGTTTTTGCTCTTGTATAGAGGTAACCTTGTACACAAGGTGATTGAAGAATTTATTGAGGTGCAATGTTGGTTTACAAGAAGCAATCAATGAGGTTGACGGGAACAATGGTGGTTACCGGAGGTAGAATTAAATGCAAGTTGTCAAGGGGTAGGAAGCAATCAATGCACTTGCAAGATTTCAATGAAGATTGGAACAATGAAGGCGGCTATGGGAGAGGGGGGGGGGGGGGGGGGTAGGGACGAGGGGTGGGGGTATAAGGGATGGTCGGTGGAAGCAAAGTGTGTAGTTGTAAGACGGTGGGGAGCGAAGGATGAGCTTGTCGACCAATGGAATATGTTAGGAGGTTTCCCTTCAATCCTTTCCCACCAAGGACGAAATTTGATATCCCTTGTTGTTGTTTTTTTTTTAATGATTTCGTGCACTTCTAAGATGCGTAATGCATTATTATTGCTGAAACTATATTTGATGAACAAATGTGCTACACATTAGTTATAATTCCCACATAGGTTGTATGTTGTTGGTATGGGTGTGCAGAAAAATCTGTCACGACTGACCCGACACGAAAACACGACGATACGACAAGAAAAAACACGAACCGAAAATAACATGACATGAAAATGACACGAATCGATAAAACACGAAAATAAATGGTTCATGTTCGGATCGGACAAATCACGTTGTCCGATATCCGACACGAACCTTTTATTTTTTTAATTAAAATATATAATTTTTATAGGATTATTATAAATTATTTATCAAAGGAGTAACAAAGTTCAAATTGCCAAGGTGGTAGGCGTGCATACAAACCTTTCCTAATTTTTTCCATTCATGGCAGAAAGAAAAAGATGAAACATAATGCATTTAATGTCAATTATGACAAGAAATGGTGCTTGCCTAGTTGGTTGTGTTGAGTGGGAGTGTGCAATAGAATTGTGTGATGATTGAGGGTTCGAGTCTCCCTAAACAAATCATTTCTAAAATTATTTTTGTACAATGAAATAAAAAAAAATTGTCATTTAATTTTTACTGGGTATTCGACACGGTGCGAGTCATCCGTGTCGCCGACACGAGTATACTCTTACCGGTTCGTGTCCGGATCGGCTATTTAGAGTAATTTCTTACCGGATACCCGACACAACTACTGGATATCTAACACGGTTCGAGTTATCCGTGTCGGATACCCGACACGAGTATACTCTTACCGATTCGTGTCCGGATCGGCTATTTAGAGTAATTTCTTACCGGATACCCGACACGATTAACCGTGTTGTGTCGGGTATCCGATAATGAACACCCCTATTTGTTGGTACAAGCTAGGGTGGACATGGGACGGGACGTGACGAGATTAGGGTAATCCCGCGTCCCATCGCGCGTATTATTTACGGGATTGATTTTTTTTTCAAATCTCGCTGGATCTTATCCCTCGCTGGACAGGACTGGAACGAAACGAGATGAGATTTGTCCCTCATAAAAAAATTAAAAAATAATCCGATTAACTAAAAAATAACAAGTAGCAAATTAAATTAAAACCTTACATCTCAAAATAGTGAAATACATGCACTAGCATACATAGCCCTCCCTGGGCTCTTCATGCTTTTAATTCCCTTTACAAATTGAAGTCTTACATAATCTCCAAGCTGCTAGTAAGCCAATAGTAAGTTTTTACTAAAATTATAATTTCTTTTATGTTTTAATCCTTTATTATTATTTTAAATTTTAGGTTTAAATAAATGTTAATATATAATAAAAATATATTCTACATATTTTATTAATTTTAATTATATAAGATATATATAATTATATATATAATCTATATATCTATATAAAATACTAAAATAGAGGCCTGAAACGACTTCTGGTGCGATTCGCCTACGTGGCATATTCTGAATTAAAACGGTATTATTTTTTCATACGTGTCATTTTCTGGATTAAAATGTTGTTATTTTACCATCTATAAATATTTAACCATATATTTTAATTAGTTAGAAAAATTATCATTTTATACTTCATATCTAAGAAAATAATAAATATATACTAAAACAATGTATATTTCTCTTTTTATTTTAATGGGGGTCATAAGGATATTTACCACAAATTAAATTACCACTTATTTTAGTAGAGTTTTTTTTAAATACAACTACATTATACCTTTGCTCAATTATTTTATTATATTTTAAAAAACTTGCGCACCAATTTTTTTTTAAATCTTACGTTTATTTGATAAAAAAATATAAGTATACCTATTTGGATGAAAAGCTTCTTAGGGAAGATTGAACAAATTTAACAAATATTAGAATGAAAAGAAATTTTTAATATTTTTTTAATGTTTAATAATTATCGATACTTGATTAATTCAAACAAACAAATAAATAACTTTCGACAAATAAGAATATTTGACAATTATAGAGAAGAAATAATTAATTTATCAATTAATCAAAAGTGGGGCCATATTAAATCTAAAGCTTATACATAACCTATTTTTAATAAACTTTAATATTTTTTTATTAAAAAGTATAAAATCTAGACTCAAGATAAAAATATATTTTAACCATTTTTTAATAAGAGAACAACCATGATTAATCTAGACTCAAACGTGTATATACATTAAAAAAAATAACACGGTTGAAGATTATATATTTACTTTATATGGAGTAGTAATTTATATTAATTCAAAGATTGTTTATATAATAAAATTTATTAACAAATCGCATAATGGGCGAGTAATAAAACTAGTAATATACTAAAAAAGAGGCTTGAAACAGGCTTTGGTGCGATTCGCATACGTGACATTTTCTGGATTAAAATAGTGTTATTTTTTCATACGTGTCATATTCTGTATTAAAATAGTATTATCTTTTTTGGGGAATTTGTGAAATGTCCAAAAAACTTGTCCTAATTGGTGAAATGTCCACATTTTGGGACAAATTGGTGAAATGTCCACGATATAACACCCGCTCCTACGCTCCTACGCGCTGCTCTCTCCTCCTACGCTCTCTCTGCTGATCAACTGCTCGCCGATACCGCCGATCACTCTCCGATCCCATCAAAACCACCGATTTTGACATTTCTCCAATCGAATCAAGTAAGTATAGCATTCCAGTAATGATTGAGTTCGAAACTGCATTGAAATCACATAAAATTTGCGCCGAAGGCGCAAATTTTCTTCGATTTTGAAGTGTCAGAGTCGATGTTGAAGTCTTCAGTGATTACTGCAATGGAATCCAGTGATTCGTTGCTAATTTTGCTGATTTCGCTGCCGGTTCTTGTGTGCAGAAGGAGCCTGAAAAGCACGAAGCCGAGAAGAAGAGCGGCGAAGGCGCTGCTCCTGCCTGTGGATTCCTATCACTAGCAATGGCGCTAGCAAGCTACTGGATCTGTTGAAGGAGCCTGAAAAGCTTCTGCCTGTTGATTTCCTTATCAATCGATCGAAGATCGATTGATAAGGAAATCGAACTTTGCTTCTGCTGAGCGATTCTTCAAGCGGCGTCCGTCTGCTAAGCGATGCGAGGGGTGTTTCGGCACCCCGGGATTGCCTGTGTAATTTATTTTTCTTCTGTTACTGCTTGTAGTTGGGGAGATTCTGCTGAGCTTCCTCCACTGAGATGAAATTGGACCCCGTGAGCTAATGATTTTAGTTGAACTTTGTTTGATCTGTTACTGATTTGTTTGAAGTTTGATGGGTGTTTTGATGTTGTAAAGGTTGACTATGGTTTAGGTTGCTGCGTAATGTGGAAAGCCATCCATTTGATACGTCTCAGGTTTCTTCTGCATCTGCTGTTAAAGTATAATCTCAATGACTTTGGACATTATGGTGCATGATTTTTCAACTATATGCTTATTTTCATGTTCGTCTTCAGGTTTCCCCCCAACTTGGCGTTTTTCCTCTTGCAAATACAACTGCTGCTGCTGCTACTATTGGAGATCGTACTGCTGTTGTGGCTGCTTCTGTGGGGATGGTGAGTGAGAAATTAATAATAGGACATCTCATAAGGCTGTTTATTGATATGTTTAGTGAGAAGTTGAGTATGCATCCTTATATATACCTTCGTTGCTATGAGTGTTCACAAAATGCTGATAACCGAGGCTTGATAGATGTGAAACCAAGAATTGATGAGCTAGTAGAGAAACCCAAGGCCTGGAAACTACTTGAAATCAATGAACCATCATAAGGCTGGGTGTTGCTTACATCTTTCTTCTGATCTTGTGGTTGATTTCTATTTACTTTAATTCCTGCATCTTTTGAACTTCAGTTCATTTTATCGCATTTTGATGATTCGCATTTTGTGCAAAGGTTGAATTTAGGCCCTGATTTTGGAGCTTACCTCAAGAATCTCCTGTTTCAATTACCTTTTTTTCTTTCTTCAAATTTTCCTCTCTACTGAAAAAAGAAAGAAAAAAAAGTTGCACAAGAGAAATTGACTTGTATAGGTTAAAACATGTTGCACAAGGCTTACAAAAATTGACTTGTACAGGTTAGGAGTTGTTCTTTCGTCAATTTAACAGTGATTTTTATCAATCTTATACTTCCATTATACAAGAGAAATTATTTGATCTTTAATGCCAATTGATGATCAGGTCCCAATTCTAAATTAATTGAATTTTTCCATATCTTCCTGATAGGGCTATGGGGATAACAGCCACAGGGATTGAGACAATTGCTAGTGGATGCCCTGCTTTAGAGTTTATCAACATAGCTTACTGTGATAAAGTTAGCGATCCATCTCTGATATCGTTGTCCAAGTGTTTAAGGCTTAAAGCACTTGAGATGAGAGGATGCATCTCAATCACATCTGAAGGTCTAACAACCATTTCTGCTGGATGCAGGCAACTTCTTGTGCTAGACTTGGAGAAGTGCTTCAATATGGATGATTCAGGGATGATTTCCCTAGCCCATTACTCACAAAACCTAAAACAGGTACTTAATTCATTACCCTTCTAAAGTTGAATGCACAATTCCTGAAGCAAACAAGAACCATACCCAGTCTAACATCAAGAATTTTTGTGCTATCCTCTTGTCCATGCAGATCAACTTGTCTTATTGTTCAGTTACAGATGTTGCTCTATCAAGGAGGCTTTTAGTTCCTATCATATGTCTGTTATCCAGGTCCTCTTACTTACACTTTTTTTTTGAAAATATTAAGTCTATATAGAGGTGGCTTATTTTGCATTAAAACTGGTGGTGCTCATTTGATTGATTCTTGAATTACACTTGGTTCCGGATCTGCGTTTTTGTTACACTTTTAAGTAAAGCAGTTGAGGCTATTTGGGCAAAAAGGCAAATAAAGTTTAATGACCAAACTTGTGTTTCATTGATTTTGGCGCTATTGAATTTAGTGTTTTAGAAATGGCTTTGCTTGCTTTAGAAAGGAACCCGGTAACCATAGTATATAGCTATACTTTAACGTTATCCTTTCTCCTTACTTTTGCAATTTGCATTTGGTTGAAAATTATTTTCATGATGAATGATGATGGAAGTCTGTAACTGCTTGTAACTCACTGCTCAAACATTCCTTCACTTTTAGGCCTGCAAAGCCAAAGACTTCAAGGCTCTAAAGAAGCTCCTCATGTCCAATTCGACCAAGTCAAAAACTGATTTTGGTGTTGATTTGGTGTTGGCTTGGTGCACTTGATGGATGAGGAGTGAATGGTGTCAGCACATGCTAGAAGTTGATGCGTTGTGGAGATACTGGCGACACTTTAATCTGATCAGTTCCTTGTTTCCATTTTTGTCGACTTGCTTCCTTTTCTGTTGCATCCTTACAACCGTTGAATTCACCAAGAACATCCTTGAATCGGACTCCACCAAGGCCTGTAGCCTGCTTACAAACAGAGAGACGGAGGCAAGACTAGACCATGCTCTTGTCAATGAGTGCAGAAGGAGAGTTGATGAAGAGGGTTGTGTGCTTCGCATCAGCCATGTCCGACGTCAAGCTAATCGAGCTGCGGATGCATTGGCTAATACGTTCTCCACCAATACCACCCTAGTTACTGAATATGCAAGCTAACCAGACTTTTTATGTAGCTTATTAAACAATGATCTGGGAGTTTTAGCTCCTACTACATCCAATAATAATTAAGACTCTAAGAGGCATTAGCCTCCTTTCTGATAAAAAAAAAAAGAGAACATGGTCAAATGTAAGACCAACTACCCATAATTTGCACTTACTGAATGAAGCAAATTTTTTTTGGTCAAACTGAATGAAGCAAATTTAAAAGTACCTTGATTTTTTTTGCTGTCATAGAATTTCTATGCAATTTTATTATAAATACAAGCTGCCTTGTATAATAAATGAGCAAACGAGTTAAATTCGAACAAAAACAAATCGAGCTCAAAATAAGCAAAATGAACACATTAAGAAAAAACGAGCCTACGACGGCTCAACATGAAAATAAACGAGCTCAAGCTCGAGCTTTATGTTCAGTTCACGAGCCGAGCTTGAGCCGAGCATGAAAAATTGCACATTCAGCCTAAAATTGCATTTTTTTTTCCCGTGTCAGCACTTTCTGAATTTTTATATTGGTGTGCAAATATAAGTTTATGTTGTGCAAATATAATAACGTGTTGTGCAAATATAAGTTTATATTGTGCAAATATTAGTTTATAAAATTGCACTTTTCAATTTTGTATTTAAGTTATAAAATTACACTTTTTCAAACTAAAATTGCACATTTAAGTTTTAAATTGCACATTCAAACTAAAATTGCACTTTTTTCCCCCGTGTCAGCACTTTTTAAAATTTTATATTGGTGTATAAACTTAAATTTATGTTGTGCAAATATAATATAGTGTTGTGCAAATATAAGTTTATAAAATTGCCCTTGATTTAAGTATAATATTATAATGAGCAAATATAATATTATAATATTATATTGAGAAAATATAATATTATAATATTATATTGAGAAAATATAATATTATAAAATAATATTGAGAAAAAATAAGATCATGTTGAGCACAATTTCACAAGTATCAATTGTTGTGCAAAAATAATCTATTGTTGAGCAAAAATAAAATCATGTTGAGCAAATTTCCACCAATCCCCCATGTTGCGCAATAATAGTCTATTGATGAGCAAAAATAAGACCATGTTGTGCAATAATCTATTGAGCAAGTATAAAATAATATTGAGAAAAAATAAGATCATGTTGAGCACAATTTCACAAGTCTCAATTGTTGTGCAAATATAATCTATTGTTGAGCAAAAATAAGATCATGTTGAGCAAATTTTCACCAATCCCCCATGTTGTGCAAACATAGTCTATTGATGAGCAAAAATAAGACCATGTTGTGCAATAATATATTGAGCAACTATAAAATAATATTGAGAAAAAATAAGATCATGTTGAGCACAATTTCACAAGTCTCAATTGTTGTGCAAAAATAATCTATTGTTGAGCAAAAATAAGATCATGTTGAGCAAATTTCCACCAATCCCCCATGTTGTGCAATAATATTCTATTGATGAGCAAAAATAAGACCATGTTATGCAATAATCTATTGAGCAACTATAAAATAATATTGAGAAAAAATAAGATTATGTTGAGCACAATTTCACAAGTCTCAATAGTTGTGCAAATATAATCTATTGTTGAGCAAAAATAAGATCATGTTGAGCAAATTTCCACCAATCCCCCATGTTGTGCAATAATAGTATATTGATGAGCAAAAATAAGACCATGTTGTGCAATAATCTATTGAGCAACTATAAAATAATTAATATTGAGAAAAAATAAGATCATGTTGAGCACAATTTCACAAGTCTCAATTGTTATGTTGTGCAATAATCTATTGAGCAAGTATAAAATAATATTGAGAAAAAATAAGATCATGTTGAGCACAATTTCACAAGTCTCAATTGTTGTGCAAATATAATCTATTGTTGAGCAAATATAAGATCATGTTGAGCAAATTTCCACCAATCCCCCATGTTGTGCAATTATAGTCTATTGATGAGCAAAAATAAGACCATGTTGTGCAATAATCTATTGAGCAACTATAAAATAAAATATTAAGAAAAAATAAGATCATGTTGAGCACAATTTCACAAGTCTCAATTGTTGTGCAAATATAATCTATTGTTGAGCAAAAATAAGATCATGTTGAGCAAATTTCCACCAATCCCCCATGTTGTGCAATCATAGTCTATTGATGAGCAAAAATAATTGCACGGTTGGAATTAGTCACGAACATGTCTCTCTCAAGCACCATTGCTGACGCCGATAGCCTGGAACTCATCTATTGTACAAGATTTCCATTCTCAACTTCTTTCAAATTCTCCAACTTAGTGCTCTTTTTTCCTTCATCCATTGTCAGCTTCTTTCAAATTCTCTGCTTGTGCGAGTACAGTGTGATGTGGATTCTACTTGCATTTGTTCTTAGGAACTAATTTCCATTGTCAGATTATATATTTAAACTGATTCTGCTAATTGATTTGATGAATTAGGATTTACTGTGCTTTGTCATCACTTCGAGATGAATTAGGATTTTATTGTAAATGTTAGTGGTTTTTTGCTTCTAGAATTTTTGAATTTTTATATTGGTGTGCAAATATAAGTTTATATTGAGCAAATATAATATTGTGTTGTGCAAATATTAGTTTATAAAATTGCACTTTTCAGTTTTATAATATTGCTCTTGACTTGTTGGGTCAACCCAAGGTCGTTTATATTCGAGCTCGAGCTCGAGCTCGGCTCAAAATCGAGCTTAGAAGTGTGCTCGAACTCGGATCGCGAGTATTTGAACAAGCTCGAGCTCGTTTTGCTCGTTTCTTCTCGAGCCGAACTCGAGCTCGAGAGCTTGTTCGAGCTTGATTGAGCTCGTGTTATTGTTGTAGCTTCTTTTTGCTGGAAGTTCGTTTCTGAGCTCGTTTTTTACATTGTAATCTCTAAATATGAAATTATATAAAATACCTATTCAAAGTTTGTAATCACTACAATACCAATCAAAACAATAAAATACAATAAAAACAAATGATTAGAAACAATAAAAAAAATGCAAGGTGCAACTGAACGAGCGCTTTCAAGTTTCAATCGGTATTGTATATGGACCATCGACCATAGACATCAGAAATTCATAAGAAAAAACTGAACGAGAGCCATCAATTGAACAAGATCTAATGGAGGAGCCAGGAGGGGTGAAGAACAAAGGGCGGATCGAAGAAGAACCGAGATATGATGGAGGGGCGATTGGGCGATGAACAACTGAACAAACAAGGGGCGAGATCTGATGGAGAAGGGGCGAAGAATAATTGATAGAGAAACCCTAAAACAAACAAGGGGCGAGATCTGATAACTACGAGATCTGATAGAGGACTGGAGGAGGGGCGAACTTATTAGATTTAGGGCGGCTGACGTTTGAAGAGGAGTCGAGGAGGAGGCAGATACCGGAGACGAGGCCTAGGCGGCGGCGAAACTCAAGGTGGCTGGCGGCGGCGAAACTCAAGGGAGGCGGAGGCCTAGGAGAAGAGAGGAAGAGGATTGACTGAGGTAGTGAGGTCTGAGGAATGAGACAGAAACATTGGATTAATCGACAGAGAAACCCTAAAACATTAAAACTAAAGGGAAAAAACCAAGAGCAAAATAGTCTGAGTTATACGAGCTACTCGAGCTCGGGCTCGTACTCGGCTCGGGCTCGATTCAAGCTCAGGAACTCGCTCGAACTCAGCTCGTTTTGTAAATGTGAACGAGCTTGAGCCGAGTTTTTCGAGTCGAATCCGAGCGGCTCGTGTTCACATAACACCCCTATTCATAATCTTATTCATGCACAACTGAAATTGCATATTTAAGTTCTAAAATTGCACATTCAAACTAAAATTGCACTTTTTCAAACTAAAATTGCACATTCAAACTAAAATTGCACTTTATCATTTTTCAGTTTTGTATTTGAGTTATAAAATGCACTTTTCAGTTTTATATTTTTACTTTTTCAAACTAAAATTGCATATTTAAGTTCTAAAATTGCACATTCAATCTGAAATTGCACTTTTTCCCATGTCTACACTTTTTGAAATTTTATATTGGTGTGCAAATATAAGTTCATGTTTTGCAAATATAATAACGTGTTGTGCAAATATAAGTTTATGTTGTGCTAATATAAGTTTATAAAATTGCACTTTTCAGTATTATATTTGAGTTATAAAATTGCACTTTTTAGTTTTATATTTGCACTTTTTCAATCTGAAATTGCACAATTGTATTTTACAATTGCACAACTGTATTTTATACTTGCACAACTGGACTTTACAGTTGCACAACTGCACTTTACAGTTGCACAACTACACTTTATTAGGAGTATCAGCCATTGGTGTTAATGCTGACATGGTTAAGAACTTGATATCTCTCACATTCAATAAACTTGTGAGCTTGACCCAAGAAATGCTCATCACGGTTAGCCGCAAATTCAATAAAATTACGAGCAAACTCAATCCC
Organism: Persicaria maculosa; assembly: GCA_963922045.1. Taxonomy (NCBI): domain Eukaryota; kingdom Viridiplantae; phylum Streptophyta; class Magnoliopsida; order Caryophyllales; family Polygonaceae; genus Persicaria; species Persicaria maculosa. Next base: position 55,757,310 of record OY998261.1, on the reverse strand, counting down.
TTCATTACGAAGCTGAGACTGAATTCAATCAGTAGTTACCTTGGCTTGAGAAAAAAATTATCACAAGACTGTATGTATGTGCAATTGCTTCATAGTTTTGAGGCGTATTATCTGCAGATATGGATTGTACCAAAATTGACGAAAGAAGCAAGCTTATCTGTCGTGCTGACATGATTGCAAATTACATTCTCAACGATCCAACACCAAAAAAACATATGCAAATCTGAATCAGCTCATATAAGGAGCAAGCAATTCTAAAGAAGTCATTTTTTTTCTTACAGAGAGACCTGATACATAATCTTCACCTTAATTTTGCACTGGATTGACTAACGCCTCTAAATCACTTTCGGCGGAATGACTCTTCTTCATCTTCACTCTCACCTCTTGCTGACTCCGTTTTTGAAGGTATACCAATCACATCGAATCAAGTTGTTGTTCATGAGGTGTGATCCTCCTGCAGTTGCAGCTGATTATTGCACAGAGACAAAATCCATGTGGTGAAGAAAATCAAAGTAATATCGAAGACAACACATAGAACAGGTAGATGACACAACTGATTATTGATCTATAAGCTGTATTGTACATTAGCCAGTGTCATCATATGCAGGTCAATGTAAAAGGATCAAGCCAACACATAGAACGGGTAGATGACACAATTGAACAAAGGAAAGACAAGTTTCAGGAAACAAACCTTTAGAGAGTGAGTATCAATGATAACGAGGGAGGCGTTCGAGCTCAGGTGCTACAAGGGAAGCAGCAGTTGCTACCACTGATATGTCACAGCATCGGAGAGTAGACATGAGCGACTTTATCTTCGACACCCTTTGTTATTAACATGATATTTTGGGCCTGCTCACTTGAAAGCAACATTAATTTCCAATCTCCAACTCTTCAAAGACTTGTTGCAGACAAATGATTCCAGCCATAGAACAAAGGAACCACCTTCAATAACTGAGGACAAGTTCCTTACATTATTACCTATGGTCCTATACTACCGGCTTTAATTATATAACATTGAATAGATAACCCAAACCAGTTGTTGAACAAAGAGGAACCAAATATAACCCCTCTAGTGTGGTATCTATGTCACATTCCATTGCAATTGTTACTAAAACTGACCATCAACAGATTTTGCAAAAATCCTATATTTGATTGTACAAAACCATCGCATTCAGTAAATTAACGAATGAAAGAGCCAAAGGCACCAACCATGAGAAGAGGAGGAAACTGGCTTCCGAACAAGAAGATCGGACAAACTGCTCTCCGCTGGAGCCACAGTCAAGATCGGCAAAGGCATTCTCCTCAGGCATTAGAAGCAACAATAGACCAACAAAGAAATTCATAGCCTGCACACAGAGAAGTTGATAATATTTACTTACACTGATCAGCCAGGTATACAGATAGCATTTGTACGGAATAATGAAAGCTTTCTAGAAGGTCAAGCACATGAAGTTCTCAAATCAACATGACCGGAAAGTGCATCAAGGTAGAAGTAATGACTGAATACTAATAGTCTAATACCATTTATATGACAGTATGCTCATAATTATTCCGTACAAATGGAGTTCAACATTAACTTCAAAATTGGACAGAAATTAAGGCACATATTCCCTAGGACGAGAATATAGGAAGCTCATTATCACTACAAAAAGCACTCTGGCCTAAGAACTCAAATGTGAGGAACAAATCAACTATTCCTGATTCTTCTGCTATTGCCCGCAATCCATCAACATCGTCTTGACTATATTTCCCATATGGTTGACCACTTGATAACTGCCTACCAGATAAGTAGGCCACAGATAGCCCTGGTTAATAGGATAGTTGATCAAAGACAGAAACAAGCAATGGTCAAATATACCTTTGTACCAATTCTAATAACATTGAACTGCACTAATTCTAATAACAATTACGGCTAAGAAAACACCCGACTCAATCCTAAATTCTAATAACACCAATCAACTGGTATTGCTTCTAACTGATCAACTAGAAAGTGAATCAAACACAACTTTAAGCATTTAACCAAAACAGGAGATGAAGTGAAACCCTGCAAACAAATAATGGCAGTACCAAACAATTTTGATTTCACAAATTATCAAGTTTGAATGCAGAACCAAATTCAGAGAGAGAGAGAGACATACCTAAAGTCCAGCGCCTTAACTGCACAGGATCTCAAGTTTGATCTAGCAGGAGATGATGGTGGTGATGATGCAACTTGTGGTGCCATCAGCACCTCCCCCGCCGTCTTCGGAAAGGAATTCACGGCTTCGGAAAGGAATTCAAAGAGAGATTGCAGGTCGACATGCTCGCTCCCGCCGCTCGTCCACACTCGTCCTCTCACAGACACAGATAAAATCTCCTCCACACTCGTCCTCGCACAGACACGCCGTCGACCTGCTCGCTCCCGCCGCTCGCTCGATCTCGCCGGAGAGGGAGTTACAGATCCGCCATGGCACCGATTGAACACAAAATCATCGGAATCGAAATCGGGAATTACAGATCTGCTGGAGAGGGAGTTACAGATCCCCCATGGCACCGATTTCGCCATCGCATCCCTCGTCTTCACCGCCTCGCCACAGATCTGGCTCCTTTGTCTGGAACAGCAACATCTCCGGTGAGAGCGCGGTGGTGGATCTGCTGGCCAGGAGGAAGAGCCGGGGAGGAAGAGCGATCTGAGGAGCGATATGAGCGGGGGAGGAAGAGGATGGATGATGAACAAGAGAGAGGAATCGGGCACAAATAGGGTTAATAAGATGGACAGTTTTACAATTTGTCCCAAAAGTGGGACAATCCACTAATTAGGCCAATAAAAGTGCATGTGGCACAAATTTTCTCTATCTTTTTTAGTCACATCAATTAATAAGCCAATATAGTTAGGTAAAAAACTTATCTTTTTAGATCAAATAATTAATAATCTATCCAATATAACCTTATTTCGTAATTAGATTTTTTATATAAATATTCAACCTTATATCTTAATTAGGTAGAAAATTTATCATTTTAGATAAATGTATCTAATATTATTCAATTTTAGTGGATAAGTTTATGCATGTTTATAATATGTTTAATAGACGTTTTATTTATAGGCATGGTCTCTAATTTAAAATTATATTATTAAAACTTGTGATTTAAATATAAATCTATCGTTTTATAATCCTATATCAATATAACTAGAGAATAATCAAATACTGTGTTATTTTTATTCATACATTTTAATATATAACTTTGTTTATCTTAATTTAGTTTATTGTTATTAAAAGATCTAAAGTTTTCAACCAAAATATTATAACGTTCAAATTTCAGGAAGAAAATATAAATTAAACATCGTTTTGTTTATTAAGAAATCGCATAACGGGCGGATATAGTAAAACTAGTTATTATATATATGCGAGACGTGACGGGTTATGCATAATGCAAACTCTCCGTCCCGCGTAATTTTTATAGGACAGGATTGGGACGAGATTGAAATTTTTTTCTCTAAATCCCACATGAATTGTGATGGGACGAAATTTGCGAGATTTGTATCCACCTCTAGTACGAGCACAAATCTTTGAACCGGCCAATTTTTTGTTGCCAGTCCTCCTTGACTGAACTTACATAAAAAAAAATAAAATCTTTATTTTCGGAATAGCGTTGAATTTTCAAATTCATGCATCAGGCCATCAGGGTGGTGTTGATGAACACCAGAACAACCAATTGGAAAGGGGATTGTTGGTAGAGGAAGGTTATCAATTTCTTTCACTATCTTATGGTCTACTAATGCTTGTTCTTAATAACTGGTTGATATAACAGTGACAAGTTTGGGTGAGCCGGTTATCAGCTTCAAATTTGATTTCAGACTCCAAAGTTGACACATAGCTGTGCAGAAGAAATACGTCAACTCTGTTTTGGGCGTTTGAGAAATCGCCATGAGATCTCGTTGTAAGATCTTCCCTCACGCCAATCGTACCATTCTTCCTACTTTCTGAAGCGTTTTCCTTTTCAATTGCTGATAGGTTTCAGTACTTTATTCCGTGCGATCTCGATTCGCTTTCGTTAGCTCCTCACTCGCTTGCCCGCTCTTCTAACTTTCTGGGTTCTATCATTTTCCGATTAAACATTAGGATCAGTGTGGGTGTTAATCTGCATTTAAACATTTGGTTGGTTTTGCGTTCTCACTGATAGTGATAGTTCGACGGTGTAGATTATAACTTTCTGTGGGGTTGTAGCTAATAGATAGAGGGTGTAGATTATACTTTTTGAGTCCCAATGCTTGAAAGCTGTTTTGGATGTTGAAAACCATATTGGGTTCTTTAGATTTAGCAAATTACAGCATTGTGTGCTTGTCTTAGTTGTCTATATGCAGCTTCTTTGTGAAACAATGAGATAGCTATGAGAACTAGTCAAGTGTTTAGCAAGTGTTGAAATTGATTCAGAAGAATAACAATGGTTGTTTCCATGTTTGAGTTGTAGCTTCTGATGGATTGAATCCTTATATCGCATTGTTTGAAAATGATTCTCCAAAGTGAATGACCGGAACTTATAATAATGTTTCTCAGCAATTGTTGAAAATGATTCATGTTTGATTTTTTAAAAGAACAACACGGTGCTTCATTATCAACATGAAAAATTTTCTTTTTGTTGCTGAACCAACAACTTACAGTCAATTTTGATGGAAATGTTGATGTTGGTATGTTACTCATGTGAGCAAGTCATTGTCTGTTGTGTTTGTTGGATTTTTGATTGTGTGCATTAGTGGATTCATGTTGCCTATATCATATTTAACCTCATAAATGGAACTGATTATACTTTGATGGTGTTAGTAACTGGAACATTCATTTCACATTTGTTAGGGCTTATCCCCTTTTCTCTCATGCTCCTCATTGCTGGGTGTGGTGCAAGGCCTTTCTACAGACCTCCTACCAAAGTAGATAAGATCGATAAACAACTTTTGCAGACTTTTCGTCCTTTTAACATTGCACATCGAGGCTCCAGTGGTGAGATTCCGGAAGAAACTACACCTGCATATATGGTGTGTATAGTTTCTATTCATTTTTACCAATTGACATTTGTTGGTTGTGTTATTCTTTTTGCTTGGAAGATTTGATGTTTTGAACCTTTAGTTTCTTAATTTACTTGTACTCCAGCATATTGTTTGTTTGAGTTCCTTTTTAAAGAAGTAATGCAATTGTTGCTCTTGGGTGGTGGGTTGGTCGGGCTTGACACCACCCAAACTATTGCCTCTTTCCAAAAAAAAAAAAAAACTGATGCAATTGTTATTGCCGCAGAGAGCAATTGAGGAGGGTGCTGACTTCATAGAGACAGATATTTTATCCACCAAAGATGGTGTTCTCATATGCTTCCATGACTTAGTTCTTGATGAGACGACAGATGTGACCGCTCACAAAGAGTTTGCTGATCGTAAAAGAACCTATGAGGTCCAAGGGCTCAACATTACAGGATTTTTCACTGGTATAGCTTTCATATATATATATCTTATCTTGTTGTTACTAGGTTAAAAACTGTTTTTTGCTCATCCACCTAGTTTATTAGTAACTACTACGACTATTTACTGAAATAACTTAGGAAAAGTATGCTTTTTGAGCAGTGGATTTTACATGGAAGGAACTCCAAAAGTTAAGAACAATGCAGAGGTTCCCTTACAGGGATCAGCAGTACAATGGTTAGTTTCTATCGACTTTAGTATTTTGAATCGAGTTTTTTTTAACCTTGTTATCAGTTATTTTTTTGAATTGTCAAAAAAGGAAATGTATGTGTAGTTAATCTCTTGTAAAACACTTTGCAGGAAAATTCCCCATCATTACTTTCAAAGATTACATCTCCATAGCGCTTAAGGCCTCCAGAGTTGTTGGGATTTACCCAGAGATAAAAAATCCGTTTTTTATAAACCAGCATGTGAGTAATTTTGTAAATGAGATTTTTAAATATGAAAGCTTTTATAACTTACGCTGGGATTTTTGTATAAAAAGAAATGCATATCAAATCAGCTAGCAAATTATGTAGTATCATTTTGAGTTCTGCACACGTTAAAAACTTGTTTACTCACACTGGTAAGGAAATCCAGCAGTAGTTTCTATTCCACTGAGAAACATTAGTGACCAATTCTCTTATGTGGATTCTGCACTACTGGTTGATAAATCCAGGGAAAGGAGAGTAGCAACGTCATTACCTTCCCCTTCCTCAAAATGAAATGGTGCAAAGAAAGGATTAAAAGTACACGATTTGTAGTTTCTTTACATACAAATGTTAATGTCTCTTCAAACGGACAAAAAATAAGGGTCTGTTTGGATAACCAATAATTATAACTTAAAATGCACAAAATTGTATTTTAATAAACAGTATAATGCAATATTGTGCATTATAAGTTATAATTAATGGCCATCCAAACTGACCCTAAGAAGTATAAGTAAATGGTCTGGGGATGGGGTGTTTTGTCTACTCGTAGTTTATTATTATTTTTCTCCAAGTTTTTAATGTACTTTCTTTCAACAGGTAAAATGGCAGAATGGGAAAAAGTTTGAAGACGTGTTTGTTGAGACTCTGCAAGAATATCATTATAAAGGTTCCTATTTGTCAAAAGATTGGCTGAAGCAACCCATTTTTATTCAATCTTTTGCACCAACATCACTAGTGTACATAGCTAACCTGACAGAGTTGCCTAAGATCTTATTGATCGATGATGTAAATGTACAAATCCAAGATACTAACAAGGTAATGTCATCAACTGCTTTTACACGACATACTTTACATTCACTGCTGACAGTTGAGGAATGTTTTAAGTTATAAAAATAAGGATGATCACTCAGCTTAAAAGCAGTATCCCAGCTCAATGTATTAGTTGAAATATTCTCTAAGAACATCTCTCCAATGCTTAACCCCAATAACAAAACTCAATAGCCAACAATCTCAGCAAGGTTTGAACAGCTATTGTTAAATATAGGAAACAAAATTTAGTATATGTTCAAGGAGAAGCTAAAAGTACTATCTATAACAATTTATAGAATTATAGGTTCACCTCAAGATGAAAAATGGTTATGAAGTATATTATGCAAGATTTTGATACTTGAGCATGAATTTGGGTTCCAACATACCTAAGAAGATACTACTGAACTTCTGTAAGGGTTGTGGGTTGCCTAGCTCTCAACTTGTTATTATCGGTTCTAATGAAAAATTGAACATTTCTGTGAGAAAAATGGTTGAAGAACTTACACTGGATCGTTAAATGCTCAAGCCATTGCTGTTACTATGTTGTTGGGAAACTGATGGGATAATGATTATCTTTTCTTTATACCATCTCAGGTGCAATTAGCATTTGGCATGGCATACCAACTATGTCATTAGCCTTCATATGAATTTTCTCTTCTTTTATAAGTTATGTACATTAATACATTTAATTTTCTGAGTAAATAAACTGCATGATCTGTTTCAGACATATCAGGACATCACCTCGGATTCATACTTTGATTACATTAAACAGTATATTGTGGGCATTGCACCCTGGAAGGACACAGTGGTTCCGGTTTCAAACAATTATCTACAAACACCTACTGATCTTGTTGATAGAGCACATATGCATGGTCTACAGGTGTGTATGCCACATTCTTACCTCAATCGTTTCCTTCTTTTTTTTTTCTTTTTTTTTTTTTTTTGGGGGGGGGGGGGGACTTGCATAATGTATTTGGATTCAACCATGAGGCATTTAAAAATTCCAACTTACCATCCTCTTTCACCCTGCTTCTGTTGCAAATTTTTTAAAACCAAATTTCAGTTTCAAGTTATTTGTAGGAAGTAACAGTTAGTTATTTGAAGATGTATAGAACTAATCACAAATCTGGGACCAGTGAATGAAGGTGACATTCTGTTATTAGAATGTGAGCGGATAGGTTAAACTCACTGGTTGTTGACAGATTCTTGGTAAAAACAAGCTGAAAGGGCTGTGAATTTTAGATGACGGAGTATCTTCTTGTAACTGCCTAACTGGGCCTTGAGCCTAGGTTGGTTCAGACCTCTCTACCTGTCTTGTAGTTCTTGACAAAGGTTTCCTTATTCCCTCGAGTGTTTTGTGCTGATTTTGTCTGTGCTTGCTTGTTGTGTGTACTGTTTCAGTTTCGAGTGTTTTTTTTGCTGATTTTGCCTGGGCCTTCATCCGTGCTAGTGGTTTGGTTACAAATATTTGCATATTCCTAACGTTCCATTTATAATGACTTATTTCAGATGGGTAGCTAGTCTTGTCTTGCCCACATCTTTGTTTACTGTGAGCCAACCATCTCAGCCATTCATCTACATTAAAATGAGCTTTTCATTTTATGATAATTGATAAGCTAGTTGAGTATTTAATTGTATTAGCTTATCAAGTAGGTTTAGTGAGATAATATTGTAAAAATGGGATGAGATATGTGGAGGATAGATTTATATGACATGGTTAGGAAACTAATAATTTTTCCACAAGCTCCCCAAAGCTCACCCTGAGTAGCTCCCAAAGTTGATGAATGAAAAGCTTCCATAAGCTCATCTGAAAGTTAGAGCTTCTCCCAAAGCTCCTACTCACCAAGCATCTATTTAGTAGCTTTTCAATATTGATAAGATCCGATAAGCTCCCAAAAGCTTGTACCGAACTTAGGCTAATGCATTCTACAGATTTTGACCAAATGGTATTATTCAACACTTTTTTTCAACTATCCCACTTTTGATCTATACTTGATTCTTATTTTCCTTCTCAACGTCACAGTCTGGAGGTTTCTACATCCGCAGATATCCAATATTAGCCCTGCACCCTTATCTGCTCTTGGCCCTTCCATTCACAAAAGGAACGTCTTGGGATATTAAATCCTTAATGTATCCAGTAATTGCCACCATTCAAGTCTCCTACCTTAATATAGATATATAACTATCATACAAGGTTGTAATATACAGATCATGTCCCAGATGGGATGCAATTAGGGGTTGGGTTAGTGAGAGGAGAGGATCTTTCTGTTAGGTGTGTGATGGGATTGGTGGATTAATAGAGGGATGAGACTCTGACCACCGTTGGTATAAATGAGGGAAGACTGACTAGTATAGGGTTATCTGCATCTATCTTGTATCTCACTATTTTGCCTAAGGCTGGCTCACAGGTTTCCTTTCTGGTTTTGGAGAGTAAACTCCAAGGACTCGTCTCTGGTTCTGGTTTCTCTTTGTGAGTGTTTTGTGTTGTCTTCTTCGTGTGATTTTTTATTGATTCCTTCTCCTCCATCTTTCTCCTAATCAGGTCAACCAGCTGAAAACTTACCATTTACTTTGGCAATCAACCGGGACAACTGGACCATTATTATCTCCCGAATTTCTCATGAACTCCTCGACAACTTTGCTATTATTTAGTTCTCAGAACCGTGTTTCTGACTTCATGCTGTTATTCTCTGCCTTATTTGTCATTTCATCTCCTTCCTTGACAACTTTGCTATTATTTAGTTCTGATAATTGTGTTGCTGACTGATTGCTGTTATTTTCTGCTTTATTTGCCATTCCCAGGTCCATCTATACACATTCAGAAACGAGAATCATTTCTTGCACTTTGATTTCCATCAAGACCCTTACAACGAGTATGATTACTGGATAAAAAAGATTGGAGTGGATGGTCTGTTTACGGATTTCACAGGTAGTCTTCACAACTATCAAGAATGGGTCTCTCCTGCCCATGGCAGTGAACTACCGGTACATAGAAGGCGCAAAGACCCTTATCAATGGGGCAGAGTTGATTCAAATCCTTGATACAGAAGCCCGCGGGAATGAGTTGAACTGCAAAGTTTAGGTTGCCCCAGACGACGAATTGATAGATCTGCATTTTTTCAGGTTCATTGTTCGTTCGCTGGAAGGCTGTAGTATCCCACGAGAAATCCGTACTTAGGCAAAGGTGAAATTCAGCTTGCTGGTAAACATGAACTTTAGATGAAAACATTTTTCTTGGTTAGGCTTGGCCCTGATTTGTAAATATCAGTTGGTTTGACCCTTCTCTACAATAATACACAGTTACAAATAGCTGAAAATGTTTTAAGCTAACAAAATAATTCATATTTTTTCTAGTAATATAACACAACCTCACTAAACATGACCAACCTCACTAAACATGACCATTCCCATATTTCAAGTTGTGATTAGATAGACTATTGCCAAGACTCTTACGTTATGATGGAAAATAAAGGGAAATGGGGAAAATAAGAAAATAGTATACACAAGTGATCGAAAAGATCAAACACTGATAAACAAAAATATAGCACAAAAACATAAAATTATCTTATACTAGTCTTACTACCCGTCCGTTGTGCGGTTTCTTATTAAACAAATTAAGTGTTGTTTACTTTATATTTTCTCTCTGAAATTTGAAGGTTATAATAGTTTAGTTGAAATATTTGGATCTTTTAATACACCGTAGTATAAAAATATTATATAAAATAACTTAAGATAAAATATTCTATCGATAATAGGTTTTGTAACAATTTAATATATGAGATTTTATATTTATAATAAAATTTAATATAATTAATTTATATCTATTTTCAAAACCTGTCATTTTACTATCTTGACTATTTTTAAATAAATCTAATTCATTTTGATAAAAATAAGTAATATTTGAATTATAAATATATTGCAAAACCAAAATTTTATAAAACTATTAATTATATTTAATTAATGGTTATTTCGTGAGCATATGGATAAAATTTAATTGTCTTATTTCGTGGGCATATGGATAAAATTTAATCACGTATAACATTTTTTTTGCATAGGTATAAATTAGTTAAAATATAGGTATATGATTTTGCAAAATAAGTAATATTTTTCAAAAAATATATTAAAAACTATTACATGGGTATTGGTATAGGTATAAAAAAACTATTAACTAGTTAGAGCTTTTTTTGATTACGTGGGTAAAAAAAATTTTATGCCCCAATGTTTATTAACAAAAATAATGAACCAAATTACCGGCATGAGATTATCTAAAACGACAAGTTTTCTATCTAATTAAGATATAATGTTGAATATCTATAGAAAAAACTAATTAAGATATAAGTTTATATTAGGTAGATTATTTGATATAAAAAGATAAGTTTTTTACCTAACTATGTTGACTTATTAATTGTTGTGGCCCAAAAATATAATACCAATTTAATCCAAAATATGACACGTAAGCAAAAATAATCATGGTTTAATCCAGAAAATACCGTGGATGCGAAATCGCACAGAAGCCCGTTTCAGGCCTCTGCTTAGTATTTTATATAAATATTATAATACTCTCAATTCTTACCTATGACATATAAAAAAAATCTGATTAAAAAAAACATGTTAAAACAACAAACAATTTGGGGGCCAAGCCCAATATATTACGGGCCCCAAAAATATGTCTCTTTTTTTATATAGAAAAATATTTTTTTTTATTAGGTAAAAATTCGAGTTCAGGCATACCTGTAACTCGAGGGCCGACTAGGTCGGCAGACGGAAACCGTCAATACAAACAGAACACAATCATCACAAAACAACAGAGAAGAAAGAAACAACCAACCAACCCATACAAGACATCAAAACGGCAAAGAAATCGATGGAGAACCAATACGCGCCACAAGTGCCACGAACGCGGAAGAGTGCAAGGACACTCGACAGTACCCCAATCGGAAAGGGCAACTCCTGAGGATGAGAGGATCGCCGACGTTGCCCCCACCTAGATGAAGGATCTTCGACGACCACGAACACATCCACGATCCGTCATCGATCAAACAGGACCCACGATACTGCAACCCACCAACGAGCAAATGCAGACACACCAAAGCAGGCCGGAAGACGGAGCAAATACGGGCCAAAAGGGAGGATCAATCAATCGTCGGAAATGTGATAGGAGCTCCCGGGCCAAGCAGGCCGGTCAGGGAGCAAAACTATTCCTATATATATAGAATTGTCCTAACCTTGACGGGATTTGATACGCAATCTTTCGAGCGAGATTAATAAAATCATTATTAAAAATAATAATGATTAGTTTGATGTAATTTTCCACTGTGAACAACCAGGTTTTATTCTATTTATTTATATATAATTAATTATAAAAATATATAAATAAATTTTTTTTTTTTTAATTGTTGGGCGTGGCGTGCAAGGCAGAAATTCACCCTTGCACGCCAAGGATTTGCAGTAGGGCAAGTCGGCGCCGACAGGGAAGTTCTTCCACACCAAGCAGCCCACCAATCAATCCGAGCGCCCTCGGGGACAAGGTAGGCGGATTCAGGAGCCGATAGCATCTCGCCGGTTGTGACGGGGGAATGATTTCATCCGATCAGCCGGTAGCCGGACGGAACGAGGAAGGACTACACCGGTGGATGGAGCAGACGCCAGAAACGAGCACGGCAACTCCAACCAGGGCGAGGCAAGCGCCCAGAACCCGCACGCAGAGACCAGGAAAGGGAGACAAAGGGCTGCTCCAGGCTCGACAGAGATCGAGCAGTTAGGACGAGGGGTATGACGAGGAAGAGAGAGGCGGTGCGCTAAACCGGCCAGCAACACCACATCACCCAAGCCTGATTCGCAGACCGATGGAGGCGCCACTACAGCTCCACCACAGATCCAACCGGAAACCACCACGCGCGCCGCGAGGAGCTCCGAATCTGCACAAATCCTAACTGAAACCACGCCAGGGCAAAAAGCCCCAAACCAATTTGCACAAACAGGGGTAAACGCCCCAAAAACCAGGCGTAACGAAGGGAAACACCATGAAACAGCCGTGGCCCCAACGCAGCCCAAATCGACACCACATGGACGTACTTCGACAGACCAGAGGGAAGTAGACGAAGAGGGGAGGCAAGCCAACCGGCCTTGGTCCGGCGAGATAAAATTCTGACTTCCGACGAGGAGGTTATCATCATCAGAAGAGGCGTTCTCAGGGGAGAGAGATTTCTGACCTCCGAAGAGGGGGTTATGATCCTCCGAAGAGGGGTTCTCAAGTCAAGCGGAGACGGTGGTCGACGATAGAGTTGTCCGACGATGGTGCCGACTCCCTCTCTCTAGAAAAACTAGAGAGAGGAGAGAGCAGGAAGAGATTCTTTTTATATAGAAAAATATTATAATTTTTCCTTTGTATTGTGATAGAGAATTAAGTTAAAAAAATTTAAGGAAAAAATTATATGTGTATATATACTTACCAGGCCAGACCCAATATATTATAGAGCCCCAAAAAATTTGGGGACCTGTGCAGCCGGTTCACCTGAGTCGCCCTTGGCCGAACTTGTCTGAAATAAGAATTTATTTAGCTTACCCTTGGTTATAGTAATTCATCATCACAATTGTTTTTCTGGTGGTATAGTGAGTTTATGCCCTTTTTTAAATAGTTAAAATGACCGCTTTTATACCCTTAATTAACAAAATAGTCCATTGTATTTGACATTTACGTAAAACATAAAATCTACTGACAAGACGTGTTTCATCTATTGACAGGATATATTTAACGCAATTGCACTCAGAAGTCCTTTTCGTTTTTTTACTCTCTCTACCACTCAAAAAAGGCTTCCCCGCTGTGAAATTCTCCAATTTCATCTCCATCAAGAAATATCATGTTGAAGAGAATGTTCTCCTCGTCAGAGAGCAATTAGGGGATTAACTTCAGATCCATGGCACCTGAAATCAACTAGTTAGCCATGTACATTCAAGTCTAGGCTTATGGAAGTAGGGGTGTTATTCGAGTCGAACGAGCCGAGCAGTGGGTTGCTCATATTAGAGCTCGAGCTCGGCTCGAATTTTTGTCGAGCTTAGAAGTGTGCTCGAACTCGGCTCGCGAGTATTTGAACAAGCTCGAGCTCGAGCTCGTTTTTCTCATTTTTGTTGGAGCCGTGCTCGAGTTCGTTTGGGCTCATGAGCTCGTTTGGGCTTGTGAGCTCGTTTGGGCTCATTTCTGGTTGAAGCTCGTTTAAAGCTTGCTTTTTTGGAAGCTCGTATTGAGCTCGTTTTTCTATAGGCTATTTCAAAATTACAATGATTCAATGGTTATAGTACATAATACAAGCATAACAGCCCAAAGCATTACACACTTTAGAACCCTAAATCATTTGATACTTCTAAACTTGTTTCAGCCTCAGATTGAAGATTACAGAAGTGGCTTAAGCTTACAAGACCAACAACAAATCGACAAAGGGAAAGAACAACAACAAATCACCCTTTCAAATTGGAGACTTGTGAGGCAAAGCAAAAGAACAACAACAACAACAAAATCAGCAAAGGGAAAGAGCAAATAAAATTGAGGATCGTGGCTACCTTCTATAAACCATCTCCGAATTTTTTGCCCAAAAAAATCAATTGAGGACTGCAGATTTAAATTGGAGACTTGAGGCAGTGAACCTGACTTGAGGCGGCGACTCCAACGAGGACCTGACGGTGAAGGCAACATCGAAGCGGCCGGATCTATAGAGATTGGATGAAGAAGGGTGTGGCTTGTGTGAACACTGAGAGAGCGAAGAGCCGAAGAGGGCGATATACGAGAACATAAAGAGTTAGAGCGAACCTAAGGATGTAAGGAGCAGCCCACTCCGACTAGGACTCAGGTGGGTGGAGGTGGTGACGCCGGAGAGGATTCGAGTTCAAGCCTTCGAGGTAAGAGACGAGAGTGGAGGAGTGGAGACGCTGTGTAACTTGTGAAGCCAGGAGAGAGAGACTCACCCAACCCTAAAACTAAAAGAGGCAAGTATCATCTGGGCAAGAACGTAATTTATTGGAAAAAAACGAGTTATACGAGCTAGTTCGAATAAAGCTCGAACTCGGCTCGAGCTCGTGACGAGCTCGAAAACCTGCTCGTATTCGGCTCGTTTTTAAATATGAAAGAGCTCGAGTCGAGTTTTTTCGAGCCGAATACGAGTCGAACTCGAGCTACTCGTGTTCACATAACACCCCTATCTAGAAGACTTCTCTCAAGGAGCTATTTTAGATAAAGCGAAGACACTTTGCACACAGACCCATCAATTGTTTGATTCTATTAAAACAAACTGTAATCAATTGCTCCCCTTTTTCATTCATCTCAAATTTTACCTGAATTTGATCTTCGTCGTTGTACTCAAAACCATAATTTAGCCACCATTTCAAATGCAGCAATGGTGATAAAGGGCTTACTTTCTTTCCCCTAAAGATTGGATTTGGATTTGGATTTGGATTTGAGAGGGGAGTTTCTTACATGATCGATCGATCGATTCACGAGGAGTTCAACTTCAAGGGTTTGTTGATGGACGGCCGCGTGAAGTGGAAGGTCGGGATCTGGATGTCCGGAAGGGACCACTGTTATTTTGTAAAAAAAAATAAAAAAGACCCGAGCGTAAATACATAAATTTCATCTTGCCGTTAGACTCACCTAAGTAAAAATAGATCGAGGAGCCTCTGCTATTACGCTTTACCCTCACCAAATTAAAGACGTACATTAACCTGATTTGGTTGAAACATGAAGAAAATTATCTTTTGAGAGAATTATAATGATTCTTAATTCTGAAAGTGAAAACCATTGGAGAAAATCAACATCACCAGAACATAATCTACCTATTCATAACTTTATTTTAGTAGTTCCGAAATTCTCGTATGAATTGAAGCCAACCCATGTGTTTATATATATATATATATATAGTTGATAGTTGATACTCCATCCATTTGGAAAAAACAAACCGTTTACTATTCACACACTTTTTTATGATGATAAAAACTATATAAAATATTCATTTTTTTATAATTTTTTTTTACAATTTCACACTTGTTAATAAAGGATAATTAGGTGAATATACATTTTTTAGTTTTTTATTAGTAATTATACTCATGGAGGTTTTTTTGGTAATTGTACTTTTTTTGTTATTAATGACTGATTTCCCCATAGAAAGAGAAAAAAAGTGATGATATCTTCGTTGAATCACGTATATTGTAACTGACTCATTCTTCCCAAATTGATTAAAACTAATCGCTCAATACATCAACTTCTTCCCATCCATCAATTAATTTTGATGCTTCTGTAAGTAGTTGAAATACCCCAAAGTATTTTTGGGTATTTCAGTTTTAATGAATATAAATAAATTCTCCTTACATTAAATTAGTCAAAAATAATTTGAAGTTAACGTGATTAGTGAAAATAAAATATATAACATAAAGTTTTAGAATAATTATATTAGTTGACATAAAATAAAAAAGAATTGATTTAAATAGATAAAATATTTCCTCATTATCAATATTCAATACATGTAATTTAAATTAAATAAAAATCGATGCTATTATTTGAGTAAATAAGATCTTTAGAAATAATATTTATACTTATATTTATATATAGGTAAATTAGTGGGTAACTAGTTTTATATATATATATATACACATATATATAATGTATTTATTTATGTATTCATATATGTGGTACGTATATATATATATATAGGTGCATATACATGTAGACTTCCAACATCTTTGACAGCCCATTTCAATGACAAAAGCCGGCCCAACTTCATGGTAAATCAAACCTGCACACACAAGAACACACGGATGAGATTTTATTTTAACAAAATCTATCTTTAACAAAATGATAACTATCAATCTTTTATCCAAATTTATCAACCGAAAATCCCTAAATTCAGGGGATCCGATTAGGTCAAATTGAAGAAGATATTGTAACCTTTCATTCTGTTTATCACGTTTACCCTAACTCCCTCTTCATCATTCTCTGCAAACCCATAAACATCAGCCGAAAATCACAAACCACCACTATCTCCAATCACCCTCGACCGTGATTCCGGAGAAACCAAGGCCGACGACCACCACCACAGGTCTCTTACAACACCCAGGAGACCACCGTGCAAGCTCCGACGCAGCAGCTCACCGGAAAGACGTCGGAAACGACGTCGGAAGTTTCTGCAGAAAGTGATCGACAAGCCAACTTTCAGGAATTGCCACCACCAGCACTGTGGTTCTAAGCCATTGACTCCGACTGAATCAGAAACCTTGCAGCATCCTCTGTCGAACCGATCTTCCCTCTCCCTCATATCTGCTTCGAGGCACTCGCACGACAGCCCCGAAGTTCACTGGTGATCTTTATACGTTTTTCTTTCCCTTTTTCAACCCATGGCCTGTTAATTCTTATAAATCATTGTTTTTCAGATTCATACCATACCAAGGGATCTTAGGTTCGAAATTTGGACATTTTCGAGTCCCGTTTGGGTAAGATCCACTCCGTTTCTCGCGAATTACCGTATTTCGATTAGGTGTTTGGGCTCATTCTAATCAATCTACTGTATTGAAGCAGTTGGCCTTCATTTTGGCTCCTGAGAATTCCTTGGGTACAGATTTGGATTTCTTTCGGAAGAAATCAAGGGTATGTTTTCACTTTTTAAAAGTTACGGGGCCGTTTCCGTGATTTATGAAAAGTAACTAACCCCTTTTTAAATTCTGTAAAATCTCAGGTCCAATATCAAATTATTTTCCTCAACCACGAATAAGCATTTCGTCGGATTAAGGCAAGTGGTTTGGTTTAATCAGTGCACTTTTGCAAAATTCGTACCTTTTTCGCAATTATTGTCTTTTTGTGTATTCTATACATTCCATGCTATGAATTGGTGATAAATATGCAAGTTAGTTCAGTTTGTTTCTATTTATCAACTTCGAAATCTCACATAGCATGATAACTCGGGTAATTATAATTTGATTCCATGATTTGAGGAAATTATATTAAATGCCCGAACTTCCTAAAAAGCATGATTTGTTCATTTTGCTTCCTTCATGCTAGTTAAGTATGGTATATTATTGGTTTTGAATATCCATACTTGTCAGTTATATTATTTCGTGCACGTTATAGATCTAAAGTGTACATTATGTCTTTTGTGGTCACCTATGATGTAATTATGATTTGGTAATCATACCATGTGTATTATTATTATTATTATTATTATTATTATTATTATTATTATTATTATTATTATTATTATTATTATTATTATTATTATTATTATTATTATTATTATTATTATTATTATTATTATTATTATTATTATTATTATTATTGTTATTGTGAGGTGTGTATTAAACAATGGAAAATGGTAAAGTCAGGTCAAGGTTCGGTTATACCTTGCTCTATAAACGTCTCATGAGATGCCCCTTCAAAATTGCAAATCTCTCGAATGGGTACATCTACCTATGGGTAGTAGGTCATCCGCCCAGTATATGCGGCCGAGACCAGTATCACTTGTCCTAATGAAATGATAACGTTGTTATAAGTGTATTGTTATGGTTGTGTTGTACATTATTTTACTAATAGGTGACCCATTTTCAGTGACGTTATATCATATTGTTTCCGTACTCTGAATATGATTCCTTAGGGTCTTCGGATCCACATCCCATTCAAACACTCGGTCCTTGTGGATCTTCCTGTTAATTTATTTTAATTTAATCAAACGAGTCAGGTTCCACATAAATATTAATTCCTCATTTTTATTTTAGTCTACAATCACCAATACCCTTTTATGGTCAATAGGTGGTAGACGGAGTTTTGAACATTTTACTTTCTGCTACTTGCTAGTCATAAAAAGACTAACCGTCCTATTTTTCTCCTTTGGACGGTTGGGGTCCCTGGTTTGCATACTATACCTCAGCCACTAATCTGCAGGTTTAGGTAAACGGTCTTGAGGCGCTGACAAATAAAGGAGTCTATCTTTTTCATTGTTTTATGTTTTGTATTAAGGCACAACCTTTTTAAATTTATGTAATTGAACTTATTTAATTCCGTTGCAACTATTTAAACATTATTTCCGCTGCTACTACTCCATTGTTTTAGGTAACATTGTTTTATAATATTATATTATAATTTTATTTTTTAAGTCTTCCGCTTATTTAATATTTATTTATTATCATCTTGTTTATGGGAGCATGGTTGCATGTCCCTATAAGCCTAAGGCGGTTACGAGGACATTAAAGTCTGAGTAATTGCTGGCGCTGTGACATCTCTTCAGTGTTCTAAGAAGGGGTGTTACAGTAGTGGCAATTGAAATCAAGTTACAAAATTGAAGGTGTGTGATTATGGTTATAATAATTAGGTTTCTTCTAAGATAAATATATAATATATTCAAGAAGTTTGTTTTAAGTAGGGATGCAAATAAAAAACTAATGATAAACACATTGTGAACCAAAATAACTTCCAACAAAACATCTAAAGATTGATAATCTAATCATCAATGATGATGATGATATCGATCTACCTAGAACATATAAATAGTACTCTAAAGATAGATAATCTCATCATCGATTAGTAAAAATGAATAGTAATTGAAATTGAAGTAGTACTCTAGTTTACATTAGGTTACAAATAGATTTCACTATGTACTCTAAGTTACAATACTCTAGAGTTACAATAGATTGCAATAGGTTACAATACTATAGTTACAATATATTACAATAGATTACAATAAAAGTAAGGTGACTGATTTGCATAATCTATTGCAGATTCCACCATCGATCTACTATCCTAATTTTGGTGGAAGAAGTTGCCGCTAAATGGGAGAGAGTAATCGAATGCATTATAAACGCAAATAGGTTACCAAAGCTAAGGACATCAATCAATACAAAAGCTAGGAACTACATTCAAGAGCTTTAAAGTTAGAAGCTTTGAGAATTAGAGTATCTCGATCAGTGTCACTCATAAACCGAATGCCAATTCGGCTTGACCAATAGCAAATCTAGGGATGATACAATTACCAATTGCAACCTAACAAAATTGAAACCTTAATAAAGAAAAATTGGAAGACAAAGGAAATTTGCATTCTTTAATCCGAAACCACAATAGAATATAGAGCAAAAATTAACTTAACCCTAGACAATTCACAAGAAGACCATAATAAAGGCCATAATTATGGCCTATTATGGCCTAATAAAGGCCATAATTATGGCCTATTTAGAAATCACCTCAATTTATGATTTTATAGAGTTTTTCACACCTTAAAAAACGTGCATAAATAGTAAAAAGTCACTTAAAAGAAAACGGAGGGAGTATACATTTTTAGGAATATTTTTCAAAATATTCAAAGAAAAATAAAATTTTACAAAAAAATTCACAAGTTGAAAATATTTACAAAAATATTCAAAATTTGCAGGGGAATCAGAAAAACGCGGTCTTCATAAGATGTACAATCTGAAGGGGAGAAAAAAAAAATAAAAAAAACGCGGTTTGAAACCGCATTTTATATAAAAACAATTTCGGTAAAACGCGGTTTCGAACCCATTTTTTACCAATTTTTATTTTTAAATTTTTTTAAAACAAAGATAAAGGCCTGAAACGCGGCATCAGGCCGCGTTTCATTTGTAGACCCTTCTTCTTCCTTAAAAAAACGCAGTCTTCTTCGTCTTCTTCGTTTGTACGCTGGCCATCACCATCGTCTTCTTCATTTACATCATCGGAACACGCAAAACCCCTCGAAATCAAGTGTCTTCTGATTCCCCTGCAAATTGAACCTCCTAGTGTCTTCATTTACATCGTTGTCGTCTTCTTCATTTACATCTCCGGTATCTTCCCCAAAACCTGTCGAAACATGCAATTGAACCTCCCAGAAGGCCAAATCGATCGATAGCGAGAGAAAGAGACGGACCTGCTGCCGACGGAGGAGACGAATCGAGCTGCAAATCGGAGGAATTAGGGTTGGGGGTTGGGGGTTATGGGTGAGAGGAGATGGTGCTGCAAATCGGGGGAATTAGGAGACGGACCTGCTGCCGACGAGGTCGCGAGCGGCGAGGAGCGTCGCCGAGATCCCCAGCCACCGCTCCGCCTCCATCTTCGTGCCTCCATTTTCGTGCTTAGCAAAAAAAATTTTGTGGCAAGCAAATGAAACGCGGCCTCATTTCAGGCTTTATTTTTTTTTTAAATTTAAAAATAAAAATTGGTAAAAACGCGGTTCGAAACCGCGTTTTACCCAAATTTTTTTATAAAACGCGGTTTCAAACCGCGTTTCTTTTGTTTGTTTTTTTCTACCCTTCAAATTGTACATTTTGTGAATGAAACGCGGTCTCAGACTGCGTTTTTCTGTTTCCCCTGCAAATTTTGAATATTTTTGTAAATATTTTCAACTTGTGAATTTTTTTGTAAAATTTTATTTTTCTTTGAATATTTTGAAAAATATTCCTAAAAATGTATACTCCCTCCGTTTTCTTTTAAGTGACTTTTTACTATTTATGCACGTTTTTTAAGGTGTGAAAAACTCTATAAAATCATAAATTGAGGTGATTTCTAAATAGGCCATAATTATGGCCTTTATTATGAAAATGTCCACCAATCCTTCCAAATCGGCAAAATGTCCACCTCCTTTCTCTTGCCCCCTATGCCCCCCTAACGCGCCCCTTGTGCCCCCTCATGTTTCAACACCTTCGGTTTCAGCAACCCCTGTTTCAGCAGTTTTTTTTTTCGTGCCAGCGCTTCGACACCGGAGTTGCTGAAACCAGAGTTGTTTTTTTTTCTTTTTTTTTCGCGTCACCACTTTGACACCAGATTTGCTGAAATCGGAGTTGCTGAAATCAGAGTTGCTGAAACCGGGGTTGCTAAAACCGGAGTTGCTAAAACCGGAGTTGCTTTTTTTTTTCGCGTCACCACTTCGACACCGGATTTGCTGAAATCGGAGTTGTTTTTTTTTCTTTTTTTTTCGTGTCACCACTTCGCCACCGGAGTTGCTGAAACCGTATTGCTGAGACCAGAGTTGCTTTTTTTTTTTCCGCGTCAGCACTTCGACACCGGGGTTGTTGAAACCGGAGTTGCTGAAACCGTGTTGCGGGATATAAAATTTAGCCTATGCGGGATTCAAACCCACGTATTTGCGCATAAGCACATCGCTCTACCATTGAGCTAAGAGGCTTTTAAAGGAGATTTAAAGCAAGGAACATCAAAATTCATTGTAGTCCGCATTTCAGCAACGACTGAAACTACAGTCCGCATTTCGGCAATTGCTGAAATTGCCAATATCCAAATCCCAACCATGTAAGACATTAGACAACTAAAATCAAGATAATGCATTAATTTTGTGCAATTTTATAACAATTCAAAAATAAAATATTTGTGAGAGCTTTTTTCATTCCAATCAACCAAATGATGAAAATCAATCCGAACAAAATTAAACAAGAAATTGAAATATGAACAAAAACAAGAAATTAGGTATCTCATATTCAATACTTTATTGCATCAAAATTAAGTTATCGCAAATGCAATCCGCTTGATGTTCAGGGTGGACTTATTTAGAGCTGTCTTATTGACGGTCCTTACTGCTATTTTATACCCTCTTTTTTCGACTTTGCTGGTGAGTGTTCTTATATAATATGCATATTTTACTTTTGACTAATTTACATGTTTTGGTATCCTGGAACATTAATTGTACCACCAAGTCTGTTATTTGCAGGAGTGCTCAAAGGCAAATGTCATATTGACCCACATAGGAGGTGCAACATTGCTGTCATAACTTCTTGGGATGTTGATGACTCTTATCTTCTCAGAACATGACACCTCACAAATTCTCGGGATATACGAGATCATTTTCCAGATTCTACAACATAAATCAGACAGCAGAAATACTTGATCGAGATAAACAAACAAGCAAAAATGCAGATGTATCCACTAAAAATATTAGAAAGAATGAAGACAGCTCGAATTCAATCAAATGCGAATCAATTTGGCTGAGAAGTGAACTAAGGAGACACATTACCAATTGGATTGAAATTAGGACGGTGTATAGAACAGATCGGAGATGGGCGGTTGCTTCTCCTTGGATCGATTGCTTCTCCTCCAATACAATTTCAGCAGATCCAGTTTCAGCCGATCCAATTTCAAATGATGACCAAGACCTGCGAGGAGCAGAACTTGATGAAATGGGGGAGGACGGCCTTTAGAGACGGAGGAAGATGGTCGGCAAGGAAGAGGCGGCGAGAGGGAGGGAAGAGATGAGTGACGGTGTCGTCCTCGTCGAGCACAGGAGATAGGGTGCGATCTCGTCCTCGTCGAGCTCGATGACGATCGGATGGACTCGGAGCGTAGAGAGGAGGCACTTCAATTGGAGAGGAGGCGCTTCAATTGGTCGGCAAGGAAGAGGCGGCGAGAGGGAGGGAAGAGATGAGCGACGGTGTCGTCCTCGTCGAGCACAGGAGATAGGGTGGCAATCTCGTCCTCGTCGAGCTCGATGACGATCGGATGGACTCGGTGATGAGGCGCCGGATCCTTATCTCCGTCGTTCGGCATCGCCTTCGTCGTGGCCGTGACGAATGATCTGAGATCCAGATCCAGCACCCCCTCGTCTCCGTCTCCGACCTCCGCCTCCACTCCGCCGTCTCCCCCTTCCTTCGCTGCCTCAACAACACCAGCACCGCCTCCGACCTCGGCCATGAGGACTCCACCGCCGCCTCGCGGAGATCTGGAGAATGATGGCGGCGTCTCCCCCTTCCTTTGCTGGAGAATGATATGTGATTTGGGAGAATAGGGGGGCACGATTTTAGGGTAAAAATTAAACGTGGACTTTTAGCTAATATGTCAGGGATGATGGACACTTTTCTAATTAGATCCAAAAAATTGGCCGATTTCGCAAATTTTATCTAATAATTTTTTCAATAATCTCATACTTATTAGTGATAAGTTTAATATTACTGTCCACCAAAAAAAAATATAGTTTTTACTGTTCTAAAACAACGTGCTTGACTTAAAAAAGTCACTTAAAAGGAAACAGAGGGAGTAATTTACTAAAATGAAAAACTACCATTAAAAAAGTGTGGGTGAATAGTAGACGACAAGTTTTGCCGAACGGAAGAAGTATTGTTTAATGTTGTTAGAAGTTCCAACAACATCCGTTTTATCCGTCGAGAATCCACTAATAAGGCCGCTAAACTGTCATGACGTTTGGCGGTATCTCTCCGTCAAGCATCCGCCAAGCACTTTTAAGAACATTGGTTGGAACCAAAAGATCCGAAGAAGAATGGCACCGTACTCCTCCTCTATATGGCTGCTACGTACCAAACGCCATAAGCATGAGAGTTAAGAGTGAAAAATTCCACAACAAAGCCAACGCACAATACATAGCATAGTTGAAGATCGAAGATGTAGATGAACATGTGCTAATTTGTCTCATTCCTCCTTATCAAATGAGATCCTCTCAATTGAAAAACATAAGGATATGCCAATTGCCAACAGAGAACAGCAAGTGCACCGTAGAGTCTACAACCTTCAGCCACACAACTATTTCTAATACATCGATCTATGGCATAAAATAGAACAAAAATCTCTATAAAAAATTATGAAATCTATCGCTACTATTGTCGGTTTAATTAGTCGTGGAGGCTAATGGTATTTTCCTCTTACACTTCTATGAACGGTGTGAGCAACAGGAGAAACAACCACTAAACCAGGAAGAAGACTGGGCAGCTTCTCGGGTTTCTACCTGACCCCGTGCTTCATCTATGTTTGAAGAAGATGTCTTCTGTTGTGTTTGCTCCTTCGTTTTCTCTTGCAACTTCTCTTGAGGAGTAGTCTGGCTTGACTTCACCGAATTACCTCTTTCTAACTCTCCCGCCAGCCTGTTTACATTGTTCCAAGAAAATGTGATCAAATTATATATGAGCCGCAAATCTCAAAATGCACACAAGAGAAGTTAGTAGGAAGGACGCTCTAGGATATAGTTATTTGCGTAGTCGATAGCTGTATCTTAATTCCTTTCCTTGTATTCAAAAAAAAAGAGAAGTTAGTAGTTTTCACTTACAACGGGAATGCGAAAGATTGACCACTTGCATCTGAACAACGAGCAGAATGGCGGGTTTGTTCCTCAGTAAGAGAAGATTTACTGTTCGATGAATTATGATTTGCATTTATCTCCGATTCCCCTTTCCCAGGATGCCCAGTAGCCGGTTGAGTACCAGGATCCTTCTCGGCATTAGGAGTGGTTAGTTCAGTGCTTGTACTGGTAACTCCCGTAGTGCCGGAATCAGTTGATGTGATCTCAGTGTTAGGAGGCTCTGAAGGAGATTCTTCCAAAGGCTCAGCTGTAGAGATCATATGATCACCTAATGGATGCAAGTCGTCTAACTGCGCGGGCTGATCATGGGAATCCAAGTGTTGATAGCCCTCCACAGTGTGGTCTTCGGATTTCATTAGCCAGTTAATTTGGTCATGGGTAAAACTCGCGGTGCCCATTTGAATGCTGAACAATGAGTCGTTCGAATTGATACTCCATTCCATTGGATTGCCTGATTTATTTTTCGCAAACACATAGGGAGGGATCCTATAGCCGGAATCTTCGGGAGGTTGCTCCATTGTGGTTGATTGTAAACTGCTTTCACCATCATCTAGATTTTCCTCTTTGCTCAAAATGATACCTGAAAAAAGGACCTTCAGCATGTAAAGGTACGTTCATTCTTCAAATTCATGATCAATCATATATATATGACTTCGTCTAACATCAATTCACCGTACGCACCATTTCCAACGCTGTCAGGATGTAAAGGTTCTTCAAATTCAGAAGATCGCACTGATGAGGACGATGATGAATTACGGGAATATAATCTTTGATTTGGCGAAGAAATGTCACTGTTTTCAACATCATCACCTTTGCTTTCATCTGCAAGTTTGGATTCCATTACGTAATTATATATGATCGATCGAGTCCTCTTCGCTTCAATTCAGAGCTCTGGTACCACCTGAGGTGAGCATATACATAATAATTAAGAACGTTTAATTAATGGCTCAACTATATATATATATTGAAGACCTCTTCTCTATATCTTAGCTTTCTGATTAATTAGCTAAATCTACTACTCCATATATATATAGTTTACTTGTATGAAAAATAGAGAAAGTGTTTAGCCAATCCAAGTATAAATTAAGGCACCAGATTTAATCATTCATATCAGTAATCTATCCCTTAAACTTCAGTAAACGTACAATGTTAGACACATAAACATACACATATAAAATAGTCAATTAACACAACACTATATCTAATTATCAAGTGAGGTGGAGTCTACAGACACTACCTTACTATTTATAATAATGTGAAGAACATAAAATAAGTTCATATATAATCGCGTTACTAGTTATCAATCATGAAAATGGAATCCAACAGTAAAAACAAAATAATGACAAGGTAGGCTGGGATCGATTGGTAAGATATCTAGTGCGGCCTAAATGGACAGATGGATGCACACTGATCATCAAAATGGAACAATATATAAAATGTTTTCATGAAATTAAAATGAAAACTCGAACAAGAACACCAGGAGGAGGATTCTAATTTAGGCACTGATCTTGCGCTTACAATTCAAGTGTGTTATCATTAAGATATGGATATGATGATCCCTTTCCCCATACAAGCAACAATGCAGGTGAAATGATCGACTGTTACATATTAACCAAATTAATACGATCGCACAATCGACATCAGAAACAAGATATTGGGGTTGAGAAATCGATATATTAATTGAGACACAACAAAAATATATATGAAAGAAGTGGCAATGCCTTAAAGAGAAACGAGAGAGAGAGAGAGATTTGAAAAGAGCCCAAGATTGTTGTTTGAGTGGTACCGAATTAGAAACAGATCCGCAGGAGAAAATTGAAGGAGGCTGTTGATTATGCCAAAGAGTGACGGAATCCTAGAATCCAGCCAATCAATCAACAGCCCCTTCAATTATCTTTCTGTATACGTTCTTTAATTTCTTCTCCTTTTAATACATCGATCGACGTACGATCGATCCTCAACAACACAAAATATAAAAGAAGGGGAAATTAGGGTTTCAGAGACAAATGCAAAAGAGATTGGAAGACAAATCAAAACATCTGGAGAGATGACAAGAAGACTGATTATCCCGTACTGCCAAATCTCGCCTACTTTGGCGCTTCTTTCTCTCTCATCAATGGAACATTTGTTTGGTTCTTTTGCTGCGTTTCTTTTAACTAATTAACTCCCCCTTCTCATCACTTCTCTTCATCTCTATCTCTCCCTCTTATTATATATATAAAAAATACATATAAGGTTACTAGGTTAGGGATAAAAATACATATAAGTGTGAGTTTGTTAAATATATACAAGATTTTAAGATGTAAGTGAGTGTGTATACATTACGCCAAATTACATCTCAATCGATGGATCTTATCTGATCACCTAAGTGAGTTTTTGGTCGCCTAAAATGTTCAGGCGACAAACATGTCGTCGTCTGAAAGGTCGTCGCATAGTCGTCGTCCCAGAGTATTCAGGCGACGGAACATGTGACGTTCCTCACTTGAGTCACTTCGAGTGACAAGCTTTTATATCGTCGCTTGATATTGACAAGGCTTCTAAAAGCCGACCAAGAGGATTGGAGCAACCACTTTTTTTCTTCGCTTAAAATGAAGGATGTCAGCCCGTATAGTCAGGTGACCAACATTAGTTCGTCGCCTTAGTTCTCAAGTAGCCACAATAAAATTAAAATTACGTAATTAATTTAAAACATCACCTCAAGCGACCGATATTAAAAAAATCATCGTCACTTGAATGATTGCTATTGATGACCCGCTTTTGTCACTTATTCAAATGGCCAACAACATTGACTACACATGTTATCTTCATTGCTTGAATTACCTCAAATGACCAATATAAAAAAAATTCGTCTTCCCTTGAATGAGTGCTATTGTTTGACGCTTATTCACGCGACCAACATTGACTACTCCATTGCCCGAATTACATCAAGTGACCAACATTAGCAATGACCAACTTTTGAGACTCATTCAGGCGACCAACATTGACTACACATATTATCTTCGCCGTCTGAATTACCTGAAGTGACCAACATAAAAAAATTTATCGCCCCTTGAATGAGTTCTATTGTTTGACAACTCATTCAGGCCACCAATATTGACTACTTTGTCGCCTGAATTATCTCAAGTAACCAACATCAGTAATGACCAACTTTTGAGATTCATTCAGGCGACCAATATTGACTACTTCATCACCTGAATTATTTCAGTGACCAACATTGTTCTAAGTTGGTCGCTCGATTACAACCCCAAGATGCTTGGGCTTATTTGAACGACTAATTCTAATATATTCTTCACCTAAGCTGCAATCTTGCGTAGTATGTATATTTTTTTATAAGGTAAGGATTTAGTAGTTGTATGTGGGTGTTTATGTTTTTTTTGAAAATAATCTATTTAATAATATTGTTGAGTGTGTTTAATATTTATTGAATTATAGATAACTAGTACGATTCCCGCGCCATGGCGCGTTTTTTTTAAAACTAAAATATTATATATAAAAATAATATAAAATATTAATAAATGTTAAGATAAAATCATAAAAAAAATTTACAATAAATGCATCTTATAATTATCTCAGAAAATTATTTTTTAAAAATCTTATGTAAAGTATAATACATAAATATAGATATTTTAAATTATTCAGTAATAATAATACCAATTATAACATTGTTTAAATGTTATGTGTCATAATTAATAGTTATATTCAATATTTTGAATTAAGCGCAATAGTTAGTAAATAAATTTGAATTAAGCCCAATAGCTATATTAGATTGAATTCAATGTTTTGAATTAAGCCCAATAGTTAGTAAAATTAAATAAAAAAGAGAATTAAAGGAAAAAGAAGAAAAAAATGAGAATTAAAATCAAAGAAAAATGGCAAAAAAAATATGATTGGTCAAGACTACTAAAATGCCTCTAAGATTGACACATCATCCTAAACTCTTCTAAATTAAGAGTTTATATAGATATATAGATAGTTAGTAAAATTAAATCAAAAAGAGAATTAAAGGAAAAAGAAGAAAAAAATGAGAATTAAAATCAAAGAAAAATGGCAAAAAAAATATGATTGGTCAAGACTACTAAAATGCCTCTAAGATTGACACATCATCCTAAACTCTTCTAAATTAAGAGTTTATATAGATATAGATATATAGATAGTTAGTAAAATTAAATAAAAAAGAGAATTAAAGGAAAAAGAAGAAAAAAATGAGAATTAAAATCAAAGAAAAATGGCAAAATAAATATGATTGGTCAAGACTACTAAAATGCCTCTAAGATTGACACATCATCCTAAACTCTTCTAAATTAAGAGTTTATATAGATATAGATAGTTAGTAAAATTAAATAAAAAAGAGAATTAAAGGAAAAAGAAGAAAAAAATGAGAATTAAAATCAAAGAAAAATGGAAAAAAAAAATGATTGGTCAAGACTACTAAAATGCCTCTAAGATTGACACATCATCCTAAACTCTTCTAAATTAAGAGTTTATATAGATATATAGATAAGTTCGGTAGCAATTATTATAAGGGACTTATTTTGTACCCCGCTATCACACAACACTTTTAATTATTTCTTAATAGGGGTTGTTCGAATTTTATTTAGGTCGATTTGCGAAAATACACCAAATTAGTGTTTTTTTTTGTAAAAGTATAGCCGTTTTGTGACAATAACAAAAATAGAATAGGTGGGTCATTTGTGCCAAAAAATAAGGGATGATTTTACCTTTAAATTTAAATGTAAAAATCTTTAAAATGAGAATTATGAATTAAAAGAAAAGTTAAAAAATGAAATATCTATTAAAATAATGCCTAATATTTTTTTTGCAGAAACTTACAAATTATAAAACTATCCGGAGTAAAAATATTGTCTTAGAAAGGGATTAGAAAAGGAATGTCAATACGTGCGTCTCCACACTATAAACATTTCACTTTGACAGGAAAATGTTGATGATGAGAAAGTTGAGCATTAATATTGACATGATGAAATCAATAATCGGGAAGAGACTAAAGATACAATTTTATTCAAAATCATAACTACTAGATTATTAACCATAATTAGAAATTGGAGGCATATCCAAGATAACAAAGTTAATTATTTACATTGACAGGATTAATATCCATGGTAACAAGGCTAGACATTTACATTGATAGCATTGAAGCAATAATTGGGGAATTGACTAATTAAAGATACGTTTTAAGAAAAAATTTGCTCAACAGGACACTTTGGAAGATCAAATTAAATAGATGTCCACCACTCCATCCAAATAAAGTAAATGTCCACAACTGCCTTTTCCTTTCTCCATGTGCCCCCCCTCGACTGCCTCCCTCCCTCCCTCGTTGCACCACTGTTTCCCGTTGCAAAGCCTTACCGGAGAAGAACGAAGAAGACTACTCCTATCAAATGTCATCCTCCATCTCGCGTTTGGCTCAGGCAAGGCAAATATCCGTCTTTATCCTAACAGATCCCTTTAGGTTTGGTCAGATCCGACTCTCCCTTGGCCGAATCTAGATCTGAATTTGTGTGTCGGTTGTTTGATTTTGTTGTTTCTCTTTTCAATTTTGTTAATCAAATCTGATTTTGTGTTGAATCTCCTCCAATCTCACAATTTGAGATCGACTAGGCTTCCGATGCGTTTGAATCTTGACCTGTTCACCTTCCGATTTGAGATCGAGAGGGGATTCGTCTCCATCGGAACCTGTTCGCTTGCCTCTCTCACCCTTTCTCGCTCCGCCTCCTCCATCGGATGTCCTCCTTCGTCGCCCAAATCCCTCTCCAGATCTGAAAGCCATGGAAGTTCCGATGAGAAGCACTTCGTCTCCCATGTCCTTGCCTTTTTCGCCGCCTCCGACGGAATCGATTTCAGCAAGGATGGTTGGATCTCGCTGGCTCTGCTCGATTTCAGCAAGGATGGTTGGATCTCTCTGTCGATCTGTGGTGGATTCTCCAAGCCGGCGAGGACCTCCCCTCTGTCGATGGGGGCTTCTGAAATCAAAGTGCAAGGAGGCCACCCGATTTCGTGTTCTCGGACGCCTTCCATTTCTTCTAGAGAGAGAGGATATCCAGCTCTGGATTACGCTGAAAGAGTGTTTGTTGGTGAAATTTCAGGTTTGGCGCTGCTTAGGTTAGGGATGGAGTGGTGAGAGATCTGTTAAACCGCGCTTTCAAGCTGGAATCGACGAGGTGAAGATACTGATCCGTGTTCCTGGTTCGGAGTTCGATGCTCCGACTGAAACGTTGTGGCTCTGTATGTAATTCATTCTTCATCTCCTTTCGGTTTCATATTTGTTTTTTCTTCTTCTGAAAATCAACTTAGGATAAGCTTGTATATAAGCTTAATTTACCAATTGGATAAACACTACATAAATTAATATTAAGAATTTACCAAAAAAAAATTAATATTAAGAAAGTGTTGAAGCAATTGTTTATCAGCAGCTTTTATCGATGTGTGTGTGCCTTGATTTTTTTTTTTTTGTGATTGTGAAGAAATTTAAGTTTGTTATCAAATTGCACAAAATTAATGAATTATCTTGATTTTAGTTGTCTAATGTTTTACATGGTTTGAGTTTGGATATTAGCAATTTTAACAATTTCAGCAACTGCTGAAATGCGAACTACAATAAATTTTGATGTTCCTTGCTTTAAATCTCATTTAAAAGCCTCTTAGCTCAATGGTAGAGCGATGTGCTTATGCGCAAATACGTGGGTTCGAATCCCGCATAAGCTAAATTTTATATCCCGTAATACGGTTTCAGCAAGTCCAGTTTCAGCAACCCCGGTGTCGAAGTGGTGACGCGAAAAAAAAAAGAAAAAAAAAGCAACTCCGGTTTCAGCAACACGGTTTCAACAACTCCGATGTCGAAGCGCTGACGCGAAAAAATAAAAAACTAATTTCAGCAATTGCAACAACAATTTAAGCAACTCCGGTTTCAGCAACCCTGGTTTCAACAACTTCGATTTCAACAACTTAGGTTTCAGTAACGCGCGAAAAAAAAAACTAATTTCAACAATTTCAGCAACTGCGGTTTCAGCATCTTCGATGTCGAAGCGC
The DNA here is from genome assembly GCA_963922045.1 of Persicaria maculosa. Taxonomy (NCBI): domain Eukaryota; kingdom Viridiplantae; phylum Streptophyta; class Magnoliopsida; order Caryophyllales; family Polygonaceae; genus Persicaria; species Persicaria maculosa. The sequence goes on along the minus strand of OY998261.1, from coordinate 55,725,514 downwards.
TGACGCGAAAAAATAAAAAACTAATTTCAGCAATTGCAAAAACAATTTAAGCAACTCCGGTTTTAGCAACCCTGGTTTCAGCAACTCCGATTTCAGCAACTTAGGTTTCAGCAACGCGCGGAAAAAAAAAACTATTTTCAACAATTTCAGCAACTTCGGTTTCAGCAACGCGCGAAAAAAAAAAAACGCTGAAATAAGAGTTGTTGAAATCAAATGTGCTGAAACAGGAGGGGGGGCACTGGGGGCGCGCGTGGGGGGGCAAAGGGGCAAAGGGGGCAAGGGAAGGAAGGTGGACATTTTGCCAATTTGGAAGGGAAGGGTGGACATTTTACTAATAAAGGCCCTAATTATGGCCTATAGCACAATTCCCCCACGTTTTAATCCTAAATCATATCTACTTGATTATTAACCATAATTCGAAAAGGAATGTCAATATGTGTGTTTAGGCACCATAACATTATTATGTTGAAAGTATGAATATGAATGTTGACAAAGTCAATTATTAACATTGACATGATCATTGCAATAATCGGCGGGAGATGAGTTGTAGCGAGGATGATGGTATAAAGGGAAAGACTGATATGGATCAGCTGCTACTGAAGACACTAAGATGAATGGCAGTGACTTAACTCATCCTTTGACCTTGATGAGGATGATAGTATAAAGGAAAAAAACTGATATGGATCACAAGATCAATTGCAACAGAGATGTCTAGGTGTAACATGAAGTAGCTATAGCAATTCTTGAGACACATTGTTGGTACTTTGACGAGCGGTGAACCGGTCGTTGATTCTCGCCAAAGATAAATAACCAATACTCAACACTAGTATAGCGAATAGGTATAGGTGTCGATCTCACGCATCGCCTCATCCCATCGATCATTTGTCCTATTACTGCCTAGTTTACCTCGACCCTTCCAATCCGGTGGTCGATGGTGCTGATGATATGGCTTATGGGATCTCTCGAAGTAGTGCTGCGATAGGAAGGTGGAATCGTCATATTGGAAAGAGTATAGATTCTGCCATGAAAGTAGTTCAGATGCAAACACAGAATCAAACAGAACACTCTTCAATCTGGTTTCAACATAAGCTAACAAAAAAGTGCAAGAATCAGCTTTAGTGGTGAAGTATAGATAACTTGAGTCTCTCATGTATTTCAATTCAAAGACTATAGTTTGTTCATTTGTAACATATTCATCAAAGTTTCAAGATCATTTTCATACTCATCAAAACACATATGAGCAAAGATAGGCAGTAAAAAACAACATATGTCTATCCAAGTGCCTAAACTAGAGCATAGGAACCAAATAATTTCTTGGTGAGTAAAGGGAGCCCCCCTTTTCTGGGCGATTAGCAAAATTTCCTCCCTAATCATACTTCTATATATGTAAATCAATTTCTATATTGTAGATCCAACATTCCCATTCCCTATAATCATATTGAGAGGCATAAGGGTTGTAGATACAATAATGACAAAGTGCACAGAGCACTTGTTTTTCAAACTCGAATCACAATTGACAGTATGCTATCAAAGGTTAAGCTTCCAGTGACCGGGATCATGAATCAAGAGGTCGAAAGGAAGGTTTGCCAGTCTTTGATTTGGGTACAGATAGAAACTATTTTATAGGGTCTGAGGGTTTCATGATTTCCTTCCCATGGGGTCATGCTTTCAATTGGGTCGGTACTCTTATTAGCTTTTAAACCCGATGAATTTATTGGTTTGAGTTTGTTTTTTCCAAGCACGAAGGCATAACCGAACAACATAATTTATGGGTATCCCTTCTTCTACAATAGTTAATTGGTTCTTGTGTTCCTTTGTGTTTGTTTCTATTGCGTTTTATGTATTCATATATTTCTTTTTTCGTTTTGATGTGTACATCTTGTACATATGTTCTTGTTTAGAGTTCTTGTTCAATCATCATGTTGGTCATGTGTTCCGAAAATGATATCATTTTCGGAACACATAATTTGTACGAGTGCAAATTTATCATACATGGTTCCTAGGGGCCAGCTAGAAGTCATACAGGATTCACGCAAACAAAGACCATAAACAAGGAAGGGATCTCAAAAAGGGAGTTGGGGTTCATGCTCACAAAAAGAAGCTTTATCATACCCATTTTAGCATCTGTCAGGAGATCAAACAACCAAGGATAAAAACAATAGTTTTTTCAAAAGTATTATTCTAGTTGCGGTAACACTAATCCAAAGTTTAACATGTCTGGTGGTGTTTAGATTATTTGTCTTCCTAGTTTTCTTAGTTTGGGTCACAAAGAAGTTGTGCATTTTTTCATTTTTGACATGAGGATTGGGGGGTACTTAAAATCCTTCACCATTTCAACAACTATAATAAAAATGTCGCATATCAAGGGAAAGATCATAAAAGGCCAAAACTCAAGTGCAAGGCTAAAGGTAATAGTTTTTATTAGGGGTGGGCACAAATCCCGCAAATCCCGGGCCCGTCCCGGTCCCGTCCCGGGCCCGTCCCGATCCCGGTGGGATTTGAAAAAAAAATAAAGAATCCTGTCCCGGTCCCGTCCCGCAAAAATTATGCGGGACGGGACGCGGGACGAGGATTCCTCATCCCGCAAATCCCGTCCCGTCCCGCATATATATATATATATATATATATATATATATATATATATATATATATATATATATATATATATATATAGGTTAGGTCATGTGTTAACAATTCTTACGGTGTTAAATGTTAACAAATCAATATTCGGCAAAATTTATCAAATATTCATCACAGTCACTCAATTATTCATCAAAGCTTTTGTTAAAATTAATCAAACATTCATCACAGTCACTCAAATATTCATCACAGTCACTCAATTATTCACAATTTCCCAAATATTCATCACAGTCACTTGCGAATCCACTTCACAACAATTGCTTTCGGATTTTTGGCTTTGGATCTGCTTCTGAGATCATCCTTCATTTTTGCCCTTTTCTTCTTCATTTCAGGTAGCCATGGCTTCATTCCGGCGAGGGCAAGGGAGGAATTGAAGACCCCACACACAAACTCGAGGGGTGGCATTCGAATATGCATCCTCGGTTCATCTTCGACTTGTGGGTTTGATTCTCACTAAGGTCAGGTTTATCAAGAGATATTAGAGATAATAGGAATACTAATATTTTATTCTTCTCTTTCCGTCACATCATCCTAACATCACATTCTCATTTTTCCCAATTTATTAATAACATCTCAAAACCCATCTTTTCCTGTCAACTCAATTTATAAATATACCCCTCTCCAACAATTATTTCAATTCTCGATAATGTCATATATTTATAGGCAAAAGTGCTCATATCAACTTCCACATATTAATGAATATTTTTTTAATAATTAATTATTTCATGTTCTTACATTATTTATTCTTCCAAATTCTTTCATAATTATAATTCAATTTTTCGGATAATTTTTTGCATATTTATAATCAAAGAGAAATATTTTTAAAATAATATAGTCAAATATATTCAAAATTGATGCCTACATGTAGATAAAAATGAATCTAGTATTGTGATATTTTTTATTTATTTTTTTTTAACATTTTTAACACGGAAATATTGATTTAAATATGTCAAAATTATTCCCACCAGATTCAATCTAGGTTGTCCATCATTGGACATATGGCAGTCATGCACAACCCGGACTGCAGGCGAATGGAGTGTTGACACGTTTCCCCACTTGCTTTTGATTTTTGTAGAGCCTACAGTGCCTCTCCACAACGTTTCTTCACTTTGCAATTCAATGCGACGTCGTTTCTTTGTGGTTTCTCCGAAAATTTTCAATGTCTGTCAGCTCACCCTGACACGCATTTAATTTATATCCCCAAGTATCAATACTCCTCTAGTATTGATCTAGTATCGCCGACGTCACTGTTTGAACTATGAAAAAAATTAATTAAAATAAATAAGATTTTATATAGTTTTTAGCTCCTAAAATTACGTGCAAAATAGTCAAACATCATTTATTTCCGAACGGAGAGAGTATTTTACAATTAGATTCCCTAGTATCCTACTTGGAAATAACCCGTTAAACATGGGGAAAATTGCAAAAAATAGCCTAACCTTTAAGGGTTGTTGCACTCAATAGCTTGAACTATAAAAAATACAAAAAATAGTCTCAAGTATTTACTTGGTTGTAGAAAATAGCATCAAGCTACATTCAAATTCAAATAATTACCTTCAAATTCAAATTAATTACAAAACCTCTCTCAAATAACTTTCATTTAAAAAAATCATCACTTCTAATATAAAAAAATGTTACACTTAATTGTTGTTATCTAAACTTATAGCTGAATTAATTATAAAAACTATCTCAAAACATATAAATATAACTTAAATTTATTATTTTAAAAAATTAATTAGATTATTTACATATCATTAAAGTGAATAAATACTTAAGCTTCTACTCGCAATTGATCTAATAAGCGATTTAGGACGATCTTCTAAGCAAAACTAGCACAAAAAATTAAGTAGTTAAGCATGCATTATATATTGTTTTAATCCTAACAATTAGTGTATTTTGTTATCTATTGAAGAAACAAGTATGCATATGTGATACGTTATTCACCCAACAATGAATTTTATTTGAGCATTGAATAGATTGTGGAATGAAGATAAATTAATTTTTTAAGAAAAATAAAGATCTTGTGATATCTTTTTAGTAGCCTTTTTTTAAAAAAAATTATTTATTTACAAAATTTATATGGTATAATGTAGTTTTTATAATTAATTCAATGATGACTTTAGCTAATAATGACTTAGTGATAATAAAAAAAACTATGAGAAGTGGTAAATTTTGAGAATAAAAATTATTTAGGCTTTTTTTATATATAAGAAGTGATGTTTTGTTAAACAAAAATTGTTTTGGAGAGGTTTTTTAATTAATTTGAATTTAAAAATAACCTAAGGCTATTTTTTATAATTAATTTGAATTTGAAGGTAATTATTTGAATTGAAAGGTAGCTTGATGCTGTTTTCTGCAACCAAGCAAATACTTGTGACTATTTTCTGCATTTTTTATAGTTTAAATATTGAGCGCAACGACCCCTAAATGTTGGGCTATTTTTTTTTGGGTCTGTTATTGGGACGACTAATTTATCGCCAACCGTACGGTGTCGAACCCGGCCACCGAAACCGACAGAGATTTTACCGATCTCAGAAGCTGGTGTCGACAGAGGTTTTACCGTTCCCGGCTTTCGGATCCAGTGTAAAGACCGGAAAATTTAAAATATTATTTTTCTTAAAATATTAAATTATGTTCGACTTTAAAATTAAGATTCTAGAAATTTTGAAATTTCCCGTCCTCGAGCAACTGAATTTTATTTAATTCTTCGGAAACGAATTTCTATATAGTTTTGAATTGGGTTTTAGAAATGGATTTTGATTTTCGCTTTCGAGATCGAGTATTAATAAAATTAATTTAAGCGCCGAGTATCGAAAAATCTATTTAATTCCGTTATCTTGAGATTTGTAATTTAAATCTTATTTATATTTGATTTAGTCGAGATTCGATCGGGCGAGCGGGTTTTGAGTCTATTCCGCTAATTTAATTTCTTTAGTGGACCAATTTCTTTTATTTTCATTTACCTTTTCTTTCATTTCTCTCTCTCTCTCCCTCTCTCGGTTCTCTGCCCAGGAAAGGTCCCCTCTTTGTCTTCTTCCTCACTCCCTCCTGCTCACTTTCACACACAACTTACCCATTACTCCCTCTTGTCCTTCTTTTCCTCTTATGGCTAGGCACACACAACACCCCACTCCTCCTCTCCTTACACCACTGCAGCAGTGCCCTCTCCTCTCCTTTTCATCCACATTTCAAAATCAGATTCCTCACAATTACCACATCCCCAATACTCCCTCCTCATTCTCTGAACTCGCCTCAAACATGTCCCTCCTTTCTCCTCTTATCCTTGCATTTGAGCACCTGATCGAGCCCCTTTCGAGCGCTCTCCCCTGCTCTCGTGAGCCCAAGTCAAGCAGCACCCGAGCGCTTCACCACACCTCCCCTCTATTGGAGTTCAAGCTGCGGCCTGACCATCTTCGGACTCCGACAAGTCAAGGTCGAGCCGAGCAGCAACCTAGCAGCAGCAGAAGCCACCGACGCCGACACCACTTCCCCGAGCGCAACCTTTCATCCTTTCTACCTCCATTTTCCGATTTCCAACGGTAAGGTCTTGCTCCCCCTCCTTTCCCTCCCTTTCAGCTCCAACGACATAAAAACGCCACCTTTAAGCTCCTTCTCTTCCTTCCTAGGCCACCTCCGATGAATTCCGACTCCGACGAGGTCCAATCGAGCCCCAACCGACTCCGACGAAGTCCACCGGTGAAGCTGGATCCCTCGGTGAGCATCCCTAAACCCCCTTCAACTCTTGATTGTTTGAGTTCTGTGTTGTCTTCGTGCCACCTTGCTTGGCCTGAGAGTGTGAGAGTGAGTCGAGGAAGCCACAGTGAGCACGAGTTCGGCGAGGGCGAGAGCGAGCGAACAGAGGCGAGAGAGGCAGGGGAGGGAGAAGACTCGGGTGGGGCCGCTTCCACGTCAGCTCTCGTGGTACCCACTCTTTTAATTCCTTTTCTGAATACGGGCTGACAGATAGAAGGGGATGGGCTGGGCCTTTGGATTGGATCCGAAATGGGTTGGGGTTTGGGCTCGGTTTCGGATTGAGCTCTTTTCTTTCTCTTCTCTTTGGGCCGGGTCAAGGGTGGCTTGGGGCATGCGGGTACGGGCGTGGATCCGGATTCCCTCTTTCCGGGTTGGGCTTATCTTTTTCAGATTTTTGGGTTTGGTTGGGTTGTTTCTTTGGGTTATATTTATATGTGTGTTGTTGTTGTGCTAAGATTCATTAAGAATATATATATGTTATGTTATTTATATATATATATATATATACATATATTATTTCTGATTTTAGGAAAATGTATATACATATTTATATGTTCTGAAATTTATTAATATATATTTAAAAATGTTTTAAAAGTGATATTAATTGATATGGGGTTATAAATACATTTATGGCTATTGTTTTGAGATTATATGGATAGTAAGTGTTAAAATATTGAATATTATTATTATTTTGGGATTTGGTTATAATTATAAATTTTGGAAATTAATCGTTTATATTGTTTATTTGTTTTAAAATAGTATTAATTGGATTATTTACTTATGACGCATTTTGTGAGGATTTAAACATGTGAGTTAGGAATTTTAAAGCGAGTTGTTGGTTTTGATTTATAAACATGGTTTGTGAACATAGGTTATTTTGATGATTTAATATTGGAATTTATTTATATTATGTTTTTGAAATAAGAAACATGCCGGAATGATTTCTACATTATGATTTTAGGAAGTTGGTTTTAAGGCTTAAGTGTTTAATGTCGGGATTTGGATAAGCGATTTTAAAAGCATTGTTTGATTTCTAAGTTGAGTTTTTGAGAGATTGTTTTGGAAATGAGATGAACAAGAAATGATATATGAATTATGATGAGATAAGATGGGATAATCTGAAATGAGATATGAGAAGAGATGTGTGATAGTTAGGGGCGCCTTGTGTGAATTAGATAGACTTATGCATTTATATGTTATTAGGTGATTGTGATATGTTGGGACATTGCTTGCTATTGGTGACTCATTACTTGGATTCTGCTTCTGCCTTGTTCTCTGCTGTTCGGCTTATTCAGGTAAGTTCCTTTATGGGCTTACTCAGATTCGAAAGAGATTACCTGCTTGTGAATATATGACATACTAGGTGTTGCATAAGCATTAAAGCATGCCATGTAGTATCATGCTAGGATTGCACCTGTGATTGAGCATTCTATTTCTTTATGCGTATGAAACAGAACGACCGTTATCTGTGATAGTCATAGAGTCTCTGTTAGGGTCATAGGGTAGCCCAGCCCCATCGGGTGCCCTGAGTCTATCGAGTCGATATGATATGATATGATAGCCCAGCACCATCGGACAAGAGATGAGATGTTATGATATGATATGATGATACCGTGGGTGAGTGCACCACCAGGAGGATATTGCTATGCTATAGCACCGAACTGGCCAGTCTTTGCACTAACGGGAAGGGGTGCAGAGGTAGGAGAGGGATATGCCACTTGACATTCTTTGGGCGCCTTTACAGTTCTTTTTCGCATATTGCAAATTAGGATCATGTTAGTGTGATTTAATTTCTGCATCTGCATCATCTTTATATTAGCGTATGTGTATATTTGCTTGTGGGACAGGGTGTGTTGGGGCCTCGGTCTGATCCCGCTCGCACCAATTGTTTTTAGGTTTGATTGCTCCCTGTCTCTATGGCGTGGGAAAGTCCCCTGGGCGATTGCAAAGAAATCTGTCTGACCCTGCTAATTTGGCTATATGACTTTAGAATTTATGTTTGGTTTTGACCCGGCTCTGCCGTGGCTTTTGTATCCAAACTGTACTTCCGCTTTACTTTCGTTGAAATTGAATTTCTGAGACTCGACTGATTAGAGGTTTGAAACCTCGACCCGTACCTGAATTGCAACATCCGAAATAAGGTATCCGACCTTCAAAACGTATCCCGGATATTTATATCCGGGCCGTTACATCCGGCAGGTCACGTCACTCACACAACTGGCCGGCTGCAAAGCTCACGCAGATGAGACGGGGGAATCTTAGCCTGCAGCTACCTAGTGCAGAGGGCGCAGCGTTAAGGGGGAGGGGGAATGATGGGGAATCTTGGCCTCTTCACTTCACTTGGACAATGAACCGAAATGATGGTGTTGTAGTGCACATCTTTAATTTGGAATCTTGTTAATTCAAATTAATTGAACTCCCTATAAATGGCCAGGTTGGGGGTTTTTCATTTCATACAATCTAAAAGGGAGCTCTCAATATATCGACTCCGACAATCGTAGTCGGCAGACGAGAAGTACGAAGGATGCATTGGCCTAAATTACCGCGTGTTCTCTGGCTCCATGGTGGTTCGAAGGACGGCGACGAGGGTAGCATCGACGCCCGTAGTCAAGCAGGAGCCGCCGTAAGTCCGCATTTTATGCATGTTGAATCCTAAAATTATGCATGTTGAGTACAATGTTAATACACCAAAAATGAAAATTTTTGGAACATATGCATGCAATGGAAAAATTAGTCCGCATTTTATGTCATAAGCGTCACTAATTATGCATGTAACTTACAAAGATTATATTTTTGTGATGAGTCACACTAATTAATAGGAAATTAGGAACATATGCATGCAATAGAAAATTTGTGTTTGTAGTTAGATAAGATATATGGATAGTTATTATAAGGATTTTGTAGTAGTAAACAATTCATTGTTTTTGTTGTTGGGGTTAGTAGATGAATTTTTTAGTAGTTACTAAGTGAGAATGAAGTAGAGAAATCTAGAAAGAGAGGCTTTGCCCTCTCTCTAGATTTTGTTTTCCTCCTCTTGTGTACCCAGAGTTTCAACCCTCCTGATTAAATCCTCACTATGGTGTAGATTATGTAGAAATTATTTTGGGGTTCTTTCCTGCTCCCCTCCCTTTGTGCATCTCCCCTTGTATTTTGGGTCTTTGTGTGGTATTGGGTGAAGTTTTGCTTCTTCCATGTCAATCTGGGTTTGTGGATTTCTTCTGTTGAGTTAGTGTCGGTGGTTTAGGGGCTGGTTTTGGGTGCATGGTGTGTGGTGGTAGTGGGTAGTTTGGGTGTCACCGGAGGTAGTTTCGCCCCCTTCCCTTCTTCCCCTCTTGCATCGGTGTCCTTCTCCAGCAAAGGAATCTCTGCGCGTCGATTCACTTCGATTTGCCTTCTTCTTCCTATACCCGATCGAGCTTCTAGTCTTCTTCGCACCGTTTTCACTAGATCCGTTTCGATTTGGTTATCCTGTGGTGGTGGGCTGGTGGTGATCGTGCTGGTGGTATGGTCGTCGTCGTCCCCGACTCATCGTCGTCCGTGACCGGTGTGGCCATACGTCAACATCCATATTCCTTGCTTGGGCCCGTGCTCATCCTTCGGGCCCAAGCTTGCCGGATCTCTAGTTCTTTGGGCCCAAGTTTTTATGCTTGGGCTCAAAGCAAAGGAAAAAAGGAAAAAAATGAAGGGAAAAAAAAGAAAAGAAGAGAAATCTGATTTGTTTCCGTTGTTTTGTGGCGGGACGTCGAGTTGCTTGGTGGTGGGTTGTGAGGCTTTTGAGGCTAGCGGTTTTTTAGCGGTGTTTCTTCTTATTTGTCGACGTGCGAGATGTCGTGGACGTGATCGAAACCTGAAGGCTCGAGGACAGAGTCCAAATCTGAGGTTGCCACTTTGTTCCCCAGGGATTCCCTGCGTTGCCTCTACCAACTGACGGATGAGTTGCTGCACACTGCTCCAGTTCTTTCTTCATTTATGCTAGTCTTCGCCTATAACTGCACCCTTATAATTTGATTGTTCTGTCTTTTTATTGTTTTATGTCTTATGCATATTTGATGGTTTATCCGTCGCCGATTTATTCGGCCTCTCGACCCACCGGGTCTGTCCGGTGCGTCGAATTTTTACCTAATAAAAAAAGAGTAGTTACTAATTCATTTTGAAAGGAAAGTAATTAATGCAAATTTTTTGTTGTAAATAATGCGAGACTTGTTAAAAATTCATTAGTTGTAAAAATTCATTTTGGTAGTTAGATAAGATATAAAGCTAGTTAGTAGAAGGATTTTGTAGTAGTAAACAATTCATTTTTTTTGTTGTTGGGGTTAGTAGATGAATTATGTAGTAGTTAACAATTCATTTTGTAAGGAAAGTAAAAATTGAATTTATTATCGTTAGTTGTAAAAATTCATGAGTTGTAAAATATGCAATTTCTTAGTTCTAAATTTTTTTATTGTAGGATAATGAATTGTTTTAGTTGTAAAAATAATTCTTTTATTATTGTAGTTCAGAATAAAATATGAAAATGTAAATTAATTTCCGTGTGAATTAGTGAAATTAAGATAACAAAATTCTAAACGTTTGTAGGCTATGCGTCGTGCCATTTCCCAACCCGAGCGAGTGCGACCGATGGCGACGCTGCGTAGAGGGGAGAGGGGCGACAACCCCGTAGAGAGTGCTCCCGTGCAGTCAGCCCGTGCGAGCACATCTGCTGTTCGATCTTGAGACGCTGGTTAGAGTACACCAGCCCCAGCTAGAGTCAGCACGTCCATACTTGGGAGTAATCGCGAGGATTTCCTTGCTGATTACCAAGTAGATGATATAGAGACCTCTCCGCTGGAGGGAAGCGGAGGCGATGATTGGACACGTCATGTACCACAACAGGAAACCGTCAATCTAAACACGCCTGCACTGCCATCAGGGTTTCACCCATGGCCAACAATATACTCCCAACCTGAATATCAAACAGCCGGTGTATTCGAACAGGAGGGGCCCTATGGTTTGGGGACAGAGTTTGACTATTCACAACCTTCAGGGCAAGACGAAACTCAGGCGTCTAGCTCAAACCCCGACGAAGAGAAAACGATGCTAGTATAGACGATGGGCACCCCAGGTACGTTGAGCCATTAAGATGGTACAAGACTCATAGATGTCGAGCACTCTAGAAAGAAGAGGTGAGTGACATTACCAAACTGATTCGATTACCGTATAATTGATGTTGCGTTTTCAATGTTTATTTATCAGCAAGTATGAATGCTATTTATAGGCAGAGCAAAGGTTCAAGAGTATTCGGCAAAACGACAAGTTTGAGGCATTGAAGCGTTGGCCTCGGTCGCATGGGCAATATGACTGGTGGTACCTGGTTTGCAGGAGTGGTTTGCAAGGAGTTGAGGACATAAGTTTCGGCACAGTCGACCACTGTTTGATCCAGGCATTTCTATATAGGTGGCACCCAGCAACCAATAGCTTCCACCTGACGTGGGGTGAAATGACAGTCACCCTACACGACGTGTTTGTGTTATTAGGCATCCCCATTGACGGTGTCGCATTGAGGCCCTAGCTAAACAACCAGAGACGGCGGGAGTGGCTACAGGCGCACCTTCACTTTTCCACAAATGATATCCTTTCGAGTGGGAACAGTTTCTCCCACACACAGTTGGATCATTCCCTTCAGGAGCTGATGGCCCAGAGTAACGCGCACCCAGGTGTGGTCGCGGTAGGGTACTTGCTGGAGATCCTAGGTTGTGTTGTCATCAACGACAGATCTACTACCCACATACCTACTTGGGCAGTAGACTTTGTCACCAATCATGCGCACACCAGTGAGTATGCGTGGGGTGTAGGTGTACTCGCATATCTTTACCGTCATTTAGGGCTCTCAAGCAGATCGGGGAATAACTCCGTCGGTGGGTGTACTGCATTTTTACAGGTACGATTATGTATTTACACAATGCAAGTGTATTATAATTCCGTAACATCCATATGAGAATGTGTTCAAAATTGTTTCAGTATTGGATATTCGCTCATTTCTCGATGTTTGCCCCTGGGGTGTCGGAGGTTCCTAGGCTGCATAGAGATCGTCGGTGGGCTCGACGATACACTGTTAGGCCGACTCCAAGGTGGACTGTCGACAGAACATCCTCCTTTATCAACCAGCTAGAAAATATGAGGGTAGAGGATGTCAAGTTTATGTCGTACGAAGACCGCGTTCTTGACTTTGATGGCTTTTACACGGTATCACGATACAGGGGCCTCATCACGTTCGGGCCTATTAAGGAGGCGTACATGCCTGATCGTGTAATGAGGCAGTTTGGTTATGTGCAAACGATCCCTAAGACTCAAATTACACCGACGGTTGAAGATCGACCATTCAATCTGAAGTCCCTCATTGTTCTATGTGTCAGTTTAAGTCTTTGTCTATTGTTCTATGTGTCAGTTTGTGTCCCCATTCTATGTGTCAGTTTGTGTCAGTTTCGTCCATGTACTTTTGAAGAGTATTTATTTCATATGTGGTAGTTTATAAATGAAGCACTTCAAATAAGTTGCGTAATATATTATATTGAGTTCAAAGTCGAACTACAATTCATAACAGACACACACACACACACACTATGAACAGACCACAAAGAAGACATAATAGACATAGACACTCACTCCGTCTTACGCACGTCGAGAGTTAATGTACTGCTGCATGCGCTCCATGAAGGGAGTGTCCCACCCATTGACGCTATGGTGATGGAAATGAGACCACTATGGTACAGTCGGGGGCAGCGGCGACCCAACCTTTAACCAAACGGGGATCCAGTGGACTCTACCTGCCCATGCAAGGGTAATAACATTAGTAGGTGGAGTATGGTTGGCTCCGGTGGCTGCAATGGGAAAGCAAGTGTGTGGAGCATCGATACTGAGCAGCACGACGACCTTGTGATACAAGGTGGCTATAGCAAGTGGGATCATCGGTGACTCCATCCACGTCTCATAGCGATGTAAGCAGGGTGCTGGATCATTAATATCGACATTGTCGATAAGGACGTCGATGGAGTGTAAGAGTGATGCAGTTTGGTGGTATAAACCAATGTGCGCTCGAAGTTCAACAACAACTTCTCTTTGGAATTTCATGTATTGGTGCTCCCCGTATCTAAGAAGCAAGGCTATGACACGATATCCACAATGACTGTCTCCTGCGACGGGACAAACATTGTCAATGAAATGTAGCATGAAGGGATCGATGTTTCCATTCAACATCATTGTAGGGTCAATTGGTCGTGACGATCCCGGCTGTCCAGTTGAGCCCCTACCTCGCCCACGAGACCGCCCACAGCTGCGTCCCCTAGCAGTACCCTCTCTTCTTCCGTGCTCGAAGCCGGATGGGTCACGCTGCATGGACCGACGTCCTGTCGAACGACCCTTTCGGTTAATCATAGTTGGCTCACGCATTGTTGTTAGACTGGGGTTGTTCATGGAGAAGTAAGCCTCACCCATCATATCCTGTTGGTCGGACGTAAGGTTGTTGGCATCCATCTCTCGTTGAAGTGTGGCGTACTCTTGACTGTTTGGGGTTGGGGTATGGACTCCGTCAACTGGAATAATAGGATCCCACATAACTTGTCGCCAAAATGGATGAATTTGCCATGGCTGAATGAGATATCGGTTGGATTGTGCTTCTAAGAAATCATGCACGCATGGCACACCATAAGTCAACCTCTAGTAATGATCCCTACAGACACCATCGTTGTTAGCCGGTAGCGACTTTGCCTTATTATAGTTAGCCAACAACAGCTCGAAGTACTCGTCAGTCACCATCATCAGAAGCGGAGCAAACATAGATTCACTTAATACAATCCGTTTGATAGTCAATCGTGAGCTCTCAAGAAACCCTCTGCTTTGGTCTATCTGTTCCCTAACCATGTTGTCGATACAGTCCATGACATCAACGAATCCACCAACGGTTGTGTTCAGCATGGACTTTAGCTTTGAATGGGCAGACTCGGCACTGAAACATATTTCATACATAAGTGTTACACATATCAGAAATCTATTAATAATTACAAAGTTAATCAAAGTGGTGGAATATGTGGCAACTTACATATTTGTTGTACGTGTCCCAAAATGTAGAAATTGATCAATCCACGCACGAACAAGTGCCTCCTTGAATTCTGTGAGCCAAGTGTCTTCGAGATACTTTATAAGACCCCAACGTTCCTCCCATATGTCCTTCATCGATTGCAGTCGGGCCTCTTAACTTTCTTCGGTCTTCGACTCAAATAAGGCATAGCAGTCGTTGTAGAACGCATTTCGCTTCTTGGTTGATTGTGTAATCCTTCCCTTCAATTCAATGTTTCACATAACATGCCACGAGCACAACATATGCTTTACTGTAGGGAACACCTCTCGAAGAATCTTAATAAGATCCAACTCTCTATCGGTATCAATGACTTCTACAAGGCGATGTCCGCACAAATGACGTAGTCGCCTCAGTGCCCAACTGTAGTGGTCTGTGATCTCCCCTGCCATAAAAACGAATGCAATTGCAAATGTGTTCTTCGTGCTAGTCATCCCCACGATCTCCAACAACGACATTTGGAACCTTCAAACAATTATATTTATTAGTACAAGCAAAACTAACTTGTATGACATATGCATAATTCTGAATTTCAAGTGATAAGTCTTACTCGTTCGTCTTGTAGGTCATGTCCATCACGATAACGTAGGAAAACAACATTAGAAGATGGCGGGAGTCAGGATGTTCCAAAATTACATCGGTAAACTCGTTTCCTCCAGCCTCGGTCGACTTCCTGGTGACGATATAGTATCCCTTCTAGTGAAGTTGGTGCAACGCTTGAGGCAGGTCCTTTCGTCCATCTGCAACCCTTCTCTTCAGCTTCGCTTGAGCATTGTACACTTGACGAATGTTGGTCACGCAATTTGAATCATCGTACTTCAAACCGCGTAGGACATCTTGAGGTCTAATCCCAATCACGGTGTCACGCCGGACCTTCTGATGTTGAGCAGGTGTTAATCGACCAGCATAGGGATGTCCAAGCATCTTATCAGACAATTTGTGGTTATGGACACCACATGCGACGCTGATAGGCCAGTTATCAACATCATTTTGACGGCCCTCCAACTCAAATTCACATCCGAGCTTCGTCGTTTTTCCTCGCCTACCTGATGCAGGAGCAAAATCTGAGTCTACATCTCGAATCTCCCGAGGCCCTCCGTATTTATCGCACACTAAACGAAAAGTACCAAATCTAGTCATTTTGTTCCTCCACGACCGATTGATAACAAAAACCATGTTCTTTATCTTTTCTATATATCGAGCCCATGCCTTCATGTTCACTTCATGAGCCCAAAACCCATCAAGTTCAAACATCGACGTGTAATCCGTACCCAAATCCAATGGTTGGTTTTGTTTATGCATGATATCACTTTCGTCCTAAGCAAATGGTTCCAAAATATTGAATACTACATTTTATGTTGTCAATTCATTTTTACTATTACGATTAGATATTGGTAACTATATTAGATAGGAAAACTATAACGCTATATGAAAACTATAATGTTACATGATTATAATTCCGCTATTCTACTATGATTACATATATATTTATATATATGATTATAATCCCGTTAAGGTACACATTCAACCACAATCATTCCAACAAGTAAGCTACATTAGATATTATTGAAAACTATAGCGCTATATGAACAACTTACTTCAAGATTCGTCACCAGCTCTTCCGGATCACTATAACTGTAAATGTCAAATGGAAGCTCAACTTCATCCCCGACTTCAGATGACGACATAATACTATCACCGTCTACGTGTCGTAATAGAAAGATAATGTGTATTAGAAGAGCTTTCGAGGGATGGTAGCTACAAATGGCTGAAGAAGTGTTATTTCGACGTTGCTACAATCACCTATTTATAGACGGTGTAATAGAAAGATAATGTGTATTAGAAGAGCTTTCGAGGAATGGTAGCTACAAATGGCTGAAGAAGTGTTATTTCGACGTTGCTACAATCACCTATTTATAGGAGATTTTGATTGCTGAAAACATGATATTTTACCGGCTCCAGCTTCCGATGTCGGCAACCATTTTGCCTGCTCCAACTTCCAGTGTCGACAAAATACATGCCGAATCCGGAGACTAAGGCTTGCACCGTGCGTATGACGAGAACAAACCGTACAAATAGCAAAACCGTTTTTTTTTTTTCAATTTTCCCATGCCAGATTGCCGGACCCTTTTCTTTTTTCTTCTTTTTTTTTTTTTTTTTTTTTACTTTCTACCTTTTAACGTTGTACCGATGGTTTTTTTTCCAACCCAGGCCGAAGAGAACATTTGAACAGAAGGGCGATTTGGCGAAGGCGAAGGCGAAGAGCGGAAGAGAAGTGTTTGGCTCTTCTCCCTCCGGCGTGGACGCTCACAGATGCTACGACCGGCGACGGCGACTCCGCTCGCAGCTGCTGCTGGATGCTGGCTGGCGGCTGCTAGTTCCCGACTCGGCGACTCCCTGCTGCTGCAGTGGTGCAGTGCAGCCTCGACTCCGCTTACAGCTGCTGTTGAATGCTGGCTGGCCGCTGCTAGTCCCCGACTCGGCGACTCCCCGCTGCTGCAGTGCAGCCTTAACCTTATTCCCAAATCCGATTGAAAAGTTTAGTTTTCTTTGAACCTTACAGCTTATATATATTTTGTCAATTTGTACCCTAAATTTGATTTGAGATTCAATTTGTAGGTAGGATATGAGAATTTGTTTATTAGGGGTTGTGAATTAGGTTAGTTTTCTTTGGCTCATGCTTTCCTTTGTACAACTCATAGGATCCTTTAAATGTGTGGCTTCAGGACAATGCTAGAAAAATACAAGCCCTGTCACTGGAACCAACAAACAACGCTAGAAGGGATTAAAGAATGTATTCTCCTATTTATATTGATAATAAACACACTTGTACAGCAGCCATCATTTGCATCTTTGGAAGGGTGCGTAGTGATTCCTGTACTTATGTTACTTATGTTTGGTACTTTGGTTCAAGACAACCTCTTTATACATATCAGCTTTCACGCTTTCTGTTTTGGTTTTATTTTCTGTTTCCTCTGCTTCTGTCGCAGCTTGTTTCTTCTTCCTCTCTGTTTTGCTCCTTACAAGTTTCATTCTGGTGTTTTTTCCAGCAGCGGTCGCTTGGTTCACATCCGGCAAACAAAGCTAAACAACAAAGGAGAGTGTCACAGTAGCATCCATTCTTAATTATCATTCCCATGTATGTAATGTTGTGCGTATTAGTGTTTTCTCTACATAAATTAATGAGCAATGGATCAATTAAATTTTGAGTATATAATCCTTACTATTATAAATGAGGGGAAGAGGAATTTTTTTTTGAAATAGCCAAAAATTGAAAAAAAATTTGGAGATTAGCCAAAATATCAAAGTATTTTGGGATTTAGCTACCCAGGGTTTTTAAAAAATTAATATAATAAGTAAGTCGCTGTATCAAAGAGCAACTTACTTTATTTTAATTTTTTTTTTAAATTTTGATTTAACATTTAATAGAAAAAATACCGAAAACCAAAATATATATATATATATAAAGAGAGAGTCGCTGTTTCAAACAGCAACTCTCCCTTAATTAAAAAAAAATACTAGCACAAACTCCCTCCGCGGCTCCAACGATGCAAGGTTAGGCTGTGAACATCATTACCATTTGAAGCTAAGCCAAATTATTTATATTAAATACGGATTATTTGGGATCTATTCATCCAAGAAGGTATTACCACTTCAAGAAACCATTTAAAATATTTAAATTTATAAGTAGTTTTTTACAAAAATAAAACATGATCTAGGTTGAATATTTTCAGTTGCTCTACATTTAGCTATTCTTTTAGGCTTTGAGATCATGTAGCTGCTTATGATGGGCAAATAGAAGATGTAGAGATTTTAATTATCTACTTAAAATCTAATACATTTTTTTTATTAATTTGTTTGAATTGAATTATCTTGGACATGAATTTCTAGGACATAAGTTCTCCAAACCGTATTGTTTTGGAATAAGCATGAAAAGGCAAAACAAGTGGACTAAATCATTTGGAATATGTGTCATCTTAACCTGTTTTTCCACTCACAAATTACTCTAATCCAGGTTGGTGTATCTGTCATGGATCGCTTCACTTATTACACACTGGTACCGGTACGTAGAGCATTTGCACTGAAGCCATTTGCCAATCTGCACTTCTTTTGTTATTAGTTTGTTAATTGGTTTATGATTCATGTTTTTAATTGGCTTGTTGTGATTTGTCCTATTGTAGTCTTTTCAGTTCGTACAATCCAAATCTTTTGATGTCAAATGCCTTCTATCGTACAGATTTATACCAACGCAAGTTGGAAGAGGTATGTAACTGTGTTAGTATTCTCGTCTTTCCTTGTCAGCTGTTCATGACTTTATTCAATGTAATTTCTGAAATGCAAGGGTGAAAGATATGCTGGATAAAATAATTTCAGTTGGTTTCATTTTGGTCTGTATTTTCTAATAGTGGGAAACCTATCATGTTGTTTCTGCCTTGTACTACATAAGTAGTCAAATGTGAGTATTAGACACGAGATTGTATGGGAAGTTGATGCTATTGTCTGTAGTTGGGTTGTGTCTGGACTTCAGTTCCATGAGTAACAGGGAAAAAAAAAGAGTTCTGACATTTACATATTCTGCCATGTTGACAGTCTTCTTGCTCTTATAGGTTCCTGTGACCAACTTTTTTGCTTCGGTAATGGAGACGATTTACACTGATTCAGCATACAAAGCTTTCGCAGGAAAGAATTTGTATGATGTTAAGCTCAGAACCTACGTGAAAACTGAAGAGAGCTGGTAGTTGATCAAAACAAAGATGTTATTTATGATAAAAAGGTTGGACTTTTGGTTTGTCGCTAATCGTGCCACTTTTGTCCAGGCTAGCCTTGATACTTGGCAATCTGAGCAAATAAACTGGAAGCTATACTACCTATCCTTTCTCTCTGTCATATTCCTTCTGCTATCTGTCATCACAGGAGGTAAGTACTTTGTAAATACAAAATAGCAATCCACTCGCCATGTCCATAAATCCAGGAGCGTGTAATTACCCTCTTGATTTTGTTTTGGCAGTGTTTGGAATGAACGTGGGTGGAGTTCCATGGACAACTCAGAAAAAGCCCGCGCTAAAAGATGGCTTCTGAAATGTGATGTTCCTTTGTTTGTTTATGCTCTTGATGGTGCTTCTTTGCTTTGCTTTCCTTTCCCTGCACTCTATACGTATTAATGCATGGAGGAAACGGAGAGTTTTGAGGAGAAGCTGGTCTCTGAACAGAAAATCGTTCCTCAAGAGACCCCCAGGAGGTGGACAACAAGATAGAGGAGGCTACCTTTGGATTTGATCTGAAATAAAGCCAAATGACTTGAATCTGGTTGCTACCTCTTCTCATATTCCGCCCATCAACCAAGAGATTCATTGATTTTTTATGCGAGCTTTTGCACCAGATACGCTTAATGAGCCTATATGGCATGAATATGGATGGTACTTCAGAAGTTGGCAGGAGAGCTCAACACAAAGTGTTTATCGCCTCCAATTAGTAGATGAATGATCAAATAAATAGTGAACTGCTACTGCTTCAATTTTTGTACATATTGGAGTTCTTTTGCTTTTACAGTAACAGCTAACAAATGTCTTCTATTACTTATTTTGATGTATGTTGTAGAATACCTGTATTTGCTCTCATGTTGGGTTGTTGATATGACAATTGATCCTTAAAAGTTTGACATTTGAAGGCTATGCTCATTTTTCCGACTTACTGTAAACATAATTGATTTGCACCTCTCCTATAGTTATATATATATAATATATATATATATATTTATATATAAAATCCATGACTACAGTGGGATGCCACTAACACCACTACACCAGCAAGCAGCAGGCCAAAGAACATTTCAATCAATCAATATTTTTTTTAAGACAAAATATATATATATATATATATATATATATATATATATATATATATATATATATATACTATCTGACTTGAAAACGTTTGAGTATAATTGAGCACGTCTTGAACCCTGTTGATTACTTGCTTCCCACAACTAATCTCAAGAGTTGATTACTCTTTCTACCTCTTCTTTAAGCCTCGTACTATTCAAACCCCTCATTATTGGTTTTCACTTTTTATTTGGTCTCCTCTCCTCTCCACTCCTCCATGGCTGACTACCTCTCCAATCTCCTTCCAATCTGACAACCACAAAATGAACTGCGGCCCCGGAGACAAGCCAAGGGGCCGTGCACCACCCCTTACTCGTGTAATTACAATAGCCCAACTGGTTATATTATTCCTTTGTGTCCCACTTTCGTCTTCGTCGTCCTCGTTCACTAGCCGGGACAACTTCTTGATCAACTGCGGGGCCTCAGACAATGGCAAGCTCAACGACGGAAGGACGTTCATATCGGACCACCAGTCGTCGTCCTTGTTAAACACCGACGAAGACGTGAAAGCCACCGCAACTTCCCTCCCGAACTCCTTAAACTCGTACCTCTCCTCCTCTAATTACCTTCCCCTTTTCCTCTCTTCAAGAATCTTCCCTTCGAAGGCTACCTACAGCTTCCCCATCTCCCAGACTGGCCTCCATTGGATCCGTCTCTACTTGTACCCGCTCCCTCACCCTTCCTACAACCTCTCCAACGCCGTCTTCCGCGTCACCACCGACGACTTTGTCCTCCTCCACGACTTCTCCGTCGATGGTTCCCCTACCCCTCTCCTCAAGGAGTACCTTCTAAACCTCACTTCCCAGAAGCTCGCTCTCAACTTCTCCCCCAAGAAGAACTCCTTCGCCTTCGTGAACGCTATCGAAGTGGTTTCGGCACCCAACGCCCTGCAGCTGGCCTCCTTGGACACCCACGCTCTCGAAGTGTCCTACAGGCTGAACGTCGGCGGACCCCTCATCACCCCTTCCAACGACACGCTCTACAGGACGTGGCAGCCTGATGCTACCTTCATGCCCCTGCCCGGTGCTGCCGAGAGCGTGTCCATCCCCGCCGGTCAAGTTGTGTACCCTGTCGGAGGCGCTTCTCCGTTGATAGCCCCCAGCTGGGTGTACTCGACCGCTGATCAGATGGCTAACTCTCAGACTGCAAACCCGAACTTCAACCTCAGCTGGAGAATGCCGGTGGATCCTAGCTTTAACTACTTGGTGAGGCTCCACTTCTGCGATGTGGTGAGCAAGGCCTTGAATGAGCTCTACTTCAACGTCTACCTCAACGGTTTGGTTGTTGCGTCGGGCCTCGACCTCTCGACCCTCACCGGCGGCCTTGCAACGGCCTACTACATGGACTTTATGGTGAACTCCACGTCCATCACCAATGGGTCGGTCTCGGTTC
The DNA here is from genome assembly GCA_963922045.1 of Persicaria maculosa. Lineage (NCBI taxonomy): Eukaryota > Viridiplantae > Streptophyta > Magnoliopsida > Caryophyllales > Polygonaceae > Persicaria > Persicaria maculosa. Next base: position 55,703,737 of record OY998261.1, on the reverse strand, counting down.
AGGTTGGGCCAGCAGCTGGCGGGGCCTCCGTAGGGCTCCCGAACGCCATCCTCAATGGGTTGGAGGTGATCAAGATGAGCAATGCAGCGGGGAGTTTGAGTGGGTTGTTCAACGTGAATGGGGTCAATGTAGATTATAAAGCCAAGAGGATGAAGATCATAGCTGGAGTTGGATTGGCCATGGGGGCCACGGCGTTGCTCTTTGTGGGAGTCATGTTTGTGAGGTGGCATAAGAGGCCTCATGATTGGGAGAGGAGGGACAGCTTCTCATCGTGGCTACTCCCACTCAATGCTAGTAGATCAAGCTTCCTTTCGAACAAGAGCGGTTCGAGGAAATCGAGCGTTTTCGGATCGAGAAAGAGCAGGAACAGCATCAGCACATTCTTCTCCTCCAACAACGGGGTTGGCAAGTTCTTCACCTTCAATGAACTGCAACAAGCGACAAACAACTTTGATGAGAAGGCGGTCATCGGTGTTGGTGGGTTCGGGAAGGTCTATCTCGGACACCAAGATGATGGGACTAAGCTAGCCATAAAGAGGGGGAACCCGCAATCAGAGCAAGGGATTAACGAGTTCCAAACTGAGCTACAGATGCTCTCCCAGCTCCGACACCGCCACCTCGTCTCACTCATTGGCTACTGTGATGAGGGGAGTGAGATGATCCTCGTGTACGAGTACATGGCCAATGGTGTTCTTAGGGAGCACCTGTACAGCTCCAACCTACAAGCCCCTCTCGCGTGGAAGCAAAGATTGGAGATATGCATTGGGTCAGCAAGAGGGCTACACTACCTCCACACCGGGGCATCCCATTGTATCATCCACCGCGATGTCAAGACAACAAACATCCTCTTAGACGAAAACTTTGTCGCGAAGGTGTCAGATTTCGGACTCTCCAAGGCCGCGTGCCTAATGGAACAGACCCATGTCAGCACCGCAGTCAAGGGCAGCTTTGGGTATCTTGATCCAGAGTACTTCAGAAGACAACAGCTGACGGAGAAGTCGGACGTCTACTCCTTCGGAGTCGTCCTCTTAGAAGTCCTATGTGCAAGGCCGGCTATTAACCCTGCATTGACAAGAGAACAGGTCAATTTGGCGGAGTGGGCGATGAGCAACTACCGAAAGGGCAACTTGGACAAGATAATTGACCCTAATCTCCAAGGAAAGATCAACTCGGAGTCGTTGAAGAAGTTTGTGGAGGCTGCAGAGAAGTGCTTGGCGGAGTATGGCGTCGACAGGCCTTCGATGGGCGACGTGTTGTGGAACTTGGAGTACGCCTTGCAGTTGCAAGAGGCCACTTCGCAATCGCAGCAGATGGCCGACGCAGCACCGGAGGACAACAGCACCCTCCTCATTCCGTTGGAGACCATAAACATACAAGATATCTTGATTGACGAGCCTGAGACTGTTGTCGACGTTAAACCCGGCGTTGCTTCAACTGATGATGATACTCAGATCACCACAGTCTCGCCTTTCTCAGACATAGGCAACCTCCATGGAAGATAAGAGTTTTTAAACAACCGATAATCATGGCTCCGCTTCCATGCTTTAACTTGATTTCTATTTATTGTGTACGTGTGGTGTCATAAAATTTTTTTTTTTTAAATACAACAAATACATTCAAATTTGGTTACTGGAGTTGTATCTTTCTAGTGTGAAGCTTAAATTTTTTGCATTTCATTCTTTGTAATTTTAGTTGTGCTAAAAAATGTAACGATAATTTCTTTGTATTTTATTTTTAATTGAGTCTGTTCAAATATGAAATTCATTGGTATTTCAAAAATATTATTCAGAAAATGAAAAACAGAAGTATGAAATTCTTAGATGTACAGGTTACCTCCTTTTTATAGTCGGCTTACTTGATGGATCTAGCATTAGGACAGTAATTAAAAAGATTTTAGGATATATGCTCTATTCGTATAGGAGAGCTTGAGTGCCCCGTCGAGCTAAAAGTGATGCTCTTGTTGTCGGGTGACATAATCCTTGGTATATATATGGACTTCATGGAACGATATAGAGTGATCATCAACTTGTGGACGGGGACTGGGGTCATCCTAGTGGACGATGGTAGTAAGTACCGAGTTTGGGGGGAGTGACCCCAAGCAAAATGAGTAGATCGTCACTGTGGTTAGAGCATTTAGACTTATAGACCAAGGATGTATTGGATATTGGTGTTATGTCATAGAGTTGGATCGAAAGAGAGCAAGCGTGTCCAAGGTGTCAGTAGTACGTACGAGAGTTCATGGACCTGTTCTAGGAAGAGTTACTTGGACATATGTCATAAAGGCAGGTCGACTTCACTATAGAGTTGGAGCCGAGAACGAGGTCGATTTCACGGGTCCCATACAGGATGGCACCGTCAAAGATGACGGAGCTTAAGGCTCAGTTGGAGGAGCTGTCTGAGAAGGCCTACATCATAACTAGTGCATCGCCATGGGGAGCATCGGTCCTCTTCGTTAAGAAGAAGGACGGATTAATGAGGTTGTGCGTAGATTACCTAGAGTTGAATGATGTGACGGTGAAGAACCGGTAACCTCTCCCGAGGATTGATGATTTTTAAGACCAACTTCAAGGAGTCGTGTTTTCAAAGATAGATTTGAGATCCAGATATCACAAGCTCAATGTGATTTCTAGATTTTTGAGGTGACCTTCTTGGGTCATGTGATATTAGGTAAGAAAGTTGTTATGGATCCGAAAAAGATTGAGGCTATAATGTCTTAGGAGGTGCCCCAGAATGTTAGGGACATCAGGTACGTCATTCCTTGGCTTGGCTAGCTACAATAAGAGGTTTATCTAGGGATTCTCAAGCATTACTCAACCTATGACATAATTATTGAGGAATGATCCTCTCTTTGAGCAGAGTCCAAGTGCCAAGCTAGCGTTGAGCTACTGAAGGAGAAGTTGACCATCATGCTAGTTTTAGCTTTACTATAAGCCCGGTGACTTTTTTGTTTACACCGATGCCTCAAGGGTTAGATTAGGGTGTGTGCTACATTGGAGAGACTAAGTGATTGCTTACTCTTCATGCTAGATGAAGCCAATGGAAATAGACTACCTTACCCATGATCTAGAGCTAGCAGATCGATCCATTCTCTTAATCCGGAGGCATTACCTTTATGGTATCACTTTTAAGGTCATGATGGACCACAAGAGTTTGAAGTGCATCTTCACCTAGAAGGAGTTGAACATGATGCAGAAGTGGTAGTTAGAGCTTATCAAGGATTATGACATTGACACTATATACCACCCAAGGAAGGCTAATGTGGTGGCTGACGCAGTTAGTAGGAAGACTCACCAGGAGGCGACCATAACTATACTAACAAGATAGGGCCGATTACAGATGCAGTTGATGGCAAGTGGCATTTAGGTATAGGCTCAACAAGAGAGATGGTTCAGTTGATGTTCCTAGAGGCCATGTCAGATCTGACGGAGGAGATTCGCATATGCTAACAATAGTGCCTAGAGATTTTGGTCATTGGAGTCCAGATGGACCAAGGAAAAGCATATGAGTTATCGGAGAGAGATGATGGGATGCTAGTATTCCATGGGCAAGTTATTGTGCCATCTACACAAGATTTGAGACAAAGGATAATGCATGAGGTGCATACACACCTTATTTGTTCCACCCAAGGATGAATAAGATGTACTAGATCCCAAAGAGGACGTATTGGTGGCAGAGGATGAAGGCAAACATTACATATTTTGTGGCCATATGTCAGATTTATTAACAGGTTCGTATCGAACACCAAAGGTCAGCTGAACTTACATGTTAGGTCACTTCCAATTCTGAGTGGAAATGGACAGATATCTCTATGGACTTTGTCACCGGTTTAAGGAGAGATGTTAAAGGGTTTGATCGGTGATATATCTATGCACACTTCATTGCTATTTAGGAGACATGGCCAATGTCAAGATTAGCTGAGGAGTTTATACGTCAGATTGTACGGTTGCATGGAGTTCTTAAGAGGGTTGATTTTGATGATAATCGCATATTCACTTTGAGGTTTTGGCGAAATATGCATGAGACCTTGGAGAGCAAATTGCAATTTATCACTTCGTTTCATCATTAAATAGATGACGAGAGTGAAGGACCTTGAGATCTTGCGTGCTGGAGTGGGGAGGCAAATGGGTTAGGTACCTACCTTTCATGGTGTTCTCCTACAACAACAACAACTATCATTCGTCGATCGAGATGGCACCTTATGAGACACTGTATGGAATACGATGCAAGTCCGGATCCCTATTATGTTGGGATGAGCCCGCCATGGATATAGTTGCATCCTTTCTAAAGTTGGCTCAAGAGACTATAGACCATGTTAGCCATATTAGGGAGCATATGAGAGTTTCTCAGGGTCACTAGAAGAAGTATGCGGATAGGAGCAGGATGGAGATTATGTTTGATGTGGGGTTGAGAGTAACACCAACTAGGGGGATCCGATAATTTGGAATCAAGGGCAAGTTGAGCCCTATGTACATTGTCCAATTTGAGATCCTAGAGCGAGTGGGTGAGGTTGCTTATAGGTTAGCCCTACCAACTTCATTAGCTCAAGTTCATGATGTGTTCCACATGTCATGGCTCCATGGATATGTTCTAGACCCTAGTCATATTCCTGATCACTCTAATCTTTCTATTGAGCCCAACCATACCTTTGTAGAGCACCCTATTAGAATATTTGACTATCTTGTCAAGCAGTTAAGGAACAAGGAGATTCCCTTACTCTTGATTCAGTGGGCTAGGCATGGACCTGTGAGGCTACCTGGAGACCAAGAAGAGTATTTGTGCTAGTTATTAGGGATCCTTAAACGAGTTTCTTGCTGCTAGGGCTGATATATGAGCCGAGTAGCTCAAGTTCGACTCGAGCTCGACTCAACAAAAGCTCAATTTGAGCTCGTTCATTTTATAAACAATCCAAGTATGAGTACATTTTTAAGCTCGGTTTAAACTTGACTCGCTCGATTTAAGCTCGAATAGCTCAAATTTTATGAAATTTTCTTTAATTTACTATGTTTTGAGCAAATAAAGCTGCTTAATGCTCGAAAAAAGCTCGGCTCGAGCTCATTTCCTAAAAAAGCAAAGTATAAGCACATTTTTAAGCTCAAGTCCAAATTTAGGCTCGGCTCTAACTCGACTCTTTCTAAACGAGCTGAATATGAACAAGCAATACTCAGCTCATTCAGCTCGAATAACAGCCATACTTGCTACTCAGCTCGTTCGACTCTTTCTAAACGAGCTGAATATATATTTTATTTATGTTCTCTCAAAATATATATCTTATTTATTATTGAGATGTATATTAAATATATGAAATAATATATGTTGGATATATATTGATGACAACTAGGAAAACTCTAAGAAAGGAACTGATTATCTTATTTTATATATTATTGAGATATATTAGATATATTGATAAATTGTTAATAAAAAAAAACTTTCATTATTTTATGCAAACTTTTATAAAAATTTCTTAGTGTCATCCATATCAATTTACAATTTTGGTAAAGAAATCAAACACTTGGGACCTAAATTTTACATAATTCTACCTTATAAATATCAAAATTGTATTAAATCATATGCATTTTTGTAGTGGTGTCATACTCCACCATAAGCACGGGTTTCGATAATTAAATAAATTTTATCTCGGTAAAAATAAATTTTGTTATAATTAAATATAAAAAATTGAAACACTATTTATTCTTAACAATAATATTATATAAAAGTGACCAACATCTCTTATAGATGTTGCTATCCACAAACACCATCCAACTCCAACAAAATACAATATTTATTCTCTATCTTTTCTATATTTTTAACTCGCTTTTCTACTACACTTTCCTTCAATCTGTCTATCCAATCTGATTCTTCGGAAGCATACAAGAGTAGACATGGTCACGGGTCATGGATCACAAAATTGCTGATTGGGGTCACAAAATAATTCATAATGATACATAAACTAGTATGCAACGTGGAACAAATTGCTGATTCGGGTCACAAAATTCATGATCAAAGTAGTATGTAGAAATATAAAATCACCTTATACGATATCTTTTTTTTATATTATATGCATCTAAAAAAATATAGTTTATAATAATCTATTATATTTATTTTATATATAATGAAGGAGAAGTCGCTTGAGACACATGTCGGCTTCTCATTAATCGTAGTCGTATAAACCAATCACAAATTTTTAAAATAATCAATATATGCATAAGATAAAATTTTATTCTTACTCTATTTAATCAATATATCTATATATGCATAAGATAAAATTTGACCCAATTTGATTAGATATGGATATATTTTTAGAAGATATTAACTGCTTTTAAAATATATGCATAAGATAATTTTTTATTCTAACTCTATTTAATTAATATATCTATATATGCATAAGATAAAATTTGACCCAATTTGATTAGATATGGATATTTTTTTAGAAGATATTAACTAATTTTAAAGATTATTATATAAGATAATAACTTTATCAATAGTACATATTTTTAGAAGATAATAACTTTATCAATATATTACATGGACATACTAATTAAATAACTTTATCAATAACTTCATCAATATGAACATATTTTTAGAAGATAAAAAGTTTTGACGAAATTGAAATAATACTTAGCATGGTCATAATAATTAAATAAATTTACAATAACTTTATCAAAATGAAGAAGATAAAAGCTTTTGGGCAAATTGAAATAATATTTAGCCGTGTAAAAGTTATCAACTTATGAAATTCAATAAGAAATAAATTTTTCCTATATATCTTGAAGGTATTGATATATTTATGAGATATATTTTTGGATTTTATACATATATATAATTATGGATAGATTTTTGGATTTTGACCTATATATAGTGTAAATTGTTAATGTTATTTCACAAACGTTGACGTCTTTTTGCTTCTATTTGGTGTTGTTATTGCAGGTTATTTACGACTTTGTTTACGGTTTCCTTGGTAAGCTTTTCGAAATAATGTGTTGATTGGTAACAAGGTATGTTATTTTGTTCTTTCCACTAATATATATTAGCTTTACATATGTTGTTTCATATGTTTTCAATAAAGTATAAATTCATTCAGATTTGAGAAATTATAGTTTTTCATGTGTTGTTTCCACTAATATACACTAGCAAGGAGTAAGACCGGAGTAAGGAAAAATTAGCCTTTATACTTTTTTTGGTAGAAAAAGTTAGCTTTTATACTAATTAAGTATCAATTCATTTAGATTTGAGAAATCAAAAGTATGGAAGAAATTAATTAACTGAATAAATGGATTTTATTATCAAATCTTCTTAAATTAAAAAAATCGCACATAGTGCGGGTACTGAACTAGTACATGTAATATCGGTTATCAATTGTTTAAGGTTAATTTTCAATCAAAAATACGCTATAATTTTTTTGTAAAATAAAATATAAATATAAACTAATAAAATTATAAGATAATATCCAAATATATAAAGAAAGAGTATATGTGGAGATTTTAAGTTTTTCAATTAGGTATGTAGAGAGTCTGAAAAAAAAACTTACCAATTATTATTATTTGAAAGATAACACATTTATAGTTTTAATAAGATAAAAATAAATTTGTGGCATTAACTTGACACGTGGCAAAATATCATTGGTAAAATATTTAGGCTGAAAAAATTCACTAAGAGTTTATATATGGCAAAAATAGTTATTGTGTACGTATTGTATAAGATTATCTTATTCCTAAACATCTAGATGTTTAGGAACAACAATAAATAGATAGATGTTTAGGATCAACAACAAATAGGTAAAGAGGAAAAAAGGCAACATGCCTACATCTAGAAATATTTGCCATACAAGTTGGTAAAATTAAATTTCGATACTCCACCTTACTATCAGGTTTGAGATCCATATGATTTATCGTAAGAAATGATCTAGAAGAAAGCAGAAGGAATGAAGGATAGAACACAAAAAAAATTGGTAAATGAACCTTTAAATTAGGCCCTAGTTGTACTAAAAGGATTCGTGCATAAAAAACGTTGATATCACAAACAAATTATTGAAGACGACAATTTTACCATCATCAACTAGCTTAAGAGAGAACCTAGATCTATCCAATCTAGATGATCATCCCGAATGCTCAACCCCTCCTCACCGCCTTTGAAAGCTCAACTCCACCTCACCGTCTTTGAAAATGTTTCCATTTCTTCACATTCGTCACAAAGGCAATATGATGACATATAAGGTTGTACAACTATCGATAGGCGAAGGGCAAGTTCCTAATAGTCTGCCGAATCATTTCCTTGCATATAAAAAGAGAGAGAATATAGCAAAAACCAAACACATTTGAACATAGCATATTTAAAAACAGGTACTAATATTGAATGTTTCAGTACACAAATAATTACATGTGCTCTAAGATGGGCATCAAGGGCGCGGCTTGGGGTAGTGTTTGGCTGTAATATGAACATGATTTTTGACAAGACAATACACCTCTCTCCTAAACCCACAAGTTAGGATTTTCTACAAAAGGAGCTTTCTACGAGCTTTGTGAGGTTTAGAGTTAGAGGTCTTCATATCTTCACAAAACGAACATCATTCTGGCCAAATGCAGTCCCACACCCAGGGCATTTCCTATGGCGGATTTCCAGGTTGCGTTGGATGCATCGATTACAGAAGAGATGAAAGCATTTCACTATAACCACCTGCATATCAGAAATCACAACAATATATCAACCCCTTAAAATGAGAATTCAATATCAAGTGTGGTCCAGGAAGATCAAGGGTTACCTCCTTCGGCCGATCAAAGCACACACCACACTTGAGAACAGCCTTGCACTCCTTTATTTCTTCTTGGAGTCTCTGTAGTGCAGCTTCCCCAATCTCTGAGCTCATCTCATCAACCTTGGCAGTCCATTCCTTGATCTCTTCCTCAAGCTTCATCCTCTCATTTCTGCTTAAACATATCAAACATTACACAAGAAATTTAGTTTTACTCCTCTCATTGGAGGAATAATGGGAATTTCATATATGCATCTTCTAGAGACTAGTAGTGAACAGTCACATCAATATAACCGAATTTTCCACGAGTCTTCACTTTCAGCATCATAGATAATAAAAGCCCTTCAAGTTTCAACTGAAAGACAGGCACCAGTTTTGGCCATATTTTCAGGGTTCCGACTCTTTTTCAGAACTAACAAATTCCAAATGCTAAGAATACCTTTCATTAACCAACTCCAATTGGACTTCTTCAGTCATACTCTGAATCTGCTCATATTCCTTTTCAGAAAAAGAAATGGCAGATTTCATCCACTTCAACTCCTTCTCAGTATCAGCCAACTCCCACTTGGCACATTCTAGACTGATAGCAAGGTGTCTGTCTTCGTGTGTGGAGTTGACAGCCTCTGAAATTATAGCTTTCATCTGCAGGATTGACAACATTATAAACAACTGCACGGATGCATAGGTGCATCAGCATACAAGAGAAACCCCTACCTGTTCTTCACCCCGCGAAATCCTAGTTACAAGAGATTCGAGTGACGCATCAACATGTTGAAGTTGTTTGCTTATTGTCTCCTTCTCAGAAAGAAGAGCGCTCTGAGACTGCTTTGTCTTGACACTTTCAGATACCAGCTAATGAATAGAATATATGTCATTTTTAAAAGATTATAAGGTTAAAAAACACGCAACTCTGGTGATGGTGCCATCATACAAAAGAAGGTAAACATTAAATCTAAGCAACTAACGATGCTGTTGATGAGCCAAACCTTAATATTATAATCATCCCTTTCAGTCATCTGCTGCAATAAATGTTGGTTTTGAGCCTGCATATCTTCATATGCTTGACCAATGGTCTGTATTTATCAAAGAAAATGAGAACGTATAATATATCAAGTCAACCTAGGCTTCAAGGCAATCATATAATATATCAAAAGTCCATTAAATGCAATGGTTACGATTCTAGTGGAACTAATCAATCAGGATCTTCTACTTCAGTTGGTGCTTCACATGGTGTATCACTAAATTATTTTAGCCTAATTATCTTTAAATTTTATAAAATTACATTCATTATTATAAACGTCTATTTTTACATATCTATAAATTTTTATCTTGAAAAATCATATCTCAAAAAAATTTTATAACTTTATTTAAGATTTCGTGAAATCTTAAAAAGATGCTTGGAATCTTAACCGATGGTTAAGGAGATCTTTTATAAAATATTAGTATAAATCGTTTTCAAAATATGACTTTCAAGATAAAAGTTTATAAAGACGTAAAAAAAGATGGTTGGAATATCCGAATATGAATGTAATTTATAACTTTTTGAAAAATTGAATTAAGGCTACGATATTTTAGTGATACGCCAAGTGAAACAGTGAAGCAGAAGATCCTCATTGTGAACTAATACAATGAAAAGGAAAAGGTACCTCAATCTCAGAGATATAAGCTTCTGCCTCTATGTCTTTAATCCTAATGGCCTCTCTTAGCTCTTGAACACTCCTGAACATGACAAAAGTAAGTCCATAAGAATACAGTTGGTTCTTAGCAAATCTCACGCAACTGCAACATGAATACATGATCAATATTTCAGAAGTAGGAAATTCAATGTTTTCGAAACATCCCTGACAACCTATCAGCAAGAAGCAAAATGATGTTGGTCCCAAACCTCTCAGTAGAATCTAACTTGTTCCTTAAATCGGCTATTTCAGCCTCAGCAGCGGAAAGTCTCTGCTGGCATGCAACCTCAGCTTCATGAGCAGCTCTCACTCGTAGTTCCAAACCATGTTCATCAAGAGCATGCCTCAGCGCTTCTGCTTGAGAGTTGGCTCTTTGTGTGGATTCTTGGATTTCAGTCAAAGATCTGAGTAATTATGAAAAAAATCATTATGACAACCAGAAGCTCTATTAAACCATTTAAACAATAAAAAATTAAGAGAGATATAGCCTTCCAGTCATGTTCAAAATAGCATCCCACAAGAAACGGATGCCATACATGCCAAAACTGGGTACCTTCAAGCAGGTTTCCTTTCTTTAATGGTTACTTCCTCCTTTTTCAACCACAAAACCAACAGGGAAGGGCATGCATACAACTGTAAACCCCCAAGCCAGAGATCTTACCTCTCATCATATATTCCTTGTCCATACATGTTGACAAAGATTTCAAGCTCCAGATTTCCCTTCTGTAATTTCTCAATCTGCAAAAGTGAACCTTCAGTATTTTCTGATCTTAGGAATAAGAAATAAATGGTACTTTATACAACTCAGCTTGTAAGAATTAAACTTACCAACTCTTTAAGTGACTTGATTTGATCCATCTGTTGAACACATTTTTCTTGTAAGCCCTTCATTTCACCGGTCTATTTGCAATAGGGAGAGTGTTTAACATTGATAGAAAATGAGTAATGTTGAGATATTAAGAAGAGATCAAAATCGCAATACATCAAGATAAAATTCAGGATCGACATGGCAGATTCTTAAAAGCAGTAGACCCTTCAGAACGCATTTGCTTCCAAAGAATTTCAACACATTATAAAAACAAAGTATCATTTAATAATTGGGTCAAAGACAATGTCAAGGAACTCTACAAAATTCACACCTTGCTGCCTAATAGTGCTGTCAAGGATTGAGCTTCCTCATTCAACGAGAGCGCCTCATGGGCCATATCTTTCCATCGATTCAGTTGAGCTTTCATCATTTCCATCTCTTTAGACAATGCTGCCGTCATCACATGGAACTCTTCTTTAATATCCTTCCTTCCTGAAACAGTTGTAAAGTTGATTAACATTATTTAAATTGAAAATCTCTCGCAGACAAATGAAGAAATTGAAAAGTTACCCAAATCTTGGACAGCCTCTTCCATTTTAACTTCAAGATCATTCTTTTCACGTACACAATTTTGTAGTTGAAGCTCTAATTCCTCAACTCTAGTTTCTGTATTGAGTATGCCAGTTCTAAGATTGTTGGCTGATTCTGCTTTTATCTCTAGTTCCTTCTCCCTTCTCACAAGACTAGGCCTGTCGGCCTGTAGTTGAACAATCAAGAGCAAACATTTAAGAGAATCTACATTCTTCAATGAAAAAAAAAGGCAACTGCAAGAAAGTCAACCTGCAAAGATTCTGTCAGTGCTTTGTAACGCTCCACTTCTCCTTTCCAGTGATGAAGTTGATCTTTAAGCAGGGCAAACAATCGACAAGAATAGACAAATTTGTCATCCCTGATTTCATTCTGCGAAGATGTCACAAATCAGTTCCCACAAGACAAAATACAACTTACTCATTTTATCCTAGTGTGCCCCAGCTTATGACTGATTAATAAATAATTACTATTCAAATCTTTAAAGAAAGTTGAAAAATAAAAAAGAGACGAGTTCATATGGCACACCTGTAGACCTTCCAGTTGTTTTGACAAGATCATATTATCTTCTCGTGCATCCTCGAGCTCAGAGAGTCGGTCTTCAGCTACTATCTGAAAGATTAGCTCCATATTGGTCTCACACCCCGAAATGGACAATCATTTCAAAAGATAAAGATCTTTACCTGGGCTTCCTCTATAGAGTCCTTTAGTTCTTGCAGCCCCATTGACTTATCAGATATCTTTTCAGGAGGTAAGTTTCCATTTACTGCACCCGAAGTTGGGGTATATGTTTCACATGCTGCTCTATTCTGCATTTTAAGATTTACAAGCTTTCTTCTGCTTTCTTCCAGCTCAGCAATACCTTCTTCCAGCTCACCTAATGAAAATGAATTTCAGGGGGTGGAAAATGATCCATATGCATCCAAATGAGTATTGACATATAGCTTCCTACAGTACTCTTCAACATTATGTAACAATAACAAGTGGACACCATCTCTTTTACCAGAACAGATCCATTTCATATTTTCCCATTAAATAAATAGGAGAAAATAAAATGAAGTGGCTTAGGTAGATACCTTCAACATGTTTCATCTCAGCTTGATCCTCAGCATGTTTCCGAACGTAATTTTCCATGATTTCTGTATATTCATTATGCTTCTGGCAGAGCAGATCAAACCACTCACTGAGGACCTTGAGCTCCTCTTCCATCAAACTGTCAATGCTACTCAATTGTTGCACAGTATCTGCAGAAGTGATAAAGTTTGACAAATTGAAGCACACAAAATAAACAGCCCAACCATTTTTAAAGTTGCGCAAAAGGGAAAATGAGCAAATAACTACATCATTAATTCATTCAAACCATACAAAAAACAACTTGCATGCAAATCAACTGCACAATGACAGTAATAACTCTGTCCGATTGAAAAGACAACAGAAAACAAAACTAGATGAGACGAAACAAAAACTAGAAGAGACAAAACAAATAGAATGAGATCTGTAAAAAAAAATCAAATCAAATAGGGGAGAAGACAGCAACACGTTTTCCTAGACTCTTAAGCTTTGAAGATGGGTTGTAACATTGACTGAAATGGCAAGAAATTAAAAGAAACATACTCCCTCCGTTAATTAAAACTTGTCATTTTAGAAATCTGCACACTTTTTGATAAAACAAACAAAAATACACTTGTACCCCTAATTATTACTCTACTTTTTTACTTTCTTGAAAACACCAGCTAACACCTATCTAATTGTTACAAGGGAAATTTTGTAAAGTGGATGGCAAAATAAAATGACTGATTTTCTTAACAAGATTTACATCCTAAAACGACATGTGTTGCTTAACGGAGGGAGTACTATTTTATAGGTGTTGAAATATGGTAAAGGCAGGATGATAGCTAGGCTTGCAAAAGTCAATAAACTTTAGGGCAAAAGATCGACAAACTTTTCGGTAAAAGATCGACAAACTTTTAGGTTAAAGATCAACAAACTTTTCGGTGAAGAGTATGATTATTTCACATGAAAATCTGATATATGAAACGAAAAGAAGAAATTGAAAGAATCTGATCATAGCTCCTTTCCTGAATTTCAAAGATTCAGAGTACAAATTATACATTTATGTTTGGATAGTACAGAAGATGGTGATCCAGTTATTCACTTTCCCATTTCGTAGTCACTCTCAACAAGATTCTCCTTCTTTCTTTTCTTTATTGAATTGTAAAGCCGAACACAGACAGACCAACAAGAACCATTGCTGATTCCCTTACTTATCCTACAGGTCAGGGTCTGGCTCTTGTGTCTAAACTCTAAAGCATACAAAATGGATCCTCCTTAACAGGGAAGCCCCTACAACAACAACAACAACAACAACAACAACTACAACTACAACAACTACAACATTCCCAGTTTTGTTTTACAGAGAGCGCCAACTGATAGAGTTAGGAATCAGGCACACAAAATACCCATATAAAGAACAAATACAGATCACGAATGAGAGAGATCAGAGACGAACAAGAACCATAGGGTAAATCCCCTGCAGTTCGATCCCTAGCCATTAACTAATTGACCCTCCAATAGGCTAAAGCCTCATAAATACAAATCTACACATATCCCTATTGAGTAAAAACAAAAGGGAGGGAAACTTCTAGATTGTTCTAGAATCTTCTATGAATATATCCAAATGCATATCATATCCCTATTGAGTAAAAACAAAAGGGAGGGAAACTGTCCACTGAAAAGAATAGAAGAAGATGATAAACCCAGCCACTTCAATCTACAACAACAACAACAACTACAACAACTACAACATTCCCAGTTTATCCCGCCTAGGAAGGGTCTTGGGGTAAGTTGTACGCACTCTTTCTCCGACTTTGTCGAAAGAGTGTTGAAGGGTCAAATCTCTGCTCCTAGTGCTGAAGTTGTACGCACTCTTTAAATTGATAGGAATACCATCTATCCCCTTTGCCAAGATTTGACCCGATTCTAAGCATGCCTAACCCTAGCTCCCCCACTCTCTCCCTCTTCCAGTACACTAGCTCCTTTTCTTGTACATAAGGTCTTAGAGAGAGGCTTCACTATTATTACAAACATGTGCCCAGAATGATGTTGCTTTTCTTTTGCCCTTGTCAGGAAAAAAAAATTGTCTGCCAAAAACTGCTCCTCCTTGAAAGTTGTATACTTTGAGATTCCAAATTATTCTAAAGTAAGCCCCTCCAAAGCTTTCGGGTGAAAATTTAAAAAATTTTAATAGGGTTTATTTTTTTAAAGAAAGGATTATCAAAGGTTTATCATCTCAAAAAGAAGGATCTCCAAAGATTATAAATATTAAATGAATAATACATCACTGTATCTAAGGTTTCAACGAGGTTGCTAATGTTGATCTCCATTTGAGGAATCTGATCTTCCCGATTCTTTTCTATCTCCACCACTAGATAATCTTTTACAGAGAGCGCCAACGGATAGAGTTAGGAATCATGCACACAAAATACCCATATAAAGAACAAATACAGATCACGAATGAGAGAGATCAGAGACGAACAAGAGCCATAGGGTAAATCCCCTGCAGTTCGATCCCTAGCCATTAACTAATTGACCCTCCAATAGGCTAAAGCCTCATAAATACAAATCTACACATATCCCTATTGAGTAAAAACAAAAGGGAGGGAAACTTCTAGATTGTTCTAGAATCTTCTATGAATATATCCAAATGCATATCATATCCCTATTGAGTAAAAACAAAAGGGAGGGAAACTGTCCACTGAAAAGAATAGAAGAAGATGATAAACCCAGCCACTTCAATCTACAACTTATTTGGCCATAAAAGTAGATGAAGCTGCATCATTAATGTGCCGCTTTTTACATTTCACTATCAGAGAGCATGCTAAAACAAACCCCGAATTCACATATTGAATTGCCAAAAGGTTAAATCCTCAAAATATTACCACTTCACAATAACAGACAAAAAATTATGTCAGGAAAATAAGCATTAATTAATACATGTTTGCTTGGATGAAAGGCGAAAATACTATATTTTCCTTTATGTGAAAAGTTAGAAAGAGGAAAAGTGTGAAAATGAATTAAGGAAATTTGTTATTTGTCTTAGTAATAAAAGTCCAGATCAAGACCAGGTGATAATAAGATAACATCTGGGATATGAAAAGAAAAGATGGTAATACTAAACTTAAGTGGTTAACTTCTAAAAACACATGTTAAAATTCATAATTCACAAACCGACTAAAGTAAATATTTTCAATCTTCTAACCTTCTTTGGATGTGTTCCCTTGGAATGATTGTGCAATGCTTTCGGTTGTAGCTCTTTGTGCCTTAATAGTAACTCCAAGGAGTTCCATCAATTCCATAGTGGAGGACTGCCGATGGGCAAGGGCTTCTTCAATCAAACTAAGAGCTTCATTACCTTCATTAGTCTCAATGGAGTACACTTTTAAAAGCCTACAAAGTAGCATGTCCTCTGGAGTACATGAAGGAACTGAACCTGGAATATTTTGCATCAATTGTTGGCTAATGAAACAAAACAGCACTCATGATTCTACTGCTAATAACTTCTAATGTAAAAATACCTTGAAGATGATTGTCATGATCTAAGGTTTGCAAAGACTGTGGAGCACCACCAGCCCTCATTCCAAGTAGAAGCAAATCATCATCCAACTAAATGCCAATGATAAAAAAGCGAATATACGTGATTCAAAATAGTGAAGCTAAAAAGGAAAGCATGAAGACATAAAACACGCCCTCAGGTCAAGAGTTGAAAGAACTAAAAATCAAATTCATGAGCAATCAACCTCATTCCATAGTTGGTTTATTTTAATCAAAACAGCATCATAAGAAGATTGTCTCTCTTTTAGTTCTTGAATTTTTGCTTCAATGTCATGCAACTCCTGCTTCTGCTTATCTAGCTGCTGTACAAGTTTTTGATTCTGGTATTGGAGAACAGCTGCATCAACCTGCAGAAACAGAAAAAATAAGTTCAATTTCCTCCAATGAACTAATGAACCTAGAATCCGGCCTATGAGGATTTCAATAATGTATACCATAAAAACATGTGAGGATGTAAGCTAGGCTTTCCCGAAACCCAACAACTGAATACCAAACCACGAACCCCTCCCTAAAAAGAATGGGAAACTAAGAATAAGAAATTGTGCAAATGAAAATGATCTTTACATGGGTACTTCAAACCGAATATAAGAGTTGACAGCATAAGCTTCATCTATGTAGACAACCTTTTACAAGCAACATCTTGCATTTCATACCTCACAGAAGGGGAGAAAACTAGTTAACATATCAATTCACATTATATTTCTCCAGTTGAGTTTCTCCAAAGCAGAGTAAAGTCATCAATCAAAGCATACCATAGAAAGCAGCTACAATTCATAGTAAAGTGGAACAAATGTCTAATGAGATTAAACATTAAAAAGGAAAACACTGTATCTTGCAAGTCACATGAAAAATTATTATCATCCATCAAGTTTAATATTATATGCATAACATGGAGGAGGGATAACGATTACAGATTTGTTTTCAGGAGAAGCGGTGGAATTGCGAGCCATTGGGGAAGAGATGTTGCTCAAATGTGATATTTTCTTATTTGGCTCCCATGAGTCTTCACTTTCCATCACCTTTGCTCCACCAGCAGACACTCAATCGGAAACTTTTATAAGCAGCCACCCTAATCAGCATAAATAAACCAAATACATATATACATAAGATTGGATGAACATGAAGAAGTCCCAACATTTAGGCCCCGTTTGGTATCAGTGCAGTAATCGGAATGGGAATGGAAATCGGAATAGGAATAAAAACTCGGAATCAGTGATTTCCAGGGTGTGTTGTTTGGTACAATGTCGGAATGAGAAAATCACAATTATTCAACCTAAAAACACACAATTAAATTATATTCAACCATTCTATCAAATTCAAAAGAAGACCGACTCAATTTCTTAAGTTAAAAGTGAAAATAGAAAGATTCAGCTTACAAAGTCAGAAATTAATCATAAAAATAAACAAGTTTTCAACAAATTGAGAACTAGGATTGGGGCCGATCAGGAAACACCTACAGAGAGACTACTAGGGAGATGGCTACTATAGAGGACGACGACATCGGAGGGTGGCAGCAACGGAGGACGACGGCATCGGAGGATGGCAGCGACAGAGGACGACTGCGACGAGGGGAAGATATGAACGGGGTCTGATTTGGAAGCACGGTGTCGGGAGATCTGGACGGAGAGAGAGAGAGAGATTACCAGGAAGATGACGATGACAGATGGAGATCTGAACGGGGTTGCGATGGTGGTGGCGGCGTCGAATGGTGGGGGAATGGTGGTAACTAGTGACGTTGTCGACAGATCTGAATGGGGCGGTGGACGGGTTGCTTCGATCTCGAAAGAGAGTGGGAGACGGCGTCGGACAGTGGTGGTGGACAGGAGGACAACAGCGGCGATGTTGAAGGGAGTCGGAGGGAGGACGACGGTGGACAGTGGTGGTGCCCGGGAGGAGACAGAAGAAGATATGAAATTGGGGTTGTAAAATTGACAGATTTGGGATTAGGGTTTTTTTTTTTTTTTTTGAGAATTTGGGATTCCTTGAGTTTTGGGTGGGGATGAAGAAAATGGACTAAAATTGGGAATCAATGATTACTGAGTAATAATCATTTTAATTCCAGGTTTTGATAAACCAAACACAAAATGAGAATCACTTAATCACTTTTTCTTATTCTCATTTCCATTCCGGATTTTAGTTATACAAATCAGGATGAGGTCATCACTCTACCAAAGCAAACATACTGAAGAACGTAAGTTGTGAAGAGATAATTAGCTCAAAAATCAAAAAGTAACATTATGGAGAAAACTACCAGCATTTCTTTAGGATCGAAATTGTAAACCCTAGATAAAAAATAATTAACCAAAACGAAAACCCTAGATCTGGATTGAGGAGAAGGGGAACAAATAGACGAGGAGAACAAGAGAAAGAGAGAAGAAGTACCTTGCCTGTGGAGAAGAAAGATGGCGTAGGGAGAAGTGGAGCAGCAGCTAATTAAGAGCGAACAATAATGGAGTCGCCTGAAGTTAAAAAAAACTCAATCCATATATCGGAATATCAAATCATAACTGAAACCCATATACTGTACGTTTTTACCAAAACAGTCGGCATGAATAGGGAACATTTTGGGTGTGTAGGGAGCTTTTTAAAATAGTTGAAATTAAAAAAATACTCTACTCTAAGATTAAAAGGTGAATGGGGCAAAGGTTGTAAGGAGATTTTTGGTTTAAATGGGGAGTTAAAAAAAAGCTTGTTTTTTATAGTTTTTTATTTTTATTTTTGGAGTTTATTTGATTTGAAAATATAAGTATATCCCTAATAACAATCAAATTCACTTTTTACAAATAAACTGTTTTTCACCACATACAGAGTTTGTATTTTATATAAATTTTTAACCTTATTTCAAACAAATTTTTTAACTTTAACCTGTTTATAAATTTTAGTCATTTTTTCAAGCCGCCCCATACGGACCTTTTATATCCATGTCTTATACGGAGTATGAGTTATATCCATACCTCCATACCAAACGATCGCTTAAAGTTATTCCACTTATTGTTATATGCCATCGTGAACCCATATATGTTTTTACCAAAACAGCCGACATGAATATGGAACATTTTATATCCATGTCTTATACAGAGTATGAGATATATCCATACCTCCATACCAAACGATCCCTTAAAGTTATTTCATTTAATGTTATATGTCATCATATTATAAGTAAATATTTTAGGTTAAAAAAATTTAATTTTAACTGCACTTGGTAGGGGTGGGCACAAATCCCGCAAATCCCGGTCCCATCCCGGTCCCGTCCCGCAAAAATTATGCGGGACGGGACGCGGGACGAGGACTCCTTATCCCGCAAAAATTACACGGGACGAGGACTCCTTACCTGAAAAAATATTGTATATATATACACACATATATACACATTGTAGACATATATACACACTTACAGTGTCTATATATATATACATACATACGACCCTTGTCTTTTTGCTCCCGGGTATGGCTAGATTGATACTCTTGAATGGATAACATTGTCCCATCTGAAGGGAAGGTGCAAAAAAATAAAAATAAGTGATCAATTCTTCATCGTTCTGGGTTTGATGCGTAATGTTGGTCCTGGTAATTTGGAGATCTACCAAGTTAGCGGAGATGTATCTAATACCGCAGGTTGTGGATGTGATAACTTTGCTGGTGTCTGGATTATTAGTGAATCATGCGTTTGTTATATGTATCCTTCCATGCACTATATAGCTCATAAGTATCAGCAGATCTTAATGGCGCACCTTGTTGATGTGTTCAGTATTCCTGGGTTAATTAGAGACTTAATTGCTCAAAATTTATGGTGGTTTATTCACTGGTCTGAAAGCAAGTGTCTGCACTTGGTATATGTTGAGGAAATATTTGTTAACTATATTATTTGGTCCTCATTTGAAAGATTGAGTTGCATCTTATGGTCTTTCTGTGTTGGCTACCTTTCGGTCTTTTGGTTGGAGGATATTCAAGAAATTGATCGGGTTAATCTTTATGAATATAGACTAATTATTTTTTTATAAACCACTGCTGGGAATATCTTCTCATTATTATGTAAATATGGTCTTGAAGCTTTCTAATTGGCAATATTCCGATCTTTTTCTAGCCTTGCTTTCCAATTGCTCTGTATGGTTGTGCAAAGCTTGGTGTGCTCTATCTCAAATACTCCCTATCTGCAAGTGTTTGTGTATTGTTTAGGTGACGGCTGTTTGAAATGTGTTTGTCTCTGTCGAACTGTCAATTATTGCTGCAAGAATAGTGTTGGTTGGCCTGTGAATGGTGATAGAAGGTTTCTAGTGTCATTCCCAAAGATCCCTTTATGGATGAAAATAAGCAAGCTTTGCAATCCTTGTATATGGGCAGTCAAGTTTGGTGGCTTCTTTGTCGTTACATTGTGCTTGCATTTGGTGTTTAAGTCTTGTAAGATAACTATTGATGGAGTCTTAATGGATAATAATTATATTTTGTCTCCATTTCTAAATCTAGTTTTAACTAAACCAATTGCCATTACCAAATTGCTTCCTTGGGAAAGGGTGCACTCAATTCCTTTGAACTATATTGATTATCTAAATGCAGGAATGTGTAAGCTTTCTTTTGGAACAAAATGGTGGAATGACTACTGTGTTTCTAAACAAGTTATTGGTTTAGATTTCTCATGGAAAATTCGCTTCTACTGGATTGGGGTTTCTGCCTTGCAAATCCTTTTTGCTCAATTGGGTTAATCGGCACCTCCCCATGCTCAATAACAAAATCCTCTCAGAAAAACTCATGAAACATCTTGGCAAGACTCTAATGGCCTATCTTCTCCCATTTAATTGTGGTTTCGAATTTTTATCAGATGGTGTAGTCTATAAACCGTTTGATTCCCTTGTTAACGATTACTATTGCTGGTATATACGGTTTGCAAAGGTTAGTTCATCTATGAATAGTTTAAATGATAATCCTTTGATTTCATACATAGCATTGGCAAAGGAATTTGGTTGTCATGTGATGCCACCACATGTTTCTCACCTTTCTTCAGTTCTCGTGATTCAGAGAGACGAGCAAGATGAATTAGAGAATAACAAATTCATTGAAGGTCGAAACTATGGTTTTCAATCGATAGCTTTTATAACTATTTGTTGGTTCATCCGGGGTTTTCTTTGGATTTCAAAGCTTTTTAGTGAAAGGGATTTTCAAATAGTGAAATGAAAATTGGTTCATGGAATGTGAGAGGGATGGGGAGACCGAATTTTCGGGCAGAACTAGGTACATTTTGTAATATTCAAAGAATACAAATTATTGCGGTAATGGAAACCAAATCAGATAAAATCCTAGATGATAAGGTCTGGCGCTCAGCTCACTTTGACGAAGCTTTCTGGGTGCCAGCGCTAGGTAAATCTGGAGGTATAGGTGTAATGTGGAAATCGCAACTGCTAACACATGAAACTGTGACTATAGATTACCATGGTCAGCGATATATTTTTTCTGGAATAAAGATCTTCAGTATAAACCACTTATAAGCTGGGACAAAATATCTAAATGGAAAAGAAAAGGTTGATTGGGCATTAGAAAATCTCAAGTTATGAATGAGGCACTTCAAATGAAATTACTATGGAAGACTCTTGCCGAACCTGACAATATCTGGGTAAAAATTATCAGACATAAGTACTTAAAAGTAAATGACATTCTGAATTATAAAAGAGTGAAAAATTCGTCTTGGCAGTGGAGGAATGTGTTCTCTTTAATTGACAAATTTAAAGACGGCCTTGTGTGGTCAATAGGGGATGAAAGATCTGTTAGATTCTGGATAGATTCTTGGATATCTCATAAGCCTTTAAAAAATCTTATTACCAATACTCAGATTGTTGACCAGAATGCGTTAGTTAGTGAATTTATTCTAGAAGGAAAATGGTGGAAAGAAAAGCTTTCAACTGTCCTAGATTCTTATTGGGTGAAACAAATAATAGATATGCCTCTAACTGTCCACCAGATGTCGGATAGGTTATATTGGAGACCTGATAAACATGGTTGGTTCACGACATCAAGTGCAGTCAAACTACTATCCAATCAAGATTCTTTTAATGATGACCCTTCCAATTGGGTTAGGAAGGTGAAAACGAAGCCTAAAATCAAATATTTCCTTTGGAAGATTTCCTAGAATGGATTACCTACAAGAGACAGATTGAGTAAAAGAGGTGCATCAATACCGAATATATGTGGCTTCTGTAATGCGCAAGGTGAAGACGAAGTTCATTTATTTACTAATTGCGCCTTTGGACAAAATACCATTCTAAAAACGGAAAAATGCTCTGAGGTGATCAACAATCTATCTTATATGGACATGAACGGGAAATCTATCATGACAAAGCTAGGTATATGTCTGATTAAAGAAGAAAAAAAAAAGATATGGCAATAAAATGGTGGTCCATCTGGTTCTTTAGGAACCAAATGGCTTTTAAAGGTTTTAACAAACCATCCCATACTGAGATACAAACCTTTCTAAAATCTGTCAAAGATAGTTGGAAAAAGGCTGCAATGGAAGAACTGGAAGACGAAAATAGGGTTGCTGGTCAACGAATTACCCCAAATCGAAGAGTTAGTAGGAAGAATGTCAAATGGAGAAAGTCAGCGTCTGGTTCTCTAAAATTGAACTTTGATGGTGCTGTTAATGGCACCAGGGAGGCGAGTGCTGGTTATATAATAAGGAACTGAGAAGGAGAGGTCATTAAAATAGGGTACAAGGATTAAGGCTCTCTACAACCGCTTGTAGCAGAAACAATTGCTCTTAGGGAAGGAATTATTTACGCAAAAGAAAAAAAATACCAAAAGCTAGTAATCGAAGGTGACTCTCTTATTGTTATAAATCAACTTAAAGATAAGGGCTCCGGTCCTTGGGAAATCGAACTTCTGTTGGGAGATATCAAAGGACGGCTACGGTCTTTCTGGGATATCTCCTTCTCCCATGTGCCCCGTGAGGGTAACAAGGCGGCTGACAAGGTTGCACACCTTGGTCGTCTTGTTAACGGGTCGACACTGGATTCTCATCCAGATCTTCTGGATCTCATCCGTCGGGATGCTATCGGTTAGGTTTTCCAACCGAATTCTTATCTAATCAAACAAAAATATACATACTACTTTGTATAACTTTGGATACAGTGTGTATATATATACTTTTGTATACAATATATATTCTTTGTTTGTTTGTATATATATTGTGTAATTATATGTATAATGTGTTCGGTGTGTATATATAAGAAAAATCGTAAAATATTATAAATTTATGTATAAGAATTTTAATTTTTTTATAATGTTATTTATTCGAGGGATAGGGTCTGTCCCATCCCGTCTCGTGAGGGACAAGGCCCATGCGGGATTGAAAAAAAAGTAGAGAATCTCGTCCCGGTCCTGTCCCACAACAATTATGCGGGACGGGACGCGGGGCGACCCTCATCCCGTCCCGTCCCGTCCCGCGCCCACCCCTAGTAAATATCACATAATCTTACATGGTTAAATTTGATGAATATCCATATTAGAATTGGATATTAAATAAATGTTCACTTTTTTCATAATTATGTATTTGTCCATTTTTGACAAAATTACCCCTCACTCTTATTTCTTCACATGCGAGAAGAGAAAGACAACGACGACTCATCTCTCCAAAGGTGTCCATCGAATTGTCGCTAATCCATTATTTTGGAGAGATTTATTATTAGATCGAAGAGGATTTGTCATCGAGCAACCCAATCAAAGAGAAAAACAAAGAGGGTTTTGATTGGTTTTGGAAGATTCATAACTAGATCGAAACAAAATTTAGGGGTTCGGTTGGTTTTGGACAGTGTGTCATCATATCAAAATAAATTTTAGTTGTTGTGAGCGAATTCATCATCAAATCGAAGAGGATTTGTCCCTAAACAATTAGATTGAAGAGGATTTTAGTTGATTGTGAGAGACTCAACAACGAGCTTCTCGGGTTGAAGAAGTTCATTATCAAATTGTCATCCTATATATTGTTCCAAGTGACAACCGACTCTTTTTGTGTCCATGTGTAATTGTTGACATTTAATCCTCGTGTTCAATAGGTTGAATACACTAGAATTTGTTATAAGATAAGTGACATATATCATTTGTGATGACTGTCATCATTGAAAAATTTATGGTATGTGTAATTGGTGACATATAGCTTGAATAAACTAGAACTTGGTATATGAGATTTTTCCATGAGATTGATGACATATATCACTTTTGATGATTGTCATCGTTGAAAACTTCATGTTATGTGTAATTGGTGACATACAGGGACGGCCCCAGGGTGAGGCGGGCGTAGGCGGCCGCCCCACCCTTCGACCCACGCGTCCCCGTACTTTGGAAAAAAAAATTATTTATATATATGACAGTGTTGTAATAACTAAAACTAGGATGAATATAAAATCAACTAATCTACTTTGTTTAGTTGGTTGGTGGGAAGGAAGGAAATTAAAGTGTGACCAAAGGTTGGGGGTTCAATTCCTACTAGCCTCCTTTTTTTAAAAAAAATTTCATCTCCCCCAAAAAATCTTTTTTATTCTTTGTTCAACTTGCACCTCACTCTCTATGTTTCTACCCGTTATTTAATTATATTTCTACTTCCCGACCTCCCTATTAGATACAAATTATCTAGCTATAACAAATTAAACCCCATAAAATTGGTGAAATTAGCCTCTTTTTTTTAAAAAAAAAAATTCACCTCCCTCAAAAAAGCTTTTTTATTCTTTGTTCAATTTGCACCTCATTCTCTATGTTTCTACCCCCTTATTTAATTATATTCCCACTTCCCGAGCTCCCTATTATATACAAATTATCTAGCTATAAACTAATTAAACCCCATAAAATTGGTGAAATTAGGATTTGATTATGAGAATAAATTTTGTGAAATTTTCATTAGAGTTTGTGATTTTGAGAATAAATTTTGTGTTTTAATGATTGTGTATATGTGATTTTGAGAATGAAATTTATGAATTGAATTTGGGATTTGTGAATTGAATTTGTGAAGCTTTATGCAATATTTATATTTTTGTACCCTACATGTCTTTGGGAACCAAAAGATATTATAAAGTTGACGAGTTTACAATCCTAGATAATATGCAAAAGCCTTGAATTTAGTATGATTGAATTTCGATAAGTTTACACTCCTAAATATGACAAATGCTTGAATTTCCAATGAATGACGAGAAACCACTACCATAGCAACCAAGCAAATGTAAGTCTACTTTTCTACAATCCGCTGCTAAGTTGAAAGTCGTAGCTTAGGTATAAAGGAGTTTATTCAAGGCCAATATCTCAGTACATACTAGAAATTTCGCCCCACCTTTCGGAGGATCCTGCGGCCGCCACTGGTGACATATATTAATTTATTTTTATATGATATATAATTGGTAACATGCATTGAATACTCTTGTCCAATAGCTTGAATACACTAGATTAGTGACATATATCACTTTTGATGAATGTCATCATTGGAAAATTTATGTTATGTGTAATTAGTGACATATATTAATGCATATGTATAACTTGTGACATATATCAGTTTTGGTTGATTTGAATGCAAAATCTTGTACTTGCAAGGTGTTTGACCCGGAAAGAATTCCTTGAATCCATGCACTTGATGCCATCAAAGAAAAATGATAAGTGTTGTAAATTTTGTCAATCAATACTACAAGAACGAATTATGGTATTTGGCATACCATAAAACCATTTATCATGTTTTATCAAAATATGAGTGGATTGTCCCCGAAGAAATTATCAAGATGCAAAAATGTTATCCACCATTGGTAGAAGAGTGGTAGGCCATAGAAGAAGCGGAAACCATCCGTTGGTGACTACAAAACAAGGCGATGTCACAATAAAAAGTGACACAAAGGCTTCAGCAAATATTTGGAGATATAACAACAAAGAGTGAAGTTCAAATGTAGAAAATTCAGCATATATAGAGTTAGCAAGAATCGTAATTTTAGTATTGATTTTTAATATCGAAGTCAATAAGTTTTATTTTGAACCATATTACATATCATAATATCTAGTTTCAAATGTGACCAAGATTGTTTATAACATGGTGATTGGAGTTAAGAGAATTTTAACCATTGCATGAACACTAGAGTGTCATCGAAGAATACATGTCGCCCATTGTTGTCACCAATAATAAAACATTGTCATCAAATATTGTAACCAAATAGTGAAAATTGTCATCAACCTATAATCACCATAAATTATTACCAACTACAAAACACAGTCACCCCTTATTTTCATTAACTACATAACACTATTACCAACTATAAAATATTGTCATTAACCTATTGTCACCACCAGTGACAAAAGGCTGTCACCAAATTATTTTCACCAACCAGTGAACATTTTCACCAACTACAAAGCATTGTCACCAACCTTTTGTCACCAACTATAAAACATTATCACCACCTATTTTCATTAACTAAATAACACTATCACCAACTATAAAACATTGTTACCAACTTATTATCAGCAACTATAGAACATTATCGCCAAATTATTTTCACCAACATATTGTCACAAAGTAAACATTTTCGCAAACAATTTGCCACCAACTACAAAACATTTTCGCCAAATTATTTTCTAGTGACAATTGATTTTTCTTGGTGACAATTATTGGTGATAATTTTTTCGATGACAATTGATTTTTTATTCTAGTGACAGTTGTTTTTTACATTATTTTTTCTTAGTGATAATATTTTTTATTTGGTGACCTTTTTGTTGATGATTTTTTCCAATGACAATTGATTTGTTTCTAGTGACAATTTGTCCAATGAAAACTAGTCTGGTTGTCCAGCTGGTTATCCCAGTCGTAGGGGTCCATGTAGTTATCGATGTTGGCCAGCATCGCCAATCTCGACCCTTGGTTTACTCGTGCCCGAAAGTGCTTTTCTTCCACGACACAGTAACGGGGCTCCCGCGGTGTGGGAGGTACCACTCCAAGCCTTCGTATATTTTTAGATCGAACCATTTTTTTCCTGCAGTTTGGATGATAGGAACACGAACAGTTTTCCAAAAAAATCATATCCCCATATCACCAGAAATAAATCCTGTGTCACAAAACTTCAAAACACATGCCACCATTGTCAGACAGCAACATTTCAAACTTGTGACCCATATTCGACTAACAACGCAATCTCCACCCAATACATTTGACATCAAACAACAAATTTCTATTCCAAACTAATGGAATTGCATTCACCATACATAATGCAAATCGAAGATGGCCCTTACCGCAATCGTTCTTCGGATTTAATCAATAGCTACTACAAATCAAATTCAACACCCTTGTCACCCAAATTCCACACCCATGTCACCCCTTTCTCTTTCCAACAACAAAATTCGACATAAATCACATCTCCTACATCAATCCTTCTTTTTCAATCAGCCGCCTAAACTTTCCCATGTCCCAATTTCAACTCCCACCATTGCCACCCTCTTCGGCCTTCCTAAACCCTAACCGTCGGTTTCCCCTAACCATACCCGAAAATCACCCTCCTCATCCTTTAATTCCACCCACCATTGCCACCCTTCCACAACCCATCGCTCCCCCCACCATTGCCCTTCAATCCCTAAACTCCATAGCCGGTGTCTTCACCCACACACCCCACACCTCACATTCGCACATAATGGACAAGAGGCAGAACGATTTCGGGTTGATGGAGAGGGGGGCGTACCTTTAAAGTCCGGCGCCGACATTCTTCGCTTCTCCTCGACACTCCGACATCGGTGGCTCTTCTCCATCCCAGTTCACTTTCGAAATCACCGGTGTAACTTCGTTACGCCTGTTTTGTTTTTGAAATGGAGAGAGACAGAGACAAGTGAAATGGAGAGAGAGGTATGATGATGATCCTTTTTTTTCCTGGGCTCTCGCCGGATTGGCATTATATGGCCTCTTAAAAGTTTTCCTTTTCTTGTTTTTTTTTGGTTTTTTCCCCATTTCTTTTTCTTTTCCCTTTTTTTTCAACCCTAAACCAACTACCACATGTCTCACAACCGGGACATTTTTGCCAAATTTTGGGATTTGGGTTATTTTTGCAAATTTTCTGGGGTGGGGGTTACTTTTGCAAAGTTGGATAGAAAGTGGGTCATTTATGACCATTCTCTCTCTTTCTCTCTATTGTTATGGGATGATGAATGTTGATGGAAGCTCGTTATATTTATGGGGGGCATTAAATTTAATAAGATTTACTTATTACTAATCACTAGTAGGTATAGGGATTAATTTTTTATTTTTATCTAAAACATATACAAAATGGGTGTTTATGTGTAGACAAAATTAAGAGCATTTCAAAATTATTTTTATTATTATTTTTTTAATTAAATGCAATAAAAAAATGGGTTAAATAAATTGAAATTTAACCAAAAATGTGGCGAGATGTCATTGGTTGGGACATTGCCATTGGAATCTCGCCACGTGTCCCCCCTTACTAGCCAAAATTCAACCCAAAAAGTTCTCTTGTGTTGCCATATTTTTCACCAATTTCTTAGTTACACGTGTACTCTACTTTAAAATTACTGACCTTGAAGAGTGTGCCCAGTGTTTTTCAAAGTGTTGTTAAAGAAGCACATTTGCTCAATGTACTTCCCATTTTTCCTTTTTCTTTTATTTATTTTTTGGCTGAAAAACACAGCAAATGTACACTGGTGTGTGTGCTCTTAGAGTTTATATATAGGTGACTTGTTTGGTGATTGAGGATTGATTGCAAGCATCCTAATTTATAGGAGAGTTCCTCCAATGATAACCTTACTCCTGTCCACGCACTTGTCTTTTAAATGGAAAGAGAGAAGCTAAGACATCTTTCGAACTCATCAAAACTTGAGCAAATCCAAATGACGTATGATTAATTGCACTTATATCCTTTTTATAAGATATTTATAGATAATGAAACATCTTCTCAAGTTCTACATCACTTGTTTTTTCTCAAAACTCATTTTCCACTATACTTTAATTCCCACAAATGGAATTAATTTGTCCATAATATTTCTAAATTTACACGTTTTGTCCCCCATAAATATAAATTTGAACAATCTTTCAATTTACCAATTTGAAATATTTTACCAACTATTCGTAGGCATGTCCTAAATATTCACTAAATTTTTAGATTCTCTTTAATCGACTCTTAATGTGCTACCTGACTTTCCTTAAGGTGATTGAGTCTCAAGTCATTTCAAACTTGATGGATATTCCAACGAGATTTTAACTTGTTATAAAACTTTGCATCCAAAACACTTATTATTGCACATCATTGCTTACAAATTGATATCATCAAAGAGGAAATACAATGTGGATATTACAAATTGCCAGAAAGTTAACTACCACAAATCTGCATTCCAAACAGCCAAAGGAATATTGCGTTATAGGATTGGCGAACTAGAACCTCATTTAAGTATTTCAAATTAGATGACATTGGAAAAAATACAAAGGTTATCCAATCATCAATGGGAGGGTCAACAAAGGAATATTTGAAGAAATTGTCTGCAAATCAAATAACCAAATCAGTAAATGGTGAGCTAATGTACTATCACAGCTGTAACGGCCCAGAAAGTAAGGATCTTCTTTCCCCTATTTGCCCTTCCCTTAAGCCTAGGAAAGAAAACCTAATTATCCGAGTTACGTTTAAGAAGGCAAGGTTACCTTCCAACTAGATCTTAAAACCCGAGTACGAGTCGCAAGTTTTCGCAATAAAAAAAAGCAAGGTTTTGAAATAGGGATTTTGAACCCTTAAAGATCACGTGTCCATTGGGGACCAAGTACCTGCTTTATTCTAATCGTGAAAGCGAGCGGAAACAGAAGTAAAGTATAAATCAAAATACAATCCAAAAGGGTGCCACGGTAGAGCCGGGTCAAAACAACGTAAAAGAGTTTAAAAGAGAGGAAGTTTAGTGGTCTCTCCAGCTCTCGATCTAACGCCAAAAGTCCAAACCCGCCAAGAATCGATATAAGCAAAGACAGCGGCTAGCAGTTACCTAAATCTAAAAAAAGAGGGAGATCTGGATCAATCATCAGGCCACTCATGCGCGTGTGTAAACACACTCTGAGAGGCATATAATAAGCATCCTATTCCTAAGATGAAATGTGTAATGCGATGCAAAAATTAAATAGACAAGCATGTTGATAGATAAGTGCGGAAATAAATAAATAAGCGCGGTAATGAAATGGGCTTCAAGAAATGCCAAATTGCATTTTCCTCTAGGCTCCTAAGAAATCCTATAGCAACTCACTTCGAAGGGAGCTACCTCAACCACGGTTCAAGCAATCCCTATGCAAGGAGCCTACTAACTATGAAGGGAAGGCAACCAACGACACTTGTATAAGGCCTAAGGCTCTAAGAGTCCTATGGCAACTTATTACTAAAAAGCCTACAGGTCATCAAGTGCTAGCAACTTTCTATAATAAGCACCAACTAGGATGACATGAATAAATAAAAAGGTCACAACCAATAAACACCTATAACGACCGTTTTTCTAGCAAAGACAATTAGCAAGTAATATGGTTTCCATTTTAGATCCTAAGCTTGATTTTGAGTCGTATGGTAACACTCAGTGCATAAAGCGCCCATCATGAGTAAGTTCAAGGAACTTACCTAGAGAAGCGCAAAATCCAAGCAATACAACAATCAAGCAAATTCAAACAGATTAGAGATCACCTAGAAGATAAGTAACATAATAAAGTCTAACTTACACAAAGCATATCAAATAACACACATAAAATTCAGATAAAACATATATAAGTTAACCATCCCATCATCATCAACATTAATGTCTCAATTCAATTTCTCATCTCGTTTCATCATCTCATATCTATTCCATCATGCCATCATTCCAAATTTCCAAAATACTAGCCATATTCGCGGTTCATACCCGTTCGCAGTTCAAGTCATATTCACAAGTCAAGTTCTGCAATCAGAGTCCCAATTCAGAGTCCAAGTAGTCTAGTTCAATAAGTCCAAAGGTAAATAGGGTGAAGGTTAAGTCAATTTGTTAAATACATTCTCGTTAAAATACCATTTGTACAAAAGCCGTTATAAGACATTTAAACCTTTTCAAACCATCTTTATCAAGTCACATCATAGAAATAATTCCAGCATATTTTAGTCCAAAACATTATCCTAATAGATTTCCGACACTTAGAAATATTTTCTGAACAATCTAAATAATTCAAAACTAACTTTTTAAATGCAAATAGTTATCAAATATATTATTCACATAAGTAAATTCCTTACAAATCTGATTAAATAAAACATCTGGATAAATCATAATATATGCTTAAATAATTTAATAGATAATAATTAATAACGAGTTAATAAGTTAAGAAACTATTTTAATAACACTATCAACCTCAAAACAATATATAAATAACAATTAAATAAACACTCAAATAAATCATATTTTAAATAACTTATACAAAATAATTAACTAATAAATAAAATAGAATAAAATAATAATAATAATAATTAAATAACAATTTATATATAACAATTATATAATATATATAATAAGTTAATTAAACCCTTAAAATAATTTTTTCAACCGAATCCCGAACCAAACCAATGTTTTTAACCCAAATCGAACCGGGCCCATTAATCCCCAACCCAACCTAGTTCAATAGCAAACAAAATAAAAAAAAAGAGGTGGGGCCATTGGAATGATGGGGCAAGGGAGGCCGCCTGTGTAACACCCCTTCTTAGAACACTGAAGGGATGTCACAGCGCCAGCAATTACTCAGAACTACATTCTTGTCCTGAAAAATAAAGGAATATCTATTAGTAAAGCCATCATGCAAGACCTTACGATCAAATTGCCAAGGACGTCCTAATAAAATATGACAGGCTTGCATAGGTACAATATCACATAACACATCATCTTCATAATGTCCTAGTTTGATATGCACTTTAACTTGCCTATTCACCTTTAAATTACCACAGTCATTCATCCAATGCAATCTATAAGTCCTAGGATGCTGAATAGTAGGAAGTTGTAATTTATCAATCATCTCTTGACTAGCTAAGTTACAACAACTTCCCCCATCAATGATCACATTAACAACCTTACCCTTAACTAAGCATCTAGTATGAAATAAGTTTTCACGTTGATTGTTATCAGAAGGTGCAGGAACAATACTTAAGACTCTCCTAACAATCAGTGATTCACCATGTTCATAATCAATGCCATCATCATCGTCATCATAAGTAAGAAGGTTGAGATTCTGATCATTTTCATTAACATGCTCTTCATGTTCATCACACGAGTTTTCAGATTCATATTCGCTTAAGTGATTAATCATGAGAGTCTTTTTATTGGGACAATCCTTCATAGTATGACCTCTACCCTGACATTTAAAGCACACAATGTCCCTAGATCTAGTAGTAGAGGGGTTAGGATTACTCCCTTTGGGGCCAGTAGATACCCCAGACGAATCTCGTCCAGTCCAAGGCGCCTTGCCCTTGTCGGGGGGCTGCTGGACTGTTCGGCCTTCCCCTTTCCCTTGGCCTTGGTTTGGCTGAGAGCTGTAGCCTCCTTCAGGCCGGCTTTGGCGCCATGGTTGGGGTTGCCCACTTGTCATCCTTCCGCCTTGGTTCCTGTATCTAGCTCCACGTTCAACTTTAATAGCCAAATGTAATAATTCAGTAGGAGTAGAGTAAGGAAAATAATCGATCTTATGAGCTAAGGCGGGACGCAAAATACGAAGAAACCTAGCATTTGTATCCTCATAGTGTTCCACTATATTGGCTCTAGCCATGGTTTCTTGCATAAGGTTAAAGGTTTCCTCAACAGATTTGGTACCTTGTTTAAGGTTTTCTAGGCGTTGCCTAAGCTCTCTAGCATAATGTTGAGGGACAAACCTACTTCTCATTAAAGCTTTCAATTGGTTCCAAGACGCGATAGGCGCATCAAGGGCTCTTCTTCTTTCCTTAATCAAATTATCCCACCAAATAAGAGCAAACCCTTGAAATTCTAAATAAGCCAATTGTACTTTCTTAGGTTCAGAGAAGTTGTGACAGTTCCAGATTTGTTCCATTTTAGTTTCCCAGTCTATATATGCATCTGGATCTGTCTTACCATCAAAAGAAGGAATTGTTACCTTGACCTTACCTATGCCGTCTTGATCATGATCTCTAGGCTCACGGTGTTGGTAACGTCCTCCTCTGTCGTTCCGCCTCGGGCGTTGCTCCCAATAGTCCTCATCTTGGAAGTCATCCTCACGCTCCGAATAGTAGAACTCCTCCTGGAAGCCACGGCCTCTTCCTCTTCCCCGTCCTTGCCCCTGCGCATTAACAAATCCGTTATTTCTACCAAACCTCTCCCCTCGTGGAGAGTTGTGCTCCTCAAACAATGGATTAATTAAATTAGGGTTAGGATTAGGATTAGGATTTCGGACTTCCCTGTCATCATTAGGCGTATCGTCACGCCCGTGATTACCTTGACCACCAAGGTTATTAGAACCCGATGGTCTAGCCTCCAAAGCCGTCAACCTATCCATCATTGCCGCCAAGGTGGCGTTAAGAGTGTGCATTGTGGTGTTGAACACCGCGGTGGAGACGGTTGCTTCGGAATTGTTGTCATCGTTGCCATTGTTGGCATTGTTCCCATTGTTACCCTGAATGTTAGACATTGCAAATAAAGACAAACACGGAACGATGTCAAGATTAGCAAAAGATAAACAACTCACAATGTGTTTCTCTCACACACTTCCCTCTAATTCGTTATGACAAGCTTGTTGGGGCAATCCGCTTTGGGCAAATCAACACTCAAGCAAAGACTTAACGATCAAAAGAGAGTAATCAAGGGAAAGGACAAAGAAACACGCAACGAGGGACTCAACAATAGCAAGAACCACTCGACAAAAGCTGGAAAAGAAGGTCGAAATCGACCGAAAGCCTCGAAATCGACCCGAAACAAACTCGACAGAAGCTGTACCGAGGCAGGGGGGTCGGTATGGGCACTACAGGACTCGACACACTCGACAGAACCTGTACCGAGGCTGGGGGTCGGTATGGGGTCGGTACGGGGTCGGTATGGGCACTGCAGTACTCGACACACTCGACATGAGCTGTACCGAGGCTAGGGGGTCGGTACGGGGTCGGTATGGCCACTGCAGTACGCGACAGACCAAAATATGAAAAGAAAATGAAGGAAAAGAAAGAAAAACTAGGATTTTTACCTCTTTTTGATTTAAACCCTTAGTAAGGACGTTGTGGTTGCAAGGTAGGGCTTAAAAAAAATTTTGTGTTTTGGGAGGTATGTGTTTGAGAATTTTGAACTAGGGCTATGAAATTTCACCAAAATTGGTCCTTGAAGCTTCTTGCACTAGACTCGACAATCCTCTTTTTTTTTTTTTTGAAGCTTACTTTTGCCCCTAGTGAATTTTATCCTCCTAGGGCAAAGCTTTGAATGTATTCTTTGTTTTTTTTTGAATTTTTCGGACTCTTTTTTTTTGACTAATGCAAGAAACTATCTATGAAATAAAAGGAATCTTGAAAATTTAAACTATGGTGAAAGAAAAATAAAATTTATGTAGCCCTAATGAAATATATATAGGTGATGGCTTGGCTAATATGGTAAGTATATCTATCTAAGGCCTTTTATAATCTATGATAGAAAATATGAGATATATCTACCATAAATTTCAGAAATTAAATAAGGCAATCAAATAGATAGATTACGATAGAACAAGATAGAGCAAGCAACAACTAGGGTTTTGTGAACCTAGGGTCGGCCGGCCTCAACCAAGAGGAGGGCTTTTGTGTGCTCGGCTTGCAAGGGTCTCGGCTGACTTGTGTTTAGGGCTAGAGGCAACCACAACAATCACAAACAAGGATTAGTAGCAATCAATTTCAAAAAAATTCAAGAAGTAAAAACCAAGAACAAGAAAGACTCTTTTTTTTTTATGTGTTTCGGACTGGGTTTTTTTTTGTAGGGTTTAGGGAATCAAAAGACAAAACTTTTGATGTCGGAAACCTAAGCTCTGATGCCAATTTGATACGGGGTTAGTTGTAGGGTGGCCCGATCTTCGACAATCAAGACTCTAAGACAAGAACGGAAGTAAAGACTCAAGAACAAGAACAAGACTCGAAAATTCAGCGACTCTAAACTCAACAAAACGATGAAATAAAGACCGATAGAAGGGTGATTCGAACTAAGGTAGAACGAGATAAAGACCCCAGGCCTCTTAAGAGAGTAGGAACCAAGTATCAACGACTACAAAGCCCGCCTCTACAACCTTACACAACCAAGCGGACAACTTGGAGGCACAAGGAGGGGACTTGTGATTACCTGGATCACCAAGCTCTCGCGAGGTTGACGAACTCAAAGCAAACCAAGCAATATCTATAACCAATTTGCAATCGATGAGCAACGCTTCGAATCGATTGGCTTGCACTCTTGTGTTTCACACCAAAAGAGAGAAATTTTCATAAAAGTTGTACGTGTGTTTTCAACAAAGGAGATCAGCCTATATTAAACCCTAAGGAAGGCTGAATTTCGGCCAAAAAAAATAAATAAAAAGAAATAATTAAAATACCCTAAATTACCTAAAATAACTTAAGTAGAAAAGTTACTAAAATAGGAAATAGGGTAATGGGAATTTCGGCCTATACATGTGTCTAAGGTGGTTCGAGACTCTTGACCCCAATGCACATGTAGGACTTCAATGTAGGCTCGGGGAGTTGAACCTTGCTCGAGAATAAAGCGTGAATCACAAACATGAATGAGTCTCTCTGCAACTTCTTGGCTCGGGCTCGAGTCATAGGTCCGTCTCCTAAGATGATCGGCGTGTCCGGAGGTGTAGAAGATGGTCCCGCATCCCTACCACCCATTGACCATAAAAGGGTATTGGTGATTGTAGACTAAAATATAAATTAGGAGTTAATATTTATGTGGAACCTGAATCGTTTGATTAAATAAAAATAATGTAGCAGGATGATCCAAAATGACCGAGTGTTTGAATGGGATGTGGATCCGAAGACCCTAAGGAATCATATTCAGAGTACGGAAAGAATATGATATAACGTCACTGAAAATGGGTCACCTATTAGTAAAATAATGTACAACACGACAATAACAATACACTTATAACAACTTTATCATTTAATTAGGACAAGCGATACTGGTCTCGGCCGCATATACTGGGCGGATGACTTACTACCCATAGGTAGATGTACCCATTCGAGAGATTTGCAATTTCGAAGGGGCATCTCATGAGACGTTTATAGAGCAAGGTATAACCGAACCTTGACCTGACTTTACCATTTTCCATTATTTAATACACACATCATAATAACAACAATAATAATAATACACACTAATATACAATATCACACTTTATGATTACTAATCCACACTTACATCCTAGGTGACCACAAACGGCATATTGTACACTTTATAACGGATAGAGTGCACCAAATAAGATAAACGACAAGTATGGATATCCAAGACAAATAATATACCATACTTAACTAGAATGAAGGAACCAAACTAAACAAATCACGCTTTTTAGAAAGTTTGGGCATTCAATGTAATTTTCCCACCTTCAAGGGATCAAGTTATAATTACCCGAGTTTTCATGCTATGTGAGATTAAGAAGTTGATAAATAGCAACAAACGGATCTAACTTGCATATTTATCACAAATGCATAGCATGGAATGTAAGAAGACACGAAAAGCAATAATTACGAAAAAGGCACGAAAGTTGCAAAAGTGCACTGATTGAACCAACCCACTTGCCTTAATCCGACGAAATGCTTAATCGTGATTGAGGAGAATAATTTGACATCGGACCTGAGATTTTACAGAATTTAAAAAGGGTATCAGTAACTTTTTAGAAATTACGGAAACGGCCTCGTAACTTTCAAAAAGTGAAACTTACCCTTGATTTCTTCCAAAAGAAACCCAAATCTGTACCCAAGCAATCTCAGGAGCCAAGAAGGGATGCGAACTGAGTCAATACATCAGATTGATTAGTATGGGGCCAAAAACCCAATCGAAGTATGATAATTCGCGAGAAACGGAGCGAGTCTTACCCAAACAAGACTCGAAAACGTCCAAATTCCGAGTCTAAGATTCTTTGGTGTGGTAGGAATCTGAAAGGAAAGGATTTTCATGAGTTATCAGCCCTTAAATCGAATGAATAAAGAAAACGTTCATAAAAATCACGTTTTTCTGCATAGCAGAAAAACTGCTCACCAGTCAACTTCGAGGCTATGTTATGAGCAAATCTAAGCAGATTTGAGAAAAACGACAGATAGGTTAGACAGAGGGTGTTGCAAAGTTTATGCTGGAGTTAGATTTGATGGCGTTGAATCACTGTGGTGGTGGTGGAAATGCTTCAAAGTTGGCCTATCAATCACTTTCTGCAGAAACTTCCGACGTCGTTTCGGATGACTTTCCGATGAGCTGCTGCGTCAGGGCATGCACGGTGGCTTCCTGGCTGTTGGAGGACTCCTGTGGTGGTGATGGTCGGCCTTGGTTTCACCGGAATTGCGGTCGAGGGTGAACGGAACTAGTGGTGGTTTGTGATTTTCGACTGATGTTTGTGGGTTTGTAGAGAATGATGGAGAGGGAGTTAGAGTGAACGTGATAGATAGAATGAAAGGCTGCAATATCTTCTTCAACCTGATCTAATCGGATCCCCTAAAAATAGATATTTTAAGTTAGTAAATTAGGTTGAAAGATTGATAGTTATCATGCAGTTAAGTTAAAGATAGAATTTTATAAAAACAAATCTGCTCTCCCGACTCCCGTGTGCTTCTCGTGAATTCAGAGTGTTGTAGTGAGATGCCTCATTTGGGCCGGGTTGACTTTGGGCCGCTGCATCCACAAGTGTACATGCTATACACTTATATGTAATGTATATTTATAGTATATATATACATACATAAATAATTTATATTTATATGCACGTATATAAATCTAGTGACTCACTAATTTACCCATAAATAATATATAAATATTATTTGTGAAAATTTCTTATTTATTTAAATAATAGTACCGATTTGTATTTAATTACATAAATGAAATATTGATAATGAGGAATTATTTTATCTCTTTAAATAAATTATTCTTATTGTACTTTGAATAATATAATTATTCTAAAACTTTACCTTAGGTATTTTATGTGAACTAATAAAATTTAAATTCAACTTATTTTCACCCAATTTAATATAATGAGAATTAATTTATTTTTTTACTAAAATCGAAATACCCAAAAATACTTTGGGGTATTTCAGCCTGAGTCAACTTCTTCCTTGGGATGAAGTCGCTCCCGCCTGGCGCCCGCTCCCGCCTAGCGCCCGCTCCCGACGTCGCTTTCTCGCCTAGTCACCTGTGCTTGCTTCCACCGACCAGCTTTCGCTCGTCCTAGCCCGCTCGCTCGTTGGCTAACCTGGCTCGCACCCACTCTCGCCACTCTCGCCTCCGCTCGAACTCACACCCACACTCCCGATATTGTGCCTGACCTAACCGTCCTCTAGCTCGCCCATGGCTTCCCGCACTCGATTGGCTCTCACTACTCGCTCGCAAACCCGAACCATGATGAATCAAAAAGAATTGAAAGGGGATGGAACGAAGCTCACCGAGGGTGTTTGCGGCATCGAAGCTCTCGATCGGAGTTCTAGGCGTCGTCAGAGGCTCTCGATGGCTTTTAGGACCTGCGTCGGAGGTGGGTGAGCAGGATGGTGGAGCTCAAAGGTGGTTTTGATAAAAAAAACGAATGAGAACGGCTTACCGGAAGGTCGTTCGTGCTCGAACGGGGGCGACGGAGCTTCGGTGACTCGGTGGTGGTGCTGGGGGACTCCGGGGCTACTTCAGGGCGCTGTTGGACGTCGAGGGAGGTGGAGCTCGTTGCTCCTCCTGCTGCTCTTCAAGGAAGAAATAGGAACGGGGGTGGTGGAGCTTGGTTTTGGGCTCGGAAAACAGGGGCAAGAGGAGCTTGGGGCTGCCACTAGAGGCGCCTCGGTGGTGGTGGCGGCAACGAAGACAGTGGTGATGCAAGAGGCATGAAGGAGTTGTGAAGGAGGATGGTGGAGTGGCGTGGAGGTGATGGTGAGCTGAGATGATGATTGAAATGAGGTGGAGGGAATAGGGAGATTGAAAAGAAAGAGCAGGAGAGGAAGGGGGATGGGTACTGCAGGGAATGGCTGGAGGTAGAGGATGGAGAGATTGAGTGTAGAGTGAATATAAAAGTCAAATTAATACTCGGAAATAAATCCCGAAAATCTGCTTCCCGATGTTAACCCGACGGGATTAAATAAATTTAAAATAAACAATCGAACCCGAAATAAATAACGAAACCCGAAATAAATAAGGAAACCCGAAAATATGTTCAAGCCTTGGAATAATAAAGTGGGATAAATTCGGTTTCAAATCGGATAACAAGTTCATGCCGGAATTTATCTCGAAGGAA
The DNA here is from genome assembly GCA_963922045.1 of Persicaria maculosa. NCBI lineage: Eukaryota > Viridiplantae > Streptophyta > Magnoliopsida > Caryophyllales > Polygonaceae > Persicaria > Persicaria maculosa. Next base: position 55,663,904 of record OY998261.1, on the reverse strand, counting down.
TAAAAATAAAATCGCTTGCTCGAGGACGGAATGTTTCAAAATTTTCTGAATCAGTGGGAATTAAATCGAAACTAAATCGATATTAAATCAAAAATTAAATCTTAATTTAGGAAATAATATTTTAAAATTCCGAGTCTTTACAACAGCAAGGTCGTATTATCCTAATTGGCACTAACTTGTCCTCTAAACCTCTCTACACAATACAAAATCTTATGCTCCCTAATTCAATTCACATAATCTTCTTCTAAAATAAAGATATCCAACCCAAATAATTGATAAGTTGAGATAAAACTTGTAGATCAAATATCAATGGAGGCCTAGGTATATGAAAAAACCAAAGATATGAATGAAGCATTACAAATGAACTTCTTTGGAAAATTCTACTGGAACTCGATAATATGTGACTTATTGACTTAAGCTAATACACTACAAATATCTTAAAACAACTCATATTTTAAAGTATAAGAAAAAGGGAGGGGGGGCTTACGATAATGGTTGAAGCTATGCCCTCTTATTGATAAATTCAAAGCGAGTCTAAGGGTATGTGGGTAATGGTACGTAAATCAATTAATTTTTGTATAGACAATTGGCTAACCACAATTCCAATAATCAGCAGAGACTCCAGAGAGGACTACCTAATTTTCTAACCGTTAAAGATACAGAGGAGAAAGTGATCGACTACATAATAAGAGGAAAGTGGTGGATAGAAAAACTGAATGCAAATGTTCCACATAGCATAGTTAAGGACATTATGGATATCCCTTTTCCAAAAAATTATTTTGAGGATAAATTGTATTGGTCACCAGATAGAGAATGATGATTCACAACATAAAGTACATACAAGTTGATCACATCACATAATAGTTCTACCCGTAATGAAAATGCATGGACTTGAAAAATTGACGCCTCTTCAAAGTTTAAAAATTTCCTGTGGAAGATAGGCTAAAAGGGCCTCCCAACTGAGTCAAGGGTCAGAGAAGGGTGACCCGAACCCTAACTCGGGATTCCCATGGGTTGGCGGGTTCGGGTCACCCGGCGGGTCCCAGGGTTGACGGGTCGACCCGCCGATTAGGGCCCGGGTTGTGCTGGGTTTGCGGCTTTACGATGCTTCGACTTTTTGAAAATACCATTTCGTGTTTTCTATTTACGTATTATGTATATTTGAGTTGGGGAAAAAAAGGAAGAAGGGCTTGAATTGGTTTCTCGATTGCCTACGTATCCTCCCGGGGTTGAGGAATCAAAGCCCACATAGTTCTTTTTACCTGTGTATGTCTGAACCCCGCTTACCTATTCTGCTTGATCGTCGGATCCTCCTCCGCCTCTCGCTAATTTGTCTCCGTCAGTGACTGCGCCGTCGATGGAGCTCCCAACGGACTCTGTATCCACTCTGTCATTGTCCTCGGATTTAGTAGATAAGATGTTCTTCTGCATCCGCATATCCACCCTCTTCCAATCTGCAAGGTAAACTTGGGCTTCGGGGCCTTCATCTTGTCAGGGTGCTTCTTCGTGATATGAAGCTTCATATTTCCGCAGCCTAGGTTGTTTGTCAACTTGTATTTGTGACCGCAATGACGAAAAATCGCTTCAATCTTCCCCGAGGCTTGCTCGACCTTCTCAAAATGGTCACGGAACAACGTCGTACAAAGATTATCGGCGGATTGGTCGGACATGATAACGAGCTTACGAAAATGAAATGAAAGTTGATGTGGGATGAGATGTAATTATGTAAATATGTGATGAGTGAAATGATGGATTGACGGGTATTTATAGCCCCTGCGCCCGGCCTAGCCCAACGATTATTTTTTTAAAAATAAATTTGTCCTGGTGGTAGGGCCCACATGCAACGGCTAGATTTTTAAAATAGGTCGACCCGTTGGGTTCGACCCGCCAGGTCAGCGGGTTCAAAACCTCTGACCCTAACCCTAACCTGCAACCCGCCCCTACTCGCTGACCCGAGGACCCGTACCCACCGGGTCAATGACTCGTATGACCCGCCGGGTCACGGGTCGACCCGTGATCCGTGGCTACGCCTATTCCCAACGGCTACCAGACTTACTAAAAAAGGTGTATTTGTACCAACAACTTGTATACTTTGTAACCAAGCTACGGAGGACAATACACATCTTCTCATAGAATGTCAATATACTAATAACCAACTTTCTTGGGCATCGGATATCCTTCAATCTATTAATAACTTAATTGCAAATTCGAGAGAATTCACTCCCATGTTATCCTTAGGGTCGTGCCAATCTTTTCGGGGGCCTTGTCTTAAAAAATTAGGCTTGATTTATATTTTTAGTAAATTAATTTTCTAGAAATACGTTAGATATTATAAAACTTAGAAATAAGATGATAACTTTTTATTTTGCATAAAAATATTGTAGATGATTCTTGCAAAACTTCTATATTTTGAAATTTTCTATAACAATTCAAAAAATTAGTAATAGTGAACTAATTTATATAATGAAGATTTTTTTGTGAGTTTTTTCCGGAGGAAATGAAGAAGTGTTTGAAACTCAAATGAATAAACAACACTAATTTAATATATTTTTTCCTTGTTTTAAAAAAAAGAGAAGCTCTTGGAAGGAAAATAAAAAGAAGAAAATTCAAATGAATAAATAACAATAATTTAATATATTTTTTCCTTTAAAAGAAAAAGAGGATCTCTTGGAAGGGAAAAAAGGAAGAAAACTCAAATGAATAAAGTCAATAAACCATAATAATTTAATATATTTTTTTCTTAAAAAAAACAGAGAAGCTCTTCTTGGAAGGGGAAAAAAGGAAGAAAAATTGAATGATACGAGATTCGAACCCAGGTTGAGGGGCCCAACACACCAATACAGAGTTGTGGCACAACCAGTGAACCAATTTGAACAACTGAATCATAATGGAAGACTTTTTATTATATACTAATATAATTGATATTGGGCCCCAAAATTTTGAGGGCCCTGTTTCATTGGGCCGGCTGAACCGCCCAAAGCACGGGCCTTGTTATCCTTATTAGGTAAACTTAAGAAATTAGAAAAGAAAAAGCTAGCATTCACTTGGTATATTGTCTGGTATATTAGAAACTAAGTAGTGTTTCGACAAGATGGACTCCCAAACCAGGAGTCGGTTAAACATATTGTTGCAAATAGAAAATTGGAGGAAGGCATCGTTATATGAAAAGACAATGAAGACGAACAGATCCGGCCAAAAGCAGCAATGCAACAGACCAAGGTAACATCTCAACACCAATCTTCGACAGGGAGAAAGCCACATTTAGCCACGTTCAAACTCAATTTTGTTGAATCAACTTTAGCAAATAATGACAGCACAATCGACTTCATTATTCGTGACTAGAATGGTCGCCCTTTCCCGATAGGATTTGATTATAGGTCAATTTGCAAAAGTAGACAAAAAAAATCCACCTTTGCAAAAGTAGCACCACACTTGGAAAATTGGCAAAAGTAACCCATGTCTACTTTTGCAAATAAATGGGGGTTACCGGATGGGTTGGTAATGGGTAAAAAGGGGAGGGAAAGCTGTCAGGTTTTGTAGAGGGGGTGAACACTGGATTGGGGGGTTAAAGTAATAATTACTATGGAGTATTAATATATAAAACATATATAAAGCATTTAATGCTATTATTGGGGCTAAGTGACACATAAAAAATTAGTGATGGATGTCTCATGGCTCATTTATTGTGCTTTAAAGAGAGAGACATAATAGGAGAGGAGTGGAAAGCTGAGGAGGGGAAACGTCACCCGTTCATTTCTGGAAACTGCACAGTTTCTATCCTACCAATAGTGTAAATCTGTCCTGCCATCAGTTGGAAATTGTCCCTCCATTTCTGTAAAGTATTACTCTGATGCGTTTGTCTTTGAATTTTTACGTGTTTTGCTCCAATTCTAACTAAGGTACTAGAATTGTCGATTTTATAGATAAATTATTTAAATGAAATTGCTTTGATGTTAAGAGAAATTGGAAGAAAATAAGTGGGATTGAATTGCTTTTGATTGCCAGTTTTATAGTTGGTTCCCTAGTTCGAGAGATCTTGAGGTTGAGGTATTGGATTTTGTAGTTGCTTTTGATTACCAATTTTATAGATACACTATTTTTTCTTTCATTTGGTCTAACATCAACAAATTTATAAACCTACGTATACTCTGTATTAGCCTATGTGAGAGTCGAACTCACATCTTTGTGTTCAAACACAACGCTCTACCAATTGAGTTAACATGCTATTTTTCATCATATTGATTAATAAACAAGTTCAATGTAAAGTCAATATCAAAGAAAAGTGCAAGAAGTTTGTTCGGTAGCAGTGGCAGCGATGGGTAAGTGATCTTGTACATCACCTTAAGGTGCAAAACGACAAGCCCATCCACTTCCTCCCATGGACATCAGCTGTGTGATGAATGTGTAACGGGAGATATTATGTGTCATGTGTCAGATATATTATTGGGAAACTTGCAATGGCTACCCTATTTCGTCTCAGGTGTCGGAGATATTATGGGGATAATTGTAATTGATACAATATTTTGTCTCAAGTGTCGGAGATATTATGCATTTCCAGCTGCATCCAACCAATACCGTATGTTTATCTTACCATTAGGTTCAACATATTCTACCAATATCATACTTTCATCCTACCAATATCATGCAACCATTAGGCCTAGACTTGAATTTCGGTGATTAAATAATCATCTTACCAATAGGGTATTTTTTCTGACCAATAGTTTCAAAATATTTTACCATTATTATCCTATGATCCTACCATTCTCATCCAACCATTAGGGCTACACTTGAGAATTTCGGTGATTACATCATCATCCTACCAATAGAGAATTTTTATCTTCCCAATAGTTTAAAAATATTTTTACCATTATCATCCAACCATTAGGGCTACACTTGAGAATTTCGTTGATTATATCAGCATCCTACCAATGGGGTCTTTTTATTTTACCATGAGTGTCAACATACCTTACCATTATCGTCCTGTGATTCTACCATTACCATTATACCAGTAGGGATATAATTGGTAATTAGATTATCATCTTACCAATAAGGTATTTAAATCCTACCAATAGTTACAAATTTTTTTACCAATAATGTGTATATCTTCTACCAATTGTTATCCTACATAAGACGATGGATAGCACACAACCGCGAAGGGAAACTTTCCACTAACATTATACATCTAGAGATGTGCTAATAAGGTCTTCTTCTTCAGTGAGAAGATAGTGAGATGATGTCGAGGATGGATGAGGTTGCGAGCAAGAAGGCGCTGAAGAAGGCAAAGACTATGGAGGCTGTGAAGCGTGAGCAGAAGGCATGCAGAGGCAAACATGGTTCAGTTATTAGGTAAAAAAAGGTCGCTGTTGTATGTTATATATTTTGTAATACTTCTGTCATGAAATGAAGTTGACTTGTTCCTATGTAATACATGTTGTATGGTTCTTGCATCTGACTAGGTACATTGCTGCCCCTATCTTACAGATAGTTCGAATTATCGTTTTTTATAACAACTAGTCAATCACTTTAATGAATCATTACACATCCAAAATCTACCATTGCCTCTTTTATTTCATCAAATGCAGACCAGCACAGGCTGCAGGCCGGGGAGGTAGAGGCGGTTCCTGGGAGAAGGAGGCGGAACCTAGGGGAGGAGGACGAACCTGAAAGAACGGGGAGGAACTAGAGCAGGAAGGGCCGAGAAGGGATACGGCGGAGCGAGGGAGAGGGGGTTAAGGAGATAACACCGGCGAACTTGACAAGAGGAGAAGGAGGGAAGAAGAAAACAAAGAATATGGGAAAGGGACATACCAAACGAGCCCATCACTAAACCGCCATAGAAGCACAAGGGGAGAACAAATCTAGGCAGGAAACGACGACGAATAGAGTTGTACGAACCCAAAAGAAAACCAGATTTGAGTGAGGGAAGGCCAGATCTAGAGCGAGAACGGCCGGATCTGAGAGTAGTAGGCCAGGGGAGGACAGAATGGGTAGTGAAACCTCCTTCCACCGCCGGAGGCGATGTAGATCTGAGAAAACCAAGGTGCAATCAGCAGCGAATTTCGCACTCAGGGTTCGGGTAAAAGGGCAAAGGGGCTTGGATATGAAGTAGTAGGAGTTGAAGTGGGGGAGGGTAGCAAGGAGGCTCATTGGCGGCCCTCGGCCTCACCGGGAACGAGAGAAACGGAGATAAAGCAATCAACCAATGGTAATTTATTTTTGAGTATGATGGAGATGACAGATGCGAATCTGGGAGAGAGGCAGCAAAGGGGGGTTGATAGGAGTGAGGTCAATAGGTGAGGAGGGCAATGGGGTCGCTGGAAAGCTTAAAGCTCGCCGGAAACCATGGTTTCAATGTGGCGGAAGAGCCCAGCCAAGGGGAGAAGCGAAGGAGCGGGATCCTCTTTTGTACACCGCCATTAACGGACCTTCTCCGAAACCCCAGTTGGAAGAGCTCAACCAAAGTGTCTCTCTCATCTCTTCTTGGTGACTGTCTATAGCCCTTCCCACCCCCCTTTAACTTGTTGTAACTTGTCTAGTTTTGCAAAATCTTGGACCCGTGGTCTAGTTTTGTAAAATTTTGGACCCGTGATCTAGTTTTGCAAAATCTTGGACCCGTTGTCTAGTTTTGCAAAGGTGCCAAAAAACTTGTCTATTTACTACCCTTTCATGTATGACCATATTGGTCACCAGACCCCACTAAGAGCAGAAGCGCGGGCTATATGACAGGGCATAACTCAATCTCTTAGATTGCGGATAAATAAGTTACAACTCGAGGGTGACTCTCAAATGATCATAAATAATTTGAAAACCAATTCTAGGTGTCCACGAGATTTGAAAACCAATTTGAGAAGTTTCATTTTCTCACGTACCCCATAATATTAACATATAGTGACTGATACCCGAATTCTTACCTATTAAAAAAAATGGTAAAAGGTCAAAAATATTAAATTTCAGACTGGAGGGAGTATAAATGAGAGGGAGTTGGGGGGACGAAAGAAGCATGTGCGAGGGCCATTTATGTTTCTTTTCCTATACTTGTAGTTGATTGATGATTTTGGGTCGAAATTGAGAAACTCGAAATCGGGAGGACTGAGTTGTCGATTGACAAGATGAAGATCACGGTCATGACGGCTGACGAGCACATCATCTCCTTGGACGTCGACCCTGAAGAATCGGTATTCTCCTTCAATCCCTAATCTCTTCCTCATCTAACCTGTTTGCCCCAAAATTGAATTTTCTTTTTCTTTTTTTTTTCTCCTCCAATTTCAATTTCTCTGTTTTGTAACTGCCGAACACTCATCTCTGATTGATTCTGTTGCTTGTATCAATTGGATTTGAATCTCAGGTCGAGAATGTCAAGGCACTGCTTGAGGTTGAGGTATTTACCTATTTACCTATTGTTCTGATATCCGATCTTCCTCTCTCGTGTTTATTTGCTTCATTGAATTGTATTTCAATTTTTAATTGCAGACGAGCGTTGGAATTCAAGGGCAGCAGTTGCTGTACAATGGGAACGAGATGAAGAATCATGACAAGCTCAGCAGTTTAGGTGTCAAAGATGGAGATTTAATCATGATGCTCTCAAGCTCATCTTCAAGGTGACTATGACTATGATGATGAACAATACATGATCGACATAGCTTTTAATTTCTTTCTGCTCAAGCATCACTACTTCTTATAAAGAGAAGCGAAGAAAAAACAGTTCTTGATTGTTCTCTGGTGATAGTTTATGCTCATATGCTGGATTTTTCTCTTCTAGTGCATCTTCTGCAACTGATGTGAGCTTAAATCCTGATGGATCAGCAATAAACCCTGCTGCCTTCCAGCAGCATGTTCAGCGTGATTCAAATTTGATGGCTCAACTTTTCCAGGTACAGTCGCAGTTTGGCAATGCTGAATTGGATAAAGAATGAAATTAGCATACTGGCCAGCTTCATTTTGGTGCCTTTGCAGCAACAATTTATGTTATTATCCTGTCCTTTGTCAATCATGATGTTAAATGATTTGACATGAAAACCATGTAATGAAATGGCAGGCTGATCCTGAGCTTGCACAAGCAATTTCAGGGAACAATCTTGACCGAATCCAAGATATCTTAAGACAACGCCACCATCAAAGGTCTGAGTTAAGTCGTAGGCAAGAGGAAGAGCTTGTAAGTGCCTTTGCAGCAACAATTTTTTGTTCTTGTTTTCCTCTTCTTTATATCGAATTGAACCGTTTTGTTCCTTACATATAGGCTTGCTAACAAAACTATGACTATTAGCAGTGATATATGGATTTGATGAAGACGGTTCAGATGTATTTGATCTATAATCCCTCGACATCCTTCTTCAATAGTTATTCACTTATTCTTCTGCTATGTGTTGCTTACTTGTTCTATTTTCTCGTTATAGTCCTTATTCACTTTACATAGTGATTTTACAAAAAGTTTCTCTGGTGAAAGCACTTCTGGTCTTGCTTGTAGAAATTTCTGGACTTCATTTTAAAATGTAGTGGAACATGCAGGTTACCAAAACCATTCTTTCTATCAAGATGCCATTTTTGTGTCCAATTGGAATTCTCATTCTTAAACATTAGTGGGTTTTGGGTTCAAAATCCCTATTCCTGCCACCCGACAGTGTGGAGCATCGGTCCTCCACAATATATCCTTATTGTTCTTGATTAATGATGCATAACTAAAACTGAGCTTTCAGAAATTCAATTCTTACTCCATTTGATCTGAAATTTTGAATTGATCTCCTATATAATATGGGCAGGCTATATAGAAATATAGAAGTAGAGGTTGCTGGCATTGGGAATTGTCAAGGAAGATGAATCTTGGTGTTAGGACCATTGCAAACTTTCTATGACAGAATTCTTCTTAAAAAATGACATCTTCAAAAAATTTCATTATCAAATATTAGGCATTTGAAACTGCCATATTTTATCTAATCCATCAAAGTTCTATACAATTATTTAAGTTTTGCTCAAGGAGTAGTATATTGACATTTATATGATGGCAGTGATGATATCATTTCTTAACGTTGATGGTTTATTTCCCCAACAAATGAAGATAGATTGAGTATGTCAATTAAGAAAAGCACTTGTAGAATAGAAATGTGTTCCATCTGGCTCATTATACATGTTTCATTTTTCCACACGACATTATTTTTGTTGCTAGACAATGAGAAAAAATAGAAGGTTTCACCACATGATTTCTATCAAGTGTTTTATTCTTTGTCCTTTGTACTAGTTATATTTGTCTTTTACCAGTGACTGATTATGATTCATATTTTACCCGTACTACATGGCATTATCGATCCCACTATTCTTGCTTCCCATGGATGATGTAACTGAATAATTTTGCTCCCTTCAACTTCCTTTCCTTGCTATACAGGCTTTGCTTTACGCAGATCCTTTTGACGTGGAAGCACAAAGGAAGATAGAAGCTGCCATTCGCCAGGTTTACCACCTTTATTATGAATTTGTTCGTACTGCATGTAGGCACATTATACTTTCAGAAAGATAGCTTATCTATCTCCCTGGTAGATTTTTCCAGTTGTCTTAATTTGTTGCACATATAGCAGTGACAACTTTAGTTCAGTGACTTTGCAAAATCTAGTGTTTGGAAAGTACAGTTTGGAGATTATAGATTTTCACTTTGTAATTCACTCTGGTGAAAGCAGCTGATGAGCTGAAGGAATAGAAATGTTATTGTTGATTGCAGCTTGGGTAAAATTTTCAATTTGTCTGATTTGATTAATTTCAGTGCAAAATCATTTTTTTAATAAAAAAACTGTTATCTCAGTAATCGAAACAACTGTAGTTACATACCGTTTATTGCTTTTAGTTACAATTTCTGTTTAATCACAATTTTCTTGTTTTGCTATGCTTCTTCATGTTGTGCTTTCTAGAAAGGCATTGATGAGAATTGGGCTGCTGCACTTGAACACAACCCCGAAGCATTTGCCAGAGTGGTATGAACTTAATGGACATGTTGATTATTGATTGGCTGTTTTGCCCATTTTTTTTCCACACTTTGGGATTTCAATTTTTCACCTCGAATATTTTCAGGTTATGTTGTATGTTGATATGGAGGTTAATGGATTTCCCATAAAGGTAAGAGATGGAAAACCATTCTTTTTTTTTTTTTTTTTGATAAGGTAAGATGGAAAACCATTCGTTCTGTAATGATATCTCTTCCTTAGTTCCTTGTGTGAAAAGGCCTGACCCAATCCAACACCTTAAGTGAGGCAGATGTGGTAAGACCTGCTTAGGTAGCAAGGTGCCCTGCCTCTACCCAAAATTTCCGAAAAAACATCAGTTTTTCAGATCTTTTTTAAACGATTACTCTATTTCTGCAACGTCTTCCTTTACTTTCGTCCCTCCTCCCTTTTCTTTCATTTTAGTTGCTTTGCTGTGTTGTTCAGTCCATCACTTCTCTATGCTTCCTCTAGGATCCTCCCCTTCCAGCTTGATGCCTTTAGTTACATTAATCTTTTATGCTTTAGACTTGGGTTTATTTATTTGTGATGCTTTAGACTTGGTTGCTTTATTTGCTTACTATTTTAGACTTGGTTTTGTTACATTATGATGCTTTAAATTAAACTTTGTTTTATTTCATCTTGAACATGTTCATAGTCTCAAACTTGAAAGCATTTATCTTATTACATGTTTTGAACACCGGTTGTGATATCATGAGAAGAAATTTGCTCTGTTGGATAAGTTGGTTGTTTACTGAACAACAGCATGACATAAGTGCATCAAATGTTTTTATATATATGTACTGTCACAACAGAGAAGTTTTGTTTCCTACTCTCCTTAGTCTGTTAGAACTTGTTACTGGTTCAAAGTCCATCTTGCGGGATGAGAAATTGACACCATGAACATATTTTTTTCTTCCAGGCATTTGTTGACAGTGGAGCCCAGTCAACAATAATATCAAAAAGCTGTGCAGAACGCTGTGGGTGTGTAACAATATATCTCAATATTTTCTTGCTGCAGTTAACATAGATTGTTTTCCCCGTACTTTGTGTTTTAATGACACACTGCACTTTTAAGTGTTAAATTGTTTTGCTTTTCTTTTCCTCCTTCCATTCCTGTTTGATGTATACAAGATTCTCATGTTTGATTGCAGACTGTTGAGGCTCATGGATCAACGGTACAGAGGCATTGCTCATGGAGTTGGTCAATCAGAAATATTGGGACGGATACACGTAGCTCCAATAAAGGTAATATGATTGCTTGTTAGCAGAATTATGATTTACCAAGTATCAGGTATGATTTACTAACAATAGGCCATTTTGCAGCCAACTGGAGTAATAATTTAATAAGTAGTACTTATAAATCTTTTATTGCATTATTCTCACACAATCCCTTTATCATTTCTCACAAAGATTGGCAGTGTATTTTATCCATGCTCCTTCACAGTCCTTGATTCTCCTAACATGGAATTTCTCTTTGGTTTGGACATGCTCCGTAAGCATCAGGTATGGAAACCCAGGTGTTTCCTTTCGATACCATCATTTTTCTTTTGTAGCTAAATCTGAATGCTTAACCTCTTGTTTATGTGAAGTGCATAATCGATTTGAAGGAAAGTGTCCTTAGAGTTGGTGGAGGTGAGGTCTCTGTGCCATTTTTGGCTGGTAAGAATTTTGAAAATATTACCATTTATAAGAGAGCATAATTTATCCTTGCTATGTCAATTAATTGTTGCATCAGCACTATAAGATTTTGATGAAAAGAAACAAATGCTATTTTCCAGAAAAGGACATCCCTTCTCATTTCCTGGATGATGAAAGATCAAAGCAAGCTTCCAGTTCAGGTGCTCCGGTAAGGCTTTTTTGAATTTTAGCATTACAAACACTAGCTTATTCTTCTGCATCTTATCTTTTATCCTATAATAACTCATATTTACATGATTTATGTGGTGCTAATAGGTAATAATGTACTATCCAGCACAATTCAAGTGATATAACATTTCATGTGGTACATGGTTCTTTCAGGTTGCATCAGGAGCAAAGGAGGGCAACCCTGTGTCTGTTGGAAGTCATTCTACTGGTGAGTTTGAGGGATGGATCAGTTTTTATCATCACTAGCATTAGAAGTAAAAATGCACAAGTAAACTTTGTTTCAAATTCTTTAATGCAGCTATAATGATATGTAGTCATGCCAAATATTAGTTGTAGTAATGGCAATTAAAGGTGGCTATTGGTTGGGTTGGGGTCATTTCGTATTCGGGCTAATGTTAGATTGTTGCCTCTTTGGTCTGGGTCAATTTGATACTACTGGCTGATCAAGTCAGATTTACGGTTTGAATCAGGTTTCGGTTTATTTGGATATCTGTTGAAATGTGGTTTCGGTTGTATCAAGTTTGAGTTGGATCAAATTATGGATTGTACTGAGTTGACCGATTTTAAGTTTAGATTGTTTTTATACGAAGCGTTTACATCTTATGAATTGAAATATTTATTTATTTTTTCCTTGACAATTATTGCAGCACTGTATATCATTTCTTTCCCACCGAAATTTTCATTTCCCTCTTCTTTTTTTCGATTCATTTTCAATTTCCCAGTTCCCACCAATCACTACATCCTATTGTTTCATTAATATATGAGGATTATGAGCATTTCTTGGATTAAACTTTTTCAGCTAGGTAACTTCATTTGTTGTGAAATGACCGTTTTATTTAAGATTTAGGTGTTGCGGTCTATTTAAGTTTTTCCATGGTTTTCTGATTTGGATATACTTGGGTTGGGTGATTTCTACTTGTGGGTTAATGTCAAACTAATTCCGTTGGATTATCTATGTTGTAATAAATGTATTTTCTGTGTTTAGGTTATCCTGACTAGTTTTAGGCTTAATTGTCCTGCTATCGTTTAGGTTATGCTATAGATTCTAGCCTTTGACCTTTATTAGACAGCTTTTATAGCTTTACTTTAAATAATTTTTCCCTTTGAATAATAAGATAAGATAATATGAAGAAGATCTTAAACTTCTCTTTGTTCTTCCTCAAGATCCTCCCAAGATTAGTTGTTTCCAGTTTAGAAATCTAACATCTAGGTCCATAGCATGATAGTAAAGCCTAAAACTAGTTAGGACAACCTAAACACACAAAATACATTTATTACAAGATAAATAATCCAGCACTCCCCCCTCAAGCTGAGTTTGTAAAGATCCAGCTTGAGAGCTCTTGAAATCCAACAAATTCATTAGTTTATTTGGGTTCAGTAGGTTATCAAATTCAGATTGTTTTAAGGTTCCATCCAAATCGGGTTAGGTCCAGTCTTGCATATAAGATTTTTCATATTTCTGGGCATCAGTTGGGTTTGTTATCAAGCTGCTTGGGTCTTGCCACATCTACGGGTAATCTCAAACCATTGCTGTGTAGTTCAAATATGGAGTAAATGTTTGATGTACTAAAGTGAAGGATTGTTTCCTTAATTGAAGGCAAACTATGCAGAATCTAGTTGTTTTTTTCTCGTATATGAGATCCTAGTTTGAACCTTGTTGAAGATCCAAAGACGTCCAACTTGAGGGTTTGCAGAGTATGTATGAATTAGATCTCTTATCAGTAAAAAAATACCTGGTTTTGCTTGCTCTGAAAATGCTTGATTTCCATTGCTCTAGTTGTTGTTTACTTTCTAAACATATGTTGCTTACTGAGCATCATGAAAGACCTTATGACTCACATCTTTTGTTTACAGGAGGTTCGCAGGGAAACCGGTCAGAGGTACCTTTATGAACTTTTTGATTCTGCACATTACTGATATTGATATAAGTGGAACCGTTTAATGGATCATCTGAGTTTTAATGATTCTGAGCTCTTTGGGAAATTTTCAGGGTGTCGAGTTTGAAGCTAAGATTGCAAAGCTTGTTGAGCTGGGCTTTGAACGGAATGCTGTCATACAAGCTCTGAAGCTCTTCAATGGCAATGAAGAACAGGCAGCCGGGTTTCTTTTTGGTGGCTAGAGATTTTCCACACTTTGATTCGAAGCTAATTGAAGATCGAGAATTTGGTTGGAAGCTGAATTAACGAGAACTTGGTTTCAAGCTGAATTAATGAGAACATTTACCCTGGAAACATTTGAAAAAAAAACGCTCAAATGCAGGTTTCTGTTTATTCACCATTTGTAACACTGCATCAACTGCTATCCCGATCCACGAACAAATTAGACGTCTTGCATTTTGAATTCAGTTTCATGCTTACTGAACACGTTCATTTATGGTTGTGCAATACATGTAAACTTTTACTGCCTGGACTTGAAAACCCGATTTGCTTGATAGGAGAGTTTTAGGTTACTTTGACAATTTTTTTTTATTTTTTAAAAAATGCTTCTAACTCTTAAACAAATGTTTTAGCCCTTGAGATTTATACATTTTAAAAAGAAAGGCTATTGACAAGATGAGTATATAACTAAGGTATTTTTCAATTACAGTATGATTATGAATTGATCCGAAACAAAAAAAAAAACAAAGTTAATCCAAACCCTAAACCATTAAGGGTGTGTTTGGATTCTAATTATATAATGTTTATAATGCAAATAGATAACCATAAGTTGTTGTTCTGTTTCCATGATCCTCACTTGTTTAACTTCATACCGTTAAGATTTTTATTTTCTGCTTGTAACCCCCTCTGAGCCGATGGCCTTTTCTTTGAAGCTTCATAAGATTTTTATCTAGCCAATGATAGCCTGACCCATTCGAGAATTAGGTTTAGAGTTGGATTTGGTTTGATTATGTTGAGCGAATGAGAGGATTGTTACTTTGCTTTGAGAGGCACGAGTGTATATGATGAAAGGGGAAGAGAGAGTACATTTTGCATAGATATGGTTCTAGTTATTCCGATTTCTGTATTGATTCATTTGATTAAAAAAAAACTTATTTGTTGTTGACAAGCGAGATGGATTATGAGTTGAAAATGAGGATTGATTATGAGTGAGTGGGTGATTGTATCTTTTGAGTGATTTTGAGTTTGATGGTGAAAGTATGTTAGGAGCAATCTAGTTCCCGAATTAAGTACCACAAGGCCAAAGTCATTCCATGCCCTATATGTCTTTACTAACCCCCACTACAACCCCGCCGAATGGAACCTTCTATGAAGGTTTCCATTGAGCGAAAGCCCTCTTGATGAATTCTATTTGCAATATCATTATTCGATGGAGAGTATGGTCATATAAGTATCAATGTCTATGTAGCTTTTTGCATGTGGATTGAGCAAGAGGCTCTCAAAGTGTATAGGCTATGTAGCTTTTTGCATGTGGATTGAGTAAGAGAGTTGCATTTACATAGCCTATACACTTTGAGAGCATTTGGAAACACATTCCCTGTGAGATTAAATGGATGATTCACTTGTTGTTGAAAATCTTACATATGCAAGTTATGACATTGTTTTGCATTTCCATTTGATCCTATTTGCTAATGAGATGTTAACTTTGAAGAAGCGATGCATAAAGATTCTGCCTTTGGGATGTGTGATTTGTATTTTGTTCTATTTTGCTTGAGGACAAGCAAGAGCCTAAGTGTGGGGGAGTTTGATAATGCGTATTGTAGATAGGCATTATAGATAGGTTTTATTGCATTTAAGTGTGAATATTGCATGATTATTAGGTAAATTGCATTCTTAGTATTTTGGTTCTCGAGTGTTGGTTTCCCGTGTTTTGTGAGCTTAGATTGCATAATTAGATTTCACCGCTCGAGAGGGAGAGTCTATGGTTATGCTAGAGTCGATGATGCTGGAGTAGAAGCTGGAGAAAGGCTTGTCAAGGCTAGGAGACGAGTGGAGAGGAGCTGAGCAAGTGAAGAGAAGATGAAGAATGGAAGAATCAGATTACTCTAATAGTGGCGCCCGCCGGTCTGAGCGAACACGAGTTTATCCGGATTTCATTTTGGGAACTTTATGTTATGTTTTTAGGGTTTATTTTCGGCCGACTTTAAGTAGTCTTAAAAGACCTAATTTTCAGTAGATAGAATTAGGGGAAGAAGGATGGTTTTCTACTTTGGTATGAAGAACTAAACTTATTTGTTTCATCTGCGATTTAAACGCAAGGTTGGATGATTTGTGAGACTTAATTTTTATGTTATTCTATGGTTGATTCAATATCTTTGTTCTTCTATTGATTGATTGCATGTATTCCCTCTTAATTAGCTACCTTGACGGAATTTGCTCTCTTGCTAGTTTGATTGTTTCCTACGATTCGATTGAACCAAGTAGTGAACACAACCAATTGATCCCGTGAAGCATCAATCGGGGGTGTGGGATATTGACGATTGGCAAGATCTACCCTTGGATAATTGAGAGTATTAGAGTGATTGTCTATTCCTAATTGTTTGAGAGTTTTGATATTGTCAAATTGCCGAAGGTTTGTGGGTGTGAACCCTAATAGGATTAATCCACTAAGGGAATAACTAGAATCGAGTCAAGGATCAATAATCTAACCATTATTGATGAATTGCAGGTGGAACTACTTCCTTATTATTGATTTCAACAAATTCACCATTACTCCGTTTACTTTGTTTATTTAGTTTAAATTGAAGTTACGCTTGATCTCTCATCTTCTTGTTAGCAATTTGAGTATACAGGAAAGATATCCTCCCTGTGGATCGACACTTGGACTTACCACTTCTACAGATCTATAGGTTTGGGGTTATTATATATCTTTGGCGAAATAAAACACACGACACTTTACACCTCATCATCCATACCTAAGCATTTTTCTATTATGGTTGACTAGGTAGCATGCCCGTGCTTACGCACGGGACATAGTTTAATAAAATTGAATTGTGCAGTATTAAAATTATAGGTTCTTAATAATACGAATAAGAGTCTTTCACGGTCTTGTCATTATTATTATTATTATTATTATTATTATTATTATTATTGTTATTATTATTACTACTATTAATATAATAATAATAATAATAATAATAATTATTATTATTATTTTGTTCATAGACTTTTAAAAACATGAAAATTAAAAAATATATTTTTTTGAACCAAGAAAAGAAATTAGCGATAAAGCCGCCGCATGGTAGCAGTACTCTCCCTAGAGTATCCGTCCGAATGATAACCTGAAGTTCTTTATCATCCTTCAAACCTACGTCAAAATACTTGAGTATGTCGTTTTACTATTTAGACACGCCTTTTTAGGGGATAAAAACAATATAAAATATCTAGTTCTTTTATAATTTTTTTTAACAATTTCATAGTTACTATTAATAAGTACAAACTTGTTAAAAAATTTATAAGAAGATGAATATTTTATATAGTTTTTATCATCCTAAAGAGCGTATGTGAATACTAAATGACATGTTTTGTCGAACGGAGGAAGTATATATATATATGAATATATATGTATGTATATATATATATGTATGCATGGAGTACTCCGTATTTATTGTATTAATGTATTCATTTGAAGAAAGTTTAAAAGTGATACATTAATGCATGAACACAGTTTAAAAGTGATACATGAAGTATGAATATGAAGAATGACTTGTAATAAATCACGAGACTTTTTTACCTTGATAAATAAATAAATAAATAAGGGGAGAAAGGCACGTCAATACTATCAAAGTTGGAAATTACAGTATGAGAGGGAAAAAAGGCACACGTGTCACGCTAAAAAAAGTACAACAGTGACTAGTCTACAGAGAAAGGGGAAAAAAGGCGCACCAGTCTAAAGAAGGAAGAAGCCCCAATTTTTGCAGCCAACCCAAGCTCGTTTCATTTTTTTTTTCTCAATTGATTTTGCCTTCATTTTCATACTCCATTACCATCACCATCTAGTATAACTCTGACAAAGTTCTTACCGAATTTCCCCCAAATCGGTAGAATGAATTGGAGTTTTACTAGTAGAAAAATCAAAGAAAGAAGAGTGAATCTGGAGATGGAGATAAGCTGGATTTGGATGGCATCACCGTCGAGCCATCATCGGCATTATTCGGGCATGAGGAAACGATCTTTACACAGTGGAAGGTTGTATAAGCTGAACCAGGCGAGCTAATCGAGCGCTTCTGGGTCATCAATGTTGCTTCGTGACTGTGACGTATACCCAATTTTATTCAGGTTAGCTGCTATATATATACCATATACAACTAATTCTCATATTATTATCAAGTTGTTATATCAAAATGATTGTAGTAAAATTAGATTTGTAAATACTTGGAATTGTGAATTTTGTGACATGTCTAACTTGAATTTGATTGTTGTTAGGTACAATTGTATATGCCTATTTGAATAAATATTGCTGGTATTGGATAGGATTAATTGGTAGATCGATTCTATGTTTGATTTCTTTATTTGTTTGATGTGTGCTTTTAGTATTACAAATTGACATGTACCCCGTACCTGTTTGAGATGCTCATAAATGCAGGAGCTTCCTAGCTTATATGTTATGCCTGTAGGGAAAAAAAGATTGAAATCATGATTAAAATGTTGAAATTGATAAGGAAGAAATATTTGTGAAATACGCATTGATGTTTGAATGATGCATGAAATATCGTATTACCTTGTCATTCAAGTGATTGAAAGTTTTCTTGAATATATACAATATTTTTTGTATGGTTGTTGAATGGAAAGCTTTCATGCGCCATGAGGATTTTGAGTCCTTTTGGGATGTAACCACATTAGTTTCTAACACAATTGAAGTTGTTTTGGTATAGGTGTGTGCAATGAGTGGCTGCAATGCTTTACTTTTTCATCAAACAAAAAAATGAAGTTAGTGCTTATATATTTGCCAAAAGCAGTACACACGTCCCACTTTCGGCAAATCATCACCTTGATTTTGGCAAATCACCTGGTGTGCGACATTCGAGCTTGTGGCCATAACGGTAATTGTAACTCTGTAAGACATGCAATTTGACACATTTAGAGGCGAGCATAATAAAGAAGCATGCTTAAGGTAGGAGCACAATTGAGTGTTGTTACCTACTTGTTGTGCCCTCTTTTGTTCATTGTATGTGTTGCAATGATTAGCAGGGCAAATCCTTTTTATACGGAGGAAGAAGGCACACCAGTGAAAAGAATGAAGAAGGCCCAAATTTTGCAGGCAACCCAATCGAATCTCGCTTCATTATTTTTTTCCTAAATTGATTGTTAGGATAAGGGTGAGGGACTGTTACAAAAACCATAGAGATATTAATATTTATTATGAATGATATACTTTTTTTTATTAGTATTGTGAAAGATATACTAACGACTAATTAACTGATATTAAACTAAATGCCATTACATTATAGAAACGGCTTGCACATGTATGAAGGCTTAGTGGAATCAATTTGTAAAAAAAAACAAATTAACTTATATTAAAGTAAAGGAAAAATGACCAAAAAAAATATAAACTATCACCCGTGAACCAAAAATAATACGAATTTTAAAAATACTAATTCATATACAAACTATTCCCTAATAAACCAATTTTGATATGTCCAATATTTTTTTACTAAAATTTCAATTAAAGTGCTAATTTAGTAAATAGAGATAAACTTCGGGCTTAAAATAAAATTAACATAAAATTTTACCATCTTCCTCCTTGCTTGTTGACCTCCCTCCTGCTATACCCAACAGGTAGCAGCCCATGAGAGTGGTCCTATGTAGGGATGTATATATCTAATATCATGCTTGAACACATATTTAGCATCATCAATTTCAAATAAATCGATCCAATTTTTTAGATCTAAATTTTTGTGTTCAAGAACCCTAATTTTTTAAAACCTTAAATTGAAACCAATTTTCTCCAAATGATCCACAAAAATATCCTACAAAACATCAACGACATCATTCTAAGCAAATCCCCCTCCAAATTTAAGTCAAACTCTAGATGGCTTTTGAACACCAAAAGGAACGATGATTGAGAAGAACCCGAGAAAGGGCGGGGTTGCTTCCGTGGTTGGTTCTTTGCTCGGAGTTGGTTTGATTTCAAGACGAAGAACAGAACAGAGTGGCGATGAGGGAGATAGAGGGGGCAAACGGTTGATTTATAGTGTCTTCCATAGGCTGCTGCTGGGCATGAGAGAGGTCGGTAAGGAGGGAGGAAGAAGGTAAAATTTTATGTTAATTTTATTTTAAGCCCGAAGTTTGTCTCTATTTACTAAATTAGCACTCTAATTGAAATTTAGTAAAAAATGTTGGACATATCAAAATTGGTTTATTAAGGAATAGTTTGTATATGAATTAGTTATTTTTAAAGTTCGTATTATTTTTGGTTTACGGGTGATAGTTTCAATTATTTTTGGTCATTTTTCCTAAAGTAAATGGCATTACATTATAGAAACGGCTTGCAAAGTTATGAAGGCTTAGTGGGATTAATATAGAAACGGCTTGCACAATTAATTTAATATAAATGGCATTACATATGAAGGCTTAATGGAATCAAACGGCTTGCACATTTACGAGGCTTAGTGGAATCAATTTGTGAAAAAAAAATCAAATTGAATACACATTAGTGAAGACTTGCACACAACTTTTCTTGATGTGCCATTTAGGTTTTTATGATATTATATTCTGTTTTGGTATATTTATATATTTGCCAGTGTGATTGTTGTTCTTTAATATGAGTGATAGATACATTTTCAGATGTTTATTAAACATGATCTAGGGTTCTAATTACAAGTGGAAGCACTCAAGGGGTCATCGGAACTAATTTATGATTCACACAAGTTAGGGTAACAACATAGATTCCAAATTAGCTAGAGGCTCGCTAAAAAACCCATATCGATTTCAAGAACAACCTAGATCTACCAATTACCAAGGTTTTATAATTGAATGACCTGTTTCCCATATCATAGGTCTAAATTATTGACAATAGCCCAAAATTGCACAAGATCAAGTTAACAGTTTTCTAGTTCTAGGGATCATTGTTCCAAGAATCCAAATTTGTTCAATAAAACACATTACACGCACAACATAAATTCAAATCTATCCCTTTTGTAAGGCTTATACACAAATGTTTTCACCCAAAAGCAAGGATCCATCAAATCTTTCTTGAAATGAAGCTTGAACTCAAGGATTTTGCTACTATCATCCCCTTTCTTTCAAAACCCTATCAAAGAAAAAATGCCTCATAAAATGTTTTCCCTTTGAGTAGAAATAATGTGAGAGAAATCAAATCTAATGGAGACACAATGTTCAATTTTAGCTTGAAATGAAGGAGAAACCGAGCTAGGAGATGAGTTAGGGTTCTGTAGAGATGGCTTGCTCTTTCTTGGGCTCCTTGGTTCTTACTATTGGCTTCTATGCCTCTTAAACCCTCATTTGGCTATTGGATTCAGGGCTGGTTGTGTGGTCTTCTTCAAGTGAAGGTGTCTTGGCATGGGAATGTTTTTGGCATGAGAATGAGAGGAAGAAGAGGGTGATATGAGGTGTTGACTCTCATTGTTAGAAATGTTATTTGAGAAAGTATGCAACTTCCTTGCCTCTGTTCACTGTACATGTTTCAAACAAGTAATAAGTATTAGATAACATATTTTTGCATGTTTTCACTTATTTTTTCCCTAAAATAATTTATATTTTCAATCAAGTATTTTTTTTCTCAAATGTACATTACGGGTTTAGGAAAAAAACAATCAAACAAAAAACTCGTGTACTTTGTTCATCTTTTACAAATCACATAGGACCACTCTCATTGTTTACGTCAAAGGAAATTCTTAATTTGACCAATCTCATTTTATCTTTTTTTTAAGAATATGTAAGAATTAAAATGTATTTTTTATAAGAAGACTATCTTAAATCATCCTTTTATATGATTACAAATAAATCTCCTATTAAAACAGTAGAACAAACAATTTTTCACTTACTAAGCTTGAGTAATTTTCTTAGAATAGTGGTAAACATCGATATCATTTTAATAGTGATAACATGTACGGAAATAATATGTGAATAATTTACAAATGTCGTGGATTAGGGATATGTATAGTACTACAACCGCTCTCGATAATACAAAACAGAATAGATAAATGATAAACAAGTGGCAAAAACCTCCATATGGAACATTTAAACTAAGAGCATATTTATCAGTGAGCCCTGTTCCGGGCTCACTGCTTACTTTTTAACTGCCACATCAGCTTATGAGCCCCAACCCAACTTTTCACTTTTTCAGCAAATTATTAGCGAGCCCCGTCCCGGGCTCATAACTTACCTTTTTTTTTTATCTATTTCTTTTTTCCTTCAAATAAACAAAGCTATTATTATTATTATTATTATTATTATTATTATTATTATTATCATTATTGTTGTTGTTGTTGTTATTATTATTATTATTATTATTATTATTCGTCATTACTTAATCTTTTCGTAATAAAAATACTATAAAATGAGAATAATTCAACGTTACATAGAACAATAATACGAACTGATCGAAAGTTACAAGTTACTAGAGCAACTGAATCAATACTTGAACATAAAGCTAGTTATCATCTCCGTTGGTACCAAATATCTCCCAAATATGCTCAACCAAGTCTATCTTGAGCTGGTGATGATTTTCGCTATCTCTAAGTTGAGCTCGTTTTTCAATGTAGTCTCTCATCTCAGCCGGTAAAGTACTTGAGGTTGTTTGTATATCTACCACTTGATCGAACTCCGATGTGTCATATTGCCAATGGTACGTATCTCGCTCATCTTCAACAATCATATTATGCAGGATAATGCACGCTTTCATTATTTTCCCAATCAAAGAAAGGTCCCAAGAAAGTGCTGGATTGCGAATGATAGCAAAGCGCGCTTGTAGCACTCCAAATGCGCGCTCCACATCCTTACGAGTGGACTCCTGGTGTTGTGCAAACAACGAATCTTTGGCACCAAATGGATGTCTGATTGTTGACACGAATGATGCCCAATTTGGGTAAATGCCATCTGCAAGGTAATAGGCCATCTTGTACTCATGGCCGTTGACAACGAACTTCGCCTCCGGTGCTTTACCATGTAAAATGTCATCAAATACAGGAGAACGATCGAGAACATTGATATCATTGCATGTACCTGGAGTCCCGAAAAACGCATGCCAGATCCAAAGGTCGTACGACGCAACTGCTTCTAGGACTATGGTTGGCTTCTTCTTGTTCCCGCTAGCATATTGTCCTTGCCATGCGATTGGACAATTTTTCCACTCCCAATGCATGCAGTCGATGCTCCCAACCATTTCAGGCCATCCTCGTTGCTCACCCACGTATAGGAGCCGTTGCATATCAGTTGCGGTGGGCTTGCGCAAATACTCATCCCTGAACAAGTTTATGACTCCATCAACGAAATTCGAAAGACATTGCCTTGCTTTGCCAGCGGCAATACGAACATAGTCGTCGACTGCATCAACACTCACTCCATACGCCAATATGCGCATTGCTGCAGTGCATTTCTGTAGAGGCGATAGACCTAGTCTCCCTGTGGCATCCGGTCGCTGGCGAAAGTATCCAAACACATTAGACAATGAATTTGTAATGAGAAGGAATACATGTCGCCTCATTCGGAACCGACGTCGAAACAACCCTTCATTGTACGTCGGGTTCTCGACAAAGTAGTCGTTGAAGAGTCGATCGTGGCCACTCTCACGATCCCGATCGATGTAACATCGGCGCCGACGAGGCCTTGAGCTTGAGCCTCGTGCTTCTTGTGACATTTCGATTATGTACTCCTCCATAATTGCGTTGATTTGATCATCCACTTCGTTTCCTTCGAGTTCGGGCGGTGGAAAGAAGATTTCATCAAGTGATGAACTAGATGAGGACGAGAAGCTAGAAGAAGACATTGAGAAGTTGATATGAATTTTTGTTGATATGGAGATAGATGGAAGAGAGTGAATATGGAAGAGGAGATGTTGATGTGGTAGATGTGTGGGAGATAAGAAGATTATTTATAATGGGGAAGAGGGATGTTTGAATTTGTATTATTTGGGGAAGAGGGAAAGTTTGAATTTGGATGGGGAAGAGGGAAAATTTGAATTTGTATTATTTGGGGAAGAGAGAAAGTTTGAATTTGTATTATTTTTATGGAGGTTTGAATTTGACTTATATGGGGAAGAGAGAAAGATGTCGGGTATTTGGGGAAGAGGGAAGAGTGATGTTTGAATTTGTAGTATTTGGGGAAGAAGAAAAGTTTGATTTTGAATTATTTTGAGAGAAATGGTTGAATTTGGATTTGTCTTGTATGGGGAAGAGAAAAATGTTTGAATTAGTGTAGGAAATAAAGATTCATAGACATAAAAACACATAGTCGGAACCGTTCATTACACAAATGCGAAATACAACATGAGATAACATACGAATACAAGATTGATAGAAATACAAACACATTACAAAACGTGTAGGGAGATACTGGAAAAGATAACAAAGTACGACATTCGGTTCGACGACCTTAGACACGCTCGAGGTACTTGTCACTAGTTGCGGGACAACTCTGCACTAAGTTGCTTGAGGAGACCCTGTTCTTCAATAGAGAGTGATCCAATCCGACTCATTAGACCCTCAATGATTGCAAACCTGCGAGCCCTCTCCTCCGCCTGAATTTTTTTCGCCTCGGCCCTTAGCTTCTTTGCCTCCGCCTGTTTCATTTTCACTTGTAAGAAACGATCCCTTTGCTCATAATCTCGTTCCTTCATTGTCATCTCTTGCTTCTTCACATCTAGAAGCTCAGCAAGTATCCTATTACGCACATCACCATGGTCATCTGAGGTGTCAGTGCTTGGTGTCGCCACCCGCTTTCCATACTTCTTCGAAGCTCAAGCTCCTGGAGGGCGTAGGGAGGAGCCGTCCGACATCCCTTCACTTGTTGGAGTGTCGGTGTTGCCACTTGAAGTGTACGCACCAAACTCATTCACCTTCAATCTCTTCGAACTGGAACTCCCCCCCCCCCCCCGCATCAGTTGAGGGTGGTATTGTACTCAGCCACTTTTGCTCATTTCGTAACAATCTCCATGCATGTTCGTTTTTGAACTCCTTCCTATCCTTGCTATCCTCAACATACAAACGACGAGCGTAGTTGATAACGTCGTCTTAGGATTGCCCACTGGCTCTTGCCCTTTGTGCTGCAAGGTAACAACCAACAAATTTTGCAACATAAGCACTTACTCTTCCATAGTGTGTTTTACATTGTTTCGCCGTCCTGGGTGGGAGGTTCCCTCGCCTTTCATTGTAGTAGCTGGAAATCCTGTCCTAGAACTTCGCCATGGTTTGGTTCTGTCCCGTGCCAACATCTTTGCTTGTGTTTAACCAGGCGCTGATGAGCAGATGATCTTCCTCCTCGCTCCATTTGCTTCGTTCACTCCGGGTTTGGGAAAGAGCGACATTGCCCTCATCGTCTTCATCGTCATCTTCGGTAATTGGTTGATCGACCCTTGTAGCCGGGATAGGAGGACGAGGTTGAGCAATATGGGGGACCATCTCGGGATGTTGGGAGTATAGATGTGGGTGAGGTTGGAAATTCGGGTGAGATATATTCGGGTCTGGGATTCCACCCAGGTTTGGGTAAAGGCTTCCAAATGGGAAAGGGAAATACGCTTGAGGCGGAAAATATGTCGGTTTGTTGGGATCCATACTCACAAGAGGGTAGTATGTTCCACAAGATGAGAGAGAGATGAGAGAAATGTGTGAGGGGTTATGAAGAGGGAGGTGGTATTTATAGGAAAAAATGGGGTAAAAAATGTATTTTTTAATGAGTAAGAGGTGATTAAATGGATATTTTTTTGGTGAGGGATTAAATGGGTATTAAATGTGTGATTTTTTTTTAAAAAAAAGATATACAAAATGGGTGTTTATGGGTAGATAAAAAAATTATATTCGAAAATAATTTTTTTTAAATTTCGAAATAAGCCTAAAAATAATAATAATAATTAAAAAAAAGCATTCACCATAAAAAGTGGTCAACTAATGGGTAGTATATGGAAGAGAAGAGTGGTCAACTATTGCTCTCTTTTCAACCCCACTATTGCTCTCTGTATATACAAAAAAAAGGTGTGCAGTGGACCCCATTTTCTGAGCAAAAGTTGGGCTCATTGAGGGCTTAACTGCAGGATGTATTTTTTGGGGCTCGTTAGCCAACTCATTTGTTTTGCTTTTTCTTTTTTTTTTCTTTTTTGATGATGTGTAATATCGGTGATCCCCAAGGCTCACCAATAAACATACTCTAAACTTCGATGGATCCTCTCTATCAAACAACTATATTTCAATAGGCTATATTATCCGAGACTGGGAAGGAAGACCTATTTTCATTGGATATGACTCCATAGGATGCCAAACTCCACTTAAAGCAGAGGTCCTGACATTGCGGTATGGTATATCGAAAGTCATCAAAGTAAGAATTAAGAGACTCCAAATAGAAGGAGACCCACTAATCATCATTAACTAGCATAAAGCAAACACATCTTGTCCATGGGAAAATAAAGCTCCTCATTAGACTCGAGCAAACAAGGGTGCGAGTCAGACTTGAGACGGGTTTTATCCAAAATATTATCCTGGTTTGCGGGTGTGGGCAGGGCTAAGTATGCTTCATGGGTTGGATATCTTGTCTAAGCCAGGTCGGTCTTGGGATTTGGGGACATGGGCCGCTCGCGGGTACCCGTAAAATCTAACTTACAACTGCATTGTGAATTTACTTGCACATTTTTTTTGGTGAAATGTGTTTACATTTCTAGGTGCTTGTTGACTCCTTTTTATATATATATATTGATTCATTAGGATTATATAGAGCAAAATGTAAGGGAATTAAAACATTATATAGAGTAAAATAGAAAATGATTGGGGTGCCAAAAAGCATGTCATACGACTTGGTCATAGCAAAGGAGGTATAGATGCTATTGCTGCTTTGTCCATGTCCTGGCTTGATCAATTTGAAGAATAAGGTTGTAGGCTTGGTTTTAGCTCAAAGTCTATACGGTGACAATCTGATTGATTTTGATATTCTTCGGGAAAGCTCAAAGTCCATAGCATGGTTGAATATATATATATATATATATATATATATATATATATATATATATATATATATATATATATATATATATATATATATATATATATATATATATATATATATATATATATTAGTTAAGAATTCGGGAGGGAGATACCCTTACCCGAAAGCATCCTTGCGGATGAGGTCACGAAGACCAAAATCATTATAAATGTCAAATCCCCTGGCAAAGCGGCAAAAGTGTGCAACCTTATCAGCCGCTCTGTTGCCATCACGGGGCACATGAGAGAAAGAACAATCTCTTACACTTGACAAAAGAATTTTAATGTCTGACATCAGTAGCTCAATTTCCCACGGGCTTTGTTTTTAGGTGATTAATGATGATCAGAGAATCGCCTTCAATTTGTATTTTTTGTATTCCCATTTGCACTATTTTCATAACACCTTGTTTTAGTGCCAGTGCTTCCGCCTTGATCGGGGTTTGTTTGCCAATCCTGCTGCCACCCAAACTGATGAGACGACCATTCCAATCACAGATGATGTAGCCGGTGGAGCTGTCATTGTTGGACAAGGTGGATCCATCAAAACTTAATTTAAGAGAGCCATAAGTAGGTTTTTTCCATTTATTCTTTTTTCCTTTATCTATTCGTGTATTCTTTTGTTTTGGACTTCGGGCATGCTCTTCGCCAAACTCATAGTCATTGTCAACTTTGCAAGCATTATGCCAATTATCCATGCTTAGCGATACGATGTGTTTAACTGCCTCTGTAGACGGTGGTTCTTCATTTTGAAATACAACTTTATTTCTAATGAACCACGTTGTCCACCACGTAAAGGCCACTGCTTGTTTTTCTGATTCATTTAATTTGCTCCCAATCAAATTCAGAATTGGTTTTATGTCTCTTGTCGTTGTTTTGATGTTATTTATTTCATGGCGAATTCTCGCGCTCAGTAAAGATTGGATATTATTGACCTGGCAATCAATAAAGAGGTGTGTATCGTCCTCCTCGGCTTGGTTACACAAAACACAATGTGTGGGGACAGAGATACATTTTTGGCGTAGTCGAAGTTTCGTTGGTAGGCCATTCTGTCCAATTTTCCAAAGGAAGTTTTTAATTTTTGGTGGGGCATCGATGCTCCATATCCACGAATTCGGATCATCATCCAAACGACTATGCCCAGATATGAGTTTGAAGGCGCTCTCGGTTGTAAACCATCCCTCCCTGTCAGGCCACCAATAAAGTCTATCTTTGAACTGATTGCACGGAAGCGGGATGTCGATAATTTCTTTTACAATGTTAATGGGAAGAGAAGCATATAGTTTCTCTTCCCACCATTTCCCTCCCCCCCCCCCCCATAATGTATTCATTTACCGTCTCGTTGATGTTACCAATGGGTGGGCAATCGTCTCTATTGATGATAGGTTCAGTTGTCAACCAATTATCCGTCCAGAACTTTATTGATTGTCCATCGCCAATGGACCAAATTAACCCGGTTTTAAATTTGTCAATTAGAGGGTATAATTTGGACCATTGCCAGGAAGCACCTCCCTTCCGTTTATAGTTTAGGATGTGAGCTGTTTTAAGGTATTTGTATCGAATCATTTTGACCCACGAGTTATCCGGTTCTGCTAAAATTTTCCATAATAGTTTCATTTGAAGAGCTTCGTTCATGTGACGTGTTTTCCGAAGACCTAGACCACCTTTTCTTTTAGGCCTGCAGATTTTGTCCCAACTGATTAGTGGACGATATTGAATATCCTTATTCCAGAAGAAGGCTCTATTCACCTGATCTAGTTCTTTGTGGATTGAGCTAGGTAGTATAAAATTTTGCATTGTGTACAATGGTTTGGCTGCAAGATTCGTTCCAATCAAAACAGCACGTCCTTGTTGTGAAAGTGCATTTGCTCTCCATTTACTCAATTGGTCTTTTGATTTACATACTATTTCCTCAAATGTTTCCTTGTTTACTTTTCCATTAATAATTGGACAACCTAAATATTTTTCCAATGATTTTTCGTTTGAAATGCCAAGGCATCTTTCAAGTTCCGTTATCCTGTTAGGTGTTATACCCGTTGTTGTTTGAAAAGAGGACTTGTGGTAATTAAACTTTTGGCCGGATATTTGACAATAGTCATCAATAATCTGCTTCGTTTTTTGACCCGCTGTTATGCTCCCTTTTGTGAATATTATAATATCATCTGCAAATGCTAGAAAAGGGATACGAGGGTCATCCCTTCCAAAACGAAAACCAATATGTCCACCCTCTGAGTTACATACTTGGCTTAGTCTTCTTGTGAGAATTTCAGCGCCTAGTATAAACAAAAAGGGAGATAATGGGTCCCCTTGACGGAGACCCCTCAATGGTTTGAATAGTTCAGTTGGACCATTGTTAATTAGTACTGAGAAAGATACCGTAGAGATGCATTCCTTAATCCATTCCACAAAGGTAGGGTGGAGCCCGAATTTTTCCAAGACCACTAGTGTAAATCTCCAGTCTACCCTATCGTATGCCTTTTCCATGTCTAACTTTATTGCCATCCATCCCGTCTTACCTTTGCGGGTTTTGAATGAGTTAAAGATTTCATGAGCTATTAAAACGTTATCTTGTATGGCTCGATCGGATACAAAGGCCCCTTGAAGGGGGTGTATGAGTTTTCCGGTTACCTTTTTAAGCCTTTCAGTAATTATTTTTGATATTATTTTATAGATCGTTGAACAGAGGCTGATTGGTCTATAGTGTGTTGTCATTGTTGGACTTTCACACTTAGGTAGTAGGGATATGAAGGTGTGGTTAATTTGGCGAAGGAGCTTTCTTGATAAGAAAAAACCCTTGACAGCTTTGATGAGACTTAATCCTACTATATCCCAGTATTTTTTGTAAAATTCGGACGTCATCCCGTCAGGACCAGGGGATTTGTTATTACCGAGATTGAACACCGCCTTTTTAATCTCGCTATTTGTTGGAGGTTGAATAAGCATGTTGTTTTCTTCCTCTGTGATCGAAGGTGTTATGAGATCAAGATATTCATTCATAAGGGCCTCGTTAATCGGTTCTTTCCTGAATCGCTTCTCAAAATCTCTTCTGATCTCATTGTTGATGTTCTCTTCTCCTATGATTTGTGTTCCCTCAGTTGTTGAAATTGTACGGATGATTTTCCGATTTCGTCTACCAATTGCTACTCTATGAAAATAGGCCGTATTGGAATCTGAAAATTTTAAATGTTTTGTGTTTGCCCTTTGATTCCAGTATTTTTTCTGAAATAATAATAGTTTATCTTTCTTTTTCAATAAGTTATTTTCCTTGGAGTTAGTTCCATTATTGTTTTGTTGGTGGTTTTGCACCTGGATTTCCAATAGTTTCTCCTCAACATCATGAAGTTGACGAAAATATTGCCGAATGTCTTTTTGTTCCACTCCTTAGCCTTTTGTTTTAGGATCTTTGTTTTATATACTAATTGGAACATAGCTGACCCTGGACATGTAGCGCGCCAACATTGTTTGACGATATTACGAAAGTCCTTCCTTTGCATCCAGATATTCTCGAATTTGAATGGGGGTGCTCTGTGTGTCATGTTTTTGTCTAAATCAATGGTAATGGGGCAATGGTCTGATGACGAGAATGCGCCATTTTTAGTTGCAAGAGATGGTAAATATTGTAAAATTTGGTGTTGTACTAGCACACGGTCTAACTTCTCTTCGATGTTGCCTGGTCCCTCGGGTTTTTTCCTCCATGTGAATGGGTTCCCAAATGCTGGGATGTCAATAAGAAGACATTCGTCCTTGAATTGAGCAAGTCTTCTGAACCGAGAGGAAGAAGTATCTGCACCCCCAAGTTTATCCGAACTACAACTTATTTCATTTAGATCACCCATAACGAGGCATGGTAGTGTTTCATCCCGAATAATGTGTATTAGAGTGTTCCAGAACTCTTCTTTCTCACTTGGGTTCGGAGGGGCATAGACGTAGGGGTGTTATGTGAACACGAGTAGCTCGAATTCGACTCGTACTCGCTCGATAAAAACTCAGTTCGAGCTCGTTCATTTTCTAAACAAGCCGAGTATGAGCACATTTTTATGCTCGGTCTAAAGCTCGGCTCGTTCGAATTAAGCTCGAATAGCTCGAATTTTATGGAATTTCTAAAATTTCCTTTAAGTTATTGTATAATAAGCAAGTAGAACTGCTGAAAGCTCGAA
This sequence comes from Persicaria maculosa, assembly GCA_963922045.1. Lineage (NCBI taxonomy): Eukaryota > Viridiplantae > Streptophyta > Magnoliopsida > Caryophyllales > Polygonaceae > Persicaria > Persicaria maculosa. The sequence goes on along the minus strand of OY998261.1, from coordinate 55,632,834 downwards.
AAAAGCTCGGCTCGAGCTCGTTCATTTCCTAAACGAGTCGAGTATGAGCACATTTTTAAGCTCGAGTCAAAATTTAGGCTCGGCTCGTGCTTGTTCATATTCTAAATGAATAGAATATGAACAGGCAATACTCGGCTCGTTCGGCTCGAATAACAGCCCTACATAGACGAAGAGGATCAGGAAAGAAAAATTTTCATTTAGGTTAGTGTACTTAACCGCAATGATTCTCGGGAGATGTATCTCAAGAGAAATAGTCTCCTGCATCATAAGATGCGCTTTCCATAGAACCCCAATACCACCTGATCGACCAATCGCAGGTGACCATATTGCGTTGTCAAATCCAGCTCCTTTCCAAGTTGTTTCATGTGGGATTTTCTCTGTTTTCATTTCAGCTAGTGCTAGTATTTGAATATGATCATTTTTACACCATGTATTAATATTTGTCCAAAAGGTTCGTTTGGCAAAACCCCTACAGTTCCAAAAGCTTACTTTCATATTATCTTGTTTGAAGCTTTGGCGGACACAGTTAGGCCCCAAAGCAAAATTATTTTGTCAAAGTTCTTGTATTTTATAATGTTACACAACAAGCGCTTTTTTCCTTTTAGTGATTCAACAAGGAGATTAGTCATGTTATATAACACGGTCTTCGGTTTAAAGGCCTTAGAGTACTTAACCAACTCAGTACCCCTTTTACTCCAACAGGGATTCATTTTAAGTAATTGGAAGACCATCTCAACCAAAGACTTGTTATAATCATTATAGTTGACCATCAAAGGATGTTTAAACTTAAGATAAACATTAAAGTATTTATACATAGCTTGGCCAAAAATTGGCAAAGAACACCATGTAAACCACGAGGGGATGGAGAGATTTCCATGTCTCAAAAACATGCATACACTTGAAAGTTCTAGACAAGGAATGAGTACAATAAGAGGAGTTCAAATAAATAAATGTCTTTTTAATCCCTTCTTTTGAGAAGCTTGAGGAAAATTTGTCAAATTTCCATCTATTCACAAAATAGGGTGTACATGATAATTCATCACAAACCTTGAGGAGAACCCACCAAGACAGATAATTTTCCATTCCCTTCAGTATAGACGATGTCAAGGCGGATTTGCCTAAGTTACATGTACGCTTACTTGCTTCAGGTTTCGGTGATATCCCAGCCTCCTGCTGCTCACACCTGCGTACACCCGAGAGTGAGACGCAAGGAGCAACGAAGGAGGCAACAGACAGATCAGTAGCAACAACATGGAAACCAAGGATGTATAGCAAATTAACATGTGTTTGAGAGAGGTCATAGTACAACCCCTCAATGTCCAGCCTAACAAAACCACACAACAATATATGAAACTCAATGATCTTAGGTTCATCACCGAAAAAAGCATCATCAGCAGTTGCGTACGATGTGAGTTTAGGAAAATCCGAGACATACGGACCCAAATTTGCATCATGAGGGATTTCTGGATCCAACCACCACACCAGGGCTGAATCAAAGTACATACGAGACCACGGGAAACGATGAACACGCACCAGATTATATCTTGCATCATTGGGGGAGATAACCCCCTCAGCATCCGAGTTGTCGACACTTGTGTCATTGCCCTTTCGGGAGTTGATGCCCTTTCGGGGGGTAAAGCGTGAAGTGTAAAACACCTCAACCACGATTTTAGTCAGACACCAATAGAAGGTGTTCTTTTGTGACCAATATAAGTAAACGAAAATAAAGGTTAGAGATAGAGGTTCCATGGGAAGCTTAATACCATCACAGAGTAAGGACAACACCAACAGGTTTAGGACAGACCTGTTCGAGAGCCAAGTAGCCGCAATTGAGAGAAAGGGAGGCGCAACCTTACTAGAGAAAGCATCCATCCAAGAAACTCCCCTGGAGCCCCGCCCACCACCAAACGGGCACCAACAGACCATCGAGGCCCTGACCCCCGCAAAGAAGGATTTCTTTCTCTTTCTGAAATCCTTCACCATACAAAATTTAACAACCCTCCATAGCAGATTGACTTCCCCCCACCCCACGACTGACCACCCACCAAAAGACGGACAACAAAGTCGAAGGAGTAGCGAAGTAGAGAGATGTTTTGTTGGGGTATAGACAAGAAATTGAGATACCGATACCGTTGAAAACAGAGGGATGTGACAAGAAATTAAGTAGCACATGACAGAATTGAGGAACGGACTCCGCAGATACAAATACAGGTGAAGAAGACGAATCACCGTCGCACCAGCAAACGGACTGGAGAGCTACGCTTCGCCACAATTAGTACACTTATCAGAAGAGATTGATGATCACAGAGCCAGATCCAGATGGGATAGGACCAGAGATCGCACAGAGAAGAGGAATTGAGGAGATTTTGTCCAGAGATAGGGTTCGACGAGGGGGTGAACGAGAGAGATTGGGGGCGCGTGTCGGCGCGTACTAATAAGTACTCCCTCAGCATCGTTGAATATATGATATCATTAAATATATGTATTAATATTTTTATTTTTATTTATAAAACAGGAGTCCTTGTGACAGACATTAAAACTCTTTTATTGACAATGACAATAAAACGACCGACAAAATCGCACATCTTGACCACTCAACTATTGACCACTCAACTAATAGTTCTAAATCTAATACTTACATAGATACACATGTCTTACTACCCGAATTCTTATTCAATCAAAAAAAAAAAATCAGCTTCTCTCCAATTTTATCAGCACAACTCTCACACACACACTCTCTCTCTCTCCGTTTCCTCTTTTTCCCGTTGATCTTTGTAACCTGTGAACTTACTAACTGGTGTCTGGAGACGAATACAATTCGTTATCTATTCCCAAAATTCGCAGTATATACTTTTAATTAGTTTCCCCCAAATCGCTCGCGTACTTCCCTCAGCTTTTGTTGTCTGTGTTGATTCCTTTGGGAGGCAATCAGTGGTTGATGAAGTTTTCCCATCATCCAAACAAAGGGTTAGTGTCACTGACCAGCTGAGCAGAGGAAGACGATCAAGGAGCCCGTTGTAACTCAGATTAAGGTTCGGTGAGTTATCGCCATTGGTAACAAATGTCAACTTCTTTTTTTTCCCTCTGTAATTCCGCTCCTGCTCACTGTTGATCGTTCTAGGGCTTCCTCTGATCGCCCCCCCTTCTTGCTAATTCTTCGGTTTCTGTTCTCAATTTCATCTTTGTTGTTTTACCGTAAACAGTTCTCAGCTATTGTGGGCTTCCAATTTTATTTACTTTTAAAAGCGATTTCGATTAAGTTGCAGCTTATTATTTCTGCTTTTGCTTAAGTTGCAGCTTATGGATTAACTGGGTTTTAAATTTGATGAGTTATTGTTGGATGTGTTCCCTTTAACGCTGAACAGGTAACTTTGGTGTGTATCATTTGAATTGAGCCCAAGTGTGTTTGAGGGATTCTGATCGAAGCTGTTTGATTGCATTTGGGTGATGATCGTTTTGTGGCAGAACATGATTGATTGCTACTAGTTTATTGGCCACTTCCAGTGATCGACGGGGTTATTTGGTGATAAAATGTCAATTATGCTTACAACAATTCAATAAATGAAGCTTTACTATTGGTTAGATTAACCCTTCAAATATAGCAAAAATTGAACTTTATAGGCCTCTTGTTGTTGTAATCTCCATCGTAACAGCTTCTACTATACATTGTAGAGGGACATTAAAGTGTTATCTGGATGGGAGAGACTCCTGTTACAACGAGGGAAGGAAATCAAACTCGTGATCATATCACGAGATGTCATCCTTATCCGATAAACTCATAAGGCCTGGCTTCTATTTGCTATTCTAATTCAAGGCGTGGTTTACACATTTGGTAAATATTGTTAAATAACCAAATCTCGTCTTTCTGCCCATTTTTTGTTTGCTGGCCTTGGTAAGGACCTTTGAAGTTCATGCTAGCCTTTCAGGTGTGGCTTTCTTTTAAACATTCTGTATTTATCTTTGGGTCAGAGTATCAAAGTATTTTTCTTTCGAAGTCCATATAAAGTCTCACTTTATTGTCAAGATTATTTGGGTAAGTTGGTAACCTGCTAGTTACGGGGTTGTGTTCAAATGTAGCAATCTATTGTCCTGTTCTGGAAATTACACCAAAACAGCTAATATTGTAATTGGCTAAATAGTTAAAAGATTTGCAAATTTTATTTTTGTATAATCACCAGTATGCGTTTTATGCATGTTTTAGGCTGATCACTCACGGATGTTGTTGTAATTGCAGAAAGCCGTAGTGAAAGGGTCAAACTCCAAGATAGGTGGGAATGGCAAGACTAATTCACTACTTTTCAAGCAGGATGCCTTAGCCTTGGCATCAAAAGATAATCTTGTAGAATCAAACAATGGGCAGCATATGGTAACGAATTCACCTTGGAAACAGGTCTTTGAGAGTGAGAGCGCACCAAAATTGACCTCAGTTTGTCGTTTCAGCAGTTCAAATAAGAAACCAATGAATACATGTCAAAACCGTGGCACATCATTGATAGCTGAATCCAGCACCTCCAAACGTGAATCGGTAGCTGGTTGTGGGATTGAAGAGAAATCAATAAGAACTTCTGATGTTTCAAAGGAAATCTCAGCAATAAAGAAGAAAGTTGACCAAGTGAGGGTTGGATCCCTCGTTCAGGAAAAGCGTGTGAAAATCCATCCCAAGAAGGATTTGTTGATGCAGTTACATAAAGCTAGCCTGGAAGACTCTGCAAGAATGTTGCAAGCAATGAACGAAGAGCTTGATTTCAAACTTACCAAACATGGAAAGGTTCAACTGGCTGAGTTGGCTGCCATGGTTCGGGCTGTAAATAAGGAAATGGAGACCGTGGAGGCTGTTGAGCTTGATATTTGTAGAGAGTCACTCTGGGATATTGTGAAAGAAGGAAGTTCTCTCCGTAGCTTACTAGAGTCGCTTAAGCTGAAGCTAGAAACTATCTTAAGCCAGAAGCCTGAGCTGAAAGATATGGAAGATCACACCATTTACATACGTAAGAGAGGATTTGAGTTTGAAGCTTGCCCTGTAGAAGTGAATCAAGCAGGCTGGGCAGTAGAACAGAAAAATAAATCTCATCTTCTGAGAACCAAATCATGTGGAGTTACTTCTCATGAAGCAGAAAAACAAACATTAGCAGCTGAAGAATTTTATAAAGAAAAAGCAGGTAAGATCAGGATCGCGAATCAGATGACAACCTTATCTGAAGGAAATGATGTTGTATGTTTATCAAACTCTAGATCCTTTGCAAATATCTTGTTTTGTGGAGAGGAACTTCAGTCTTCAAGAGAGAAAGAAGAGGAGCCAAACAAGTATCCAGAAATAGAAGTGGCTGCCGCCATGTCACAAGTTGATGCAGATCCAAAAGAAAGCTCCTTTCCTGATTTTTCTATCAGGTAAAAACACCCTTGTTCTTTACTGTAACGTCGATACATGACTAATGGAATGCTTAAACTATACCATTACCCAATATACGATCTTGTCAATATCAGTGGAAATGATCTTCCCCTCATGTTTGGTTATATGGAGAAACCCTAAATCAAGAGCCACTTCCAACCCAGTTCCAACAATCTCAGAATGAGAAAGTGGACTGGTTGGGCGTTGCATATTTGAACTCATTAAAGCATGATTCACATTATTATGCACGATGAAAGTGGACTGGTTGGGAGATTAATACAGATTTTTTTTTGTTTATTAATGCTTGTGTTGGGATTCATGTTACTAATAAGAACATTGTCTTTCTATTTGCAGAAATTTTGTTTCTACTGCACGCAATAAAGACATCAAAATGAGCTGGCCCTTTTCACGAGGAAGTCTTAAACTTTGTTTGAAGCATACAGTAAAGAACCCGCTACCCCCCTTTCAGAGTCTTGATTCTGTCCAAAGCAACTCAACTAACCAATGCTTGGCAGAAACAGTATTGCCTGCTGAAAGTAGCTTGGATGAGAAACCTCTTTGGCTGAAAAATCACCCTGTAGTAGGCTCTTGTTGTAATGGATTTGATCAGAAACCAGAAATCCGTTATACAGACTCAAACTCATCCCCATGCACCCCATCTGATATCCAGGATTTCACATCCAGAGTTACCGCGCATTCACTATCAGAAATTGAGTCAAATTCTACTAGTAAGGTTCCTTTGTCTGAAGTATCAGATAAACAAAGAGTTTATGTTCCTCCTGTTGGACAGAAGAAAAAAGGTGCATCCATGAACATTCCTAATAAGAAGCGGCGGGTGTTAGTAAAGGTGGGTGCTAACATGGACCATGGAACAGCTGAAGATATTACATCAACTTGCACTGTTCCTGCTGTAGCAGTGGCTCAAAATACTTGCCCTGTTTGTGGGATTTTCTCGTCATCATCAAATACTACATTGAATGCACATATTGATCAGTGCCTTTTGGTGGAGCCCACTTCAGACTGTATGGAAAGATCTAGGACCGCAAAGGCTAGAGCAAAGCCTAGAAAGATTAGGTTGATGTCTGATATCTGTGCCACAGCTCCATGTTGCACACTTGAAGAACTGGATATAAGAAATGGTAGAATCACAGTTGGAGATGCTAATTCACCCTCTCATGCTATCACGTTATCTCATGGTAAGATTGAGAAAGACTCCTTGAAATATGTAAAGGACATTGATGGGAAGATTGAAAAGTCCTTCAGGCATGTAATGGTCACCAGTGAACAGACTGAGAAAGATTCATCGAGGCATGTAAAGGTCACTGGTGAAAAGATTGAGAGAGAGTCCTTGAGGCATGAGGTCACTGGTGAAGAGAGCGAGAGAGAGTCCTCAAGGCGTGTAAAAGACACTGGTGAAGAAGATAATGCAGTTTATATTGATGCTAGTGGTATGAAGATTCGTATCTTATCAAAGACTAATGTTGCATTATCAATTCCCAAATGTGCAAAGGAGATGAAAGCGAAGATACTGAAGAAGGGAAAGAGAAGTAAATTTCTTAAAAAGCATGCTGCAAAGAATCATAAATTATCCAAGGACTATATAGCCAAGGTATAGTACTTTTCACACTAGCTTGCATCTGTGCTAAAACATTAACCTGCGCCAAGATTAAAATGATAAAATCCGTTAGCACATGCTACCGGGATCTGATTAACACTGCTATTTCTAAAAGTTGAACAGTTTATTTGATGTCAAAAAACAATGTGGATTTTCTTAATTCTCAACATCAGTTAGCTGATGACCATTCACTGTCTTTGGCCATTAAATTCATAGCATTCGTAACTGTTGATCTTATTTTACATTGGTTTTGGTCTTTAGGAGGATAATGGGATTTTGAGCTGGTCTTTATGTCTATTCAGCTATTCTCTTTTATTCTTTCGTTTATCAGGATCATGTCTACAGCAAAGCAAACTTTAAAGAAGGGAAAAAGCATCCAGAAGAAGGATTTAATCCATCTCCCAAATTTGAGGAGCAAAGCAATGTTCCTGATTCAGTTAACTGCTTCGAAAGACCTGTTTTGTCTGTGAACAATCACTGTAAAGGCAAGCGCGGCCGGCCCAAATGTAAAGTACAGGCTACAGGTGATTTATTCGTTGATAATGATCTAGCAGGTTTTGCCAACAGAAGTGCTCACAAAGACATTAAGATGACTCATACATGGAATAAAGGGATAGTTTCAGAGCCCAACTGCATGGATCGAAACAACTCTTCATACATGCTTGCAGCTTACAAGGAAAGCCAGTTACCCCGCAGAAGAAAGAGCATGACCTCTAGGCCTAGTCCATTGGTTGACAGAGCATTTCACACCAAGGGCTTAAAGTTAGACACTGTTTCGAACCAGTTTATTAGAGAAAACTGCTCTATGTCAGAAGGCTCGGAGGATATCCCAATTCATTCTTCTCCGGGTGATGGAGTTGAGATCCATCCGAACTCTATGGAAAAGAATCATATGTTGCCATATGCTAATGAAAATCTTTCTACAGGTTTTCATGACCCTAATGAATTAACAAGACTACCAACTAAGTCTATGTTTTCATCTGGGAAGTTGTCTATAGCCACATCCACCTATTCTAGAGTTGAAAACTCTTATGATCACAGTAGGGATGAAGCCACAGTTCCCTTAAATACTGAAATAGGAGGGATGTTTAATTCACTGGAAGCTGATGGTGATCTCCATAATGATTATAAGAATGAGTTTGTCGGTAGTGTTTCATCTGCTAAGTTGCCCACAGGAGAACTGGTTGCATGTTTCAGCAGATCTTCTGATACAGAATCACATAGGCTTATTAATGATACATACGGAAGTGAATCCAGCTTGCTGCAGTTTACTGGGAGCTTTTATGGGGCTGAACCATCAATCCAGGGGGATGACATGTGTGAAACACTTTACATGACTGAAGGTGGGATTGACACAAGTGGCCATAAGAGTGAAACTATTAAACATGGAAATTATTGTCCTCCGGTTGAATCAATACCAATTCCAGGTCCACCTGGGTCATATTTACCTAGCTTTAGAGACCCTTGCTTTGAATATCTAGAAACTGATCCGCATGCGCCTGGTATTGACAAGTTTAACTCGGAATCTCCTACATCTACCATGTCTGGCACTACAGTGGCACATCCTGATTTAGGGGCTTCAGGAAAGCTACCATGTGTAGTAGCGGAAAAGAGGACATTGGATGAAAGAACTGGACCTCCAGCAGAGAATGGCATAAAGATTTCAGTCATAGCCGGTGATGAATCTGATAAGCTTACTTCAGATGTAGAGAGCCCAACAGGGGAAATACTCCATCATGGAAAGGAATCCTCGATTTTGAAAGAAGGTTACCAACCTTGCTGTTCGTCAAGTCAGGCAGGTACTGCCTGGAATACTGCGTTAAATGTTCAAGATAGCAAGCTTTTAAGACGAAGGACGCTGACCACGACTGTTGAAGTTGATTCGGGAAGTCATCTGGGTTCAAATCTGAATGCAGAGGTCAAAAATTTTGAGGCTGGGACAGGTGAACGCGGACATAGCAGTTATGGGATGGACGTATATGAGAATGCATCATATGGTACTGCACTATCAACATTTGGTTCCAGCCTGGTGAAAGATTTCAGCAGCACAGTTCGGAAATCTTCATGTCCCAGTGGTTGTGATTCTGCAGTTCTCTCCCCTCCTCCAGTCCTCAGGCTGATGGGGAAGGACTTGATGGTCCTTAACAATGACGAACTCTCAACTGCAAAGCCCCAGTCTGTACCAAATGACTCTTCGGGTACCCAAGCTCCATTCAGTTCTAGAATGCCTCCAGGGAGTTTACACCCAGCTCATGATTCCAGGCCTTCAAGTTCTTCTCATGTTCTGGACCCTCATACTATGCCGATGCAACATCCGAAGCTCAGTTTGTTGAATTGTTGCAACAATCCAATCAATGTGGTGACACCATACAAGTTGGACGCCCCACCTGCAAACATAGGTGACACTCCGTATCCTGTGAAACAAGTCATTGTCCATGATGCATCTGACACAAAAACATCCTGTAAAACAAGCCACTGTAGTCGATGATGTATCTAAGGGCGGGTGTTCGTCTTGATGATATAGAACGAATTCACGGAATATTTAATTTCCTCTCATCAGAGAAGCCTATACTGCTTACTTGCCTCCGTACTCTATCCGAAAGGGTTACTTTACGCGACAAAAGCCGGAAAGGATTGAAAAGGGTTTGACAGTGTGCAACTACTGTTTGTATCACTCTATCTAAACACTAACCAAACATTCCCTTAGCGAAGCGTTAAGTGTCGGGGAATTGCTGCTTCATGCACATCTGTCTGTAAATGAGCAAGCTCATGTGTACTGAAGAAGGCTGAAGAGCTCTTGTGTACTATAAACAACATCACTTTTGTTATTCAATATCCACGGGTTTGAAGGTCTTATTCGATATTAGGTATGAACAAGGTACAACCTACATTTTCTCTAACATAAAACAACAACAGCAACAACAACTCATTATATCCAGCGATTAAGCGGGGTTTGGTGGGTCAGGATGTACGCACTCTTTCCCCGACTTAGTTGAGTGAGTGTTTCCGAAAGACCCAAAAATAATAGGATAGGCAGAAAAGTAATAGGTAGAGCAATAAAGAAATAAATAGCCAGAAAAGCAGCATAGAAGCATAGCAACAATAAACCCCACACAAGACAACAGGATACTAAGGGTGTGTTTGGCAGGGGATGGGAAGGGTGGGGAAGATGGGTGATTTTTTTTTCGGGGAAACCGCCGGCGTGTTTGGCAGGGGATGGGAAGGGTGGTGGAGGTGGAGGTGGGAGGGGTGGTGGGGATGGAAAATAGCCCGATTTTGCCCATCTTCATTTTAGGGGTGGGAGGAGGTGGGAAAATTTTTCCACCCTGAGTTGACGGATTTTGCCCCTCTCGCGACCAAGTTCATCGTGTTGTAAATACAGTTGACGGATTTTGCCCCTCCAGCCATCTTCATTATTGGGGGTGCTGGAATCACTGGCGAGAGACTCAGCCATGGCGGGGCGCAAGTCGCATGTGTTGATTCTCATCTTTGGAATCGCCTGTGCTGATTGGAATCACTGCCATGGCGGGGAGATTTTGTTTAATTTCACAACCATGGCGGGAGAATCACAATAGGGGTTGCTGCTATGGCGGGGCACGAGTCGGCTCGGAGAATCAACACAGGCGAGGATTTTGTGGGGAGTTTATCAAAGAGGTGGGAAATTTTGGATAGAGTAATCGTTAGTGGGTTGAAACTTGAAAGCGTGATCATAATGCAGATCTGGAATCAACTGCAATTGGAGTAATCAAAATGCAGAAATGAGATTTTTCCTTTTTTTAGGACGTGGTTGAAGATATCAATAGCCCTTTTTATTTTTGTGTTTTATTTATTAAGGGCATATTAGTTTTTTTACTCTATTCTATAAAAATCATATCTTCATTCAACCAAACACGTCAGAGATTATTTTCCACAAATAATCTCCACCTCGTCCACCCCCAAAAAGTATCTCCACCTCTTAAAAAAATCCCCTGGCAAACATGCCCTAAACTTCTAACGCCCGGATGCACCCCCGTCAATGGTCTCAATCCATAGTCATTTCTTCTTATAGGTTCAGAAGATTGAGGTCTTGTCTGATGACATCCATTCAACTCTTCTTCGGTCTACCTTTCCCCATGCGGGTAGCTCCCAAAACCAAACTCTCGCTCCTACGAACCGGAGCCGAAGGCTGTCTCCTCGTAACGTGCCCAAACCAACTCAACCTAGTCTCCCGCAGCTTATCCACGATACTCGCAACTCCGACGCTGCTCCTAATGTCAGCATGACTCTATCTAGCCTCGTGTGCCCACTCATCGAGTGCAACATTCTCATCTCAACCACTGACAGCTTTTGTTCTTGAGCTTTAGTAATAGGCCAACACTCAGAGACATACAGTAATGAAGGTCTAACAACCATCTTGTAAAACTTTTCTTTCAGTTTAACCGGCACTTTCTTATCACAAAGCACCCCTGACGCTCTTCTCCATCGCAGCCACCCCACCTGAATCCTATATTCGATATCCCTATCAATTCTCCCGTCGCTTTGAACAAACGATCCCAGGTACTTGAAGAACTCTCTTATGGGGACAAGATCTTCTCCCAGCAAAACTGAAGCCTCCTTTGAATTTTCGGACTCTCTGAACCGAAACTGCACATACTCGGTCTTTGTCCTACGCAATCGGAAACCTTTAGATTCTAGCATCATACTCCAATTTTCTAACCTGCGAGCCAGGCCCGATCTCGAGTTGTCCACAAGCATAATATCATTCGCAAACAGCATGCACCAAGGCACCTCCTCTTGGAGTGGGGCAGAAAGTGCATCCATCACAAGAGTAAACAGAAATGGACTAAGAGCCGATCCCTGATGTAACCCCACTCAAACTTGAAAGTAAGTCGAATCTCCCCTAGACGTTCGCAGGCTTGTCAATGCACTCTCATACATATCTTTGATAACTCTGATATACGTCCCCGACACTCCCTTCTCCACTAAGCACCTCCATAACAGCTCTCTCGGAATCCTGTCATAAGCCTTTTCTATATCAATGAAGGTCATATGCAAATTTTTCTTCCTATCTTTGTGCAATTCAATCAACCTCCTCGGCAAAAGAATAGCCTCCATGGCTGATCTGCTAGGCCGGAAGCCAAACTAGTTCTTAGAGACATGCACCACCCTCCTAATCCTCGCCTTAACAACTCTCTCCCATAAGTTCATCATGTGACTTAGAAATTTAATTCCTCTGTAGTTACCGCAACACCGGAAATCTCCGAATTTCTTGTAGATCGGGACCAATTTGCTAAGCATTCACTCCGCAGGCATCTTAGTTGATCTTAAAATAGCATTGAAAAGAGATGTAAGCCATTCCACACCTTTAGCTCCCAACCATTTCCAAACATCCCCATGAATATCGTCTGACCTTGGAGCTCTCTTGTTCTTAGACTTAACGACAACTCTTCTAACCTTCTCTACAGAGATGCATCTGTAGAAGTCGTAGTTTAAACGCCCTATGGAGTTGGAACTCGTAACAGAAGAGTTAAATCCCTCATTGAGTAATTCAGAGAAGTATCTCTGCCATCTTCCCTTGATATGTTGATCCTCAACCAACACTTGACCATTCTCATCTTTGACACATCTGATGTTGTCCAAGTCCCTGCTCAGTCACTCTCTCTCTGGCGGGCGAGGTGATAAAGAGCCCTCTCCCCTCCCTTGTCATCAAGAGCCTTGTACAAACTTTCAAACGACTTATCTTTAGCCTTAGCTACTGCTCATTTGGCCTCTCTCTTGGCCACATTGTATCTAAACCTGAGATCCATGCTATCTTCTCCAATGTCTCTGTGCAACCACCTTAGGAATGCTAACTGTTTCGCCTTTACCTTAGCCTTCACCTCCTCACTCCACCAGTCGACGCCCTGGCAATGCCTAAGTCTCCCCCTAGACTCACCCAGCACCTCCCGCTCCACCTTGCAAATACAACCCGCCATGTAGCTCTACATCTCATCTACGCTGCCCTGCACCTCCCAAACCCTCACCTGTTCTGCCGCTTGCCAAACCTTATCTCTCAGCACATCACCATTAGAATCTGGTAATCATCTGTAACAGCCCAAATATAAATATCCGGGTTACGTTTCGAAGGTTGGATACCTTCGTTTGGATCTTGCAATCCAGGTGCGGGTCGAGGTTTCAAACCTCAAATAATCGTATTTGAAAGCAGGGATTTCGAACCCCAAAACAATCGAAGGGTCGTTGGGTACCCTTAACCTATCCTAGAAGACTAAGTCGCTAAATTCATTTTAAGTAAAAAGGTGCAAACGGAAAGTAGAGTACAACTTGCCACGGCGAGGTCGGGTCAAAACCAAAATAGAAAATCACATATTTATGAAATACTTAAGTCAGGGCAGCATGGTGAGTTTCTCGATTGCGATCGCCCAAGCAATTCCCCGTCATAGAAACACGGATCAAACATAATCTGCAAACAAACCTAAAAAAAATATGTGCAGGGCCTGAGATCAGATCGAGGCCCTTATGCATTTTGGGTCCCACAAGCAGACATACACAGGCGCTATACCTAAATAAAGATGCTTCTAATGCAGAACGGAACTTAAACACGCAAGTCATGCTTATCAGGATATAATATGCAGAAATATGATAAATGGCCCAAAGAATGTCATGTGGCATATCCCTCTCCTACCTTTGCCCCCTTCCTGTTAGGGTGAACGCTGACCAGCTCATGCTCATAATACGATGCTCATAAATCAATCAAGCTCATCTCATATCTCGTGACAATAATGACTCATGACAAACCTGATGGTGTTGGGCTATCCTATGACCCTAGCAAAGACTCTAGGACTCACAGATAACGGTCGTTCTGTTTTCCAAACACATAGAGTAACCGAATGCTCATTCAAGTGTGCAAATCGTAGCATGATACTACATGGCATGCTTCAATGCTTATGCAACACCTATTATGTCTATGACTACATGTAGGAAGGTTTATTTGATCAGTCTGAGCAAGTCCATAAATGAACTTACCTGGAAAGCCAAACAACAAAGTATAGCAAAATGCAGAATCCACTCAATCAACAAGCACCTATTATATTAATAAATAATGCGGTAAGGTACAGCGAGACGATTTACCGCAACAACGACGGAACTGGGCTCCCACTCGCAGCGGCGACCAAGAAATCGCGACGGCAAAAGGCGATCTTCCCATTTCTAGGCTCTTCCTCACGGCGGCAACCTAGATCTCGCGACGTAGAAACCTCCAGAAGTTGCTGTTTTTGCTTGAATTGACGTCCGACCTTCGTTTTCTGGGCTTGATCTTCAAAGGGACAATGATTGAGGTGTGTTTGGAGGGTTTTGTGACTGGAAAAACTCAAAAGATGGGATTTGGAAGAGGGTATGAAGGATTGAAGAGGAGAGAGAGAGTGTGAAGGTGATTTAGGGTTTTTGAATTCTAAAATGGAGAGAGAGTGGCTGAGGTTGAGAGGGTGGCTCGGAATTTTAGGAGGATTTTTTAGTCTCTAGGGATTGATGCTTTCTTTATATAGGGGAACAAATGACACTCTATGGTTATTATGAGGAAAAGGACAAAACCATTAAGAGAGTGTGGTAAGGAAGGGAGAGAGAGAAGAGGCGCCGAGAGAGAGATTCCGCTCATCCGACCCCGAATCCCGACAACCTATCCCGAAATCCGACTCGAAGTTCTAAATTGTTTCAAATGACTCTCAAGACTCTAAGTTTTAAAATCCGAATTTTATAGCGGAATTAGGACCCACCAATTTACAATTTAAAGCATGCCGGAATGAATTTCAAAGGATTTTCGGAATTTAGAATGTGCTCGAGGACGGATTTTCCGAAAACTTTCCAATTTTGGCAATTAAATAATAATTAAAATCCCGGTTTTTACATTCATCCCCCTCTAACAACAAGTCTCGTCCTCGAGACTAAAAACCTTCAAAATCCAAAAGCAACCCTTTTCTTAAACTACTCAAAATCCTTCAAATTCAATCAAGCCAAAACTCGGGAGGTGGAGGCATCCACCTCTAGGGCTATTCCCACATTCTCTTCCTAGTTTCCGGAGTCAAATCAATCTATCAATCACAACTCAATAGGAATCATAAGCCATAAACACATCAACTTGTATATATATAATAGTCAGCATCTCTCTAACCACATAACGGGTAGCGAGCCTCCCAAAGAAAATACCAAGGTAGTCTCAATATGTCAAAAGCATCTCAACCGCATAAAATCATAATATAAGTCATACAAAGCACCTCAAAACATGACAAAAGCAATAACGAGGTCTCACATCATACTACGAGTCATGAAAGTATCTCTACATCATGCGGAAAGCATCACAAAGCATCGACGAACCATCACAACAATCATACTAGCACACATTTCAAGAGAATCCATCTCCAGTCACATCAGGAATTGTCCGAAAAACATCGGTTCAGCAATAAGCTCTTAGCTTGATTCTTAGCACTTGGGACAACTATACAAGGCTCTTCCAGCGTCCATGAACATGTCAAACTCGACTCTGCTAAATCTTATTCCATCATGGCTCCAAATTGACATCGAACAAATTCCAAATCACCTGAAAACAAATAAAACACGATCAAGTTTCATATTTTGTTAGTATGGATGTTTTCACTTCGTTTTTATGCAGTTACAAGCTAAAAAGAGTCAAATATGTGAAAAAGATGAAGAAAATGAGCTCAAGGGTTCACCATAAAACAAAGACTATCAAAGAGGGAACCTTAGCTAAGCGTCAAAATGAAGGAAAAACATATAGCTACTAAATCTAGATATATGTTGAGTACAGAACTTGAGTGTCGAGTACACAACTACTTGGATGGCTACTGAGGCTCTATGATGGATATGGAGCTACTCAGGCTGCTACAAGGTTGAACAAGGCACAACCAATTGAAGCAGAGTGGGAAAGCTACGGCTACTGGGCCAGCTAACAGGCTACATGGGTGCTTATAGGGAGATTTGGTTGTTTGCTTGAGACTGGATTGAAATTATATCCCTTGAAAAGGCCTATAAATGTAGTACTCATACCTCTTCTAACTGTCCATATTAAGTGAGTTATGGTCATTCTCATGAGTTTTCGATTTCAGTCTCAAGCACACAACCAAATCGCCTTACAAATTACCTGAAGAAAAAAAATTTAAAGTGCAAGATGGTCAAAAATGACTCACAAGTTTACAGTTACCTTGTACAGGACCGGATAGACGCCTACTCGATTGAGTATGTGGCTTCTAGAGGGCCATGGGTGAAATTTTGTCCAAAACCATAAAATTTTATGTGAATCCTATAAATACCTTATGAAGGCACAAAATTGTTATGCATTAGAGGTTTTTCAAACCTAATTCTCTACCCAAGGTGGCGAGAGGCGCCTTAGGGTTTCCATGTATTTCATTGTTCATTTGTCGAATCATTGTCGAATTCTTTCAGGTTTAGTAAGTTTGTTTTTTCTTTTAATCATTATTCTTCTTACTTTCTCAGACATACTTTAATTGTTTCTTCTTTGTTTTATTCATCATGCTAGAGTAGATTTTTGTTCTAGGGTTTGATGAACTCAATGTTGGATCCTTGAATGATGTTTGATTATTATGATCGAATTTCTCCATGCTTAATTGTATCTAATCTTATTGAATCAATATACAAACATTGAGATTTAGGAAGATTAAGGTTAGTAGAGATTGACAATCCTCCAGGGCGATTCCATTCAACTTGGGTGCGAAACCAAATGAATTATTGTTGTTCCATGTCGGGGATGATCCTCAGGATCCCCTTGGAAAACACGGGTGAGAATCATCACGATCTCATCCCAAAATTCGCATCCTTGGAGATTTCTCACATTGTTTCATTGTTTCAAAGTGACAGTTATAGGATTGTGTTGAGTTTGATTTTGCCTTGAATTGATTCAGCCTTTCTGTTATGCTCTTGTTTTTTATCGTATGTTTGATTACTTGAGGGGATTTGTCCTCCTCAATGGCAGAAAAGAGTAAGTCAGTTGTGGATCCAAGTGATGTGGCATCGTCAGGGGTGTCAAATAATGTCAACTAGTCCGATCCGGTGGCTGGTGTTGGAATAGCTCAGTTGAAGAAAACCAGGTTGCAAGATCATGATTAAGGTGTATTCATGGATGCGATTGGACCAGTGGGTTCAACTGATGGAAACAGATCAAGTGGTTAGACGCCATCGAGGATGTCGACTAATGTTTCTCAAACTGATTATGCTTTGGGTGAAATTACTACATACTCGAGGAAGATGAGGGTGCAAGGCAAGGTAGTAACTAACTTTGCACAAGCAATCACGGGTGCGACACTTCAAGCAGCAGGCGCGGCCACACTAGCAAAAGTTATTGTGCATCCATCCACGGACGTTGCATTATCAACCGCGGGCGTGGTACCACCAGTCGCGGGTGCAGCACTTGCAGGAAAGACTATGGTTAAAAAGGTTGTGGGTACTATTTGAGATGGGAAAACAAAGAAGAATGAGGGGAAAGAGGGGAAATATATCGGCTTGTAATGAAATTGATGTGGTCGTGGGTGTGACTGTTGAGTCTTTGGATATTGGTAGTGGGTGTGACTGCTGAGTCTATAGGTATTGGTAAAGGAGTTGTAGAAATACAAGGGATAGCTAGAGGCATGGGAAAGGTGTGGTTGAATCCACCATTACGGAGGAAGTTGTTTTGAACACTTGAAGGGTACTATCTGATGTTGATGAAGAGCATAAGTTCCCAAAGCTTCCCAAAAAATCATCACTAGTCCTAAAGGCCGTTGGCGGTTCTAATTGGCACTAAAAGTCCAATGTGTGGGCTAACAAGCCGGCTAAGGCTTTCATGAACTCGGGGGTTGGAGGTAGACTTGAGTTTGTGCAACCTACGTCTAATAGAGTGGCAACCAAATGTGTGGAGGCCATTCCAAGGCAAAGGGTATGGTGGTGGTCCTTGCCTGGATAATTTGTTAGCTTTTATCCAAGCTTTAAAGGCATCAATGAGATGATGAAGTTGTGGGGTGTCAAGGCTAAATATCACAAGGAGGTTGGGTGGGATAGTGCACATGCTCAAGGGAGGGACGTACTTCATATTTGGTAAGCCTCTCATATTCAAACATATTACCAATAAATTTGCTTTCAATAGAAAAGATATTGACATTATATCGTTGTGGATGAGGATGTTTGGAGTCCTTACCGAATATTGGATTTTTGAGGTTCTTGGGATGATTGCATCAAAATGTGGGAAACGATTGTTCATGGACAAGGTCAAGGAGGAGAGAAAGTGGGGATCCTATGCCTAGGTCCTCATTAAGGTGAATTTCACACATGAACTTGTTAGAGAAGTTGTGTTGGATTTTGATGATGAGGAGAGCTTGGAGTGCAAAATTCTTTTTTAGAATGAACCATTATATTGTGGTGCTTGTTGTACTTTTGAGCATGCTGCATATGGATGCTCGATCAAGGAGAAACGCAATGATATTGGCACCAAATCCAAACCGAAAGGCCGGAATGGGACTACACAAGGTAGTTAGGTGGCGCCTATGGACTCCGAGAAGAGCCCAATGTCCACGACTGTAGGTTTCGTTCCCACCTCCAATGAACCAAAGAATGGTAAGGCTAGATCCTCGGGAGGTAACAAGGGTGTGAGTGGAGGGAGGTTCAAAATTTTGGGAACCTTGATTGAAATACATGATTTCATGAAGGAAACACAAGCTCTATCCATCTCGATTGAGGAGCTAGGTGAAAAACAAGGGGAGGGGGACAAAAATTCAGGGGTGGTGAGTGATAAACAAAGTGAGGGGAAAACACATTTTAATAGTATTTAGGAGTTATGCGAATCCCAAAATGAGGCTTCGTCGGAGGAGGGTGATGGTAGCCCCAAGAAGGATGGCGAAGGTGCAGGTGACTCTACTAACAACGGAGATGGCGCCACCGAAACGAAGGAGGAAGATGAGGAGGAGGGGGAGTTTGTTGAGGTAGTTATGAGGAAAAGGAGGCATGGAGGGGATGGGGTCCACATTCATCGAG
This sequence comes from Persicaria maculosa, assembly GCA_963922045.1. Classification (NCBI taxonomy): domain Eukaryota; kingdom Viridiplantae; phylum Streptophyta; class Magnoliopsida; order Caryophyllales; family Polygonaceae; genus Persicaria; species Persicaria maculosa. Next base: position 55,613,821 of record OY998261.1, on the reverse strand, counting down.
TGCCCCACAAGGAGAGATGGTGGTGGCACTAGAGACTAGAAGAAATGGCTGAGGGGAGGTCCAAGAGGTAATCGGAGGGTGACGGGTGCTAGCGGTGCCCAATGATGATCCTATCTTGGAATGTGAAAGGGTTTAACCTTCCCCGAAAATAAAAAGAGTTGAGGGAGTTGGTGGGTAAGTTTAGTATTGCGTATTGTGGAGTCTTAAAGACGAAGCTTCATCGTAGCAATGGGAGTGTGGATAACATTTTGGTCCCGAGTTGGAGGTTTGAATCTAACTTCCAACTTGATCATCGTGCCCATATTCGATCTTGTGCTTTGGGATCCTCATGTGGTGGATGTGACGGTAATGGGACCTTTCATTCAGCTCATGACGTGTAAAGTGGGTTGTAAGATTTCGAGCATAACTTATGGTGTGTGTTTTGTTTATGGGCTACATAGTGTGGCTAGACATCAGGCCTTGTGGGATGACATTGGGGTTGTTTTTTTAGGAGCATTAAATGCCTTGGATGGTTATCAGAGATTTCAACAATGTGATGGAGGAGGAGGAACGTACAGTTGTATGGGAATCTAGTGTCTTCGTATGAGATACAACACATGATAGATGCTTATCACCGGCTTGGTCTTGAGGACGTTCCTAGTGATAATGAGTCTAGCTTTACATGAACCAATGGGTACATATGGAGTAGGACTGATTGAGTCATGATCAAACCTGAGTGGCTCGATCAAGAGATGCATTATCACGCTCAATTTTCGGAGAAATGGGACTATTCGGATCACAAGCCAGTTGTGGTTCATTTTATGCATGATATGGTGAGAGGGGGGAGACCTTCCTTTAAATTTTTCAATATGTGTACAACACATGAAAGCTTTGGTGATGTTGTGAAGTGGAATTGACATAGCGAGAGGCAGAGGACGGTGCAGTTCCGGTTGTGCAACTAGCTAAAAGGGTTAAAAGCTTCATTTCGTGGGCTGAATATATGTCATTTCAGTCACATTTTAGAGCGGTCAGTGAGAGAAAATGAGATTTATTCAGAGGTACTTGAACGCCATTATGAGATGTCGGATAATGAGAGTGTAGCTGATGAGTTTTCTCGGGCAAAACGAAGTGTTGCGTGGCTTAATAAGGTCGAGTATAGCTTCCTCGCTCAACAAGATAAGGCTAGATATGTACAAAATTCTGATAAATGCACTAAGTTTTTTCATGGGCTATTGCGGAAGAATGCCCGACATGACTCCATACCTTTCATTGTCATGAGGAATGGGGATCGAATATCCTCGCTACAGGAAGTTCGTAACACCCCTTTTATAACTCAAGGGAATTTCACAGCGCCAGTGATTACTCGGACTTTAATGTCTTCGTAACCACCTTAGGCTTATAGGGACATGCAACCATGCTCTCATGATAACAAATAAATAATATGTAAAATAATTAAAATAGCAGAAGACTTGAAAATAAAAATAACTCTTTATTAAACCCTCCTCTAAAATGAAGGAATAATTACAAATTGAGAACAATACAGCGGAAGACTTTTAAATAAAATAAAACAATAAAACTCCTATACATTATATCTATGAATTTAAGATTTTAATACAATGGAAAAATAACTTAAGTATCTTCTCAACTTCTCTTCATCTTCTCTTCTGAGACTCGACCTAAACCTGACGTCACAAATAATAAGACGGTTAGTTCGTGAAAACTAGCATCCGACGGCTCGAAAACTAGGACTTCTCTGAATTCATACCCAGTGACCATAATACGATATGAATCTAAAGCCAAATGCGATTATTGTGAATATTTCTGTGAAGGCTTAACATTTAACACATGACTCTTGTGACACGGATAACCCCGAAGGATTGAATAAGAAAAGATGTGAGCGAAAAGCACTCTTAGGAACCATACTCCGAGTATGAATGGAATATGATACAAGGCTAATTGTAATCACCGTAAAAACTCTTTTTAAAACATTAGTTCACTCACTTCCTCGTGTTGAATAACGTAAACACACTTTTACACACTTTACACGTTTAATACATTATTATAACGTCTAAGCTGTATTGGCTTAAAAGGTACTCGATGTGGCCCAAACTATGTCATAAGAGCTTTTCCTTTTAGGCTCCAAGTGAGGACAACGGACCTGAGAGGGCTAGGTGGCATGGGCTGGCGCCTCTTAAGACATTAGTCTTGCAAATGGTATCAGAGCTGACTCCTGGCTTGGAGGTGCGCCGACGGTATGCTCGGGTACGCTCCTCCCAGAGGGTAGTCCCTTGGGCCTGACGGGGTAGTCAATGTTTTAAGTGGGGGAGATTGTAATACCCCGTCCCACATCGGATATCATAAGGATGTTGGGAGTGATTTATAAGTGATTCAAGCCCTACCCATGTCACAAGAGCTCTTCCTTTTAAGCCTCCAAGTGGGGACAACGGACATGAGAGGGCTAGGTGGCATGGGCTGGCACCTCTTAAGACCTCGGTCTTACAGATGGGCTTGACGGGGTTGTCAGTGCTTTAAGTGGGGGAGATTGTAACACCCCCGTCCCACATCGGATATCATAAGGATATTGGGAGTGGTTTATAAGTAATTCAAGCCCTACCCATGTCATAAGAGCTCTTCCTTTTCAGGCTCCAGATGAGGAAAACAAACCTAAGAGGGCTTGATGGCATGGGTTGACGCCTCTTAAGACCTCGGGTCTTAGAAACTTGCTCAGGAGTTTGTTTCTCATTTTGAGGGGTTGTTGGGTACGACTTCAAGGGGGAATATGTTCTGGATAGAGGTGTTTGTGCAAGGAGCTTGTCTTGGTGTGAAGGACGGGGAACCGTGAGATTCAGTGTGGAAATGTGAGATTCGGGATTCCCTTTGGTCCATTAGAGATGACAAGGCCCCGAGACCGGATGGGTATTCGACGATTTTTTTAAAAAAAAACTTCGTGGGATATTATAGGGCGTGAAGTTTGTGAGGCAGTGAAATATTTTTTCGGAGGGGTAAGCTCTTGAAGCAGTTGAAACACACCACCATTACGCTCATCTTGAAGGTTTCGTTGCCCACTCGAGTTGGGCAATATTGCCCTATATCTTGATGTAACGTAGTTGATAAGGTAATCTCTAAGGTGATGGCAAAGAGGCTTACTATTTGTTTGCCGAAAGTGATTGATCAAGCGCAGGTTGACTTTGTGAATGGACGTTAGATGTCTAACAATGTCTTTTTAGTGCAAGAGTTGTTGCGGAAGTATAACATCAATAAATTTGTGAGGAGATGCTTTCTCAATGTTGATTTAGCAAAAACTTATGACTTCGTTTCTTGGGAGTTTTTGAGATTTGCTATGACGGAGCTTGGGTTGTCAAGTTTATTTATGGAGTGGGTAATAAAGTGTGTTACTACCACTTCATACTCCATTAAGGTGAATTGTGTTCTCCATGGGCACTTCCCAGGCCGGCGAGGCTTACGGAAAGGAGACCTACTATCTCCGTTACTCTTTGTCGTTTATATGGAGTGTCTTAGTAGGATGATTCGGTTAGAGACGTGTGTGGATGCTTTCCGCTTCCACCAGCATTGTGAGTCTATTCGCATATTTCATTTAGCTTTTGCGGACAATGTGGTTTTATTTTGCTGGGCTGATGTGGAGTCCGTGAAGGTGATTATGAGGTGCTTGTGGGCCTTTGAGGACATGTCGGGCTTAGTGGTTAATGTGAGTAAGTCCTTGATCTTTCTTGCTTCGGTCTTAGAGGATGAGGTTGATATGATTATTGCGGACACGGGGTTGATAATGCGTATTTTAATAGGCATTATAGTTTAGTTTCAAGTATATTTCATTGTTTCATATCTATGTTTTAGAGTTATTTAATTCGCAACATGCACTTTTAGTAGTGAAGTTCGGAAACTATGTCATTTTATCGGTTTCATGCAGTTTCGTGGTTCTGGAGTGGTGGAGAGACTTGGAAGAGCTAAAAAAGAAGTCTCAAAGAGCAAGGAACGAGCCAAGGGTTAGAAGCTAAATCGAGAAGCAAAAGAACGAGCCAAAACGAAGAAAATGGAGAAACCTTCTCTTCTAGCTTTCTGACACTGCGAACAAGTTCTAATGTCTTCATGAGATTTGTAGTCCTCAAAAAGAGATTTTCAATGCATATTCTTATATGTCAATTGGACGAGAAAGGACTCCGAAAATTACATTACAAGTTCAGTTTGTCAAAGTTGTCGTCTCGCGAGTCCTGAGTCGCCGCTGCGAGCTAGATCAAAAGAGCAAGAGCATCCAGTTTTGAGTTGCCGCGGAGAGTTGCCCCATGTCGTCGTATCCAGTGCCCGCGAGCTCCCTTGAAGAACCCTACCTATCGCGGTCGCGATTCACCCTGTCGTCGCGGCGACGCCTACGAAGTTATCTTTGGATAAAAATCTTATCTTTTCGGTTTGAAAACTCCATCAATTGGGATCGGATCTCCACTGCAACTGGATGAGGATATGCAAATTTAGATTTTATTTATTTAATTTAGAGGATTTATGAATTTCATATTTTAGTGTATCTTTTAGGATTATTTATATTATCTTTTTAGGGTAAACTAGGGTTTTTTGAGACCCATCTTTCGCTATAAATACCCTAAGGCACAAAAACCCTAGAAACCAATTGAGAATTTACAGCAAACACTTGAGATTTCAGAACTTTATTCGAGTTATTTTTAGAGTTTTTAGAGCATTCATCCAAGAGAAGAAGATTTAGGTAAGTCATGAGTTGCTAATTTCTCTTTTGTTTCGCCTATGTTTTCGGAGACTTGATTGGTGAATTGTGAGTCTTAAATTTAGTTATTTTCCTCTATTTCCTTCAACTTCCTTGTGTTTATTCTATGTTATTGATGTTCTCATGTTTGGGCAACTTGATTTCGTCGATATCTTGCTAGGGTTTTATTCTATTGAATTTGCGTAAAATCCGTAGTAGGATGCTTAGGATTGTGGATTCCGATTTTGAAGCAACGGTAAGTAGGAAGTTTGACATGTGTCTTAAACATTGAAATAGATGTTATTTATGTGTTCGGATTCTTAGGACTTTGTGCAATCTTTATGTTAAATCTCAACCGTGTTTTGATTGCATAGAGGTGTAAGGGGTTAATTGTGCTCGATGTGCTTTAATCTATTCAAACTAAGATGAGAGGAATATGTTTGGAAAGATAAAAACTTGATTTCAATTCGAGGACCAATAATTCAACTAATGTCGAAGAATGCGTAGGTGGAATGCTTTTCCCTCTTGATTCAATTCCAAAGTTTTCAACTTTATACTTTCTTCCTTTTTACAACTTAAAGATTTCACTTTTCCCACTCTTTGTTATTTGGTAGCATCTAAATTGCATTGCAGATCATAGATCTCCCTATGGGTTCGACCCTGCACTTATGGCTATACTAGCTTTTGCTATGGGAATCTCTTTTGATGTGGGCCAATGATTTCATCCCGGTCAGGATTCCAAAGGGGGGTTTTCCCTTTTCGGTAACTAGGCATTCCTATATCCCCCATGGTTTACGTGTGGTGCACTATGAGCCAATATTGCTTGGGATTAAGGGGTTGTTGGATTGGTAGACGAAGCTTCACTTGTCCTTTAAGGGAAGATGGTAGTTAATTGCTACGGTCATACAAGGGATTGAGGGCTTTTGGTTGACTATGCTTCCGTTGTCGAAGTTGGTGATGGATTGGCTTAATGGCATGTGTCGTGACTTTCTTTGGCGTCTATCTAGGGTGGCGTGGTCGAAGGTGTGTGTGCCTAAGCATGAGGGTGGCCTCAAGTTATTTGATTTGGGCACATGGAATGTGGCATTCATGTGTAAGCACTTTTGGCACATCCAAGCCAAAAAGGATAGTTTATAGGTGAGATAGGTTCATCACCGTTACTTGATGGTTGAGGATCCCCGTGATTGGGTGGCGAAGAGGAGAGATTCGGCCTTGGTAAAGGCTATGGTTAGTGTTCGAGACCGTGTTAGGGGTTTTGGTGAGGGTGTTTATGAACCCATTGATTTGGTTTAAGGGTGGGTGCATGAGGGTAAGTTTCGAGTAGCCGATGCTTATGAGCTAGTGTCTTACGCACTCGTTCATTGCATGGTTGGCGATTCTTGTGAGGTGCTTCGCTCGTCGTGTCATCGCTGACGTGTCCGTGATCATGGTGGGACCTTGGCTCTCATAACATCGGTATATTATATTTGGCATGCCTGCAGTGCCCTGATTTTTTATAGAAACCGCATCTCTTTGGAGGTTATTGTTCGGTTGATAGCAACCCATGTTTTTCGTTTACAATATGTTTTGTTTCCTTTAGATTGGGTCGTGGACATTTGATGTAAGAGTTGAGGTGCATGTTTTTTATATATGTCGAGGGAGCTTGCATGTTCCTTTGAATATGTGATTAGTTTGTAGTAGGTTATACATCAACATGTCATTTTCCTGCCTGGTTTTTCTTTTAGTAAAGTTTATCCCTCATCCAAAAAAAAGGGATTAGGGCTTAATAGGAATATGTTGCAACTACCGATGTTAACTTATTTCTTGATTATTGACCATCGTTTGAGTGTGATGTTGTTGTGAGGATTCAATCTCTATAATCTTTGTATTGATATTCTTTGTTTTTCATGTGCATTAGTTGTTAAATTGCGTTAACTCTCCGTCTATCACTTTACATCTATTTGGTCTTGTGATTGGATTTCGATAAGATGAAATAACTCGACTAAACCCTTGTGATCCTTTCCTTATACTTACATTTATGTGTTTTAAGGAATTGAATATAATTTTTTTATATTATTTTTAGGTGTTGCTAACAGTTAAATCCCGAAACACACGTGTCAGTAGCCAGTTAATGGCCGTAGATGCTCTACTTTGCTTCACTTCGTTGTGCCTTGTTCAACTCCTTAGGCATCTGAGTTGCCCTGTAGTAGGCCAAATACACCAATACGCACCATAAAGCCTCAATACTCATCCAAGCACATGACTGAGTAGTCATAGTGTTGCACTTCGATTCTTCGATTTCTCTCCACACAAAGCTCGTCGTCCGAGTACACCTTTACTCGCTTGAGTACTAGCCCAACTCAAAGTATGTGTTGCTTTTCATCTTCGATCATCTTTGTTTCCTCATGAACCTTTGTGCCACCACCGAACGAAGCAACGAGCCCCCTACCATCCTTTTTTTTTTATCCAAACAATTGCTTAACTTTGAGATCTCTCGAAGTCTATTCTCATGTAAACCCTTTATAGTTGAGCTTCTTGCTCCAATCTTTGAAATCCCGCCTCTTCAACAAAGACCCGACAACAATGTTACTGCTTCTCGCTTTCAAAATCTCACTTTTAGGATTAATTTTCTAGATCTGGGGTTTGGGTTTTGCTTTGTCTCACTCCTCTTTCTCTATCATGGTTCAATGTTACTGCGTAAGTTTGTGACCAGCAATACCAGTAATAAAAGATTAAGAGGGGAAAAAAAATACTGCTTATTTAAATTGCTCCTGTTTTTCTGTGAAGAATTCTTCTACCCTTAGGCCAAGTGGTCTTCAAGGGTCAAAAATAGCAAGAACCACATGACCATTGTTGCTTGTACAAAAGGAAGAAGAAAAAATGAGCTGCCAAAATAGTTTCAGAATGCCCATTTTTTATCAAGTGCAGTTTCATAAGCTACTAGTGACCAACAACCCCAACCCCCCTAACCCCCAAATCCCATCTAATTCCCTAATTAAAAGGAAAAAAAATAACAATTTCAAGAAATATACAATTTTACAAACTGAAACCAGATCTCACCTGGCCTGCAAACAAATATGATCGATATGAGAAGCAACGAAGCATGAATTAAAAAATCATAAGTGCAACTGGCCTAGGCCTCTCCTTGTGGTTGTTACTGAAGGCTGATTAATGTCTTCCACCGGAGCCACTTGTGTATGCTGCTCCACTGGTCTTTCGAACTCCTGTGAATCGACCAATGAATCAAATACAACAAACTAGTTCCTGAAAACGGGATATACAAAAAGGGTCTCTCATGCACAAATCAATCATTAGATGCTAATTATGTGTCCATGTGGGTCAAAGGAGAGCTAATTAGCCATGCAAACTAGTACACACAAGCTAAAAAGGCTAAAGAATAGAAAAGTCAGAAGTTACTAATAACTACAGTACACAACTTTCTAATTGTTGTCACATCTAGAAAGCCTAGTATCAAACCCACTTGTAGCATAGTAATAGTTTTTACATGTAGAAGATAATAAACTAATATAACTTGCCATTAATGCTCTGAGAATGATGGATGACTTCAACTTATAGAAACTTTCAGAACCAGGTGGAATGTCTTTGAAATAGTGTCTCAAGGTTTGCAATGCACAAGGAGGGTAAGAGTGGAAAGTGCTGGCTTATGAAGGAAAGACAAACTGAAAACTGAAAGGCCATTGCAGTATATAAAGGTTCTAAATTTCTAATTATCCTTCAACTTCGTTTAGGGAGGAGACAAGGCCAAAGTTGTGCACAACAGTATAATTTATAAAAGGCCAGATAAGGAATGCATATTATTTGGATCTTCCCTGAAAGTCCAAAGGTTCCACCTCACCTCAATTGTCCTATTGAGTCAGCCACATGAGAACAGTCAGAACACTTCAAACAACTATAGATACCTCAGGCAAACCAGAAGTACAAACAAGGACAAGGATCGAGAACAACCAGAAGCAAACTAGGATTCACATGTTAGGCAAACCTTTGAAGACAAGGCAGTATTCTTTTGTCGTTGTGCTTCGCTTTTTGCATGTTCACGGTGTTGTTTCTGCATATTCTCAAACTGCTGTAATCTTGAAGCAAAGTTTATGCCATTGGGTACAGACCATGAATCCAGCTTTATATCATTTGTGATCTGTGATCCAGTAGTCTGTGAAATCTTCATACTGGAATTCCCAAAGGCCTGAATTTGCTCACTGTTAAGTGAATATGGGGGTACGGTTTTCAATCTAGTTCTCAGTATCTTGAATGCTGCACTTAACTGCAGAGAAGTTCAAATGCAATCAGACACAGGCAACAGGTACCCGAAAAAAGACAATTTGCATAAAAGATCTTAGTTCAGAGTCATTGAATGACACAGGATTAGTAATATTTCTGTTCAGAATTTGTTTTATTTTTACACTTTTTTTTGGTGGGGTGGGGAGTGGGGTCAGCAAAATTGCAGCTATAAAGACAGAAATGACACCAAAAGAGGTCGAGAAACTTCCTTTCTTTAAAGTGACAAACCGAATTAGTGAAACTGTTGGTTGAAGAACTAAATTAAGAACTTCTTTTCCTGTGATATGACAGGCTATGGAAAAAGCATTCTTAGATCCCTGTCCTCCAAAATGGAAATATATAAACAAACAAAGAGCAGTCAATGGAGAGGTAGATACAAATATGAAATTTAAACACTGCTCAGAACTGATATTCGTAATGAACTTGTGACTTTTTGCGTTGATTACTCTTATGTGTAAAACCAACAATGCTACCTTAACTGTGTTTCACACCTAAACAACCCAACCCCGCACCCACACCACCTCCATAGGGGTCGGTGCAGCTTACTCCTCTCCAACACGATCATCCATCCTTTGTTTTGCACATGAAATCCCTTCCCTTACTTCACCAGCACTTTAAGAGTCAAGCCAACAGCGCATGTTACTTTTCCCTCACCCTTCCCCTTTTTTCATGAAAAGAAAAGATGTAAATTATGTAATACGGGATTAAATTATTCAAATGAAAAAATAAAAAATCTAAAACTTCAAAACAAATAAGAACTCCAATTACCAACCACTGAATCTGTTTGTTTCTTTATAACTTATTCACAAACACCTGGTAAGACTGAGAAGTTTGCTGACACTTGCAGGAAAAAGGCTAATGTGCTCAAAGCTTGTATGATCAATTACCCAGCTAAATATTAAGCAAATTAAATTTTTGTGCTTGGTATGACACTAATAAGAATGGTCACAGCAAGCAAATAGAAAGAAAAGACAGAATGAAAAGTAAAACAGAAATTGTTACCTGGGGAAGTAACATCAGAAGACCATACAAAGCTTTAAGCAGCCAAACATATCTACCAGGTTCCAGCAGCTGCAAGAACAAAATTAATTTATAGTCAAGATATACAACTGACAAATCGCCACTCAGGAACACACTCTCGACCTAGTCGGGGAACGAATGCGTACAACTTGGCCCCCCAATCCCTGCTTAGGCGGGATATACAAAGAATACTGTATATACAACTGACAAATCAAGAAAATAGCAAATTAAAAAGAGCACAAAAAAGAAAAAAGTTGCCTACTGTACCAACCAAAAGAAGAGCATTCCAATTACAATGTCTCAGCGACAATAACCTAAACCCCAAATGAACTCATGATACACTACCTAATCAAAGGCGAATTTATCAAAAGGACTGATATAGAGTAACTAGTAGGCAATACTGTTCAAGTCCACAGAAGCTGCTGTGTCTAGCAGGAAGACACAGAAAGAAACACTGGAAAATTCTCATCCATATAGCTGTAATATATCAACAGGCTTGCATGAGTTATACTAGGAACACATAAAGATATTTGCACTGAGACACTCGTGAAAAATTCGGGCTCATATCTTCCTTGAGTATTTGGAGTTTGGACAGCTACCAAAAAGGTAATCATAGAATCTACTCTCGAGATGAGCAGGCCAGAGTTTTAATACCTGCAATCTCAGATGAGCAAATATTGGAGTTTCAAGCAACCGAATCAATTTGTCAACCTGGACCAAGAACTTGGCATTAATGTCTTCCTCCAGAAGAGACTGGATAACAGAACTTGCATGCTCGTAAGCCTGTAAGAAGAACAGTAATGCTACTCATATCCTTCATTGGAATGATTAAGAGGACAACCGAGATTATTTTCCAGGTTGATCCATTACCTGAGCCAATAAGCAAAGGCTTATGATCGCCATCGGAGAATGACACCAAGATGCATACAACGAAACAAACAAGTCCTTCCCATCTGCTTTAACTAGTGACTGCTTCAGAAGTTCCCGAAGCTCCGACAGCTCAGACGAAGTCAGAAGAATAAGGTTCAAAGCCTGTGTATCAAAAGGAAATATTTGTCCAATAAGAATAAAAGACCAAATTTCTCCCCAAAATAGCAGTTAATTTTTTAAATGTGTTTGAGGTTGTTACAACACCTGAACCATGATAGAAGCGAAATCAAGATCTTCTTCCTTTTCAAGGATAAGAGAAAGTTCCCGATACACTCTTTCAGCATCCAAAAGCACACAAAGTCGACGAATGATTAAAGCACCACGCCTGAGTTGAAACCAAGAGAGTACCAAATGCAATTAAATAACCAAGAAAATTTGCTCTTCATCTATGTAACCAGAAAATATAGAAATCTCACTTTTCCAGAAGGGAGTTATCTTTCTGAAAATTCTTCACCAGATAAACAACAAGCTCATGAAAGTGCTCATGATCTTTAGCTATGCATGCATGGACCTCAAGTACCAACAGCACAACCTAGAGAGGATCACAGAATCAAGCTTAAAAGTCGATAACTGCAGTTTACTCCATAAGACAATATAAATGCAGAGATCTGCAACTTTGAAAATATAGTAAGAGAATCTTACTCCTAGGAAATAGAAAACTATGATATACTCCCTCCGTTTGGCAAAACATGTCATTTAGAGTTTTAATTTTGTTCAAAAAAACAGTCATTTTAGGTTTCACTTTACGAAAATGCCCTTGTAATGATTATTGAGTTGTTAGTTGTTTTTGATAAAGTAAAAAATTAGTGTAATAAATGAGGGTAAAATAGTATATTTGTTGATTTTCTTTAAAATTGTGCATGAGGTTAAAATGACATATTTTGACAAACAGAGAGTAATAACTTAGGCTCAATCAAAGAACTAAAACAAGCCATGTCATTTATAAAAAATATAAAAAATAAAAAAGTGAGGCGAGATCTATAAGTTAGAAACTAATGCTAATGGTAACCTGATCACAGAGATTAAGCTAAAGCTAGTACTTCCAAATCATGGATTCATTTAGAACAGAGGGTCGTGTATAATAGGATGGATACCATATGTGAGTAAAAACTGCGAGAGAGTGTAATTTTGTGCTGTATTGCGATGGGAGAAACATACAACAAATATAGGAAGAGGTACCCCGAAAGACAGGCTACTAATCAGGGAAAAGAGAGCCTAATAATGTACCAAATATCTAAAATAAATAAAGATAATAATATGTATGAAATAGTATATCTAATACCATAAGCTATTTATATATATTCTGTCTTCACTAATGAATTTTCTTCTCTCAAAATTTCAGAGTAATCAAGCATAACAAATTGCTGAAGGTTTACACATGCATTTCATGAAAAAAAAATGCAGCAAGGAACAATAGTTACCTTGTCAGAAGGGTCAGAAAGTGCTTTCAAAAGGGTGTCAAAGATTTCACTTAGAAATGATAAGACCTGTTTGAGAAAGTGAACAAAATCACTAATACAGTAACGATCTAGCAAAGAAGTCTACACTATAAAAAGGTGCACTGTTAATAGTGTATCTTTATCCATTAAAAATTCGGCACAATTTCCAGATAAATATCAGGCTTGTTCTTTCAGGAAACCATTCAGGAACATGAGAAAAGTTTTTTAACAGCAAAACTGAAGTAGATGTTCACTTTGTTAAAATAAGAAACAGCACAAAAGTACGTATAGAAAATTAACTTGTACCAACCCTATAATATTAGTTCATTTTTTGAAGTCCAACCGAAAATTAGTAGTTTAGAAATAAGGATCACTAAATCCTCCACATCTGACAACAACCATCTAAGAGACAGCTGCATTCTGATATAAACTCCTCTAAAATTAATATGCACAAGGACATGTTAACAGAAAGAGAGGTGCATCCTAGCTGCAGGTGCGTTTTCCAACAATAAAAACATGCACCAGCTTAAGCTTGTGTAGATACCTGACTACCCCATATTACTAATTCCTTTACTCTACCACAAACCCATTCGATTTGTTTTGTTTTGACAGTATGACCATGGTAATTTCAGGCCTAAGCTACAGCACTTCACAGGGAATGAGATTAGGATGTATATCAATCTCAGTTGTGCTGAATTTTGGCAGGCAAAGAAAGTAAACAGATAGAACTAAAAGGTTTTACAGCTAGAGAAAGGATCATCTCAGAACCAGATCTCAACATACATCAACGTTCTAAACTGGTCAGCATCTATACATATACCAGCATGGTTACAGATAAACTCAGACAAAACTAATTGACATTCCTAGATAATCAAGAGTCCTGAAACTCGAAGCAATAAATCTGTATACCATACACTGAATTTTTTGTCATTGTACACAAAAACTGAAAACAAGGAATCTGAATAAAAAAACCAAAATATGTACTAAGCCAGCGTATCATAATCTGCACAAAGCAGCATACCTTTTCTCTATACCTATTTAGAAGGGCTGAAATCCAGTGCAATGCTTCAATTCTAGTTGCCTCCCATTCACTTGATATGTGTCTGAAAAACTCAATGACCGGATGTTCAAAACAATTTATCATACAATAATCAGATACCATAAATTAGCTTAAGATAAGACCCAAGAGGGCAGATGTTATACAACATAGAAAGCATTTTATTTTTTTATTTCTTGTTATCTAAAAAGAATAACCTCTTGGCCACAGAAAGGATTGCCCCGATATCAAATCCTTCAGATGGATCAGCCTCAATTCCACGGAGTTCTTCATTAGTCTCCTGGGCAACCTGTGGCAAAAAAAAAAACAGAGAGAGCATAAGCTTTTGACTAAATGGATAATAAAATCTAAAAAAATGGAAACAGGATTTAATCAACATACAACTCTTATCTTCTCTTCTTTATCAGATATACAGGGCAATATAGCCCCTAGAATATCAGCATAATATGGAACCAGTTGGTCGCCTCCGAGCTTCACAAACTCATTTATCTGCAGTATTTGTCAACTGATGCTGATTATTTGAATGAGTAAAACAAAGAGAACATTTGGAATAAAATTTGCTAGCAAGAAATCAATATGTTTCAGTTCATGCAGGAAATCTACAACATACAGGAGATCATGGAAATTCAGACTATGCAGTTTCCGACCCCCATCACTCCCATGGGCCATGAAACCACACTAAACTAAAGTCTTAACACCTTAGTTTTCACGTTCAGGGTTTCCCCTTAAATACCTCTTCTCTCCCATTGTGGACCATGCTCCCATGCCCAGGAATATAAAGATAAATTTGACAAGAAAACTATGGAAGGTCGAGCTAAGCTCACACCATAACCATCTGAAGATGTAAAACTTACCCAAGTGATGGCAGTTTGTCGAGTAAATTCATCAGGAGAACCAGCCCGTTGAACTAGAATTTCAGCCATGCGACCATAATCTACAGACTTCAAGAGTAACAGTCATTTAAGAGGGAAGTTTGTTGGATGTCTCCAAAAAGAATAGTATATTTTCTAATGCATTACACTGAACTGCTATTCAAACATCACATACTGTGTATAACCACCATAATAATCAGATGCTGACAGATTAAGTTGCAAGCCTTCTCAATCTTTTGAATTTTGGATGGAAATTAGTTCACAGAATATAACTGATATGGTACACGTTTTCAACTATGTACAGCTATTGGCATTTTAAAATTAAGTACTCAAAGAATCATGACAATGAACTGGCAATACATGTCTTAGTTCTCAAGTACTAAATTTATCAACTAAAACTGAATAGTCAACTATATGTGCTCTACTAGTTATTTTCGATTTTTGTCTCTATTTTAGTTGGTGTTAGAACTTTATCCCAAATAAATTAGCCTCCAACAGTCACATTGACAATCAAAGAATGATTTGCACAGCTTCTCATAAGGCGTGATTTTTATTTCCTAATATGTTGAATTAGTCAACCATAACAAGCAGAGTGATAAAATGCAACTACAACCACCAAAATAAAGGTAAAGAAATTTAACTCAAAAGCAAAGGGCTTGTTTGGTAAAAAACTTAGATTCACAATAGAAGTAAAATCAAAGGTAGGGAAAGAGTTCTCATCGAAACTCCTATATTTTTATGATTTAATTTTCTTTTTGTTGTAAGAATTGAAAAGTAGAAGTAGAACCATTTTCGGGAATTACCTTTTTAAGGTTGTCATTTTCAAAATTTAGTTTTGATAATTGTGTTGATATTTACAGAAATAATCGATTGAAGCAACTTCTATTAAAAATATTTTCCCCTAAACTTTATAAACTACAAAACACAAACGTGATAATGATACCAAAAGAACCCTAAACATTCACCAAGTCCTTGCTTAAAAACTTTTAAATCCACAACCTGCAACTTTTTTCAGCAATATCATACATACATACACAAAGGAATAAACTGTGAAAAAAATAATAATAATAATAAAAGTCACCAATGAAACTTACTGGGGAGTTCTTAATCTCCTGCAGAAACTCTGATAGTGCTGAGTCAGCTTGCTGCCGTATTTCATGGCTAGAATCACTCAACATGTTGAATAAACCTGAAATTCAACCAATTCATAATCTGTTTTGTATGAATAGAGTGAACCAACAGAGTTCAGAATTCTTTGGGAAATTCATTTGAAAATTCCACCCATTGGGGGTGGTGTATTCGGTGACACAATATTTAAGGGTGATAGGTGAATATCACAACCTTCAGCCAGCCAAACAGAGGCTAGCAGAAAAAAGAGATATGATTGGCATAAAATCAAAAATTGGACTAAAAATGCGTAGGCCCTGGGTAATTTGGGATTACCACCCTTCAAACACTGTAATATTCAAATTAGTTTGGCCTAGTTCTTAATTTTTACCATCAAGAAAATCTGGAAGAAAACCGAGCATGTCAATATCTGGAACGCTATCCAACACAGTGATCCATCCTACCAAAAACTGGCGGACATAAGGATTTAAGACATTCATTCTCTCCCTCAACAGCGGGATGAACTCTTCAATGCTGAGAAAAAAACGGAGGAAAAAAACCAACTCAGACAACTCAATAACTTCAATATCGTGTCATAAATGGAACATTTCACAATCAGTAGGGAAATGGTCCACCTGAATTGATCACTTTCTGTAACTATGTCCTGTTTAAAAATGGAGATAAAAAAAATCAATCCAAATAATAAAACCATGCAAAAAACCAAATGGACTTAAATAGTTAATAAGTCACCTTTACAAGTCGGTCCAAGAGATGAGCAGCACTTTGTACATTGGCATCTGAATCTGCTGAGAGTTTGCATAATGCATCAAAAATCTGGTTAAAGAACACGATAAAATCCCCTCTCACAACCTGCAAAGGAAACGATATGAGCTTCGAGTATAAAAAAAAAAAGTCTATCTACAAAGCAATCATTCATTCAACTCCCACCTTTGCAATGTTATATAAAGCTTCACACGCATAATATCTGACTCTGCTATCTTGATCAGAAAACGAATGGAGGACTGGCGGAACAATTTGCTGGAAGTTGCGCCACAAGAGGGAAGAGCCAATATAATCAGAACATTCCAGATAGAAATTTAGTAAAAGGCAACAGCATAGCAATTTATTTTGAAGATTCAACCAAGTGATGCAACAAGTATGGAGGTAAACAAAATGCAAAACTTATATATATCAGTATATTGTGCATTTACAGAAGCAGGCCCACTTATCAGGAAAAAAAAACACTTTCATTGGTACATCAAGCGATCAATCCAGATAAAATTAAGTTGACTACTATGAGCCAAAAACAGGTTCACACATATAATAGCAGGTATTTCAGGGTGTAATTTTTCTAAATAAAACAAAGGAAATACATAACGATAAAATACTCCCTCCGTCTTAAAATACATGTCTTTTTAGGACGGAACACGGGAATTAAGAAGTATGTTAAATGTAATGATTAGATGTAAAAAGTAGGTTAAGTGTAATGATTAGACTTGTATTTGTTTTTTTTTTTTTAAATTTGTGAGGAGGAGAGTAGGGGTGATGTAAAAATTAGAGTAATGTTTAGATGTAAAAGTAGGTTAAGTGTAATGATTAAATCTAAAAAGACATGTATTTTTGACAAAATTTTATAGGCTAAAAAGACATGTATTTTGAGACGGAGGGAGTACTAGAAATCAAACAAAAAGATGCACATTTGGAGCATCAGGTATCCTAAGTTCCTAACTGCATTAGTTCCCGAGGGATTCCTACGTCGCCTCTACAAAGTGCCAAAAGAGAAGCCTCACAGTTTTCGGTCAGATATGCTCGCCTATGCTAGTGCCTTTTCATCGGTCCTAGGTTATTCGGTGTTTTCTTTTTTGGTAATTTTTTCTTTTGCTTGTTTGATTGTTTTCATGACATCTTGCATTTTTGCCTATAGTTGTTTCGACCCCTCGATTCATTAGGTGGCATGTCACTTTTAAATATCTTTCCTTTTCAAAAAAAAAAGTATCCTAAATACATCAAAATTCTAAAATATACGTTTTTATGCCTCGTATCTTTATCTATATTTTCCTTTTGAACCTCAGTTTACAAGAATATGAAACACAATAATCAGAAAGTTCCAATACATCTGAGTGTATCAGAAATAATCCCTCTGACCTAGGGACCTATCTGTTTCCGAAAAAGGCAAAAAAATGCTAACATATCTGTTATAGTTGAGATGAATATAATTTCACTTTCTTTTTCTCAAAAAGGAAACTAACAAGTTTATGATCCCATCTTATCCTTAATAATTAATACCACCAAAAATGGGCTTGTGAAACTAACATCAGAGAAGCTTCTCTGGGAAGATTTTTTTCTCGAAAACCTACTTACCAGAGTTAAGATGAGTCACTATTTCAGAAACAGAGAGAAAGGTATATGTTCCAGTGGCGTGAGATCAATTAGAGCAATTTCTCTTTCATAAAGTCTGGGCCCTTAGAGTTGGAGTACTATGCTCCTCAAGAAGCCTTCCAGAGCAAATGGTTCATCGATAAAAAGGGGCAACACAATAACTATTTCAAAACCTGAATTACAAATTATAACAGATCTCCATAGAGTCTAACAAGCTGAAAATCCTGCCAAAAGATCATTTTAAAATGGAAAGCAAGTGCAAGAGAGTCCAATCTTGAACAATAGTGCTGCTAGAGCAGAACAAGGGAGAAGAGCTCCCTTAAAGAGCAGGATGAAGATGAGCACTTTTCACCCACTCATGTTGCAAAAGGAAGAGAAGTGTAAACATGACTATAATTCTTCAAATGGTAGCTCTTTCCATCTATGTACTAATCCAGTACAAGGTTAGAGCAATAGATCTACATATCCTCAAATTGCAAGCATTGAATGATCTACAACAAAATTATTGGGAGATACATACAAAATATAGTTTCTTAATACAAACCACCCAGCATACGACTGCCCCAGCTCCCACCACCAAAAAATGATACAGAGTAAAAATAAAACATCACGTATAACAGAAAAAGAAGACCACTCATACTTCTTGCAACAACAATAGTTCTTTGCTTGTGATTTCTCCTCCTCTGTATGGGTGCACATACAGAAATGGCTCCAGCTCAGAAGAAGAAAGCAAGAGGAAAAGGTTGGAGGACAACGGCAAAAAGGATGGCATTGGCAGCTACAACATATTTTATGTGGAAAGCTAGAAATGAAAAAGTATTTGAAAACAAGACCTCCGGCACAGATGAGATCATCCATCTCATAAAGACCCATGTGTATACAGCTTTAAACAACTCTCACACATTGATCTTTATGCAATCAATCACTCTACAGCAAGATCAGATAGAGGAAGGAGAGAACAACTAGAAATCCCTACAGAAGACACAAAAAGGCCACAAAGAAGAAAAC
Organism: Persicaria maculosa; assembly: GCA_963922045.1. Taxonomy (NCBI): domain Eukaryota; kingdom Viridiplantae; phylum Streptophyta; class Magnoliopsida; order Caryophyllales; family Polygonaceae; genus Persicaria; species Persicaria maculosa. Next base: position 55,595,029 of record OY998261.1, on the reverse strand, counting down.
CACATCCCACTCGAAGACAACCTTTTGCAACAGAATGATGCTTACATCCAATAGAAGAAGCCTCGGCAAGGATCCTCCTCATTTTGTAATTGCTGAGCCAATATTGTAAAGAATGATATGGTCTTATTATCACTAGGGAGCTAAGGGGAACTGAAGTATTGTTTTGTAACATCCTTGATGGCATAGCCGAAGGGGATGTTTCAAGACACTACCCTAGTGTATGTGTTTGACTTCTGATAGCCGTGGCTTGAAGAGATAGGATCCAAACAAGGACTATGTCCACTAAGCCCCTCATTGGTCTAACCACAATATACCTAGGGCGCAAAAGAGGTCATAACCTCATTTTGGCACCTAAGAACTCCTACCGATCTTGTAAATATTCTTCTAAGTTTTCAATATATTTTAACCCTTAAAATCAGAAAAACAACAATTTCTCTAGAACTCTTGGTCAAGCATTCACCGAACATAAATATGCCCAATGAATCTAGCTCAATGAAATCTGAGTTCAAACATAGTGCTATGTAAAGGGTAACTTTACACTTATTCCACTAAATTCAACAAGAAAACAACAGAGTGCGACAAATTCTCAAAACATCAATCCACAAATGAATGGCTTTCCACTTTGCAAAACCAGTGAAATGCAATAAATTGAAGAAAGTCCCCTTGATTTTATGGAACATGAATCCTCACCTCAAGATGCTGAGCCGCTTCTGAAGCCAAACCAACAGTGGCAGCTGCTAATCCAATCAATCCACCCTAACCAAACAATGCAAGTACAAAGAGATCAAAACAACAATCGTAAAAATTGGCACTATAGCAATGAAATCAAAACCAACGATCGTTAAACACGTTAATAGAAAACCTTGCGGTGATTTGCTTGAGGCGAGTAGGTGAATTCCTCAGCCAAGAGCTTGATCACAGCAGTTATCTTGTCATGATCTCCCTGCGCAACCAAATTTTTGACTATTCCTTCGACCTGAAAAACAATCAAAAGAAATGGGAAACAGGCATGAAGAATAAAATGCAAAAAAATGAATACAGCAGTTGTTTTGGGAGGACCTCAAGAGCGGCGTTCTTCCGTTTCTCGTAAAGCTTATCGGAAAGGTTGCGAAGAACGGCGGCAGAGAGTGGATCGGCCATCACAGTCACAGAGACACACGCACCAAAAATCAAAAGTCAAGAAACAAGCTCCGACTCTCACACTCTTGGCAGGACCAATGGCGGATGTGGGGGTCTGATTGTAAGATTGAGTATTAGGGTTTTCATTTCATTTCATTTCAGATCCAAAGAAATTCCTCTAAAGTCCGGGAGATACTGCTTCTTCACAAAATCCGCAAACAGATCCGCGGGAGAGAGAGAGAGAGGATAAATAATCCAATCGATCGTTGGGGGTTGGAATGTGAATCGGAGAACTGCTACGGTGCTACCCTCCGTCTTGTCAGTACACTTCTTCTCTCCTCCCCTTTTTCTATCTTGTTCGCAATAAAATTTGAGTAAATGGTCACGTGAAAATACAAATCTTCTTTCAATTTTTTTGAGGGCTTTTTCTTCTTTTCGATTGTGATTCGGGTCGACCCGGCACAATATTAACTCATCAGGTTAAATTCGGGTTTTGAGATCTATGAGCCTGTTTGGTATTGATATCTAGATATCAAGATATCGATATCGATATCGATATCTTGATATCAAGATATCGGTATCGGTATCAAAATATCGATATCGGGTGATATCGATATCAAGTAATACCTCCCAAAAAATCAGTATATCAAATAAGGCTAAATTTGATATTTAGATATCACTTGATATCGATATCTGGCGATACCAAACACAGATATCAGATATCAAGTGATATCTGCAGGATACCAAACACTAGATATCGATATCACTTTAAGTGATATCGATATCTAAGCCATACCAAACACTAGATATCAGATATCGGGGCCGATATCCGATATCTGATATCTAGATATCAATACCAAACGACCCCTATATCTATTTACTTAGAGCACGTGTAATGGTGAACTTTTGGCTCTTATAAACTAGCTTAGTACCCACATTTTGAACAGTTCTTTTTAAATATTAATATATTTGGCATTAAAATTGTATAAAAAAATATTTATAATTGAACCGTATTTTATAACTACTACTATACATCATTAAATAATATTGAAATAAATAGATCATAAAGAAGATATTATGATCGAACAAAAATATTGAATACAAAGCAATAGATCAAAATACAATTGAAAACACTAAATATGTGTGAATCAACTTATAGTTTAAAATAAGAAAGAAAGAAAAAATCGCAAATATTAATTTGAACTGAAAAGTATAAAGCGAAATTGTGTTTTATCCTCAACTTATGAAAGAGAGAATATATATTACAATGAAATAGGGTGGTAGAAATTTTGGATAGTTGTTATCGGTATTATTGATTTAGATTGTTCTAGAAGATTCATGATTTGGAGGAGATTAGTTAGTTACTTAAACATCTATTGGTTCGAATTGGAAACATAAAAGAATATTTGTTGGAAATACATATAAAGATTTAATTGGGTTAGTTACGATTTAGGAGATCTTTTACTATTGAAAGGAAATTAAAAAAAATATATTGGATTAGTTAATATCTAATTAATTAGTTATATGAAATAATTGATTAAACATACATTTGAAAACTAAAAATATATTATCATCTAAATAAAAACCACTCAAAACCTAATATTCTTTTTTTTTAACAAATCCTCATTTTAGTTCATACAATTGAAATCTCATTAAACTTTTTTTTTCACTTCTCGTTTATTGAATTCGGTTACATTAAGGATATCCGAGAGAAGTGATCACTTCTCTCGAAGACAAATCCACACAAAGTTGTTAAAATGAATTTAAAAAATACAGTAAAATATCTAGCAAAATGTCCATTTTGGTATACTTCTTTTGCTATATGTCCGCCTAAAACTACCTTTTTGCTAAATGTCCAAAAAATTTCTGTAATCCCCAATCTACCCCCTATTATTAATTAATGCTGCTTCTCCCATCTCTTCATCATCCACTTCATCGTTGTAAATCCACCAAGCTCCCCTTCTCCATCCAGATCTGAGATCTAGATCTCGTCTCTCCTCCCCTTCTCTGTCTCGTCCCTTCGCCTCCAGATCTGAGATCTAGATCTCTGTCCGCCTCTCCATCAACAACCATATGCTTCTCCATCTCTCCCCTTCTTTGTCTCGTCCCTCTGCCTCCAGATATAAGATCTTTTCAATGTCAAAAACAAAACAGCTAAAATCAGACCATAAATTGAAAGGGAGGGAGGGAGGTGAAGAGATTTCACTAGTAAAGTCTCCAATTCAAAGGGAATTAAACAATTGTGGAGCAATCAATTGCTACTAGTTTACTTGAATATCCCTGAGAACTTGACAATCTCTCAACTGAGTAGATGACAACACCGGCGTCGGATTGTATGCGGTCGCCAAGTGGTGCAAGAATCTCTCGGCGCTTTTGGTGCAGGATCGGAGGCGGATCGGCGATATTGGCGTTTTCTCACTCATTGAGATTTTCCTGCAATCTCAACTATCTGGATCTGTCCGGATGCACCGCTGTCACCGATCAAGCGCTACTGATTCAGACGAGAGAGATGAGAACATAAGCTATTAATGACGTGCTTCGAATACAACTAGCAGAAGCATGTTTGGTGACAGTGTAAAGGTAACGTGCATAATACTGATGGCATTGCACAGTTTGCACAAAACCAAATGAAATTTCCTGCTCCAATTTAGATATATACTTGGTTAAAGTCTTGAAGAGCACCAGGTTTAGGCATACAGCAGATCAGGTTCATTTGCTTAAATTACAATTGAACTACATGTTAACTTGATTACAGAATCAAGCATTTTTTAAGAATGGTTTGTGTGACGACGTATGTAACTATACAATTGAAGTGACATATGGACTTCCATGCTACCACACAGTTGCGCGTCATAAGATTCATGATATTCCGATCTCCTTGTCGGCGTTGCATCGTTTATGGACACAGCTTGAGATCCCGCTTCATGATACTCCAGACCAGCTTGATGATGATGCTACTCGAAAGCGCAGGGTCGCTAGATCGCTGATGGATAAGTTGTACTTAAACGACTTCCCAAAAGCTTCTGCAGATGAACAGTATCGATAGGCGACAACAATTTATGGCATGCGCAACCCTCACCTTACAAATATGAAGGAACCGCAAGTGGTACAGACTAAGGGTCGCCCGCGAGGGAGCCTTAACAAACGTGACCTTTGTGGGTGGGAATACACTGATCTCCAACTCCAGAAGGCACAAAATGCACCACCACCTGGTCAAAAGTCTGCACTTATGTCAGTGACTCCGATCAAGAGAAAACGAGGCAGGCCCCCTAGCATCCAAAAAGAAGTAGCCCTAGCAGCGACACCTATTCAAACCTCTCCAGCCGGGTCGGACGAATGTACACCTGTGAAAAGGCGTCGAGGTAGACCTCTGTTGCCTAAGAAGTCATCCCCCGTTGTAGTTGCAGCGAAGATTGCGAATCCTACCACAATTGGTCTAGTTGAAGGTCCGCAGATTGGTGCCATTCCAGAATTCATGAACAAATATGTTATCGATTCATATACAGTGGCACCTGATGGAAATTGTGGATTCAGAGCGATTGCGCGTTCAGGAGGCCATGATGAAGAAGATTACTAGAAGATGATCAGACGAAGCATGCTTACGGAATTACGAAATCGTCCCCAGTTGTACGCTCAGTGGTTAGGCGACGCCAGCGTTGCAAAGGTTACGAAAGCACTAAACTGGTTTGTCGATGGTAAGAATGCTCCACCAGAGAATTGGCTTGATGCCTTCGATATGGGGTTGCTGGTTGGAACGACATTTCACAACATATTTATTGTGTTCAATGGGAATGTTGGGTGCACAATCCCTCCTCTAACGGTCCGACCCGATTAAGTGTATGAAGATTTGGGGATTAATACGATATGTTTGAAATACGCACATTTCAGTGGTGTAAGTACAACATTCATATGTATCCTTTTTTTAGTTGAAAGTGTTATCTGATCGGATTATGATATGCATTCTTTGTCTACGCAGATAATGTTAATACCTGATGCACCCCTGCCTCCTATCGCACCCATGTGGCGTCGTTGTCGAGATCAAAGCACTGCCGGCCTTGAATCCTTCCTCCAAGATCGGCTTGACGCATATCTGTATAAACGAGGTCAAGTCCAAAGGAGAAAAGATGATACTGTCATTAATTGCGATTAGAAGGCTTTTACTTTGATAGTTTATTATACTTTGATATTATACATTTGATGTTATACTTTGATAGTTTATGGCTTTTACTTATACTTTGATATTATACATTTGATATTATACATTTTTCGATGGGTTTTTACTTTGATGGTTTATGTTTATTTATATTGGCTTCCAACATTTGATATTATATGATTATTCATATTGACTTTCGATAACGAAATACCCCCTACCTAACTCTCATTATACTAATGGTCACAATGTCCATAGGTATGTCTGCAATTAAGAAATAACATCATCTAGGACTACGACAAATAAACATAAAGTCTACGACAAATAATCATCTAAGTCTATCATAGATCGCGATGTCCATGTCACTCAAGATCCCCACCCCTAACCACCACTCGGTGGTGGGTTGTCATTCCATGATCCCCAATCACCACTGGGGTGGTGGGTTGTCATTCCATGATCCCCACCTCTTAGTAGATGTGTTGCTACCTTGTCCGACATCATAGTTAGAGCGACTAGGGTACTCGTTCAAGCCCATATACCCTAGCTCGATCGCCGCGTACATCATGCTCTAGTGGACGTCGTCAGGCACCCGCGACCTAGTATCCTCGGCAAACCACGGGGTGAGATGGTCAGGCGCCCGCAGCATATGCTGAAATTCATGCAGCACAAGACTAAGTATTGACAATATATTAAATGATAATAACGCAGAATAGAGCGATATGTAATTATGGAGTGTTACCACTAATTCTTTAGAAGTCGACGCGGAAGTAGGATGTACGAACCGATGTGTTCGCGGCTCGTACCATGAAGCATAATCGTCGGACACATCACCGGCATATCTACTCATAGGGCCGATCATATCCATGGACATGGAGTGGATGTGGGGAAGAGTCCAAGCCCACGCCCCAGTCTCGTAGACCACCTTGTACTCTGTGTTCTTCACACCCCTCAGAGCAGTCGTGGCCTGGATGACCGCAGATGGCACTCCCTATTGGCGACCAAATTGCCTCGCGAATCGATCTGGCATATACGGCTCATTAATATCTAGACATGATACTATGCCATGGAATCTAGATGGCGCTATATCAGGGTTGTAAAAGTCGACATCCTCATACGACATCCAATCCACCTGTGTGTATTCAAAGAGATCAAATCATCTCATATCTGCTCAATCTACTTTATTCAAAACTGGGTCTACATTATCACTGAATATGAAAGATAAGCATACCTCATTCGCCTGCAGCCCATCCAACAACTTTCTATAGTTGGGGTATGGAGGAGAAGGCAGAGTCGCATTTTTCCATTGGCATGCGAGTGGCTCTGTGTCTCTATCCCAATCGCTCGATCTGGTAGGACAAAATCTTGGAAAATATGCATATATCCAAGTCTATTTTCATAATAAAAAAATCTATATAATCAACATTCAAAATTTATAATAAAAAATTATGAAATATCGGAAATAAATGTTGATACGCACCTCAAGGAGTGTAATGCAACCACACATCTGGCTGCAATCTCTACGAGATGCCTCTCCCAGCCGATGGTACAAATATGCTAGAGTAGCAGAACCCCATGATAAGGAGCTCACCTGGCTGTGATCGCGCAACAATGGAAGGTAAGATAGAGAAAGCCTGTTCTGTGTCTTGTTAGTGAACAGGGTAGAACACAGGAGGTAGAGGAGGAAGCAGGTTGCAATTGATTCAGGTGGCAGATATTCAGCATTCTCGTCCTCACATTGGCTAACCAGAAACTCATATGGGAACCCCCGCCTCCCTATCTGGTGATCATTAAGCTCATTCGCATCAATCTGCAACTCCTCCACCAGCTCTCGCAACACTACCTTCAGATCCATACGATGTGAGACTATGTCTCTAGTAATGTTGATCCCCGCAAATAGTACACGTCGTGCAATGTGATACTCATCTCTCCGAATGGCATATGAAATGAGTTCGTTTCTGGATGCCAACGCTCAACAAATGCATCCACAAGACTTCCGTTATGTTTGCTGTACATCGAAGTCTATAGATGTATCAAACCACTGCTTGACAATATCTACCCATGGCAGGTTCTCGTCCAAAACCCACCTTGACAGCTGTGTCGTACGAATATGAAGCTTCAGTGGTTCCCGGTCCTATCGAAACATACATCAATCATAGATGATAAGAATATCTATTTTATGAAATTTAACATGCGCATATACAATAAATAACGTTAATAAGATTTTACTAACCATCCCATCCCAAATGGCATGACCAATGTGTCCCTCAAACCCCAAAAGAAGATATGGAATACGAGGACCTCCCGGAGCTGGACACGTCAGCAATGGTGCTATCGTGGGACCTACGCGCTGTTGCTGCCTACTTCTCGAGGCCCCAGGCTGTCGGCTAGAACTCTCTAGCGCATCCTGAGCCGCTGACGTAGTCTGCTCTGGTATCATATCGTCGTTGGTCGGATCCACCTCGCGTGTAGCCCGAGCAGTGGCGCGCTGACGCCGTGCCGATGCGTGTAATGCTGATCGTCTATCCATCTGTAACCAAAACAAACAATCCACATAAACCAGAGTTATTATTCTAGGATGACAAATTTGATGCATTTAAACTCATCAACATGCTTTACACACCCAAACACATCATAATCAAGTTCATTACATAAACCAAACAAAAAACGCTTAGTTTGGAATTCGAAGCTAAATATAATCTTCTGAGGCCTGGTTCGATAACAGAAGCCAAAACATTAAACCAGACAAAACATCATGATGGTGTAGATAGAATCACAAAATTTATATACAAAAACAAATCACAAAATTCAAATAGACATTTCGATAACGAGGTAAACCAACATAAAGCAATTAGTGGGATTTGTATAGCTAATCAACATCATTCACACTAACAGAAGTCCACATAACAATAAATAGTCTGAACAGACATAAAAAGAGGCGCATCAAATGCAGAAGAATGAAACGATTATGGTCGCAGCGACTAGTATGCACATGGTCGCAGCGACCAGTGCTGCACATGGTCGCAGCGACCAGTGCTGCACATGGTCGCAGCGACCAGTGCTGCACATGGTCGCAATGCCCATGTCATCTTCAACCTTTACCGACTACGATACCCAACATCCCCCAACTTCGAAAACTTCCTTTTTTACCTTCATAAATTGTAGATCTGACTATTACACACCTTCAAACTACTTTTTTCATAACAAATACAACAAAATCACCCTAGTTTCGCCCTAAATCTCAAATCTAAACATCAAAACACCATAATCCCCTATAACCACAATATTCAACTCAAAATCACCATGACATTGACAAATTCGTACCTTAATGTCAATAGATCTTTGATTTGGATGTGCTATCTTCACTTGTAGGACTTAAAAGTGGAGATTTGAGTCTCTTCTTGGCTCAAGACCGGTTTTGCGTGAGGGCTTGCGTGAGGGCTTCCGTGAGGCAAAGAGAGAAATGAGTGAAATGGGTGGGCTAGGGTAGTGTGGGTGAATGTGTAAATTAATTTAATTGTAGGGGTATTTTCGTCCTATTCTGAAAAGCAATTTAGCCTTGTTCTAAACAATAGTCCCCTATATATATTGCATATATTATAATAGATATAATTTGACAATACTGGGACACATATTAAATTGATTGAAATAAATAATTGCTAATGTTAATAAAATTTGTATGTTATATTATATATTACATGTGATTTTCACGAGTTAAAATAAATCGACTTGTTTTCACATATAATACAAAGAAGAAGAAAAAAATATTTATTTAAATTAGAAAAGAAATACCCACAAATACTTTGGAGATATAATATAAAGAAAATATTACTATTTGAATTATAGAAGAAATACCCAAAAATAATTTGGGTTATTTCAGTTACGAACTTGTTTGGGGGTCTGGTTGGAGACAAAGTGAAAGTGTACGTACATCGACGACGTGGTCGTCAAGAGTAAGGAGGAGAGTACGCATCTGTTCGATCTCCAGATGGTCTTCGACAAGATGAGGGCGGTTGATCTGCGGCTGAATGCTTCAAAATGCGCCTTCGGAGTTAGCGCAGGGAAATTACTTGGGCATCTAGTGACGAGAAGAGGAATAGAAGCAAGTCCCGATCAAATCCGAGCTCTTCAACTCATGCAGAGCCCGAGTAGCATCAAAGAGGTTCAAAGGCTCACCGGGATGGCCGCGGCACTAAACCGATTCATTAGCAAATCCTCCGACAGGTGCAGCCCTTTCTTCAAGTTGTTGAGGGGTGGACGACTGTTTCAATGGGACAGCAAATGCGTGCGAGCACTGGTGGAATTAAGGAAATATCTGCAAACTCCCCCTATCATAACGACGTCGGACCCAAACGAGCCTCTTAGCTTGTACCTCGCTGTCACCGAGCATTCCGTGAGCGCAGTGCTGGTGAAGGAGGATGGGAGGGCGCAACGACCAATCTATTATGTTAGTAAAGCCATGGTGGAAACTGAGACAAGGTATACACCGCTCGAGAAATTGTTGTTGTCGCTAATAATGGTTGCGAGAAAGTTAAACCACTATTTCCAAGTTTACCCCCATCAACGTTGTCACATCCCACCCTTTGAAGTCATTGCTCTCAAGCTCGGATCTATCCGGACGAGTGGCTCGATGGGTTGTGGAGTTAGGACAATATGAGATCTACTTTGTCCCGATGACGGCAATTAAGGCGCGCGTCCTCGCGGATTTTGTAGCCGAATTCATAAAGGAAGTAGCGTCCCTTAAGAGCAAAGATTGGCCAGCCTAAGCAAGACACCAAGGATCATGGGAGTTGCAAGTAGATGGCTCGAGGACTCACCGAGGGCCTGGTGTCGGTTTGGTATTGATCTCGCCTAATGGAGAGGTGATCCGCACCGCGGTCAAGCTCAGATTTTCAACCACCAACAACGAGGCGGAGTACGAGGCAGTGATTTTGGGTTTGAAGGCAGCATTGGAGATGGGAGCAAGCCGGGTGGCGATATACTCAGATTCACAATTGATTGTGAATCAAATTAATGGAGTTCTTAAAGCTAAGACTCCCCAGATATCGACGTACTTGAGGAAAGCAAGAGATCTGTTGTCGAGCTTCCAAGAATCAGCGATAAGGCAGGTCCCAAGAGAGCATAAAATCGTCGTTGACGCGCTGGCAGCCTTAGCGTCTTCCAGCGAGGAAAGCATAAGATGCACAATTCAAGTAGACGTCTTGAAGGAACCAAGTATTAGCAAGGAGAAGGTGAACACTACTGACGTTGAGTCCACTTGGATGGATTCAATTGTCAATTACTTAGACCACGGCCCGCTCCCAGAAGACAAGAAGGAAGCTAGGCGAGTGAGGTTGCAGGCCACCCGTTTTTTGCTTTCCCCAAGTAAGGTTTTGTACAAAAAGTCATTTATCGGGCCTTATTTATTGTGCGTGCACCCCAACAAGGTCGAAAATATGCTCTTCGAAATCCATGAAGGCGTCTGCGGTGTCCATTCCACTGGAAGATTCTTAGCTCAGAGGGTGATGACTCAAGGTAATTGGTGGCCATATATATGCAAAAAGATGCGGAATGTTATGCTCGGAGGTGTGAAAAGTGTCAGCGGTTTGCTAAGCTAATCCATCGACCAGCCGGAGACTTGCATCCTATCACCAGTTTGTGGCCCTTCGCCCAATGGGGGATTGATCTGGTCAGGCCCTTTCCAAAAGCAACCGGGAATCGACGGTGCATGATCACGGCTATAGACTACTTTACGAAGTGGGTCGAAGCCAAGATGCTCTCAAGCATACGAGATGTCGACACCAAAAAGTTTGTGTGGGAGCACATTATCACCCGATTCGGCATTCCTTACGCACTAATATCGGATAATAGAACCCAATTCAATAACACTTCTTATAAGTCCTTTGTGCAGGATATAGAATCAAGAACTTTTACTCTTCTGTGGCGTACCTGCATGCTAATGGTCAAGTCGAGGCGATCAACAAGACCATCCTCGACGGATTGAAGAAGAGGCTCGAGAAGGCTAAAGGGAATTGGGCTGATGAATTGCCCGCGGTCTTATAGGCTTATAGGACTACGCCTCGCAGATCCACTAGAGAGACGCCCTTTGCACTTACCTATGGCTCTGAAGCAGTCATTCCATTAGAGATTGGCATGCCAACCATCCGCACCGAGGCTTTTGAACATGGAGGAAGCTCTGCAGGTAAATTGGATTTGTTGTAAGAACGCAGAGAGCAGGCCGCGATAAGGATGGAAGCCTACCAACGTAGCTTGGTTCGGGCTCATGGGCGGCACGTGCATCCTCGCGAGTTCAAGGAGGGAGACTACGTTCTGAGGCGTGTTTTTTCCAACGCCCGCGACCCAACTGACGGGAAGCTAGGACCGAATTGGGAGGGCACTTACCGGGTCATCTCTGCACTCGGCAACGGAGCTTATAGATTGGCCGATGCAAGTGGTAAACCGGTGCCCAGAACTTGGAATTCCCTCCAACTTAAGCTCTTCTTCATTTAGTTTTGCTTTATTAGCTTTGAAAGATGCGTGGTGTATTTGAATTTGCACATAGGATCGGACATGAGTAAGGGTACTCTTTTCCCTCTCCGTATGGTTTTTTCCCATGGGGTTTTCCCGCGGAGAGGTTTTAATGAGGCCTCAATTGTTTTCATTTTTATTAGTTTTGGAGCAATGGCCGAATGAATTTAGTTATACAGGTTAGCTCGTCAACGGGGTGACCCATACGATCGCCACTCAAGGCCAAAGAAAGCCGATTTCAGGCCATACGATCGCCACTCAAGGCCAAAGAAAGTCGATTTTAGGCCATATGAACGTCAATCAAGGCCAAAGAAAGCCGATTTCAGGCCATACGATCGCCACTCAAGGCCAAAGAAAGCCATTTTCAGGTCACGGGAATGCAATTCAAGGCCACAAGGGAGCCGATTTCAGGCCATAAAGAGCATCACTCTATGCAGTGAGTCAATGCTCAGATTCTCTCCTCGCAAGGTTACAATGAGGCAATATGGGAGGCTATTGATTAGGATAAGAATCTCACCAATTAAATAGATATACGGTAATTAAGAATAAACGTTCAAGACATAAATGAGAAGTTAACGATTAGGGGTTTACTATTTACACGGTGAATTTTTCGCCGTTTACACGGTTTATAGATCCGCGCACTCACAATGTGCGGTTGCAGTTTTTTTTTTAAAAAATCTGCGGACTCGCAGTGTGCTGTTGCACTTTTTTTTAAAAAAAAATCCGCGTTCTCGCACTACATAGATGCGCTTTTTTTTTAAAAAAAAAAAATTCCTACAGTACCTACCTCTTCCTTGGTTTCGTCTCCAAGCCTAGGTACCTACCCATTAAAGGCCCGCCTACCTCTTCCTATGTTTCATCTGCAAGCCTAGGTACCTACCCACTAAGCTATACTCCATATTACTCCATGAATGGAACACAGAACAAAGATCAGAAAGGGGGAAGGGGAGTCCTTTTTAACAAAATAACTAAAAATGAAGCACAAACTGAATTTAGAAGGATTAAATAAGGTCATAAGGATCACAACTCAACTCCATTAATCCGAGTATCCGACCACCACCTTTAATGTTATCCTCCACCACCACCACCTCGGTCACCGCCGCCCCCAAAAGGAGTCACTAATCCCCTGGAAATCCGGTGGCGCGAACCTGAATCTGCCCGGAAATCGGCTTTCCAGCCTCCTCGTCAAAATCATTGAGCAGGAGAACATCTTCCAAATTAGCGTCGGCGGAGCCATCATTGCTACGGGTGATGGTGTTCATCGTGAGCTGAAGGTCCGTCGTGTGCGGTGCCATGAGGGAGAGAGCATATATCTCAAGTGCGTGGTGCCATGGGGGAGAGAGCATATATCTCAATCTCATATTCACAGTGATGAGGCAAGGAGTACAGTAGAGGAAGAATCGGATGCAGAGTGCGCGGATGCAGATGCGCAAACGCACACCTCCATGTTGTACTGGCGGGCCCCACCATCCGCGCACTCGCACTACGCATTTGCAGTTCTCCACCGTGTAATTGGCGAAAAATTGAACGTGTATATAGCAATTCCGTAACGATTATCATTCAATTTCAGTTGGCAATCAATAAGGGCATAATTAATGGAAAAATATACGTTAACAAAGAATCAAGTTAAAAGGAGGAAAGGGAAGATGGGAGTAGGAGAGAAATCAAAACTAAAATTAGCATACCTAAAATTGATATAACAATACACATAATAGAATCGAACAAAAACAATATTAAAACATGAGACATACCGGGAGACGCTTCCATTTGACACCAATTTCGGGAAAATCACAAAAGTCGAAGGGAAGAAGCACGACAACAACGACGATGCTAGAAAACGAAGGAGGAGGGAAGGAGATAAGCATGGAAAAAGAATACGATGAACCAGCCAGAGAATGAAGGAGAAATCGCCGGCATGTGGAGATGAAAGAGGAGGAGAAAGCGCGACTGAGCGAGGACCAAACGCGACTGAGAGGGAAGGGGTACAAACACCTAAAAAACATTAAAGAGGATTTAGCACGACTAAATAAATAACGAAGGAGGTTAATTACACAATTAAATTATGTAAGGGGTATAATTACCAAATTTTATCAATAATTAAACTCGTTTCATCATCATTATTTTTTTGAGTTTAGCAATATTTGAAACGGGAAAATCCAACAATCGATAATACAAGGAGATGGATCTCATCTATGAGTTTGAAATCACGCTTGAAACTAGGTTCCAAACCTAAAAATCGTTTATAGAGGTAGATGAATCAATTTAAAGGACACCAAAACTAGGCGATTGAGGGAAATTCAGATTTAAAAAGTATTTTCCGAAGAGCGTGTTAAACTCCACCTTGATGAGGATAAAGCCTTGGTTGATGAAAAGCCAAAACTTGGGATTCCTAAGTTTGGTAAGGTCTTACCAAATGACTCAAAATCTGGATCAAAGGAGTATATGATCAATTGGGCTTAAACTGATGGGCCTATTTGTTAAATGGGCCTATTTAAATTTACAGATTTTATTCTGGGCCTAATATGGTTTCGAATCAAATATGTATTTGCTCAAAATCTATCTTGTTTCATATATATCTATTTGGTAGTTGGTTGAGTTTTTCCAGGGATTTGCTTCAAAGATTTGCTGAAGTTTTCAACGCCTAAGTGCATAAGCTCCTTCCTCAGCAAAGGCTTGTACGAAGCTTCTGGAAAGGTTTGTTAAAACGGCTAGTTGATCTCCCATGATCTCAGCTCAACAAACTCGAAGATATTCCCGTTGTTTGAATTTCAAAACGGAAGGTCCAGCTTATTTAAAGAGAAGAAAGGAGCTGCAGAAGATACCACTCACAGCGCACAACGTTCTACTGCCATCTCGTCTCCTGCATAGCATTTGCTCACACAGTGCTCTCTTGTCTTCAAAGTGTTGTATTTACTTTGAGTGTGTGAGGTTTATTTCGAGCGTTATAGTACAATTCAGTGAGAGTTATACATAGGGTTCTTTACCCAATCATAGAGGGTACTTCGGTATCCTTAGTAGCTTTATTTCACTAGAGCGTTTGGGTTGCTAGATAGGAAGTTAGTCTAGAAGATGGAAGGTCTTCTAGAGGTTGTATCTAGGACTCATAAGATAAAGTGAAATAAAGTTGTTGAATCCTACGGGTTGGATACCCTAGGCGGGGAGGTAGGCGGTTGTGCCGAACCTCGTTAACAATTCGCGTGTGCTTTTCTTTCTGCTCTTTTCATTCTTGCTTGCTTTCTTATTTATCGTGAATTGGTTTCTCTGTTTAACTAATTTCTGTTTTGCAGATAAGGTCTTACTACCTACAGTAAGGTCTTACAATTTAGCTTGTCTTTATTAACTTGTTTCTGCATTTCAGATAAGGTCTCACCTCTGGCTGGTAAGGTCTTACAGTTTCCTGTTTTTGCGAAAATTTGCCATACTCTATTCAACCCCCCTTCTGGAGTATATTCGTGCCTTATATCTGCTTATTCCACACTTCAATTGGTATCAGAGCCTCACTCACGTATCTTAGATATTACTATCTGTGAGTCTAACCATGGCAGGTGAAGGGCAAGGTGGCTTCGGCCAAGGAAGATCTATCTCTCGTCCACCTCTCTTTGTTGGGAATAACTTCATGCATTGGAAATCTCTAATGCAGATGTTTGTTATTGATCAAGATTTGGAACTCTGGCATATCATTATGCGAGGACCAAATATTCCCAAGAAAGAAGGTCCCAATGGAACAAGGGTGGACAAGTCAGAGGATGAATACACCTAGACTGATTTAGAAAGTGTGACTAAAAATTTCAAAGCCATAAATCTGTTGTACTGTGGATTGAGTACGGATGAGTTCAACCGTATCTCTTCGTGTAGAACAGCAAAAGAAATCTGGGATAAATTGGTGGTTACTTATGAAGGAACCAGCCAGGTCAAAGAGACCAAAATTAGTATCTTTCTTAGACAATATGAATTGTTTAAGATGAACCCTGATGAGTCAGTTAAAACTATGTTTACCCGTTTTACGGAAATCATAAATAACCTTGACTCATTAGGTAAGACCTTCTAAAATGAAGAAAAGGTTAGAAAGATACTAAGATGCTTACCTAAAGCTAAATGGGGTCCTAAGGTGACGGCCATAGAAGAAGCTCAAGATCTTAGCACATTGGCTCTTGATGATCTACTAGGAAAGCTAATAACCCATGAAATGATCCTCAACGAGGATGATGGGGAACTTCCTACAAATCTCAAAAACCTTGCTCTTAAGGTCAAGAAAGAAGAACCATCGGAAGATTCCGATAGTGACGATGATGAAGATCCTTTTGCTCTAATCACTCGTGGATTAGCACGCATATTGAAAATGAAAAAGCAATTCGCCAAAGGTAAGCCTTCTAATTCGTCTAAGAAGAGTCGAGTTCTTACTTGTTATGAATGTGGTGAATCGGATCATCTCGTCAAAGAATGTCCTATAAAGAAGAAGAACAAAGCAAAGAAGGAGTCCAACAAGAAAGTGATGGCTGCTTGGAGTGACTCGGATTGTTCAAGTGACTCAGACGCTGAAGAAGAACATGCAAACTTGTGCCTTATGGCAAAATCCGACGAAACCAAGGATCAACACTTAGATGGAGTTGTAAGGAATCTTCTCTCTAGCCCTATCAATGTTTTATCTGAATTCTTGAAGAATATGATTTCTAATGAGGAAACTTACAACAAGGAAATCAGCTGCTTGAAAGAGAAAGTGCAGGATCAAGAAACTTGCATAAGAAGGCTGTCGTAGAAATTGCAAGATCTTGACAGCCAGAATTCTGAAGCTATCACAGAGAGTAAGACCTTACGATCAGAAATTTCTGAACTTAAGGCAAATGTCTCTTCTCTTAAGAATCAGAATAATGATCTTAAGAATGAAAATGTGAAGCTTTCTAAGAAATGTCAAGATCAACAAACAGCCCTTGTACAATTCACTCGATCCAAAGCAACTCTTGACAAGATGCTTGGAGAACAATAACTCTCCTTAAATCGAAGTGGTATAGGATACAACAGGAACTTTCCTGCAAAACCTACTACCAAGTTCGTTAAGGCTAAAGGAAGTTGGCGATCTCCAACTTGCTTCTTTTGTTGTAAGAAAGGTCATGTAAAGGAAACGTGTCCTTATAGGAGAACGGATCCTTACATTATTAGAAATACCTTTCCTGTTCGGTTAAATGAGCGGATAAGACAGATTTGGGTTCCAAAAGGGACAAAGTTACCAAATATGGTTTACCCCCACAATGGATCCAAATCAGTTTATTGGTCTAGCCGAAAAGGTTGATTTTGTGTTTTGCAGGATATCACCAAGACCAAGGATCAAAAGTGGATTATGGATAGTGGTTGCTCTCGACATATGAGTGGAAA
This sequence comes from Persicaria maculosa, assembly GCA_963922045.1. Taxonomy (NCBI): domain Eukaryota; kingdom Viridiplantae; phylum Streptophyta; class Magnoliopsida; order Caryophyllales; family Polygonaceae; genus Persicaria; species Persicaria maculosa. Next base: position 55,577,886 of record OY998261.1, on the reverse strand, counting down.
AGAATCTCTTTTTCACAACCTTAAGAAGCAATCCGGTGGAACTATTACTCTTGGTGATAAAGCAAAATGCAACATCGTTGGTATTGGTAACATTGGTGTTGATTCAAATAATTCTATCAATGATGTATATCTTGTTGATGGCTTAAAATATAATCTTCTTAGTGTTTTGCAGCTTTGTGATAAGGGAAATCTTGTTAGTTTCAACAAGAAGAAATGTGTCGTTCAAGATGAAGAGACCGAAGAAGTTGTTCTTACTGCATACAGGGACTCTAACATTTATGCTCTTAATACTAATCGCATTGCAGGCTCCAATCTGAAATGTCTCAAGGCCTTATCAGAAGATCCAAGGGTTTGGCATAGGAGACTTGGACATATAAGTTTGCATACCCTCAGCAAACTCCTTTCCAAGGATCTGGTTCGAGGCCTTCCTGATTTGAACTTCAAGGTGAATGATCTCTGCAAAGCCTGCTCAAGAGGTAAACATACCCGTAGTCCATTCAAAAAGAAGCTGGTCGTTAGTACTACTAGACCTTTGGAGCTTCTACACATGGATCTTTGTGGACCTATGCGTGTCAAATCTCCCAAAGGTAAACAATACATATTTGTTATTGTTGATGATTATTCTCAATTTACTTGGGTTTTCTTCCTCAAAGATAAATCAGAAACTCTGTTTTATTTTTCTAAACTTTGTAAGGAGTTACAAACTTTGAAAAACCTACCTATCGTTTCTATTAGAAGTGATCATGGTAGAGAATTCGATCAATTAAACTTTGATCTATTTTGTGCGAAATATGGTATTTCTCACAACTTTTCAGCTCCTAGGACACCTCAACAGAATGGTGTTGTGGAACGAAAGAACCGCACTCTAGAGGAAATGTCCAGGACTATGCTATTAGAGAATAATCTGCCAAAGTCATACTGGGCAGAAGTTGTAAATACGGTAAATTATATTCTCAATAGATGTTTGATTAGATCAATTTTAAAGAAAACTCCCTATGAGCTTTTTAAAGGAAGAAAACCAAGCATATCATATTTTAAACCATTTGGATGTACGTGTTACGTACATAACAATGGTAAGGATAATCTTGGGAAATTTGATGCACAGAGCGACGAAGGTATATTTCTTGGATACTCGACTCAAAGCAAGGCTTATCGAGTATTCAATAAACGTACCAAAATCGTCGAAGAAAGCATCCATATCTTATTTGATGAAAGTGATAACGGTATCTTGAGTGAAGGATTTGCAGATTTGAAGTTAAATACTCACGAGGGAGATGAATCAGATGGAGAAGGCAGTCATCCTGAGAAGAGCATATCCAAAAACATGCAGGAACCATTTCAAGATCTTACTAATCTATCACAAGGTCTTGGAACTATGTCTCAAGGCCTTACAAATGAAGGAAGTCTTGAAGATGGGCCTCCTCCGGAACCTCAAGGACCTTATCCTACGAATCCTCCTGAACCTCAGGAGCCATATCCTTACACTTCCAGTGATCCAACTCCTAGCCAAGGATCTGCTCGTAGAAGATTCAAACATGCCTCATCTCACTCTACTTCGGATATCATTTCTGATCCTTCATTTGGTGTTCAAACTCATTCTAAAGTTAGAAATTTATGTGCTTTTCACGCATTTGTTTCTCTTATAGAACCCAAGAAGTACACCGAAGCTCTTCAAGAACCTGATTGGATTATAGCCATGCAGAATGAGCTTAACGAGTTCGAGCGAAATAAAGTATGGACCCTTACGGCAAGGCCAAAGGGTAAATCTATTATTGGAACTCGTTGGGTATTTCGAAACAAGCTTGATGAAGGAGGAAACATCATTCGAAACAAGGCTCGTCTTGTTGCTCAAGGATACAATCAAGAAGAAGGTATTGATTACGAGGAGACTTTTGCTCCCGTAGCCAGACTAGAAGCTATTCGTATGCTCCTTGCCTTCGCTTCTTTCATGAGCATCAAACTCTTTCAAATGGACCTCAAATGTGCCTTTTTGAATGGTTTCCTAGATGAAGAGGTTTATGTCGCTCAACCCCCGGGTTTTGAAAATGATGAATTTCCAGATCATGTTTATAAGCTCGACAAAGCTCTTTATGGCTTGAAGCAAGCCCCAAGAGCTTGGTATGAGCGACTTTCAAAATATCTTTTGGAAAATAATTTCAAAAGGGGGTTAATTGACAAAACTCTATTCATCAAAACCCAAGGTAATGATATCCTTGTTGTACAAATTTATGTGGATGATATATTGTTTGGACCTACTAACGAATCTTTGTGCAAAGAGTTTTCAAATATGATGTGCAAGGAATTCGAGATGAGTATGATGGGGGAGCTAAATTTCTTTCTCGGTCTTCATGTTCATCAAAGTTCTAAAGGTATATTCCTTAACCAAGGAAAATACACTCGAGAACTTCTCAAGAAATACAAGATGATCGAATCCAAAGTTGCAAAAACTCCTATGAGCTCTACTCTTTCTTTGGATCAAGATCTTACTGGAAAACAGGTAAATCAGAAGGAATATAGAGGTATGATCGAATCTCTCCTTTATCTTACTGCTAGTAGACCTGACATAATGTTCAGTGTTTGTATGTGTGCCAGATTCCAAGCTAACCCGAAAGAATCTCATCTTATAGCGGTAAAAAGGATTTTGAGATATCTGAATGGTACAAAGGATCTCGGATTATGGTATCCTACTCAATCTAGTTTCAATCTTGTCGGATACTCCGATGCTGATTTTGCAGGATATAAAGTAGATAGGAAAAGCACCTTCGGATGTTGTCAATTTCTTGGGTCATCCCTTATAAGTTGGCATTCCAAGAAGCAAAATTCAGTGGCCCTTTCAACGGCCGAAGCTGAATATATTGCTGCAGGAGCTTGTTGTGCTCAAGTCTTATGGATTGCACAACAACTCCAAGATCTTGGAATTAACTATAAGGGCATCCCAATAAAATGTGACAACACAAGTGCTATTTCTATCTCCAAAAATCCTGTACAACATTCAAGAACGAAACATATTGATGTGAGACACCACTTCATTCGAGATCATGTAGAAAAAGGAGATGTGTCCTTGACATTCATCTCTACAGAACTACAACTCGCAGATATTTTCACCAAACCCTTACCCGAAGAGAGATTCAATTTCATCAGGCTAGAACTTAGAATGCTTAATAAGGAGGCATAAACGTAGGGGGAGCAATATTATAAGATCTTATTCCCTACGTACTGTTCTTGAAAATGATTTCAAGACCTTACTAATTAATAGTAAGGTCACGAATCAATCTTTCATTATATTAATTTTTGGATTAAAATCTTTGGTTAATATCTTTATAGATATTTAACTAAATATTTTTTTTACCTTGATTTTTTACTGCCTTCTAGAATCTCGGGTTAAAAAGATTTTCTCTGCTGTCTTGGGATTTTATTGGATATTACTTCATTTATTCTAGCATTTATCTCTTCTATTTCAAAATTTAAAAATTAGTGTTAATCAGTTAAAGATTTGACTGAGATTTGGTTGGGATTTCTTGAGGAGATCAAAGGTCACACGGTTTGGTTGGGATCTCTTCTCCTATTTAAACCCTCACATCTCACACATCAAATCACTGTTTTTCACTCTCTCTCTGATTTACTCTCTCTGAGCGCTTCGTCTTCTCCTTCTCTTTCTCAAACACCAAATCTCCATGGCTCCTAAACGCTCTTCCACTTCCTCCCCTGGATCTTCGTCCAAGAAACTCCGATCCTCTGATTACAAAGGAAAGGCGATTAAAGAGGAATACAAGGGCAAGGCGACTCTCCGGCAACTGGACACCGATTCTGAGGGAGAAGAGCATGCTGCTCTGGTTCATCGACGTACCCGACAGAAGGATCACCACCAGCCCCGACAGATGAATCCCCCAGCACCAAAGAAGGGCAAATCTATGGTGCGTCTCCAGTCTCCTCCTCCCGAATTTGAGGTAATTTACGAGGTCCCTTCTGCTTGGTTTCGAAATCACACTACCGCTGGTATGTGGAAAGATGGATTTTCAAACCGACCTCTAACCTTCTGTGAGCATGTGGATCTAGAATTTCTAGAATCCATGCAACTCCCATGTGTCAATTTACTGAAAAATTCAAATGTTTGGTCTCTTTTGAACCCCGGAACCATCGCTTACCCTCGTCTTACCCGTATGTTTTTCGTCAATCTCACCGCACACAGAGAAAAGGGGGTTCTCACCCTTACTTCTCAAGTGAAACAAAGACAAATCACTTTGTCTGCCTCTTCCTTAGCCCTAATTTTGGGTGTGCCTAACTTTGTCGATACTAGCTCTCACCCTTCCAAAAACTACTGTCTGGCCAAAGCACAAAAAGAGTTCTTTGTAAGGACTGTGCCTACAACATCTTCATCCAAACCCAAACCAAAACATACCCACAATATCCTATCTCTTGAGGCCAAGCTTGTTTTCACCCTTCTCGCACGTTGTGTCTTACCACGAAAGAACTCCCGCGAGCTTATTACTGATAATCTGCTTGAACTCCTCTACTTGATAATGGCTGGCCATGAGATTGATGTTCCCAATTTGATTCTCTCATATCTCTTACATGCCATTAATACCCCTCTTATTGCACCTCTCCCATATGCCAATTTGCTGCCCAAAATCTTTGATCTTTTCGACATTGACACCATTGGAGAGGAGCACATGACTCACAAAGGTCGCATTGATGAGGAGTGCTGGAGGCGCCTAGGGATTGAGAAGAACCTGGCCGGTGGCTGGATTCTTACAAAGAAATCTCAGGCTCCATTTGATTCAGTCAATTTGGAGACAAAGATTGAAGATTTGGAAGCTGAAATTGACACACTCAGGAAGGATCTCAATGTTGCTAGGGCCGACATCGTGGACAGACAAGACAACACACACGAGCGACTGATGATTGTCGACGAGAAGTTGAATCAACTTCTGTTGCTCAGTGGCCTAACACACAGGGCCACTACCTCCATCATGCCCCTTGATGAAGATTCTGCCCACCATGTTGAAGAAGTTGCGAAGAATGTTCTCCTCAACTGTGAGCGCAAAGTCCTCAAACATTTCATTCTGCGGCCACTCTGTCCTGAGCCATCTATCCTCACTCTGGAGGAATATGGAATAGTGAAGAAATGGCGCGATGAAGAACTAAGAGGCAAGCAAAGATGTGGGCTAATCACACTGTCCTCAATGCCAAGAACCGATGGAGAGACAAGATTTTCATAGGCCGCCGAGATCCAGAGGATGTCCATCCAAGGTATGGGGAGTGGTACGAGGAGGTGGTGGAGATATCATATGATGAGGAGTGATGGATTTTAAAACTCTTGAACTTTTGATACCTTAAAACTCTTATGTTTTGATTTATGGTATTATTTTGAACTGCTCACACCCTTATTGTTGAAAGACAAAAAGGGGGAGAAAGGTTGTAAGACCTTATTTTGCTTTTTGACAGGCCTTACTACTGAAACTAATGGGTTTATAAGGCCTTATTTTGTTTTGGTAGGCCTTACTGTTTTCTAGGATTTCAAAACTTTGATCCAACATTTATAATGCTTGCACTATTATACTATTATATGTCTTGTATGGTTGTATGGTTTTGAATTGACAGGAAACAGGTGTGCACAAGTTTTGTCTTTCATCAAGGGGGAGATTGTTAAACTCCACCTTGATGAGGATAAAACCTTGGTTGATGAAAAACCAAAATTTGGGATTCCTAAGTTTGGTAAGGTCTTACCAAATGACTCAAAATCTGGATCAAAGGAGTATATGATCAATTGGGCTTAAACTGATGGGCCTATTTGTTAAATGGGCCTATTTAAATTTACAGATTTTATTCTGGGCCTAATATGGTTTCGAATCAAATATGGATTTGCTCAAAATCTATCTTGTTTCATATATATCTATTTGATAGTTGGTTGAGTTTTTCCAGGGATTTGCTTCAAAGATTTGCTGAAGTTTTCAACGCCTAAGTGCATAAGCTCCTTCCTCAGCAAAGGCTTGTACGAAGCTTCTGGAAAGGTTTGTTAAAACGGCTAGTTGATCTCCCATGATCTCAGCTTAACAAACTCTTAGATATTCCCGTTGTTTGAATTTCAAAACGGAAGGTCCAGCTTATTTAAAGAGAAGAAAGGAGCTGCAGAAGATACCACTCACAGCGCACAACGTTCTACTGCCATCTCATCTCCTGCATAACATTTGCTCACACAGTGCTCTCTTGTCTTCAAAGTGTTGTATTTACTTTGAGTGTGTGAGGTTTATTTCGAGCGTTATAGTACAATTCAGTGAGAGTTATACACAGGGTTCTTTACCCAATCATAGAGGGTACTTCGGTATCCTTAGTAGCTTTATTTCACTAGAGCGTTTGGGTTGCTAGATAGGAAGTTAGTCTAGAAGATGGAAGGTCTTCTAGAGGTTGTATCTAGGACTCATAAGATAAAGTGAAATAAAGTTGTTGAATCCTACGGGTTGGATACCCTAGGCGGGGACGTAGGCGGTTGTGCCGAACCTCGTTAACAATTCGCGCGTGCTTTTCTTTCTGCTCTTTTCATTCTTGCTTGCTTTCTTATTTATCGTGAATTGGTTTCTCTGTTTAACTAATTTCTGTTTTGCAGATAAGGTCTTACTACCTACAGTAAGGTCTTACAATTTAGCTTGTCTTTATTAACTTGTTTCTGCATTTCAGATAAGGTCTCACCTCTGGCTGGTAAGGTTTTACAGTTTCTTGTTTTTGCGAAAATTTGCCATACTCCATTCAACCCACCTTCTGGAGTATATTCGTGCCTTATATCTGCTTATTCCGCACTTCAGAGCGGATCAAATCGTGACCTAGAGGTTCATATAGATTCGTCAACCCACCATATTTACGGATTCGAATTAGGGTCGAAATATCTCAACCCGGGTTTACGTCTGATTATGAACATCCGATTGGTTTGATGTGTTCCGGTTTTCAAAATTAGCTCTACCCGCCACTTCCATCAGGGGCGAAAGAAATTGGGGATTCCTCTAAAAATAATACCCAACATAGAAAACTGAAAACCCTAAACCCCCAAATTGCTGACTCCCGCCCCAGGCCGACAGACACAGTTCACACACAAGGGCGATTGGCGAAGCCAAAGAGAACGCCCCGCACCGCACCCCGCTCCGACGCTGTTGGCTCCTCTCCGGCGTGGCGGCGACGGCGACCCCGCTCGGCTCCTCCTCCACGACTGCTGCTGAGTGCTGGCTCCTCAGTCCTCCTCGCTGCAGCCTTGAATCTCAATTATTCTTCACTTCTTCCCCTCCCACTAGTGACTAGTCCCAAATCCGAATTCGTTGAAGGTTGAATCGAAAAGGTTAGTTTTTTTGTACCTTATACTTTGTCAATTTGTGCTCTAAATTTTGATTTGAAATTCAATTTATGTGTAGGATATGAGAATTCATTTAGGATTTTGATTTTGGAAATCCGCATTTGCTTCCAGTTTCAACATTAGGGCTTTGGAGTTTTGAAAAAGCCGCAGGCAGTATCAGCAGCAATATGTCTCGTGAAGAGCAGTTATCCCTGCGAGACGTCACGAACGCTGGTATTGCAGTCAGTGACCGTATAACTCGAGATGTATCGTCGTATGTCGACTTGGAGGAATCTCTGGAGGCTTCTAGATACTCCAGCCACCCTTATTCTACTCACCCCAAGGAGGTACCCAAAACCTCCTTTTCAGTTTCAGTTTGGTATCCTTGTGTTGTTCTTGCTGCTCTTGTTCTGTGTGTTTTTTTTTCAATCATTTGCTCTGTGTGGATTCTCCATGTTTCCTCTGATAGGAATGCTGTCCATGATCTTGAATTTTGGTATGGTTTGCTAATTTGAACTTTTTAGGTACAGGCGTGAGCGCCTATGCTTGCTTTTGAATTATATGCACTACGAAAAAGCTCAATTTTGAGTTAGGTGCTGTGTGATTTCTTTAATCATAAGAGCAAAACATGAAATCTGATTTTGACTTTGTCTTATGGAGCTTTGGGTTGTTAAATTGGATTATAGGCGAGCATATACTTTACATTGCTTATCCTGCTTTTGTTCATACACTTCACGTACAGTCGGTACAGAGGAAAGCAGTAAGTGCCTTTTATTACTCTACCCGTGCCCTTGGATCCCTTATGGTTGCTTCTATCCCCTGTCATTGTGCTATTGTATTTTATTTCCTGCAGTTGCCAGTTGCCTCAAATTTGTGGTTTGATGATGCTTGTTTTAGTTGTTTATCATGATTGTAGTTTTAAGCCAAATCCATTTGATGTGATTGCAGTGGCCTCCATTGGTCGAAGTTGTAGATTCGTGGGAGTTGCCCCCTATTCTTGTTGAAAGATATAATGCAGCTGGTGGGGAAGGAACGGCTTTATGTGGAATATTTCCCGAGATACGACGAGCATGGGCATCAGTTGATAATTCTTTGTTTCTCTGGCGTTTTGATAAGTGGTAAACAGCTATCCCTTTAGAAGAAAAATGTTACTTCAGCTTGAGGGTGGATTAATCAAGGTGCATATTTTACGTTGCTTGTTTATCTTATATAGGGACGGTCAGTGTCCTGAGTACTGCGGGGAGGAGCAAGCTATATGTGCTGTTGGCCTAGTGAAATCTAAACCTGGTGTTTTTGTTGAGGCTATTCAGTATCTTCTTATTCTGGCAACCCCTGCAGAGGTATTATCACTGTTTATTGAATTGAGTCAGTACTTAGTTTTTTGGATTATTTCTGAAGTATGGTTGGTTTTGATTTACTGTTAAAATGCTCATTTGTCCTTTATCCAACTTAGGCTGTCTTGTGGTATTTGATTGCAACATCTGAAATTCATTTCTGCTTATATAACACTATTGGTGCATGATAAAATATGACAAAGTGCATGAAGTGTTTGTGCGACTTGACTTTTGGATGTCTCAAACTCTAGTTGCCATCTATTAATGGCTATCTCCTTCTATCAGCCTCGCTTCTAAATATGTACTTGCCTGGCAGTCATTGGGGCCATTTCAATTTTATTATGAATCCATACGGACTTGTCATTTTAAACTTAGGGCAGAAGGCTTTTAATGAAATACAATGACATAGGAAAGCGGACTCAAGACAACTTTTGGAAGGAGACTGTAAAAAAATCTACCGAGTAGACTTATTATGAATCTGTACTAAATTTCTTCATGATAAATATAATTTTTTATGTTATTATTTCTGCTCTATCAATGCATCAAATTGCATTGGTACGTAATATGTTAAAATTGAAAGGTCATTCTTCATCAAACTGATGCTTTGGGCTGTTCATATTCTTAAAAACTAATTTTATAACCTGTGTTGTAGCGGTTTTTAATATTTTATGTATCTAGAATAACTTTTGATTAATTTAAAGAAAAATATATAATTCTCATTCATCTTTCATGGAATGTTATTATAATATAACTAATCAAGATGTGCTAACAATTTATTACGAGTATTTATTATTTAAATCACAAGTGATTATGAATAAAGGTGTGCCCATATTAAATGAGGTGGCTAAAAGAGATGAAGTTGATAATGTGGCTGAATTAGATAGGCATGGGTTACACGAGAAATTGTCATCTATGTAAAATTCATGAAAGAACAACAGGTGACTCTAAGCAATGAGGATCCTCTACAACATTTGGTGCATCATAAAATTATTTTATCATAAAGTTTATTTTAAAATAAAATACAAAAATTATATTCATTTTCTAAACAACTATATTATATGTTTATAAATTTTATCTTGAAAAATGATGTTTTAAAAATTTAAAAAAATATATTTTGCAAGAAAGTCTTTCTAAATTATTTTTTAAAATATGATTTTTCAAGATAAAAGTTTATAAACATATAAATGTATATTTTTGTATTTTTTAAAAATAAACTTTTGGCTAAAATAATTTTGTGATGCACCATTTGGTGCACCAAATGTTGTAGAGGATCTTCGTTGGACTCCAAGGGATTTATTTTAATATAAATATATGCCGTATCTTTGATTATGATTACTATAAATGAGAAGCATAAAATGTTGATATTGCCTTATATACTACATATAATCATATTTATCACAAATTCTCGTAGAAAATATATATGAGATGAAAATGTTTTGTTAGCAACATTGTGATTTTGGTTTTTATTTGCATTCTATTATACCTTATTTAAGCTTGACATGAAAAATGTTCACATGTTATATGGTTTTGAACTGGATGCTTTACTTATCCATGATTCATTTGTACTGGTGAATTTGAATAAAAAAACAAAAAAGTTGTAGAGATTGCAAAATAGAAGATATATTGAAATCGATGCATGAATCAAGACTTACACTCTTGCAGTGAATATTCCTGGCCTCTGTGGCTAACTTATGACTATAACTGGTATTTCCTTGGTGATGTGGAAATTTGATATGACGTCTGTATTATTGGTATCCCATAAAAAGAGCAGGAGGCCTTCTTTCTTGTTAAGGAAAGATGATTGTTTGAAAACATGAATTAAAAATGGAGGAATGTTCTGGAAAAGATCTGGCAGCTGGCCAGCTTCTGATCAATAATAGTAGTTGTGGAAGTGCACGATACTCATAGTCTGTCACCTTGTCGAATCACTGATTATATTTCCCATCCCACAAATTCCCAAGCTTGCAGCGGATATTTAAATTCGGTGGGTGTGTGTGTTTGGGGGGGGGGGGGGGGGAGTGATCATCAGTGATTCAATGGGCTGACGGATTTCCACCATGAAAATCAATAATCAATAGACCCTTGAGCAAGAGTTGGTGCTAGGTTTAAAAGGAACAAAGTAACAAACACGGATATTTAAGCAGGTTTTCCTCTGTACTTATCAGGAAAGCGAATATGAGATTGCTAAGGTGAAGCTAGTGGCTACCCAGAAGCACTGTTTATTATGATCAACAAACACAGATATTTGAGCAGGTTTTCTTCTGTACTTATCAGGAAAGCCGGTTTGAATTTACTAAGGTGTAGCTAGTGGCTACCCTGAAGCACTGTTTATTACTGCATGAATCTATGATATCTTAAAGTGTGCTTTTTCTCTAAGCCTTAATAATCAATCCTTTTCACAAAAAAGTATTATCATATTTATATTTTTATAAAAATAATAATTAGCTCATTAGAAAAATCTTCAGTTGGTTCTTGTAGGTGTTTGCTGCTCTGGAAGCCCCGATGGAACAGATCCATATGCAGAAGTTGCTTTACAACCATTGCCCGAGTATACTGTCCCATCTGATGGAGTTACTATGACCTGTATCACTTGTACTGACAAGGGTCGTGTTTTCTTGGCTGGGCGTGATGGACATATTTACGAGTTGCAGTATACAACTGGTTCTGGCTGGAATAGGCGTTGCCGTAAAGTTTGTCTTACAACTGCTTTTAGTAGTGTTGTTTCAAGGTATTGTTTTGTGTTGCTTTTAACTATTACTGACATTTACAACTTATCTCAAACAGTGTTTTAAAAAGCTAGAGGCGACACAAGGCGATAGGAACACTTGTAGCTTAAGCGGGCTTTAGAAGCTAAGGCGATGGCTTTTTCATAAAAAATCTCAAAACACCTTATAATTCAAGCTAAATGCTATAAAACCCATCCTTGATGAAATAAAATCAGATTGAAAACATATTATCGTACTAAAATCAAGTTTTAGGTAGTAAGCAAGTAAAAAAACCCAAATCTGGAGCATGACAAAATACTAAATATAAGTCAAACAAAAGAAGATTAAAGAATAGAAAGAAATCAAGCTGAATGGGAAGGATGGATGGTTAGGGAGTGGGTGAAGCAAAATCATCAATGTCATTTGCATCATATTCTTCCTCCTCGATGTCTAGAAATGGAGCGAAGTCCCCATCACCATTGTCCACAGACTTGTATCTAAATAAAAGAAAGGAAGAACAGGAGGCAGGCATGAAGAATAGAGGGCTGATCATTTCCAAATGAAAAAAAGATATGGAAAGATTGTATCCAAATAAAAGAAAGATGTAATATATCATAATCAACCAAAATAAGGAGAAAAAAAGAAAAGCCCATCGCTTTGAGCTTTTCTGCGCCTGTGGCTTAAGCTGCGCTTGGGCGCTTTGGGTGGGCTTTTCCACCCTTGCTGCGCCTTGACCAAGGCAGGCGGTGGCATGTGTGCCTTGGGCTTAAGCGGGCTTAAGCGGGCTTAAGCGCGCCTGGGCTTTGCTTTTTTAAACACTGATCTCAAAGTGCATTATTGCAAGCACCTGTCATCTCACTCAGGTGTTTTGTGTTGCTTTTAAAGTGTTATTTCAAGGCATTGTTTTGTGTAGCCTCATTTCTAAGTTTAAATCTGCAGAGGGTCCACATGAATTGCTCACTAGTTTTGTTTGGTGCTTCAATGTATTTAGTTTTAACTTTGTTTACTATCTTCTCACTCAGGTGGGTTGTGCCAAATGTGTTCAAATTTGGAGCAGTTGATTCAATTGTTGAGATGGTTTTTGATAATGAACGGGACATACTTTATGCAAGAACAGAAGATATGAAGCTCCAAGTCTTTGAACTAGGGTTAAGGGGAGATGGGCCTCTGAAGAAAGTGGCTGAGGAAAAAAATCTATTCAATCAGAGAGATGTAAGTTATGGAGGTGGACAGTCAAGTGGAAATAGAGCTCCCAGTCGGCCAGTCAAATCCACCATAGTCTGCATTTCACCCCTGTCTTCATTGGAGTCAAAGTCACTCCACCTTGTTGCAGTTTTATCTGATGGAAGAAGGATGTACTGTACTACTAGTTCTTCTAGTGGAAGCAATGGGACAATTGTAGGTCTAGGTGGATTTAGTGGAAACATTCAAAAGCCAAACTGTCTTAAAGTTGTGGCAACTAGACCTTCTCCGCCTTTGGGGGTTAGTAGTGGACTCAACTTTGGACCTGGTTCTCTAGCTGCTCATAGTCAAACTGAGGATCTATCACTAAAAGTTGAATCAGCCTACTATTCCGCTGGAACGCTTGTTCTTTCTGATTCTTCTCCACCAACTATGTCTTCTCTTCTTATTGCGAGTAAGGACTTGTCAATTCCTGGGCCCCTGGGAACAGGTGCAAGGAGTTCAAGGGCACTTCGAGAATCTGTATCTTCCTTGCCAATCGAAGGCAGGATGCTTTTTGTTGCAGATGTCTTTCCTCTGCCCGGGACATCATGTACAGTGCAATCACTTTATGCAGAATTGGAGTTCTGTGGTGTCAATAATTCTGGAGAGGCTTGTGAAAAAGCAGTTGGAAAACTGTGGGCTAGGGGAGATCTTTCAACTCAGCACATATTGCCAAGGAGGAGGGTTGTTGTATTTAGTACAATGGGCATGATGGAGTTGGTCTTCAACAGACCAGTTGATGTTTTGAGAAGGCTGCTGGAGTCTACCTTGCCGAGATCGGCATTAGAAGATTTCTTTACCCGTTTTGGAGCAGGGGAAGCTGCCGCTATGTGTATAATGTTGGCTGCAAAAATTATCGATACTGAAAATCCTATTACCAATGTTGTTGCTGAAAAGGCTGCTGAGGCATTTGAAGACCCTAGATTTGTTGGAATCCCACAACTTGAAGGAAATAATGCATTAACAAACAACAGAACATTTTCTGGGGGATTCAGCATGGGGCAAGTTGTTCAGGAGGCCGAACCTGTATTCTCAGGTTCCTATGAAGGACTCTGCTTATGCTCGGCGAGATTGCTTTTTCCTGTGTGGGAGCTCCCAGTGATGGCCACTCGAGGTGGTTCAGGTTCCCGTGATTCTACTATAGATGGTGTGGTTGTATGTAGACTGTCAGTTGGTGCCATGCAAGTTCTTGAAAATAAAATTCGCTCTTTGGAGAAACTCTTAAGGTCACGGAAGAACCAAAGGAGGGGACTCTATGGATATGTTGCTGGTCTTGGAGATGTAAGTGGATCTATTTTATATGGGGGTACTGATGTAGGAGTTGGGGATAGGAGCATGGCGAGAAATCTATTTGGCCTTGCTTATCAGGGTTCAGATGCTGCCGAAGGGGCAGCGTCTAATAAAAGACAACGCTTGCCTTATACCCCTGCAGAACTGGCTGCCTTTGAGGTCTTTCATCTTCACCTCTTGCATTTTTTTTTTGCATCCTATTTCTTCACTTTATGGTTGATGGTTGTGTTCCAATGTGCCTTTTGTTGCAGGTAAGGGCAATGGAGTGCATTAGGCAGTTGCTTCTTAGATCCAGTGAAGCATTGTTCTTATTGCAACTGCTTTGCCAACATAATGTGTCACGGTTGGTTCAAGAACTTGATGCTAGTTTGCAGCAGGCTTTGGTTCAGTTGACATTCCACCAACTAGTGTGTGCTGATGAGGGTGACAGGTTGGCTACAAGACTAATATCTGGTCTAATGGAGGTAATGCAAGGAACAAATTGTTTTTTGAAAATTATATCATTTATTTGTCATTGACAACCAATATTTAATGCTCTATTCCCTCTTACTTGTTGATTGCTTTTTATGTTGCCAGTACTTCACTGGTCCTGTTGGCAGGGAGACAGTAAATGATGTTAGTGCGAGACTGCGAGAAGGTTGCCCTAGTTACTATAAGGAATCCGATCACACATTTTTCTCAGCCGTGGAATGCCTTGAGAGAGCTGCTGTATCATCTAATTCAGAAGAGAGAGATTCTCTTGCTAGGCAGGCATTTAATCTCCTTAGCTCAGTTCCAGAGTCTGCTGATTTACGTTCTGTCTGCAAACGATTTGAAGACTTAAGGTTAATCCTTATTAAGTGTTTTCATTTTTGGTGCCTCTGGTTATCTGGTTTGTTATTAAAAAAACACGTGCTTTGACAGATTCTATGAAGCAGTAGTGCGCTTACCTCTGCAGAAGGCCCAAGCACTTGATCCTGCCGGTGATGCCTTTAGTGAGCAGATAGAATCAACTGTTCGAGAGCATGCAGTTGCTCTAAGGGAGCAATGCTATGATATAGTTACAACTGCATTACGTAATCTGAAAGGTGATTCATCAAGAATGTCTGAATCTACTGCTAGACCTGCAGCTGCACAATCTATTATTGATCCTGCATCTAGAAAGAAAAACATATGCCAGATTGTTCAGCTTGCTGTACAGTCATCTGACAGACTATTTCATGAGTACATCTATCACACCATGATTGACTTGGGTCTTGAAGACGAGTTGTTAGAATATGGAGGTCCAGATTTGGTCTCCTTTCTGCAAAGTGCTGCCTGTGAACCAACAGAAGAGGTAATGGGTCATTTTATTACCTTTGTATAAAGCTTTTAATTTGTAGATGTTAGCATACTTGCATTCATGTAATTATTACTCTATTTCTAGGTTATGCTATAGGCCTTTCAGTGTAATTACTACTTTTACAGCTGAGCTGTTTACTTTTCCTGCTCCATTGGTACCTTGGAGCTTCTCTCATAAGCTTTCTTGTCTTTCTTTCTCTATCGATTCTGGAACCTTTCACAGGAATAATAGATCTGATTTTTCTCTTCTCCCACAGTTTCAGATTCGATCATTTGACTTCCAAGTTTGGATTGATAGATCTCTACCATCAAGCTTGAGGGAGAGGGTTAGCATACTTGCATGCATGTAATTATTAGTTATTACTCCCTCCGTCTCAAAATACATGTCTTTTTAGCCCATAAAATTTTGTCAAAAATACATGTCTTTTTAGATTTAATCATTACACTTAACCTACTTTTACATCTAATCATTACTCTAATTTTTACATCACCCCTACTCTCCTCCTCACAAATTAAAAAATAAAAATAAACAAATACAAGTCTAATCATTACACTTAACCTACTTTTTACATCTAATCATTACATTTAACATACTTCTTAATTCCCGTGCTCCGTCCTAAAAAGACATGTATTTTAAGACGGAGGGAGTACTCTATTTGTAGGTTATGTCATAGGCCTTTCAGTGTAATTACTAAATCTTTTACAGCTTTTAGAGCTTTTTACTTTTCCTGCTCCTTGTGGTACCTTGTAGCGTCTCTCATTAGCTTTCTTGGTAGACTTTATATATATTCTTTAACCTTTCTCAGGGATAATAGATTTGAATTTTCTCTTCTACCACTCACATTTAACAAAAATTTTTTAATACTATGTATATGAGATTGTTTTGGGTTTATCGGAAACACTCTCTCGACTTGTTCGAGGAAAGAGTGCGTACATCCTCACCCCAGACCCTCCTTAATCGCGGGATACACTGGGTTGTTGTTGTTGTTAATTGATTTTTATATTTACATCAGTGAAAAATGTCACAGTGAAAAATGCTAACAACTTCATGTCATCTAGGTGAAATTATTGAAACTTTGTCAAACCTCATGGTACCTAAAAGGAAATCTTCCTATATATCATGTCTGCTTATCTATTTTTCTTGCTTGTATTTAGGCTGTTCGTACAAGAATGGAATCATCTTCTTTGGCAGGTCGTTCTGGCCCACAAAATCCATCCAGACAAGTTAAATATTTAGATCTTCTTGCACGATATTATGTTATGAAGCGCCAACATCTTCTTGCGGCTCATGTGTTACTCAGGCTAGCTGAAAGTAGATCACTTGAAGGCAGGGATGCACCTAGTTTAGAACAGAGGTAAGAGTATATAAAGTTTAAGATAAGACATTTAGGGACAAAAGTTAAGAATTAAATTCATTCTTTAAATCCATCTAATCATTAGATTTGTTGATTTACCTTCGTATCATTTTGTTTTAGAATGACATGGCATCTATTGATTTCAGGTGCCAATATCTGAGCAATGCAGTTCTCCAAGCCAAAAATGCAAGCAACAATGATCACGGGGTTAGTTTGGCTAGGGATATTGGTGATAGTGGACTACTTGATTTACTTGAAGGAAAACTTGCAGTGGTGCGGTTCCAAATTAAGATCAAAGAAGAACTGGAAAATATGACCTTGAAGTTTGAAGCCTCTGCCGGCACATCTGACTCTGTCCAGAATGAAGGCATTTCTGGAGAGCAGAATGCTAATATGGCAGCAAGTACCCGGGAGAAAGTCAGAGAATTATCATCAGATCTGAAGAGTGTCACCCAGCTATATAATGAGTATGCTGTTCCTTTTGAGCTTTGGGAGGTAAACTACTTATATCTTAATCTAGAGATAAGATATAACTTACTCTTGGCAGGCTTCTCTCTGTTTGCATCTTTTTGCAATTGGATCTCATTGTTATGCAGTTTTAATAGTTAGATGCATTTAAATTCTTATAATTCAACGTATGAAAATCAGTCATTTTTTTTGGTCTATTTCTGATCCATCTCCTATATTTCCAGATCTGTCTTGAAATCTTGTACTTTGCAAACTATTCTGGTGATGCTGATAATGGTATAATAAGAGAGACTTGGGCCAGGCTTATTGATCAAGCTCTTTCAAAAGGTGGTATAGCTGAAGCTTGTTCAGTCCTAAAGAGGGTTGGATCCCATATCTATCCTGGAGATGGAGCTGTATTGCCTTTAGAAACGTTGTGTCTTCATCTGGAGAAGGCTGCATTGGTATTTACGTTAGCATTTGAGCTTTTCATTATAGCATGGATATATAAATGGCCAATTTACAACTCTTTAGCTTGCCTTTGCGTTGTGAGCTTCTTGTGCTTTGAATAATTGTCTTCTGATTTATTTTTCTTAGGAGAGTGCTACTTCTGGGAAAGAACATATTGGAAATGAAGATGTTCCAAGAGCCCTCCTTGCTGCTTGCCAGGGTGCTGCTGAACCTGTGTTAAACACATATCAACAACTCTTGTCAAACAGAGCTATCTTGACGTCATCTGGTCTCAGGCTACGCCTTCTTCATTCAGTTTTAGTTGTTCTTCAGGAATGGTCACTATCTCTGTTTGCACAAAGAATGGGCACAAGTGCTGTTGGAGCTTCCCTGATGTTGGCTGGAACATTCTCGGTGGAGCAGGCATCATTCATTAACCAAGGAGTTCGAGACAGGATCACTAGTGCTGCAAACAGGTAATTATTTTTCCATGGTTGGCCATGCATACTCATTAGTGATTCTGGAAGCAAAAATAACTCTCCTGGCTAGTGCCCATTAATATGGTGCAGATAAGTTACTTGATATCTCTTTTAACGTTTGTACTGAGTTAATCTTGTGACTATCATGTTGAATCACTATTCGTTTCTTTATATAAAGTTGTATTTGCTAATGCAGGTATATGACGGAGGTAAAGAGGTTGCCTCTTCCCGAAAGCGAGAAGAATGCAGTCTACCGAGGGTTCCGTGATTTGGAAGAATCACTGATCAGCCGAATCTCTTATGACCGGTTTTAGTTGCATCATATCAGCCATATAAAAGGCCAGACGCACTTCTATGTGTTTGATTTATGTTTCCTGAGGTCATCGATATAATAGTTCGAAAAGGTTGCGGTGTTGAAAGCCCTGAAGAATGCCCCTGCATTTAAACTCGTGTTTCTACTAGGATATGCAGTCATTTGTTTACAGTGTAATGAAATTTTAGGACGTCCAAGGTACCAAGTCAGTTCTATGCTTGTGTATTTTCTGGCCATGCTTGTATCACTTTGATGTGGCTAACTACGATTAGGAATTTTGCCGTAAGCTATATAGTCCTCCTGAGCGCAAATAGTAGTAGCCATGGAATTTATTAACGCAATTAGCGATAGCCCCCAATGTTTTACAGATGCACAGTTATACAGTATCTGTGGTGCCATTTCATGGTCTTGTTTTTCTTTTCTTTGCTCACAACTCACAAGGGCTTACGGATCAGCTAAAGCTGCAAGGCCCTTGGATCCAGGGACAAGTACGAGTTCATCAGGTTGGTTTACTGAACAGCCTTGGCCGTACCCAGAATCCGGGATGGTACCCCGTGAAAGTTACTAGCTACTCTGACTGGGGTTGAGCTGTTGGAGATGGATATTTTCAAGACATCACCCGAAGTGCATTTAGGGCGTGTTTGAGTAAAACAAGGGTTTTGGTTGGATGTAGGTGTAAGTGAGGTGGAAATTTTATTTAGATGTGTGGGTAGTTGGAATGTTTGAGATTTGTTTGATAGAAAAACCTTGGTGTTTTTAGGGTTTAAGGATGTATAATTATTTTGCACTAAAAGAATAAATTGGACTTTTTTACAAATTTTTCAAACTTGCGTCTTGAGAATGTGTTAATTGGGTGTTTTTGCATCAATGAAAAAAGACATTTATAGTTATAAGCTTGAACAAGAAAAGAGAATAGAGAATAGATGCATAGAGAATAGGGGACAGGAGAATCAGGGTGTTCATGTATTATATCACTCTTAAGAGCATGTGAACGGTGTGCCTTGAGCTCTTATAATTGCGACATACGGAAAAAAAAGGGTGAAAAAAAAAGAGTAAGAGCACATGATTTGGATCCCTTATATATGAGACCCAAAAAGTAGGCTTACAGTTTTCATGTGGTAGAACTTATATTTTATTTGCTTTTGATTTTCAGTTGTTTTGTTCAAAAACATAAAAATTTTACGGAAATTTCGCGAGGTAACTCTGGGGTTTAGCGTAATTCGCGTGGTAAACAAAGGTTTAAAATATTTCGCGAGGTAACCCTGTACTTGAAATTTTTTTGGACCATACCAATTTTTTTTTTGGGCCAAATTGATAATTTTAAAAATCTTTTGGGCAAAATAATTTATTTTAACAATTCTATATGAAAAAAGAATAAAGTTGAAGAAGAAGTTCCATCGCCTCCCCCATGACAGCAACTCCCTCCCCTTACTCCACCACCGTGCCTCCTCCACCTTCATCCTCAATGATCCCTACACCGTCCCCAAGCTACCTCCTTCACCGCTAGTCCCGCCATCGACGTTCATTTCTCTCTTCATGTTGTCCTTCTCATCTCCATTAGAAAGAGGATAAAAATATGAAGTTGAACCCTAGATCTGAAATTCAAGGTGGTATGGTTTGAATTGGGCATTAGAATGATGATTTTGAATAATTAGACTAAAAATCTATCTTAGCTCCATCTTAATTGGGTGTTTTGAAGAAATTTGAGGAAATGGAAAATTTGTACAGGGAGAAGGTTGAAGACGGGATTTCAAAATTAACACTGAGCACCCGCCCTTCTACCTCCAATTTGGTTTTCAATTATTGGGTTTAGCTATAACCATTTCAAACCTTTCAACCAATTGGGATTTAGGTGAATCGCAATATCATTGTTTTAACCACTATAACATTCTAAATCATTTTAGGTGAATCACCAACAAAGATATTTACCATTTTTTTTAAAAGGGAATTTAGGTTCTTACTTTTATTGAAATCGAACTAAAATTTTCTAGTGCAGTACTGGTTTTACATTGGAAAATTTTAGGTTCTTTGAAATAATTTGTGCCGGCCCGCCCATCTCTGCCTCCAAATCCCCGTCCAAAAATGCGTCATCACCAGCGACTAAAATACCCTTTACAATTGGCGGAGGAGGTGGCCACGGGCTTGCAACAGTGTTGGTGGCGGCGGAGGCACGATGGTGGAGTGGGGGGAGGGAGTTGCTGCCAAGGTGGAGGTGATGGAACCTCTTCTTCAACCTTATTCTTTTCATAGAAATGTTAAAATTTAAATTATTTTGCCCCAAAAAATTTAAATTAACAATTTTGCCCAAAAATCAAAAAATGGGTATGATGCAAAAAAATTACAAAGTACAGGGTTACCTCGCGAAATATTTGAAACTTTTGTTTACCACGTGAATTACGCTAAACCTGAAGGTTACCTCGCGAAATTTCCGAAAATTTTATTTTTGAATTTAATTTAATTAGACACCCCTTTTGCATATATTTGTAAAAAAAATACATCTGAATAATACCCATATTTTCTTTTTTAAACATTAAAAAAGTATTTTTTTGGTATGTTATTATAAATTAATTACTTATTATTATTATTAAAAAATTAAGTAAATAAAAGAGAAAATAATAAAAGGTAATTTAAGGGCCCAAGACTTGACTCACAAATAAGGGTGAAAAGTTAAAAAGTTAGAATGAGGGTTTTAAGCTGATGTGACATAAGAAAAGTAAGTTTGGCTCAAGGTTGGGGCTCACGAATGAACATGCTCTCATTGAATTTACTAGGCTAACTTCAAAACTATCTCAAAAAAAAAACCACGCCTGAAAACCCTAATAGGACTAAAACTAGGACTAAGCAAACAAGAGTACAAATGTTGTTTGATACGTTTTTGGTATATTACCTCGCTAAAACCCCTATTAAGAAAACCTAATGGAAAAAACCTGATTGAAAGGCGGTTATGTGAATTGAACTCCCCAAGATCGGGTTGGAATCAAGTCGAAAAAACTCGATTCGAGATCATTCAGTCACATAAACAAGCCGAGCTTGAACATGATTTTAAGCTCAAACTGAGCTTGAGGTGAGCCCAAAAGCTCGGTACTTTGACCAAATTGCCCACAGGGCAAATAAGTATGATAGGTTAAAAGCTCCTAGTCGCCTCTCTCTCTTTGAACTCTTGAAGAACACTATCGGTACAATCTCTCTCTTACTCTCCTCGATGGTCTATGTCCAACGTCCCCGTTTGATGAACGTTGACCCCCTTCAAGGCCTTACTGTCTAGCCCTATGTTATGTTCTGTGAGTTTCTCTTCTTTGTCTGAGGCATGTACTGTTGTCAACCCCTAATTTCTCCCTCTTCAACTTTGAATTTCAATCCTAGAAGATCCTTAAGAGATTGTGCATCTTCCTGGTAAAATTTATGTCAACACATCGATTTTTCCCTCATCACTTGATGATGATTGAAGGGTTAATGTTCTATATGAATGAATTTGCATTTGGAGCTTCCTAGTAAATTTCATTCTACAAATCCGACTAGTTATGACATTAGAAACTCCATTTCGTTTTTACACTCGCATCCTAAATTAGCTTTGACTCTAATCCAATGGACTAGATTGACTTAAGCAGCAACTTCAAAATCTAGTGAAATGTGAGTGGTTGTGGGGCTTTGCAACCTTCTGTATTGCGCCTCAATAGATTTAGTACAATCGAAGAAATCCAATTGAAGTGGATATTGGACTTTAAAACCTTATGTGATGCTAAGCCAATGGGGTAGATTTTTTTTTTTATAACAAGAACAACTCACACGAGCTGAGCTGAGCCGAAACAAATAAGCTTAGGTAACGAGCTTATAAGCTGGTTCGTTCATCTCAATTCGCTAATCAAGCCAAGCTCGAATATGGTCACGTGCTCGCGAATTGTGCTTGAGCATAAAAAAAAGCTTGAACAAAATTTAGGATCGAGCTTGGGCTCAAGCATAAATATGCCAAGCTCGGCTCATTCGGTTCGAATAACACCCTAGTTACATGGTTGAGTCCCAACTTTTTCTTTGACGTGTAAAGCCGAAATCTCTTCATATATTACAATTGAATTTAATGCGCTTGACTTTCATGTCTTGGTGTTGAGCTGCTTTCAATGCACAGGCACAAGGTAATTTAGGAACTAATGTGTTCTTCATCATTTGATCTAGGGGATCTATTGTTTTAAATAGTGCATAAGTTGCCTTATTAAAAACTTGACCTTGGAAAAACCTAATGGAATAAAAAAAACCAAGATTAAGGAAAAGAGTACACTTTTGTATGATAATTCGGGACCTAATATACGCGTCACCATTTTAAAAATTATAGGTACTTTAAGTACTCTTATAAGGATATTTAATCAATTGCATATGACGAGACTTTGATATTAATGTTTCAAACATTTTGGATCATTCGGAATTCGATCATTTTCATTAATATTTAGTGATTAATATGAGTATGCAACTATCATGCCCGTCAATTATATTTGGAGTCGTTTATTGACAACCAAATTTATATCCACTGCAGTTGAATACATTCTCACATAACTTATGATAGTCTTTTATATAATAAACTTGACTTTATATTTGCTTTGGTATGTTTAAACATCTTCTTAAAACCAATTTAAGTTACACTTTCTAGTGTTGGAACTACGTGTCTAAAAACATCATGCTTAAAGAATCCATCTTTGCATGAATTGATTCTTTCTTGCTTTTAATAATGATTTCGATATCGATACCCTTTATCTATTTGATGATCATATATTCTCATGGACTCTTTCCTCTTCCGGGGAATCATATACTAAGAGTCTAGTGATCTTCAACAATATTTATGGCGTATTTGAGAGTTCCCTGATATTGATTGCGTTGAATTTACTTTTGGAATTTTTAAATGAGCTAGTATAATTTATGTAACCTTTTCACTTTCTTGGATTTAGTAAACGCATTTAATAACTCATTTGTCAAACCTTAAAATCATTTCATCTATTGAACTTTTGATTCAATTGTTTTTATCTGCGAACCTAAAATGATAGAAAAGTTGCTTCCATACAATATATTTCTTAATAGTCTCATTTTATCTCCCCTAAGTATCGAGCATTTGATCACCATCATAAAGTTCTAGGTATTTAATATCAATAGGGATCCAAACCCCATGTATCATTCAACTTCTTTGTGACCTCATTTTAGTTTATTTTCTGGAGACGGTCTCGTAACATATCCCGCTTATTCAAAATATTTGAATCATTGAATGACATGCTCTCTTCTGGAAATAATTTAGGGGAGGTTATCTTGTCAAATTCAAAATGCAAAATTGTATAAACCCATTCGACTGATGGCAATGGGTCGGGTGGTGGGTGGATGGACCCCCATTTCACCCGACCAACCATAGGTGACCCATCACCCCACCCCATCCGACCTACCACCCACATCCATTTCACCCATATCCATCGGGTGATCGGGTGAAATGGGTGAAATATGGATGAAATATGGGTGATTTTCACTAAATACCCATTGCAAAATTCCAATCAATCTGTAGAGAAAAACACTATCTAAAATATCATCAATTTACACAATAAGTCTTAAATAAGTCACCATAAGTTTAAATAACATTGTCTTAACCACATGATCATAAGTCTTAAACACAAACTGGAGGTTAAACAGTGAGCTCGGAGCTTCTGATTGAGAGGGAGGACGGCTAGTGAGGCTGAGGCATTGCCGGCGGCAACTACGAGCTCGGAGTCGTCAATGAGTGCGAACGTGAGGACCAAGGAGGACTGAGGATAGAGACGCGAATGTGAGGGCTGAGGCTAAAGTGCAAATTAGGAAATCATTATGGAATGCCAAGTCTCTCATCCTCTCAATGAAAATGTGAACTTTCTTGTAAGGGCTAAGGAGATATCGAGCATACGAAGGCCACTGTACATGCAGTCGAGATTTTATGCTTCCTAATTGAGTGAGAAACTTATCCATCTTGAGAGTAAGGTGTTTGAAGAGTTCATTTCCAACCTTAAATGCAACCTTAATCGCTGCCTCCATCTCCGTAAACTCTACATCGGTATTGGATGATTTATGTCCCAATGGACACAAAAAATGCCCCATTGTTATCATCTAGGACAACCAATAGGCAAGAAATGTTTTTGTGGATGAGAGCCTCTCTTGAATAAAGCATCAATCCCCTTGGTGTAGTGCTTGAATATACGACAAAAATGATTTAAATTATTTTTTTAGGGTCAGGGAGTCGACACAAGTGAGTGTCAAGGGTATCAAAGACGGTGTAGAGCATAATAAGAAGTGATCTAAATTGCTTTTTGGGAAGGATGTAGAGTCCCATAAGAGGTGACGGTAATTTATGGTTGAAAATTGAATCGATAACAAGAAGGGTGAATTTGGGAAGGCTATTACAATTAAATTAAAAAATTGTCCAAAGATGATTCTCTTTTTCATAATAATGACAGTCTATCCCTTTTACAAGGTTAAAGTGTTTGAAGATCAATCTAATATCTTTCTCAATATTAGAGGATCGAGTACTTATACCATAGTATAACAAAAAAATGTACACACAAATCTACCACTGTAAATATTACTCCTTACATAACTTTAGACAATTTGTATATTACTCCGTACATAACCAAAAAACATCAAATTTGTATATTGCAGATTAATACCACAATAGTGAGTAAGTAACGCATTAATACAAATAAGTTTTAGAGCATAAATAGTTTTACTAGGAATATAACATTTTAAAGGCAAATAGGAATTTCAAGTATTAAATAGCAGACATTGATGAAAAAACCAAGGATACAAGTATGAATAATTCAACAAACAAGGAAGGCTACTAAACACAACTAGGAATAGGAATGGCAATGGCAATGGGCCGGGTGGTGGGTGGATGGACCCCCATTTTACCGGACCAAACATAGGTGACCCATCACCCCACCCCACCCGACCTACCACCCACATCCATTTCACCCATATCCATCGGGTGATCGGGTGAAATGGGTGAAATATGGATGAAATATGAGTTATTTTCATTAAATACCCATTGCAAAATTCCAATCAATCTGTAGAGAAAACATTATCTAAAATATCATCAATTTACACAATAAGTCTTAAATAAGTCACCATAAGTTTAAATAACATTGTCTTAACCACATGATCATAAGTCTTAAACACAAACTGGAGGTTAAACAGTGAGCTCGGAGTTTCTGATTGAGAGAGAGGACGGCTAGTGAGGCTGAGGCATTGCCGACGGCAACTACGAGCTCGGAGTCGCCAATGAGTGCGAACGTGAGGACCAAGGAGGACTGAGGAGAGAGACGCGAATGTGAGGGCTGAGGCTAAATTGCAAATTAGGAAATCATTATGGAATGCCAAGTCTCTCATCCTCTCAATGAAAAGGTGAACTTTCTTGTAAGGGCTAAGGAGATATGGAGCATACGAAGGCCACTGTACATGCAGTTGAGATTTTATGCTTCCTAATTGAGTGAGAAACTTAACCATCTTGAGAGTAAGATGTTTGAAGAGTTCATTTCCAACCTTAAATGCAGCCTTAATCACTGCCTCCATCTCCGTAAACTCTACATCGGTATTAGGTGATTTATGTCCCAATGGACACAAAAAATGCCCCATTGTTATCATCTAGGACAACCAATAGGGAAGAAATGTTTTTGTGGATGAGAGCCCCTCTTGAATAAAGAACAAATCCCCTTAGTGTAGTGCTTGAATATATGACAAAAATGATTTAAATTGTTTTTTTAGGGTTAGGGAGTCGACACAAGTGAGTGTCAAGGGCATCAAAGACGGTGTAGAGCATAATAAAAAGTGATCTAAATTGCTTTTTGGGAAGGATGTAGAGTCCCATAAGAGGTGACAGTAATTTATGGTTGAAAATTGAATCGATAACAAGAAGGGTGAATTTGGGAAGGCTATTATAATTAAATTAAAAAATTGTCCAAAGATGATTCTCTTTTTCATAATAATGACAGTCTATCCCTTTTACAAGGTTAAAGTGTTTGAAGATCAATCTAATATCTTTCTCAATATTAGAGGATTGAGTACTTATACCATAGTATAACAAAAAAATGTACACACAAATTAACCACTATAAATATTACTCCTTACATAACTTTGGACAATTTGTATATTACTCCGTACATAACCAAAAAGCATCAAATTTATATATTGCGAATTAATACCACAATAGTGAGTAAGTAATGCATTAATACAAATAAGTTTTAGAGCATAAGTAGTTTTACTAGGAATATAACATTTTAAAGGCAAATAGGAATTTAAAGTATTGAATGGCAGACATTGATGAAAACACCAAGGTTACAAGTATGAATAATTCAACAACCAAGGAAGGCTACTAAACACAACTAGGAATAAGAATGGCAATGGGCCGGGTGGTGGGTGGATGAACCCCCATTTCACCCGACCCACCATAGGTGACCCATTATCCCACCCCACCCCACCCACCACCCATATCCATCGGGTGATCGGGTGAAATATGGGTGATTTTCACTAAATACCCATCGCAAAATTCCAATTAATCTGTAGAGAAAAACACTATCTAAAATATCATCAATTTACACAATAAGTCTTAAATAAGTCACCATAAGTTTAAATAACATTGTCTTAACCATATGATCATAAGTCTTAAACACAAACTGGAGGTTAAACAGTGAGCTCGGAGCTTCTGACTGAGAGGGGGAACGACTAGTGAGGCTGAGACATTGTCGGCGGCAACTACGAGCTCGGACTCGCCAATGAGTGCGAACGTGAGGACCAAGGAGGATTGAGGAGAGAGACGCGAATGTGAGGGCTAAGGCTAAAGTGCAAATTAGGAAATCATTATGGTATGCCAAGTCTCTTATCCTCTCAATGAAAAGGTGAACTTTCTTGTAAGGGCTAAGGAGATATGGAGCATACGAAGGCCACTGTACATGCAGTCGAGATTTTATGCTTCCTAATTGAGTGAGAAACTTAACCATCTTGAGATTTGAAGAGTTCATTTCCAACCTTAAATGCAGCCTTAATCACTGCCTCCATCTCCGTAAACTCTACATCGGTATTGGATGATTTATGTCCCAATGGACAAAAAAAATGCCCCATTGTTATCATCTAGGACAAGCAATAGGGAAGAAATGTTTTTGTGGATGAGAGCCCCTCTTGAATAAAGCACAAATCCCCTTGGTGTAGTGCTTGAATATACGACAAAAAAGATTTAAATTGTTTTTTTAGGGTCAGTGAGTCGACACAAGTGAGTGTCAAGGGTATCAAAGACGATGTAGAACATAATAAGAAGTGATCTAAATTGCTTTTTGGGAAGGATGTAGAATCCCATAAGAGGTGACAATAATTCATGGTTGGAAATTGAATCGATAACAAGAAGAGTGAATTTGGGAAGGTTATTGCAATTAAATTAAAAAATTGTCTAAAGGTGATTCTCCTTTGCATAATAATGACAGTCTATCCCTTTTACAAAGTTAAAGTGTTTGAAGATCAATCTAATATCTTTCTCAATATTAGAGGATCGAGTACTTATACCCTATTATAACAAAAAAATGTACACACAAATTAACCACTGTAAATATTACTCATTACATAACTTTGGACAATTTGTATATTACTCCGTACATAACCAAAAAGCATCAAATATGTACATTGTGGATTAATACCACAATAGTGAGTAAGTAATGCATTAATACAAATAAGTTTTAGAGCATAAGTAGTTTTACTAGGAATATAACATTTTAAAGGCAAATAGGAATTTCAAGTATTAAATGGCAGACATTGATGAAAACACCAAGGATACAAGTATGAATAATTCAACAAACAAGGAAGGCTCCTAAGCACAACTCGGAATAGGAATGGCAATGGGCCGGGTGGTGGGTGGATGGACCCCCATTTCACCCGACCAACCATAGGTGACCCATCACCCCACCCCACCCGACCTACCACCCACATCCATTTCACCCATATCCATCGGGTGATCGGGTGAAATGGGTGAAATATGGATGAAATATGAGTTATTTTCACTAAATACCCATTGTAAAATTCCAATCAATATGTAGAGAAAAACACTATCTAAAATATCATCAATTTACACAATAAGTCTTAAATAAGTCACCATAAGTTTAAATAAAATTGTCTTAACCACATGATCATAAGTCTTAAACACAAACTGGAGGTTAAACAGTGAGCTCGGAGTTTCTGACTGAGAGGGAGGACGGCTAGTGAGGCTGAGGCATTACCGGCGGCAACTACGAGCTCGGACTCGCCAATGAGTGTGAACGTGAGGACCAAGGAGGACTGAGGAGAGAGACGCGAATGTGAGGGATGAGGCTAAAGTGCAAATTAGGAAATCATTATGGAATGCCAAGTCTCTTATCCTCTCAATGAAAAGATGAACTTTCTTGTAAGGGCTAAGGAGATATGGAGCATATGAAGGCCATTGTACATGCAGTTGAGATTTTATGCTTCCTAATTGAGTGAGAAACTTTACCACCCAAGAAAGTCACAATATCCAAAACTACGAATAGCTTTACCTTACCACCCAAGAAAGTCACAATATCCAAAACTATTACGTGTATCCCGCCCAAAACCTCAACCAAGACCGTGTCCATCCAAGTGTACCAAAAATCGGCCTTGAATCCCAAATAAAGCAAACCATCGGCCTTGATACTCGAATCTGCTACAACTTCAACACGGACCCATACGCCATCTACTGACCTACAAAACCACCATATGTCCCCATCCTTCACCAATGGACCCAGTTCCCAGGGTGGAGGTGGGGTATGTAGATAACTCGACAAGCTTCCTCTTGTCAGAACTCCGGACAGAGCCAACCCAGATAATCCTCCCCCGAGTCTCGAACATGACAAGATTCAAAATCCTCCCATTGGTAACGAAGACTCGACCTCTCCTATGCAGGGTATCTCTACCCACGAAGATCGGCCTAGCCATTTATCGCTTTGCAGAAACGGTGTTTGCTTTCTTGCCGACTAGTCCTTCCAGTCATCAAGCAATTATCAGGAACCTGCACAATCAATTGTTTCCTATGAAGAGACTAAACCTTCTTGTTTGGAACGTCAGGGATGCATCGAGCGCCCGATGTCTTAACGCTCTTAGGGAAATTATTCGCATATACGATCCTAGGGTGCTGGTCCTCGTCGAGCCTCGGATTAATGGAGCATCTGCAGATGAGGTTTGTGATAACATCGGGTTCATTGGTAGAAGAAGGGTGGAAGTGTTGGGGTTTTCAGGAGGCATTTGGGTCCTTTAGAGAATGACTGAAGTGATGGTTGTGCCTATATAGCTTGAACCTCAACACACAACTATGGAGGTCCACCGGGTGGGGGAGGAGTCGTGGATTCTCATGGCTATCTATGGCTCACCAGATAGTACTCGGAGGATGGAACTTTGGCGGGCACTAGAGGAGTTTGCGTTACATAATGGGAAGTCGTGGCTCTTGGCCGGGGTTTTCAATGCTACATTACACCCAAATGAGAAGTCCAAATCTTTGGTTGGCTCGAACCGTAGTTCACGAAGATTCAGGGAATGCGTTGAGGATCTCCAACTGATGAATATGGGCTTCGATGGGATCCTGTTCACTTACTGGCATGGGAATAACCCGGCCACCCATTTCAAGGCTCGCCTCGATTGAGCCCTTTGTAATGTAGAGTGGAAGTTGAGATTCCCTTAGGCAAAGGTTCTTCATCTTTTGGCTCCGCATTTAAACCATACACCGCTCTTGATCCGACTCGAGATGGAGGAATTAGGTGCTGCACTTAATAGATCATTTAGATTCCTCTATGCCTGGTTGTCACATGAAAACTTCCAAGAGTTTATGACCACCCAACGGGATAAAACAAGAGAGACATGTGAAGAATTATCAACGCTAAGGGAGGATTTGCAAGACTGGAATAAGGAGATGTCCAGGAACATCTTTACTCGGAAGCGGAAGATGTGGAGGAGGCTTGAAGGGGTGAGGAAAAAACTGGTTGTTAGATACAAGCAACACTACCTGACCTTTGAAAAGGAGCTGTGCCATTATTTGTCGGAGGTACTTAACCAAGAGCAAGAGTTGTGGTTTCAAAAGTCAATGGCTAACTTATTAATTGAGGGGGATCGTAACACAAGGTTTTACCATCTCACCACGTTGACTTGCCATCGAGATAACAGAGTCACGACCTTGTTAAACGAGGAGGATGAATGGGTTGAGGAACCCACTGCATTAAGGTCAATGGTGCTAGATTTCTTCAAATATATTTACTCCGCCGATCCGCCAGGACACAACCCGTTGACAGGAATTGTAGATGCCAATTTCCCATAGCTGAACCAGTACCAACTTTAGAGTCTTGAAGCATTGTTTACTGGACTCGATGTGTGGGCAGCGCTAAAACAAATGGGACCTCGGAAATTCCCAAGGCCAGATAGCTTTCCGGCGGTATTCTATCAAAGAAATTGGGAGTTGGTGAGGCCCCAAGTGATTGAAACAGTCACAGCAATACTGAATGAGAGTCCATTTCTAGTGGAGATTGGGGATGCTCTAATGGTTTTAATCAATAAAACCCAACAACCGACTAAACCCTCCCAATTTAGACCCATCTCTTTGCTTAATGTCATCTTCAAACTGGCTCCAAAGTACATTGTTAACCGTCTAATTCCGGTGCTTACGGATCTCATTTCCCCGACACGGGCGAGTTTCATTCCCGAAAGACAAATAATCGACAATGTGGTTATTGTCCAAGAAGTGTTGCATTCGATGAAGGAGAGACGACGACGCAAATGGATGATCATAAAGGTGGATTTAGAAAAGGCTTACGACCGTATAAGTTATCCCTTTCTTAAAGAGACCTTACTGAATGCTAACTTACCACTCCGCTTGGTAGATGTCATCATGAGATGCCAAACGAGCGGTCGAATGGAAATGTTATGGAATGACGAGAGAGCAAGAAGCTTTCAACCATCTCAGGTATCCGTCAAGGGGACCCCCTCTTGCCATATTTATTTGTTTTGTGCTTGGAGAGGTTATCCCACATAATCCAACGGGAGGTGCAAGGGGTCGATGTCAACCCATTACAATTGGGGGGTGTCCTTATCCCACCTGTTCTTTGCGGACGACCTCATCTTGCTTGCCGAGGCTGAGTGCTCCCAAGGGGAGGTGATAAAGCAGTGCTTAAACAAATTTTGCTCGATTTTGGGGGAGAAGGTGAACTTTTCAAAGAGTTCAGACTGCCACGGGACGTATGACGACGGAGAGATACAATTCCTTTTAGAAAAGGTCACTAACAAGATACATGGTTGGCAAGCAAAGACTCTTTCCTTTGCTGGAAGAATCACCTTGGCTAAATCAGTTCTGAAGGTTCGATAATGTAAAACAAAGTAATATAGAAATACTCTAGAAGGGGGGGTTGAATAGAGTATGCCGGTTTTTCGCAGATTCTCAAGACTTTTGAAGCTCGTGCAAAATCCTTTGAGATTAGACTTAGTCTTTTCTTTTAAAACCTGAATCACAAAGTTAAACAGTCGAACCAAGTGCGGAAATAAGGTAAAGCAATAAGTAAAGGACTCGATGAGTTGTTTACGAGGTTCGGCACGAACTTGGCCTACGTCCCCGCCTAGGGTTCTTCCACAACCCTAGGATTCAACCGGCTTTTATTGATTCACAAGACTTAGGATCCTAGTAGCTCACCGAGAAGCCTCTCTCCTATACAATTGCAATCTAGTCAACTCACGTTCCCTTGGAGTCCTAGACCAATCTAGAAGAGCCCCACCTCTCTATGCTATCAAGACCTGAATAAGAAGCTTCAAGACTTTTGACCCTCATAGACAGATCCTCAATAGTTCTTTCCTGGTCCACAGTTCTCTTAATAAGAGTGTTAGTTTGGGCAATAAGTTTCTCTTCATTGGCAATCATATTAGAAAGGAATTCCGATAATACCTCTTTTGGACTTGCCATAAGTTCTCTTACGGTTACCTCAAGCTTCTCATCGTGAGATTCATCTCCTGATGCCATAAGACAGACATTGGCCTTCTCATCGTCGGAGTCGGAGTCAGAATCGCTCCAAGTTGCCACCATGGCTTTCTTTTTCCATCTATCACCCTTCTTGGACTGACTCTTTGTCTTTTGAGGGCAGTCTTTCACAAGATGATCTGTTTCACCACATTCAAAACAAGACAACGATTTAGTCTTCTTATCATTTTTGTTGTATTGAGACTTACCTCAGAATTTAGAAGACTCTGATCCATCCTTGTTGTTGAATTGTTTCTTCATTTTGAGGATTCGAGCAAGGCCTCTTGTGATAAGAGCAAAAGGATCATCCTCATCGTCATCCTCATCTTCGGAATCAGATTCATCTTTGTTGTCATCCTTCTTATATTTGAGCGCCAAATTCTTAGTGCTTGCTGGAAGTTCTCCATCGTCTTCATTAAGGATCATCTCATGCGTGATCAGTTTCCCAAGCAGGTCGTCAAGAGGCAGAGTAGTGAGGGAAAGCTCCCCCTACGAAAGCTCCCCCTACGAAAGTGCATCCTTGTTAAGCATCCCGATCTCTCGTCTAATGAAGGTGAACCTGTCCTCTGCCAAAGGCTTAGTAAAAATGTCAGCCCATTGATAATCAGTTGAAATAAAGGAAATGGACACATCACCTTTTTCGACGTGGTCTCTAATAAAATGATGCCTTACATCAATATGTTTGGTCCTTGAATGCTGAACATGATTCTTTGTAATGGAGATGGCACTTGTATTGTCACACTTAATGGGAATGCCTTTGAGGTTGATGCCAAGATCTCGCATTTGTTGAGCTATGCAAAGGATTTGGGAGCAGCATGCTCCAGCTGCTATGTATTCGGCTTCTGCAGTGGATAGGGCAACTGAGTTTTGTTTCTTAGAATGCCAACTGATCAAAGATGCTCCTAAGAATTGGCAACATCCTGATGTGCTCTTCCTATCCACCTTATAGCCTGCAAAATCTGCATCAGAATACCCGATTAATGTGAAATCCTTTTGCTTTGGGTACCATAGTCCAAGCTCCTTAGTGCCATTGAGATATCGTAAGATCCTCTTCACAGCCACGAGGTGAGATTCTTTAGGATCAGCTTGAAACCTAGCACACATGCAAACACTAAACATGATGTCAGGTCTACTAGCTGTAAGATATAGTAAAGATCCAATCATTCCCCGATACTCCTTTTGATTGACACTCTTCCCAGTCTTGTCTTGATCTAGGGATAATGTTGAGCTCATGGGAGTCTTGGCTGCTTTGGATTGATCCATCTTGAACTTCTTCAAGAGATCCTTAGTGTACTTGCTTTGGTTGACAAAGATCCCTTTCTTGGATTGATGAACTTGTAATCCCAAAAAGAAGTTGAGTTCACCCATCAAGCTCATCTCAAATTCGCTGCACATGATGTCAGAAAATTCCTTGCACAAAGATGTGTTAGTAGCACCAAATAATATATCATCAACATAAATTTGAATAACCAAAATGTCCTTTCCTTTGGTCTTGATAAAAAGAGTCTTGTCGATCAACCCCCTTTTAAAATCATTTTCTAAAAGATATTTTGACAAGCGCTCATACCAAGCTCTTGGGGCTTGTTTCAAACCATAAAGCGCTTTGTCAAGTTTATAAACATGATTAGGAAATTCCAAACTTTCAAAACCTGGGGGTTGAGCCACATAAACTTCTTCTTCTAAGAAACCATTAAGAAAAACACACTTGACATCCATTTGATATAGCTTTATGCTCATAAAAGATGCAAATGCTAATAATATACGAATGGCTTCAAGCCTGGCTACGGGAGCAAAGGTCTCCTTGTAGTCAATACCTTCCTCTTGATTGTGGCCTTGAGCAACAAGCCTTGCCTTGTTCCTCACGATCTTACCATTCTCATCTAGCTTGTTTCGAAATACCCATCGTGTGCCAATGACTGATTGATGCTTTGGCCTAGGCTTCAAGGTCCAGACTTTGTTCCTTTCAAATTCGTTAAGCTCACTTTGCATAGCAATGATCCAATCTGGCTCTTGAAGGGCCTCATCTACCTTCTTGGGTTCTATAAGAGAGACAAACGCGTGAAAAACACAAAGATCTTTAAGTTTAGAACGAGTTTGAACACTAGAAGTAGGGTCAGAAATGATATCCTTTAATGAGTGTGATGAGGAGTATTTGAATTTTCTTTTGCTAGTCTCAGCTCCTTGATTCGTCACACCAGCAGGATTGATTTGTGGTACATCTGACTCCATAGTCCTATTAGGTTCAGTTTCAGCAGTTTCTGACATTTCAACACTGTTGGATTGGACACCAAGGGCTTTGGACGAATCTTCAACACCTTGAGCCAATTCTTCAGTGTTGAGAATCTGTTCCTACATGTTCCTCTTCTCTGTGTTCTTGGTAGCAGCATCATCACCTTCCTCGTTCTCCGCATGGATGTTAAGATCTATATCTGCAACACTTTCACTCAAAGAACCGTCATTGCATTCATCAAATATAACATGTATACTTTCTTCAACTAACTGGGTCCTTTTATTGAAGATTCTATAAGCTTTGCTACTTGTGGAGTAGCCAAGAAATATACCTTCATCACTACGCGCATCAAATTTCCCAAGGTTATCTTTTCCATTGTTATGAACAAAGCAAGTACAACCAAAGGGTTTAAAATAAGATATAAGTGGTTTGCGGCCTTTGAAAAGTTCATAAGGAGTTTTCTTTAAGATGGAACGAATAAGACAGCGATTCAAAATATAGTTAGCTGTGTTAACAGCTTCAGCCCAATAGGTTTTAGGTAATGCATTTTCTAAAAGCATAGTCCTGGCCATATCCTCTAGGGTGTGGTTCTTTCGTTCCACAACCCTATTTTGTTAAGGTGTCCTAGGAGCAGAAAAGTTATGGGAGATGCTATATTTAGCACAAAACAAATCAAACTGAAGTTGATCAAACTCCCTTCCATGATCACTTCGAATTGACACTATGGGCTCGTTTCTTAAAGTTTGCAACTCCTTACAAAGTTTTGAAAACTCAAATAAGGCCTCTGATTTTTCTTTTAAAAATGCAACCCAATTATATCTAGAAAAATCATCAACAACAACAAGCATGTACTTTTTACCATTGGGAGATTTGACTCGCATAGGACCACATAAATCCATATGTAAAAGTTCAAGGGGTCTAGAAGAACTTACAACCTTTTTGGGTTTGAAAGAGCTACGTGTTTGTTTACCTCGTGTGCATGCATTGCACATATCAATACCTTTGAAGTCCATCTCAGGTAGTCCTCTTACAAGCCCTTTGGACACAAGCTTCTGTAGTGTATGTGGACTCACATGACCGAGTCTCCTGTGCCAGAGCTTTGGATCGTCCATCAAAGCTTTTAGACAGGTTAAGCTTCCTTGTGCCACTTGATCAGCATTCACAGCGTATATATTGTTGTAACGATATGCAGTTAGTATAACTTCACCTGTATCTTCTCTGCACACTAGACATCTTTTCTTGTTAAATCTGACATTATTGCCACTATCACATAATTGAGAAACACTAAGCAAATTATACTTTAAACCATTCACAAGATAGACATTTTTAATACTATGGTTGGAATCACTCCCAACGCTACCAATACCAACGATGTCACACTTTCCTTTGTCACCAAGAGTGATTGTTCCTGTGGATTGCTCCTTTAGATCATGAAAGAGAGAACTCTTCCCACTTATATGCCTCGAGCATCCACTATCAATAATCCATTTTTGCACCTTCACCTTGGTGATCTCCTGCAAAACAAACATCAACCTTTGTGGCTAGACCAATAAGCAAATTTGGATCCATTATTGGGATAAACCATATTTGGTAAAATAGTGCCTTTTGGGACCCAAACTTGTGTTATCCGTTCTTTTCTCAAATGAACAGGGAATGTATTGCGAATGATATATGGATCCTTTCTTCTATAGGGGCAGGTCTCTTTTACATGTCCCTTTCGAGCACAATGGTGACATATAGGAGAGGTTATGCTTCCTTTTGCCTTTACAAAGGTGGTAATGTGCTGCTTCTTTAAAAACCTTGGATTGTAACCAATAACACTTTTGTTTAGAGAACTTTGTTGCTCACCCAACATCCTATCAAGAGTGCATTTGGATTTGGTAAAACTTATGAGGGCTGTTTGTTGGTCTTGAATCTTATTATTCAGGGAGATCTTCTCATTCTCTAAGTCATGATGTTCACTTCTCAGAGACGAGAGATCTTGCTTGAGTTCAGATTTCTCTGAGTCAAGAGTCTTGACTTTAATGTCAAGACCTGAATAAGAAGCTTCAAGACTTTTGACCCTCATAGACAGATCCTCAATAGTTCTTTCCTGGTCCACAGTTCTCTTAATAAGAGTGTTAGTTTGGGCAATAAGTTTCTCTTCATTGGCAATCATATTAGAAAGGAATTCCGATAATACCTCTTTTGGACTTGCCATAAGTTCTCTTACGGTTACCTCAAGCTTCTCATCGTGAGATTCATCTCCTGATGCCATAAGACAGACATTGGCCTTCTCATCGTCGGAGTCGGAGTCAGAATCGCTCCAAGTTGCCACCATGGCTTTCTTTTTCCATCTATCACCCTTCTTGGACTGGCTCTTCGTCTTTTGAGGGCAGTCTTTCACAAGATGATCTGTTTCACCACATTCAAAACAAGACAACGATTTAGTCTTCTTATCATTTTTGTTGTATTGAGACTTACCTCAGAATTTAGAAGACTCTGATCCATCCTTGTTGTTGAATTGTTTCTTCATTTTGAGGATTCGAGCAAGGCCTCTTGTGATAAGAGCAAAAGGATCATCCTCATCGTCATCCTCATCTTCGGAATCAGATTCATCTTTGTTGTCATCCTTCTTATATTTGAGCGCCAAATTCTTAGTGCTTGCTGGAAGTTCTCCATCGTCTTCATTAAGGATCATCTCATGCGTGATCAGTTTCCCAAGCAGGTCGTCAAGAGGCAGAGTAGTGAGGTCTTGGGCTTCCTCTATAGCTGTTACTTTAGGGCCTCACTTTTCTTTTGGGAGACACCTCAATATCTTCCTTACTTTCTCAACGTTTGTAAAGCTCTTGCCGAGAGATTCAAGGTTGTTGGTGATTTCTGTGAATCGTGTGAACATGACCTTGATAGACTCATCAGGCTTCATCTTGAAAAGTTCATACTTTCGAAGGAAGATGCTGATCTTGGTGTCCTTCACTTGGCTGGTTCCCTCATAGGTGACGACCAGCTTGTCCCAAATCTCTTTAGCTGACCTACAGGATGAAATACGGTTAAACTCATCAGTGCTAAGACGAGTTCAAGATCCGCTTAGATGTATTCAGACTCCTTCTTTGCGACTTTGGTTCCATTTGGTCCGTCTTTCTCTGGAATCTTTGGCCCATTCTCTATAATGTTCCAAAGTTCCAGATCTTGGTCTATGATGAACATCTTCATCAATGATCTCCAATGGACAAAGTTGTTTCCTACAAAGAGTGGTGGTCTGCTGGTAGACCTTCCCTGTGCAAATCCTCCGCTTGCTTCACCAGACATGATCGAAAACTCACAAGATTGTTAGATCAAAAGCAGTGAGTAAAGCTCTGATACCATTTGAAGGTTCGATAATGTAAAACAAAGTAATATAGAAATACTCTAGAAGGGGGGTTGAATAGAGTATGCTGGTTTTTCGCAGATTCTCAAGACTTTTGAAGCTCGTGCAAAATCCTTTGAGATTAGACTTAGTCTTTTCTCTTAAAACCTGAATCACAAAGTTAAACAGTCGAACCAAGTGCGGAAATAAGGTAAAGCAATAAGTAAAGGACTCGATGAGTTGTTTACGAGGTTCGGCACGAACTTGGCCTACGTCCCCGCCTAGGGTTCTTCCACAACCCTAGGATTCAACCGGCTTTTATTGATTCACAAGACTTAGGATCCTATTAGCTCACCGAGAAGCCTCTCTCCTATACAATTGCAATCTAGTCAACTCACGTTCCCTTGGAGTCCTAGACCAATCTAGAAGAGCCCCACCTCTCTATGCTATCTAGTACAATCCTCTTACACTTAGTGAATCAATCGCCTAGTGTCTACTTCCCGAGTTACAAACTCTTGAGTATAACACTCTCTCGAAATATATCCTATAAGCTCACTGTGTAACTCTCAAATGCTTTGAAATGAAATAACAGACTCTTAAGGACTAGTAGAGAGCACACGAAGAAGACAGATCTCGCTTGAAGGCTTGAGTGTATGAAAGCTTGTGTTCAACAGGTGTGTAACTGTCTTCTTCTTCCTTTTCTTTTTTATTGAAACAAATCGGCGCCTAAGGATTTTCACCAACGGCTAGAGAGGATCATTGCTTGAGCTGGATCTTCTATCTTTGGAAACTTTCGGAGGCCATGATCTTCCGATTTGAATCTTCTCAATTTACAACATAAGGAAGGAAATAATATTCGAAAATACTTCCTGAAAGGTTAGTGTATATATATATAATAATATAATGGAAGAATATAATAACATAAAATAATATTAGAACATAATATCATATAGAACAGGTTTTGTGTTTCATCAATACTGTTAAAGCTTCAAGACCTTTGACACAAACAGACTGCCAAGGCCTTTGAAACTTATTCCGATTTTCATCAAGGGAGTGGAGTTATCAATCTCCCCCTTGATGAAAGACAAAACCTGTGCATCCCTGCAACTTAGTCAAGCATATATAATATAAGTAAAATCGGATTAAGTACCTGCATGGGTTAGACAAATGTTGGATCAAAATTTTAAAGCAAGAAGACCATCCAACTGAAAATAAAACCAAGGTCTTCCAAGACCTTTAAATCGCAACAGTTTTAAAAAGTCTAACACCACCACAGAAAAGTCTAACACCACCACAGATCATCTCCCCCTTTTTGTCTTTCAACAAAGGGAGGAGGTAAAACAGTCACCAAAAGTTTTGAAACAGTTTCCAAAAACCAGCAATGTTTCAGATTTGGGGTTAGGGTGGGGTAGGATAGGGTTAAGCTTCATCGTCCAGAACATCATCAGTGAGCCGCGACCACAGACCTTGCAACAGCTTGGTTACCCCGCTCATCTCCGTCATAAACTCCTTGTGCAGCTCCTTGATATTTAGGCGAACTTCCTCCAAGCCCAACTCCAAGTTGTCCATGTGTTCATCAACGGCTGAGGCAGTGGGAAAAGCTTTTGAAGGAGAGGCAAGACTCCAAGTCCCTTGGGGGGACCAAGTGATGCCAATCTTTTCAAGGCTCTTGGAGTCGAATTTACCCATATGACGTTGTTGTTCTTCATCTTTAAAATCGATTCCAGAAGCTTTGAAGATTTGGGTCAAAAGGGTAGCGAAGGGGAGGGGAGTTCCTTTCCTGGCTTTTCTAGTGTGAGCCATGGATCCTAAAATGGTGTTGGCCAGATCAAGATCAAGGCCATTGAGGATTCGGTAAAGTAGGATCATGGCATTGTCGGTCAGGAGAGAGCCGGAGTTTAGACGGGGTAAGAGGCAACGCACAATGATGTTAAATATGATCTTTGCCTCTAGGGTAAGGGATGAGTGGGTTAGCTGCTTTGAGGTGTTGGTAGATGCCTCGGGTAGAAGATATTTGGATCGGGCAAGGGTAATGCAGTCTTCTTTAGAGGGGTTTTCTTGAGAGGGTGGACAAGGGCTAGGAAGGCCAAGGAAATCAGCGAAGGAAATAATATTCGAAAATACTTCCTGAAAGGTTAGTGTATATATATAATAATATAATGGAAGCATATAATAACATAAAATAATATTCGAACATAATATCATATAGAACAGGTTTTGTGTTTCATCAATATTGTTAAAGCTTCAAGACCTTTGACACAAACAGACTGCCAAGGCCTTTGAAACTTATTCCGATTTTCATCAAGGGAGTGGAGTTATCAAGTTCTTACAAGCCTCCCTATGTATGTGATGCAATCATCCTTTGTGCCGAAGTCAATTTGCAATGCTATCGATAAGGAGATCAGGGCATTCGTTTGGGGCTCAAACTCAGAAAGAAAGAAAATCCACCTTTTGAGATGGGAGGTGGTCACAACAACTACTGATGAAGGGGGCCTGGGGATCCGCTCAATGGAGGATTGTAACCAAGCAACTCTGGCTAAATTAGGATGGCGATTACTGCAACATCTGGAGTCCATGTGGAGTAGGATTTTGAGAGGAAAATATTGTGATGGACGAGCTGACGTGGATATGTTTGTAAGAAGGACGGGAGCCTCGTCTACTTGGAGAGGGATTCTCCATGGAGAAAAAGTTCTTAACCCTAATCTCAGAGTGGCGATTGACAATGGGAACTCGACATTGTTCTGGCTGCACACATGGATTCTTGACAAATCGTTGGTAAATTTGGTAACTCTCGACATCCCTGAGGAACTGATTGGGACTACTGTCGCAGAGATGAGGCAACACAGATCTGGAAGTGGGTGGAGATATCGCAGTACCTTGAGGCCGAGACTCTCACTAAACTACAGTCTATATATATTGATGAGCGGCAGGGGGCAGCAGACATATACTTCCAGGGACTCACTCCATCTGGTGAGTTTTCTATAGCCTCGGCTCTCCGATACACACGACAAGTCCGAACCCCAATCACAACTAGCCCGAAATGGTGTCGCATTTGGAGAACCCCATGCTAGCAGAGGGTCTGATCCTTTGCTTCGAGATTGCCCAATGGTGAAGGACATTTGACTCTCTGTTTTAGGACCCAACCAACACCGACCGTTCTTCGATTGCCTGGACATAAAGCAATGGGTGTTTATGAACACCAAGAAGGTAGACAAATGGGCAACAACATTTTCGAATATGGTATGGTAGATTTGGAAGAAGCGGAACAAACTTGTGTTCCATGGTGAGTTGGTGTTGAGAGGATTGGCAAATAAGGTGGTTGAGGAGGTTAAAAACTACTTTCTTCTCCGCTCAAAAACGACGGTGCTCCAGCCACACCAGACCACATATCTGCAACGACCCCCGAAAGGTTGGACGAAACTCAATGTGGATTGTGCATCGAAAGGCAACCTGGGCAGGGCTGGTGGAGAAGGGATCTTACGCAGCAGCACGGGGACCTTTAGCAAGGGCTTCACCTTCAATTGTGGGACATGTAAGGCCCTCACAGCTGAGATTTGGGTCATTCTCTATGGCCTTAAGCTTGCTAGGAGGCTTGGGATGGAACGTGTGGTCATCGAATCTTACTCGTTGATTGTGTGCGATCTGATTGCGACAAAGAAAGTTGAAGTGCACCCGGAGATTCACATGATCGATCAGTGTAGGAGACTCATTGAAGACCCGGGGTGGGAAGTCCATACTAGAAGGATCAATCGTAGAGCTAATAAGGCTGTCGACTTGTTCGCGAATCGGGCTTTGAAGGATCAAGTGTAGGAGACTCATTGAATCTGTCTAGTATGTATGCTGAATACTCTCTCTGTCGGACAGCTTTTCTATTGATTTTGATGATATAACTATGAGAGGGAATTTAAACGGAAAAGC
The DNA here is from genome assembly GCA_963922045.1 of Persicaria maculosa. Taxonomy (NCBI): domain Eukaryota; kingdom Viridiplantae; phylum Streptophyta; class Magnoliopsida; order Caryophyllales; family Polygonaceae; genus Persicaria; species Persicaria maculosa. The sequence continues at coordinate 55,536,164 of OY998261.1, read as the reverse complement.
TAAATACAATGGTAATTTTTACTGGATACACCACTAATGGGTTCACAACAAGTTGTGGACCCGCTAATGGTGCTTTAAATTTTTTTTTGAACATGGGTGGGATCCGCTGATAGGTCCGCAACAAGTTACAGACCCATCAATGGTGTATCCAGTAAAAATTAACGGTGTATTTAGCAACCCCCAATTTAAACCTTATGAATATTTTTTTTGATTAGGTACGTAAGGATTCGGAAGGGGTTGCCTAACCGATAGCATTAGTACGGATGAGGTAACGAAGACCGGGGTCATTTGAGATCTCATGTCCCAAGGCAAAATAGCTAAGGTGTGCGACCTTATCAGCCACTTTATTGCCGTTGCGAGGGACATGAGAGAAATGGTGGCTTCCAATATCCCGAAGGAGTAATTGAATGTCGGATAGGATAAGTTCGATTTCCCAAGGACACATCGACTCACCTTTGAGATAGGAAATTATAATTAAGGAGTCTCCCTCAATCTGAAGATTGGATATACCTAGTTGTAACGCTTTGCAAACCCCCATTAGCAAGGACAGCGCTTCAACCCTAATAGGAGTTTGCTTACCAAGTTTCCTGCCACCTATTGCGATAGGTTGACCAAACTAGTCACTGAGAATGTAACCCCCAGAATTGACCTGGTTATTGAAAGACGATCCATCGAAGTTCAATTTAATGGTCCTAACTTACGACTTTTTCCAGTTGTTATTCCGATTTTTAGGGGTTGGTTTTCAGATTAAGCATTTTTTACTTTGCTCATAGGAAGGAAAGTCAGGATCGTCGCTGAACGTACACGCTTGCGACCAAGCTCTCAACTAATTTTGAATCCTTGTATTGATGTCTGTTAGAGAAGGAAGGAGACAATTTGAGAATGAGATCTGGTTCCTAAAACACCAGATAACCCACCACCTAGTAGCCAGCAAAGAAAGCTGGTCAGGCTTCACAATGCCACTTAGGAATTTGAGGGTTGGTCTAATATTTCTGTCATGATGAATTAGCTCACAGATTTGTTGGTGTTCTGCCTGATTACAGATTCCCGCGAGGGTGTGGTGTTGGCATTGAATAAATAAATGTGTTTCATCTTCTACTGCCTCGTTACAAAACATGCAGGTAGGGGGAATGGGTATGCCACGGCCAGCCAGCCTAGCCTTTGTTGGTAAACCAAGTGGAAAGAGTTTCCATATAAAATTCTTTGTTTTTGGTTGTGTGTTTAATTTCCAAATCCAATTATAATCATCATCTTCTGTCATTCTATTTTGGGTGATTAACTTATAGGCACTCGAGGTGGTAAACCAACCATTTTTATCTGGCCACCAATAGAGTCTATCTTCAAAGGAGTTTATCGGCAGAGGTATCGAAACAGTTTTTTCACCAATAGAGCTTGGGAGGGTGGATTCTAGTTTTTCAATCCACCATTTCCCCCCTATAATATACTCACCATTTCCCCCCTATAATATACTCACTAACTGTCTCCTCATGGTTGTTAATGTGATTGGGATCGAGACAATCAGAAAGGGGGTGGTATTAATCCAGTTATCAGTCCAGAATTTAATGGACTTACCATTTCCGACTGTCCAAACCAACCCTTTTTTAAATTTAGGAATAAGCGGGTAAAGCCTGGCCCACTGCCAAGAGCTACCCCCTTCCTATTGTATTGTAATATATTAGATCTCTTAGCACACTTTATCTCATCCAATCAAGGGGTGGTGTTGGACGTTTTTGTTCCAAAAGAAAGTCCTATTAATGTGATTTGGCTCTTTATGGATCGACAAAGGGTGCAAGAAATTTTGCATTGCATACAACGGTTTAGCTGATAGGTTGGCGCTAATTAGTGTTGCACGACCTTGCTGGGACAAGGTATTCGCCCTCCATTTTGTTAATTGTTCTCTGTACTCTTATTAATACGACCATTAAGGATAGGGCATCCCAGATACTTTAATCATTCATTAGAAATTCCAAGACATCGTTCAATCTCTTTAACTCTATTGCGAGTGATGTCGACAATGGTTTGGAAGACTGATTTGTGAAAGTTTACTTGGCAAAACAATAATACTCTTAACAATTTAGACCAAAAAATTAAAGGGCTCTAGCCCACCTTTAGACCAAATAAAAAAAAATTACATAACCAAACCAAACATAAAGTAATAAAATATTTGACGAGCAGTACCCGCAGTCGCAGATAGTGAAATTTATTTAAAAGAAAATTAGCTACCGCGGCATCGCATCTGTGGAAATCACAATTTTGTCCTTGTAAATTAGTAAGCCATCAAAATAAAAGGCAGGATATTGTTTCCTAAAAGCAACTGATTTGATTGAACATGGAATATTTGCAACTGTCAAATTGTTAGTTACTGTATTACACAGGCCAGGGAAAAAATGATGAGGGTTCTTGGCTACGTTTAACTACCTGCCTACGCTCTTCTGGATGACTGTATACAGAACACACAAAAGTACACACACGTTCTTTCAAGGCTTACCAAGCGGCTTCTTAATTTTAATCCTTAGCTTGTGAGAAGTGACTCTGCTCCCTTCGGATACTCCAGGTTTAGTATCGGCTGTTCTGGCCAAACCTTTTGGTTTGTCCAAGGCAACACTCGTCCCCGACACCTCATACTTGCCCTCTGCATATGACGTTTGCCTAACCTCCTCAACAGGGGGTGCGGGTCTCTCCACCAACGAAATCCTCTCCAGTGATTGAGATGGCGACTGCGACTGCATAGGCATCTCTCTCTCTTTCAACAGCTTTGCCTTCTCCTTTTCCCTTTGCTTCTTCTCTTTCTTCAATCGCTTCTTTTCCAAGTACTCAGGATCATCTCGATTAGATTTATGATCTTCCCGTTTCCTTCTCTTTTCCTTGTCCCTTCTTTTCTGTTTTACATCCCCCGCTTTAACTGACAACGTGGGGATACTGTCAAGCCTATGCACCTCCATACCTTCAAAGTTGCCGTCTACTTTATCAATACGAGGCGAAGAAGCATTTTCGTGCTGAGGTGGGGCTGGAACACTGCTTGAATCAGCAGTGCATTGGAGCTCCTTTCCAATCTCGTCGCCTTCTCTTGCAAACTTGGCACTGCCAATGCTGGCTGTCACGTGGGACTCGTGGCCTTGGCATGAGTTCACCTCCTCAAGATTTTGGTTATTGCTATTTGTAATGGGTTCTACACAGTTCCCTTGGGGTGCATCATTGGAGATGGAGCTGCTGGGGCCGATATCAGTCTCATTGTGACCTCCTTGGAATTTCTCAACTGTCACGGTATCAGCTTCACCAGTTCTATTAGATGATGTAGGCTGCTTTACTTTGATTTTGATTGGCAATTTCCGCTCTACGCTGTTTGAAGTAGTTCCGGCTTCTTTCACAGGTTCTGGTTCAATTAAACCATCTTGCTTCTGATCCAACATTGCATTGGGAATTATGTGATCTGAGTCATTGGAAATATTTTCTGGTTCCTTCATTTCTCCAGCTTCTGTGGAGGCAGCATACAGAAGGCTTTGATTCTCAGCAATATCATTCAAAGGAGGCTTAACTTGATTGAGAAGAGCCGCAAAATTATTCCTCTGTTCGTTGCAAATTTCTGCAAAACTCATCTGCCTTGTTTGATCTCTTGGAACTCCACAGAGAGTAGGCCGCCTGCAAAATTGAAGAGGTTCTGCATTATTTCCATAGAAAATACACCATCAAGCCACAATCACCATTGCTTAACATTCTTGAGTTCACGATGAGATTCTGTAAAATATAATAATACCCATCGCATAATTTCAGTCCCATGCAAGTTTCTCACATTCAATTAAAACTAAACTACATTTCATGCTTCCAGATGTTGAAACTCAATTTCAATTATGGCTTCAGATGATAATATCAATATTGAAATTAGATCATTAAAAATGTGAAGGCTAACTGTATAAAAAATTCACTACAGATTCAATAGAAACTTTAATTGATAGTTGACTCCTGAGTAACCCAATCACATTTGCCTCAGACAAATTTGTCACCTCAGACGATAGTGTTCGATTTCAAGTGCTTTCAAACTGGATCTTCACAAACTCAGCTTGAGGGGGAGTGTTGGATAAATTGACTTTAATATTATGTCACAAGTTTTCATTGCTGAAAATTTGAACCTTTCAACTCTTGTTTCAGTTTTGCAGATCTGCATTTTTCAGCCTTTTATTGCCGAGAGATCAATCCTCTTTTCAGCTTCATAGTTGAACTTCCTTATGCAGATTTGTGTTATCTAGCCTTAATTGCTGAGAATCTTGTACCTTTTCAAAAGCCTTCGTTGCTGAAACATCTTGTTCTCTAGCCTTCATTCCTGAGACTTTTTTTTTTGGTTGAAACATTGCTGAGACTTTAAACCTTGGGAAATTGGGTTTTCTTCAACTCAAAAAATTTCATCTTCCTTAAGCTATGAGTGGGTATCAAGGACTAGTTTAGGTCCCAAACACCTCTAGTTCAGCAGAACATGATCCTGGCAGCACTTTTAAATTTCTTGTGGTAGATGGACACTTCAAGAGACAAAAATTCTAGGTGGATCTTCAAGATAACTCTCACATGCCAACACAACTTGCAATCTCCAAACTGTTCATTACAGCCGATTTCAAGAGCTTAGTCCAAGTTGGATTTAGAAGATCTTCTCAAACTCAGCTTGAGGGAGAGTGTTGGAAATACGATAGTCTTACTTTTCTTGTAAGTTGTGTTAGGCAAACTACAAGCATCCCTAGTGTACTTTTAGACATAATTATTATGTTTTCTAAGTATTAGGTGCAAGTACACCTTGTACTTGTAGATTGTAACCTTTAGGCTTCCATCCTTTCTTGTATTTATTATGAGTTTCTTCCGTTGTAATGCATTCAAAAATCTGACCTTAGAAGCTTACACAGTTACACTAGGCCAGACAAAATAGATGAGGCAAGAGATGCTGAGCCAGTTGATAAGGTCATGTATCAACGCTTATGTGGAAGGTTAATACACCTTCCACACACTAGGCCGGACATTGCTTTCCCTCTCAAGTGTTATTATCCAGTTTGTGCATGAACCTAGAGAACCACATATGCAAGCTGCGCTCCGCATACTGCACTATCTAAAAGACTGTCCAGGGAAAGGTATCCTATTTAGAAAAGACAGAAATCTGACCTTAGAAGCCTACCCTGATGCTGACTACGCAGGATGTATTGTTGATAGAAGGTCTACAACAAGATATTGCATATTTCTTGCTGGAAATCTGATTACCTTTAGAAGCAAGAAACAAGGGGTTGTAGCACGGTCTAGTGCTGAGTCTTAATTCAGAGCTGCTGCCCATGGCATTTGTGAGCTATTATCGCTTTGAATTATTCTCAGTAACTTGAAGGTCAAGTGGGAGGATCCTATGAAGTTATATTGTGACAATAAATCTGCTATCAGCATGGCTAACGATCCTACTCAACATGACAGGATTAAGCATGTTGAGGTAGATAGACATTTTCATTAAGGAAAAAATTGAGGCTGGAGTGGTGGCCGCAAGTGTATGTGTGCGCAAGATTTGGGGTGGGGGCGAAATTTTTGTTTTTGGGATTTTTTTCTCAGTATATATAATGAAGAAATTTCATACAATAAAATTAAAAAAAAATCATATACTATATGTGTAGCATGATGAATACTTTTTTGAAAAATATTGAAAGAAAATTATAAATTTTTGAAAAATTATGTCAGTTGTAAATGGAAAAAAATTAATAAGATTGAAAAGTGTGGCAAAAAAACCCATAAATTGTGGTTTAAATATGAGATTGAATCATTGATAGAAAAAAAATTTCATAGGAATAAAAATTAGAAGAATTTTTTTAAAATATACGTGTAGCATAATGAATCCTCTTATGAAAAATATTAAAAGAAAACTATAAAATTTGATTTAAATATGACATTTATAATAGGAAAGATTCGGTAGGAGTAAAAAGTATTGGAAAAAAATGAACAATGAGGTTTGAACCCATGAGCTCTTGTATTACCTATACTTCATTTCCTTTCTCTTTACCAATTAAGCTAAACAACATTTGTGTTCTTTTTCACATTTTTTTATTTTTTTACCTTTATTTTTTTTTAAAATATTACATATGTGTACCCATGGCTGGAATGATCAAAATCGGTTACATTCCAACACAGCTTACCAAAAGTCTTCATTGTAACCGGTTTCAAGAGCTTACATCCAAGTTGGGAATGAAAAATCTTTACAAACCCAGCTTGAGGGGGAGTGTTGGATATATGATAAATTAATGCCAGAAAGTTATTGTTTAAGTTTGCTGTATTTTACTTGTAAGTTGTGTTAGGCAGACTATTAGCATTTATTAGCATTCCTAGTCTACTTTTAGACATAATTATTATGTTCTTGGTAGGTATTAGATGCAATTACTCCTTTTACTTTCCCCTAAGACTTCCATCCTCTCTTGTATATATATTCTGAGTTTTCTCCCATTTTAGTGTATTGAGAAACATTCTCTCTCAGAATTACTCACACTTAAACAGAAGAAACATTTTACGACGACCTGGAATGAGAACATTAGCGATAGCACGTCTGTGCATCAGTTTTGCTAGATTTCTATGATGATTACTGAGCTAATTATATGCATACAATTACATTCTACTAGTCTTTTATTCACAATGCCTAAGGCAGAAACAATACTCTTTTCCCTAATCTTTAAATGGAGATAAATTTCTTTATGGGGACAAACATGCATGATTCAAAGATTGTATGAGCTAAAGAAATTCAGTACTGAACAATGATCTGAATCAGAAGGTACTAACAGTAGACAAAATGATGTGGATAAAAACTAGGGATGAGCATGATGTGAGCAATGCTTAAATGAGCCGATAAGGTGTACTTATTTGAACTGATAAGAATTTTATAATTGTATAAATGGTTACCGCCAAACAAACCCATAGTTTGGACTTTGGAGTTGGCAGATTACGAGGGCTACAAAAGAAAACTGCATGTGAAGAAAACACAACAAAGAATATCTTCAACCATTTTATCAAATAAATGTAATTATAAAATTCAAACTTACCTCCCTGCCAGAACTTGTAAAGTGCAGAATAAATGATGCCGCAGGGAAACATTGCAAAATGCTGCACGACTTTCAAGTAAGCGAAGGAGAGCTACAAGAGTTTGGCTGTTAATATCCTCATGATGATCATATCCAGCTCTTAATTGACACAGCCTACACATATGTACAGCCAATTTCACCTGCCCTGGCAGCAGGTAAACATAACAGTCAATTACCGGATAATTCATCCTCAACTACCTACCTCAAGTCCTTATTTTCAAACAGTAGGTGTTTTAAGAAGGTAATTCATATGTTTTGACAACTATACAAGTAGTTTTCAACTTTTTCTAGATCGAAGAAAAAAGGCACTTTAGAAGAAACAAATATATAAACTGAGAAGCTTCCAAACATATTTCAAACTGACAGAATAAATTTATTATGGCAATGTCTAACCTCTAAAAGATGGCTCTTCCTCTAGGTGTTTAATGAACAACAAAATTGCTGTATTAAGACCCTTTCTGTGTATCTCAAGATCCAGTGAAGCTCTACTGGCTTCAATTCTTACTTGCCAAATGACCTTATAATCCTGAAAGAGCTTGATGTTTTGAGATATACTTTCCTGTGATACAAAAAAAAAAGTCAAGAACACTGCACTGGAAATCTCGAACAGAATTGCTGCATAAAGCTTGAGAAAAGAGTACTTACAAGAGGGACAAAATCTGAAAGTTTCAATGCAATCTGCGTCAAAGTTCTAATGCAACTAATTGTCAAAATACCGTTATAGCTTGGCATCAACCTATCTCAGAGTAGCCAAGATATACATTTAGTCAGATGAAAAAAGTAAACTGCATTCAGAAAAATTAGCAGCCAATAACATGTAGAAGCACCTTTCAAACTGTAAAAGCCGATCAATCCGCTTGAGAAGAGATGACAAATAGGGTATGGTCTGCAAAACTAAAAGGAAATAATAAGAAACAATGTGATGTAGTTGAATAAAAAATATAGGGAAAAAGTATGTTGCATGCATTCTTGCAAGCAGACAACATCACACATCATCCAATAGTATTGGAGGAGAAGAATATGGTATCTTTTTGACAGATTGCACACCCGATTTGAGATTCTGTAAAGTCAACATGAAGCAATAAAACAAACCAGCTCCAGCAAACCATAAATAGACCATTAATATTTCAGCAAAGCAATTTAGCAATCTTTGTTAATATATCAACTACAATTAAAAAAATAGGTACACTAAAAGAACAACATAGAGATAATAGTCAAGACTACTTGAACCAGCTCATGCAGTCAACACCCTCTGACAAGGAGGCATCCTCAAAAGAGATAAAAGGAGAATAGTTAACCTCTTGTCCAAATTCAAGCTCTCCAACAGCTTCAACTAGAGCAGCTAACCAGAATACATCAGAATACGGATTCCCATTATTATCATTATACTGCATTGCAATCAAAGAATCTGTCAATTAATAATAACAAAAAATGTTTGAATTTTTGGTAAACCCACAAAACACAAAATATTTTATAAAAGAGTGATAGTTCTAGTTGACTCAAAATCAGTGTTCTAAAAAGCTAGAGGTGACACAAGGCGATAGACATACATGTAACTAAAGTGGGCTTCAGAAGCAAAGGCGATGATTTTTGATAAAACATCTCAAACCACCTTAAAAACTCAAGTTTTTCTTCTCAATGTTTTGTAGCAGATCCATAAATAAATGAAGGTTTTTTCTAATGTGCCACACACAGTAGGATTTAAGATTCTTTCTCCTTTATCAAGTTTCAAGGTGGCATTAGTTATGGTAGTTATTTAGTCCTGGTACAACTTTTTTAACTCATCACTTAACACCACATTGAAACCCGGTAAAGTAGAAAGAATCTTAACTACTACTTTGTGCTGATGGGCATAAGTTGGAAAAACCTGAATGAATAGTCATTCACTATGATAATAATAAAATGTCAAAAAAAAAAAATAGTGATACTCTAATACTTGGATGTACTCCATTTGTCTCATAAATGTTTTAGGGATTTATATTTGCATAAAAAAAGATGATGTTTTAGCCGGTACAACCTACTACGCTATAATATTAATCTTAATATATATATAAAAAGAAAATGTTTTTCTGTGCGGTTTTCAATCCTTGTTTATTAACCATTTCTTTTGAAGTGAATGCCTGATGCTTGAGATCAGATGAAACATTCAAAAATCCGATATAATGCCATTTTATTGTAATAAAAAAGAGAATAAAAACCCAAACGTCCAAACCAAGAAACATTTTATTATTCAGATTTAAGTGTACCTTCAGAACTTGTAAAACAAACTCAACAGCTTCCCTCGGGCTTCTTCCATCACTTCCCCGTACAGTAGCCACAGCAAGTGGTATTGCCTATTTTACAATGAAAAGAACCAAAAGTAGTTGATTTATCAAATAGGGTATGATTATCTGGTATCAAATGTTAACAGTAAGTAACAATTCAGCCGGTGAATCCTTTAGGATCAAGCAAATAAAATGGCTATGAAGGGCTAAGGAAATCACACCCCCTGGACAAATAACTAGGCTAAACACAATCAATATAGAAATAGGATGCTTGCTTGCTGATTGGCATCATCAGCTATAATTTCTGAGTAAACAATATAGGATTCAAATATACCAATTCAGAAAGACATTGCAGTTGTATTGGAGAGCTATGTAGTCCAGTCTCACAAAATATAAGCTAAACTAGTACAGTTCACGTGCCTTACATGGTGTAATTTTAACATTCAATTGATATATTAATTATTATGTCATATATTGAAAATGAATAAATTTGATTAATTGTCATTACAGTTTTTATTGAAAATAGCAATAATTATAAAATGAATAATAGTGTAAACTTAAAATAGTGAAAAACTATCAATATATAAATTTATAATATATATATACACACACACTCGACTGTATATTTTAGTTTTTGTTCTATAACATATAGTAAAAACGTTTTAATAATCAAATAATAATTAATTTAGAAATTTTATAAAGAAAAAAGTATGGCATTAATTACCATTTACAACCGTTAAAGTTGGTTATTATTTTAGATTTATTATCATAATAAAAAAGATATATTTACATGATTTTTCTTTTACACGATAGAATTTACAAAGACAATATTTTCATAAAATAAAATTTTATAATAAAATAGAAATATTTATATGATTTTTCTTTTATATAGATAGAATTTAAAATAAAATGAAATATTTTTATAAAATAAAAGTTTAACATGGATAGAATTACCAATTAAATAAAAGACTATTTTTCCTTTACGAATAATAATAATATGTATATATATTATTTTTGTTATTATTATTATGAAATGAATTAAATATTATTTCAATCATTAGTTAGAATTGAAAGAAGAGATCAACAAAAAGGATTAGAGGCTTCTGCTTTAGTAGTGATTGATTGATGATTGATATTGATTGTTAAGGGCAGTTAAAAGTAGATCAAAAAAAGAACCGTGGGTATTGACAAATAGATATGACTTGGCTTCAATTAATCTCACGCAAGGAAAACAACCAACAATGAACCATAAACTAGCTGGCACTATCCCATAAAACTGACAAGCATATCTTCTCACGATGAGAACATAGAGACTTGCCAACGACGTGGCTTTTGCATTTCAAATTGCAAATAATACTTCAAGATGTCCTCTGAATTAATTCATCATGAAGCAAGAATATTACAAGATCAATCAAATTGATTATCTGAGATGCAAAATAATCGAGATTATAGTGAGACAAACAATTTTATGAGTTGTTATACATTAGAAGAATTTGACCATATTAACTCAGATCACAGCTCTACTTTACATTTTACACAAGTTCAAATGCTACCTCAAAACATTACCTGAAGAACAAAGTACTCGCAGAAGTCATGGAAGTCATTCGGCCTACAACAGAATGAACAATCCTCGATTTAATCATCGTGGAAATTTGTAACATTGAACCAAAGTACTACTTCACAAAAATTCCATAATACTCACTTGGGGAGTCCAGTTACTGCATCATATCTTTTACTTCTGTAAAATTTAACAAGGTGAATCAAACCACGCCAATCATTCTCCTGAAGCATTCGAAACATACACACTATGTCAGCAAGGATGTGGAGGAGAACCTTGACAAAGACAAGGACCCTTCATATAATATGGTTGGCTATATTGAGATTTGCAATATCACATCTGATTAACTACTCGCAATCATGAGAAATGAATAAAGGAAATTTTATGTACAACTGCATGTCTTTTACAGCTAGAATCAAATGTCATTACTGAGGGTCATTTTAGTTCCTACTTATCAGGAATTAGAATAGTGCTATATAGAAAACTGTCTTTTAGATCAAACAACTACTCAACGCTTGGTCAAGCAAAAGAAAATGTTCAGAAGAAACAAATTTCTCAAAAGCAAAGATACGAAATCTTGAAACAAGACCTCTAACCGGATCCCGTTTATAAAAAATGGAACTCAAACAACATTAAGCAAACAGTTCAGACTGATATGGCAATACCTCAGATGCAAGTTTAGCCATGGCATATGCTGCCTCAATCCGAACCCTCCAAAAGGCCTGAATGGGTGTAAAATATGATTAAAATTTGTAAGAGAACATGGGCAACCAATTCAAGTCCAGAGATCCCATGAAACTTGAAAAAACCTTCGAATCACTCAGGAAGTTATTCAGAGCATTAACAATGGAGAACTCAAAATGTGGCATTGCCTCTAGTGCTATAATTGCTTGGGCCTGGGCAACAACATCTTTATCCTTCTCTAACTGATTAATCTGATGATGCATTGCAATAAAAATAGTCAGCATAGCCTCAGTACACAGCCAAAGAATCAGATTTGTACAAAAAAAAAGGACAAACTGTTATCTTGGACAAAAATAACATATAAATGAAATAGAGAAAAACAGCCAAGAGGAACATCCTTTGCAAGTAACAGCTAGCATGCACAACATATTATAAAGATCACACTTGTAATGTTTGTTCCCGGGTCATGAAAATAACTCAAGAAGCATGTGAATGCATATCAGTTTGATAAAAAAATATAAGCGGTTTTCACTTGTAGATTGTGCAAGAAAGGGACTAAATAGCATAACTTCCCATTCAAGAATGTATATAATATACTAAAAACAAGACCTAGAGTCCACGTGTCGGACTATGGTGCGATCCGCCCGTGCGTCGTATTCTTGTGCAATCTAAACCCATCTCTTTTAGTCACGTCAATGATCCCGCTTATTTTATCCACCTCATCCTATGCGTTCACCTTAATTGACGACTACATTTAATTTTTAATATAAATATTGAACCTAATACCTTGAGTTAAGAACGTTACCAATATAATAACAATACAACAACTTAAGCCATATGATTTTATACCAATAAATTATTATGGAATTTCGGTAAATGAATTCGACAAGAAAATTCATAAATAAGTAATGTTAAATCCAAATCCCGGTGGGCTATATAATGTGGGGGTCCACACGTCCAAGCGCATCATGCTCACTCAAGCCAAGCACATAAGACCAGCGGGGTTCCAACCTAAAACCAATTGGCAATAGGAGGAGTGGCCCATTGACTTATATGCAAGGCTCGGGTTCTCGTGTTTTTCGATGTGGGACAAACCATCCATCACATCACAACAAGTAAGAAAGGCATCTTTAATTGATTTAATGTAAACGTTTAAGTGAACAAGATTGATTTTTGTAGAGATTTAAGTGAGAAATATAAAATTGAGTCAAATAATACACACACACACATATATATATATATTATATATTAAAATTAAATTGTTTTATAATAATCTAAGAACTAAGTATTTAGGAGTATTTAATAAAAGAGAGATTTGTATCTATCTATTTATTTTATAAATTTCATTATAAAAATTATAAAGCAAAATAAATTTATTAAGAAACCACATAGAACGCGAGTAATAAAACTAGTGTCAATAGGGGGCAGCCTCGTTTGTAGCCTATGGTCCTCTACAAACTAGTTTGTAAATATCTCAATTTCCTAATATATTTTTACCTTCAAATAAAAAAAACTAGTGCCAAATACAACAAGAGCCAATGAGCAAAGTTTAGGCATATCAAATTACAGATCCATGGCATACACATTGATGAAAGAAGCACTAAGCGCCCAATGCATTAATGCAATAGTTAAATTACAGATCCCAATCATATAACTAATGAGCAGTTGAGCACAGCTTGAGCATGACAAATTTTTAAAATGCCTGAATTTAATGGCTGAGGAACAGTAGTGGAGACTGTGTGACTGGGTCATTCAAAAGTTCTAGGCAAGCCCTGTATCTGGTAGAGAAAGAGTTCTAGTCAAGCTCTATATCTTATAGAGAAAGGAACTCTGGAAGATGCAAAAGCTTGCTTCAATGGCTGTTGTCCACTTCAACCAGATGATCGTTCTATTAATAAGGTTTCATATATTACAGGGCCCATTTGATTCAAAATTGTAAAACAAAAAGAAAAGAGTGTTGTCCAATTTCTAATCATATTCCGTAATCTTAATTTCAACCTCAACTTGCCATCCCTCATTAGTTGTAGTTATTGATTTTATTGACACGCCTTAGTTGTATCTATTTATCTATTTATTGTTTTATGAGAGTTTATAGGAGTATGTTGAAGGGTCTATCCCTATATTGTAATTATAAATATCAGCCTAAGGCTTGGAATAAGATTAAACATTTTATCTCCAATCTCTCCCATGGTATCAGAGCTCTTGTTTGAGTGTTTAACTTCTGGCTACCATCAAGAAGACCAAGTTATTGATCCCACCATTTCACCTTTCGATCGCTTAACACTTCAGAACTATCGGATTTGGGCAGAAGTTGTCAAGGCATTCCTCTCTGGCAGTGACAAAGATGACCATCTCACTTCTGATCCTCCCAATGAAGCACATTCCACCTTCAAGCTATGGACACGTGATGACTCAACCATCAAGTCGCGGTTGGATCCAACTGCATTTTTCTTCAAAATGTAAGAGATATTTGGAACTTCTTGAAGCGTTCGTATTGTAAAGCCCAAGACGAGGCTGGGAAGTTTGAACTCTGTGTTAAGGTCTAATCCCCCAAGCAAAGTTCAATCAGACGTGGGAGTTAGTGGACTCCACCCGGCCACAACATTGTGAGTTGCAAGTGGGTCTATGCAGTCGAGTACCATGCTAATTGCTCTGTTGCTAGTTACAACACAAAGCCCGTCTAGTGGCTCATGGCTTCACTCAAACGTATGGTTTAGAGTATCAGCAAACTTTTGCCAAGATGTCTAAGGTTTGCTTGCTTCTATCTACTGCTACTCATCTTGTCGAGGAGTTGTATCAGTTTGATGTGAAGAACACTTTCCTCAACGGGTATCTCAATGAGGATATCCATATGAGCTTACCTCTGGGTTTTTCCTCCAGCTCTCCTCATCTGTCTGCAATTTAAAGAAAGTCTTTTATGATCTGAGGCAAATTCAAGCAATCTCCTCGTGCCTGGCAGATCCAGGAGTATGATGCTGCAGGATATACTCAGCGTCAGGGTGACCATAATTTATTTGCAAGGCACTATAACTCTAGAGGAGTAAGCATCTTCCTCATTTGTGGATAACATAACATTATTATGACAGGCAATGATCCTGCTGAGCAAGCTCTTTTGAAAGCCACAATCACTCAAGAATTTGAGGTAAAGGAGCTTGGTCAGTTGGAGTACTTCTTGGGAATTGAAGTAGCTTGATCCCAATCTGGTATATTTATCTCTCAACAATAATATACCAAGAATCCTCTCCGAGAGGGCACTGATGGAAGACTGCAAACCAGTTACCACTTCTATTGACTACAACCAGGAAATTGGCAAAGCTGAAACTTAACCGGAAGTGGACAAGAAACTGTACTAGAAATTATGTGGGAAACTGATATATATTGCTCACACCAGACCAGACATCCCTTTCTCGATAAGTGTTATCAGTCAATTCGTGCAAGATCCTATAGAAGCGCATCTCCAGGCTGCAAGGATACTACCTATCTTAAGGGTACTACAGGGAAAGGTCTTTTGTTCACCAAAAGTGACAAGTTTCTACTTGAAGGTTATTCAGATGCTGACTATGATATTGTAACCAGATGCTGTACTATGATATTGTAACCAGACGATCTACTGCATGTTTCATGTATATCTGGTGGGACTTTAGTTGCTTCGAGAAGTAAGAAGCAGGGAGTTGTTGCACGGTCACGTGCTGACGCTGAATTTCGTGCAGTTGCACATGGAATTTGTGAATTATTATGGATGAGAATCATTTTGATTGACTCAAGAGTTCAGTGGGAAGATCCTATGAAGCTATTATGTGACAATAAGTCTACCATCAATATAGCTCATGATCTTGTTTAGCATGAAAAGACCAAGCACGAGGAGATTGACCAACATTCATAAAAGAAAATGATGCAGGAATCACTCAAATTTCTCATGTTTCCTCTGAATTTCAGCTGGCAGATCTTCTCACCAAGAGGCTTCATCCTGGTAGATTTCAACGGCTCACATCCAAGCTTGGCATGGATGATCTGAATGGCCAAGCTTGCGGAGGAGTGTTAATCAATAAAGCTGTTAGACAAGTCCCTAGATTAATTAATTACCAATGCATTTATTCACTCTCAGTGGCTGTATCTATTTACTGTTTCCTGAGAGTTTCTAGGAGTATGTTGCAAGGTCTATCCCTATATTGTAATTATAAATATCAGGCTTAGCCTAAGAATAAGATCAAACCTTTCGTCTTCAATCTCTCAATACATCAAAACTTTAAAGGACAACTCATAGGATTGAGAACATGTGAAGGGTAAGTCGAGAAAATGACTGCTGGTTTGTTAGAAAAGTGAAGTAAAGACTGGAAATATGTAAATGATTAATTCATGAAAATGCACAGAGAAAAAGCTTAATAGTCTCGCACGCAGGCAAAATGGATGGAACGAAGTTCACGGAATCATGTTGTCAGGAAAGGGATGAAAAATTGAAAGAACTGAGTATTCAGAAATCAAATCAAATGCACATGGAATTATATAGCTACAATGCCAAACAAGTTAATCCTGCCCAATAAAAACCTACCATTATTATAGATAATCCCACTCTTATATGGGATGTACTGGGTTGCTGTTTTTGTATAAGCTAGTTTTCAAAAATTAGACGTAATTTCAACTTTATTTTGAGAACTAAGCCATGTTCATAAAAAAAAAGGATTTGGCAGTAATACACAAAAGTTAAATGAAACACTTCAAATTCCCCCTCTAAAGCTTAACCAAATATTATGATAAAAACACTAAACGTGGACAACCCAAGTATTTCTCACGGAAGCAGATAATTATTCTTACCCACATCTGCACAGGCTGATACACATGAATTTCAGCAAGATATTCCATTTGAGGGTCAGCACGGAGCCACAGCACGGGAGATTCGGTACTGCAAGAACATCATTCAAATTTGTTCAAGAGATAAATCAGAAGGCAGCATTCACAATTTTACAACACATCAACAATCACATACCTGCATCGCAACTCTGGAGCTGTAACTGTATCACCATTATCATCAGAACCATCAGGCTTTGGACCCTTTCTAGTCTTCTGATAACGTTTAGATGCAAGTCTGGAATGACATCTTATTTCTAAAAGTTGCCAAGTATCTCCGGCCATAGGCAAAAGATGGTCATGTGTACCATCAAGCTCATGAACCTTGATTGTCATCATACCTGGCCACCCACCATCACCATCCCGATTTTCAGAATCAATGTTTCCATTAGTAAGTGGAACAGTCTGTCCAGGGGCAGCTGTGCATTCACGAAATGCAGCCAACTCAACTGTATTTTTGCGCTTGTGGTATGAAAATCCCATCCTACAAGGGAACAAGGAAGAAGCAACCTATAAAACTGATGCAATATTCTAAATGTAACTAATTAGATATATTCGAAGTATAACAAAACTGCAAAGCAACCTCACAAGCATACTAAAGCTTAGTAAGAGTGCAAGAAGAATAATATGAAACAAGATCCACCTTAAAGCTTCAATTTATACCTCATAACTGGACAGCCACAAACCTTGACCCATCGATGAAAAAATTCTTTGAGGAAGGGGCGCTCAAGATTGCCAATCTTGTTGGCGTATTGCCGAAACTGTTTACATTGGTAAGAGCAAGGTTCTTGATGAGAATAGATTGAAGATACATGCATGGATGAAACTGATGGAATGCACCACATATCCCCACCCTCGGGGGCTGATCATAAATAACAAAGCATAGAGAAAACAGTAAAGCACAAAAACTCTGGTAGTCCGGTTATAAAGTACTAGAATGTTGTTGACCCACTGATAGTGAAACAATAACAAATAGTGTCACTGTGCAAGCACCTAGCCCATTTTATTCTAGGGCAATATTGAGAGCAAACTTTTTAATTAAAAAAAATAGGTGTTCTTATGGATGCTTTGCAAAACATCTGATTGCACATCCATCAATATCACTCTTTTGATGATATTATTAGTTTGTTACATCATTTCTCTTGTGATAATGATGTGTGTCTCTCTGATAACCACATGTGCTATGCCACTTTCCTTTATTTTTTGTATAAACTCAGTTCTATCTATATAAATGGTATTGCACCTGCAGATT
The DNA here is from genome assembly GCA_963922045.1 of Persicaria maculosa. Classification (NCBI taxonomy): domain Eukaryota; kingdom Viridiplantae; phylum Streptophyta; class Magnoliopsida; order Caryophyllales; family Polygonaceae; genus Persicaria; species Persicaria maculosa. The sequence continues at coordinate 55,518,482 of OY998261.1, read as the reverse complement.
AATCATTATTAGAAAGCACGTCCACTAACCCCAAAATTGAAGCCATCTGAAGTTAAACTAATTTCACTTTAATGATGAGTTATACTATAAATGGTACTGCACATTCTCAATAATTATTAGAAAGTAACCCCATACTTATTACCTCCTTTGTATTTAGTGTTCTTGAGGATTCGGTTGTACTTCGAGCTCGATAAACTATTGTCTGCAGAATCTGAAAATAAAAATGTAGAGTTGTTAAGTTGCCAATGAGAAAAGGTATCACATAAAAGCAATCATCCAGATGCAAAAGCATCCCAATTATTAACAAGCCAACATGAGGATCATATTGAAGTGATAAATCACAGAACACAGTCATGTTTGGATAACAAAAAGGATGCAGAAAGGAAATAACTTCGCACTGGTATCATATTCATACATCCTTCTTGAATTGACAAATGGCCAGAATTATACTAAAATCACCATGCAAGAAGAGCAATCAAAACATTGACCACTACATTACTATTATTAGCATGAGTATATGACGATGCAGGGCTGCATATTAAAAAAATGAAGAGATAAAAATGGGCACCAAGTAAAGATATGACCGCTAAAAACAAGGGTAATTAGTTCACTAAATATCACAACAAAGGGAAATGAAAAGATAACTTACTCCTTTGAATAGATCTGGACCCATCTGCTTTTCTAACATTTGGAGGATTGCTACCTATCAAAGTGTCCATAATGCATGTTAAAACGGAAATAATCAGGATAACCTAACCTGATTTTCAAGATTAATTCATAACTTACCGACTTCCAGGAGCGTACTCTCCCAATAAAACCAACTGATTGAGTACCAAAAAGATCTTTGGTGGAAGCAGAGGAGCTCAAAGCCATCACACCACAATCATCAACTTTACAAACAGCACAGTTTGCCTGCAACGTGCACAAACCTATCAACTTTATCGAAGATTACAGAGTATACTTGCCATACTTGATGGTTGAAAGATCCAGATAGTTAGAAAAATTTCCATAAACTACCAAGCACCCATCCTCTAAACAATCTGCAGTTTCTTGGTTATTCCCCACCCTTCCTTCCATAGCAGAAGGGCGTAAATTTGTTATACATAATAATAAATAAGCTATTGTACATTAATGAGGAAGGATAGCGTAACCACATGACTCTGATATTACTGTTCATTACACACAACACAATATATGTGCAATCATGTCTCATGAAATCCCCCAAAATAAAATTTCATACCAACCGTAAATGAGGAAAGAAGGTATCATCTAATAGCTACAGTAGAGGATATAATCGTCCCTCAATGCACAAAGACAAAACTATCTTGCGATTTAAATAAGAATGATTATGACAGTGAAGTTGAAAAAAGGGTTTTATTTTTAAGCCAGTGATGGGAACGCTCTCTTTCTCCGGTAGATAAATAAATCAAAATTTAAATGAGTTTCATTTTTGTGCCAAACACACCCATATTATGAAACCACTAGAACCAATCCCATGAACTATGAGGACTGAACAAGAAAAAGAAAAATTAAAAAATTGCATGACCCTTCATTCAACAATTTATCAACAAATTAAAATGTTATATTTTTGTTTTGCTCTAGTTTATGAAATGCAATTTCGAGGGTCATGATTTTGCGATTAGGATTTTGAACTTCAAGGGTGAGGGATAAGACACCATCTAGGAGTGCTATAAGAGTTGACGAGGGTTAGTTTGTGCTACTTAGGCCTGTTTGAGATCATATACGTTTTCATTTTTGTTTCTTGTTATTTCTTCTCTCTCTTCTTCCTTGTCCTTTCCGGGTTATCCTTTTCTTTTTGTGTGTTTTCTTTTGTGGTGCATCACTCAGAAATATCCTCTCGAAACAACTGAGAAAGGGTGCGTAAACCTCGACCCCAGGATACGCTTTGAGGAGAATAAGTAGGTCTTGTTATTGTTGTTGTTGATTTTTAACTTCAAGGGTCATTATTATTGATGCAAGAGCGAGACATACCTTGTACCGACGATGTTGAGCCTCATTACTTCCCAGAGCCTCCTTGATAAATGCATCAGTTAAAAAACCCGCAAGGCCTTCGATCAACCATTCTAGGTGTAAACATCAAACAAAATTACAAACTGCACAAACTGTGAGGAATAAAACCATATTATCAAAACTATAAGCATCAAGGAATGGAAACCTACCATCACTTGGTGTATCTGGTGTAATATATACACCAAACCACTGACGTGCTAGGGCATAAGCAAGTCTGATCCTCGTATCTAAATTCTAACAAATGGAGCACAAAAAAATATATAGTTATGGTTTGCAACAGAATGCTAATCGAGTCAAGGCATACTATGAAACATAATATGCAGAGTGTGTGTGTGTTTGTATATATATATATTGGAACTTAAGGCATATTTTGAAACATTATAACTTTTCATTAGTACCATAGTAACCCAGGAATTTTACTGCATAACACCTTTTTTGACATTATGGATAAGGTCATGAACCGTTCTAACTGCAATTTGGCCAGCGCAAAAAAGAAGGCAGTTCAAAAGAAATGGCAATAAGGAATAGCTATAAGAATCCTCTTTCAACAACAGCAAAATAATGTACTTTGACATTTCTCAGTCATTGCAAACACATCGATTTAATATCTCTTTTCAATAAAAGGTACTCCCTCCGTTCGTCAAAACATGTCATTTTAGCTTAATGCAAAATTTTTAAGCAAACCAAAAAATAGTGTACCCTTGGTTATTACACAGCTTTTTTACTATTTCAAAAACTACAACTATAAGTAAGCTAACCAATATTTTGAAGTAAGGGAACTAGCAAGTGATATATGATAACTATGTTAACACTGAACTTGTATTCTTTAAACATAATGATGCCAAAGAACTATACAGAATCATATAGTGAGTGAAAATCATCTAACCTGATCTATAACCTTCTCATCAAAGAGCAATTGAGAACTAAAAACTGACATAGAAGCCCCCATGGTCAGAGCAGAAATGGTCATCTCAGGAGCTAAAAAAACTTGTTTGTATGACCCAAATGGAAATGAAGCTTTGAGATAAGTTTCAAAATGCCTGCCAAACCATCATAAGTACAAGAGAAATTTTAAGCTGAAATAGTTAATATCAAATTCAATTCTATGGATGAATACAGTAAGCTTATATATATAAATGAATAAAAAGTACGAATACCTAAATGCACTATGAATAAAAAGTACAAATACCTAAATGCACTATGGAAAAAACCCACTGTGTTTTGAAGTTTTGCTAAATTATCTGGCAAACACATATGAGATATCTGAATGTAATGGCAGTCTGCAAGTATTTGCAATGGCGCAACCACTAAAGTTATCCACTTTGCAGACACTGGGATTTTTAATTCATAAACAAATGTTATACGAGGTGGATCCTCCTTGCTCAAAACCTGCAGTAAAATAAAGATGTGTGATAAAAACATAATAACCCCATAATTCTCTGCAAGACCAAATCATAAAAATGAAGCTTCATAGGCACCACATCAGCTTCAACAAATGAGATTATACTCTAAGAGAGTGTTGAAAATCTCATTTTACTTTATCATACAATCATCAAATTTTATATCAGAAAACACAAAATATCAACAGGAATCCTGCAATACAAAAACTATATACGACTACTTAATCAATAAAGTTGTAGCTTACTATTGACAAACTGACTGGATAAATAGAGGAACGAGTAACATTTCACTTTAAACCATCACCCAGCCACATTGGCTCTTCCACTGAAACCAGAATCCAAAAGAGCCAAAAAAAAAAAAAGTTTTCAGAACCTTGTGTATTGCCTGGGCCAGTAATGATGCCATCGGGACAGAGCCACATTGGCTCTTCCACTGAAACAAGGTTAAGTTAACTTTTTTGACACTATGTTCCATACCTCAACCTGCTGTATTGTTTGAGAGCCACCTCTCTGAACCATGGTGGGCAGGTTTTTATGTTTGACTATACAATTTTTGGACGAGCATAGGGGCAGGGCTTGTTTTGATTGGGGTGTTTATACCCACTTTTGGAGGCTTAGGACTTGAGCTTTGATTTTCATAGTCGCTTTTGCTTCCTTGTACTGAAATCAATATATTTACCAGTTGCCAAAAAAAAAAAAAGATCTAAAATTGTCAACATTGCGTTTTGACAATCCATAAAACAGTGGGGCTCAAAAAGTGAGAATCTCTTCCAAATATACGACCATCATCTAAGATTTGATCATTTCATCAATCATTTTACCTGATAAAGTAAATTCCCATTGCTCACAGCTACAAAATTCTGAGGAACAGTAAATTCCAAATGATAGCTAGCAAAAGCACATGAATGGTGTTAGCTCATCCTGGACTAGCCAATTGTCAAGATCAGGTTGCTTGTGAAAGATTCATCTAAATGCATACCAGCAACTTTGTGAGAACTCATCCACACAAGGAAACCAGCAGTGTGCACGCCGTATCTGGTTATCGGTATGGAATATAGCACCATCGCAATGAATTCCAGTCTCTGCTTTATCAACCCAATAGTCAATACGCACTAACCTCTCATTCTGCATCCAACATTATCCTACATGAGAAATCGCAGCAAAAAGAACACTATCACATATATCTACACATCTTAATTGGGCTTGACCAAAACATGAAATTTAAATGTTGAATGGTCCCAGTCTTCCCATGTCAATCATTTTGGCCTATTCGAAATATCCTGATGCTTTTGATTGATAATATATCAAATTATAAATTAACCTGCCCTTTTACTGAACCAAGAAAATTTACTTTTAATTAGCAATTTGGCAGTGTCAACTAGTGAATGAGAAACAGTGAATGTACATAACGTAATAGGAATTACAGAGACCAAACAGATTGATTCCCATTTCTCCAGTTAATAAGTTAGGTGATCATGCAAGTGGTTAGTATGGATAGACATCTCCATACACCATGCTAGTTTGATAAACGCTTAAACAAGTATCAATGTTGTCTGTAATAGAAGTTTGCATATAGTGTGTGGTAAAATTGACAAGACCCTCATTGTTGGACAAATGAAATCAGAGGACGGGAATTCATAAGATCAGAACATGTACTCTAGTAGTTATCAGGAATTCATTTAGAGGATAAAGAAAAAGCCCAGAAAAAAAAAAAAGATCATGCTATAAAGGTACAACAGCATGAGATACAGAAGAATCAATCACATGGAAACTTTTAAGTATTTCTTGGACCTAAAGTTTAAAATAAGTTATCACCGCTTTGATAAAGTGCATGATTTCCACTCTTCAGTAATCACCTATTTTTTGGACTTTTTGGGTCTTTTTGACACTTACAAAACACTGAATTCTTGATGAAATATCCTATTAAGTTAAGGTGGATAATACTGACAACATGTATCACTTATACTCGGGCAACATATATAGGCCCAAAAAATAAACTCAGGCCAGCAACATAGGAAACTGCAGATTGACAAAATATAAAATGTTTGCATTGTAAATCAATAACGAATACAACAACCTGCTTAATTTTGTCAGTAGACTGTGATTCCCCATTTCCCCCATTCTGTTGAGGCATTTCTTCTAATTGTGTTACATTTGGGTTGCTTTGACAAAATATTAGAAGATTGGGGACCAACTCTCTCTCAAGAGCAGATAGATATGTGGCAGCAGCTGCATCAGCAGCAGAACCAACAGACGATACTGAACACCATCTGTTCTCAATCTCAACAGGCAGAAAGTGAGGGAAAACATCAAACTCCGCTGGTGCTCCGTCCACAAAAACGCTCTCAATCTCTAAATTCTCAGCATGTAACCCCACAATCCCACTGTCCGGCACAGCAACTTTCAACTCCGTGTAACTGAACGATTGTTCAACCAGAAAATTCAGGCAAAAAGGGAAACAGAAAGCAAAAATAGGAGAGGAGGATTTACACAGCTCCATAGAAGTCTTCAAAAACCAGAGGAACTTTTAAGCAAATAGCCACAATTTCTATAGTTATCAGAAATTGAAAAGCAAAAAGCCTCAAATCGCAGAAACCGCATCGATTAGGAACAAGAAAGCACCACGAAAGCCGGCAAAGGGAGAGGACAAACCCGTAAATTCGACGATTTTCCATGTCAATTGAGAGACAGAGCTTCTGGTGGAGGACCAAGGCCTCCGAGCTCTCGGCCTTCGCTGCTGCTGCTCCACCTCCACCTCCACCTCCATCATCCTTCGGCTGCTTCTTCGCCTTCGCCATCTATCCCCTCCCTTTTGGAACCCGTGCGCAGATGAGAGACCTCACTTAATTATTTATAGGGGAAATTTACAGAAATTACCTCTTAAACTAGCCCATACCCAGTGCGCTACGCACGGGATTTTTAACATACATTTACACAAGCTCTTACTCCCTCCGTCCAAAAATACATCTCTTTTTACTTTTTTAGCACGTATTTTTAGGTGCTAAATAAAATCTTAATTTTTTTAAATAATTATAAACATATTATTAATAAGTTTGTAATTATTAAAAAAATTAATAAAAAAGTTAATATTTTATATAGTTTTTAGCTCCTAAAAAAATGTGCATGAATAGTAAAAGGACATATATTTTTGGACAGAGGTAGTATTATTTATCGGATATTACCATAGTATTTATAAATGCGGTTTAAATGATGTATAAAATATAGTACTCGGTTGAACCTTGTTTGTCACTAATATGATAGAAGAAAGAGCAACACATAACTTACTTTAACATGGTTTCATAAAGTAAAATAAATCAACCACAATGCACGCAAATAATAATCAACTGAACCATAACATCTATATGCATATGACCTCAACCAAGTTTCAACAGACTATACATTGTGAAAAACTTCTTTATAGACTACATTAGTAGTTGAGGTTAAAATGTTAGAATCTTGATCACATATCACAATCTTCAAACCTCTCCTAGACGTCACCCGAGAGACCGCAACATATAATTTTCCATGACTGAACACCGACCGAAGCAAATATAAACCAACTTGTGAGAGCGATTGCCCTTGACTTTTGTTGATTGTCATACAAAACACACCAACAAAGGAAATTGCCTTCTTTCAAATAGTATGGGCATAATTGGATCTGAAGAAGTCATAATCATGCGAGGAATAGGTACCTTTTCTCCCAAACTACTTCCTGATATAACCTTACCTTCGACAACTCGCGAACCTAGCCGAGTGATGATCAATCTTGTTCCATTACATAAACCTGCGGACTGATCAATATTGCGAACCAAGATGATGGGGACACCTAATTTAAGCTTCAAATTGTGATTAGGTAGACCCGAACATCTAAGACTGTTCAAAAATTTAGCGGTGTAAATTTCATGGTCAGCCGATTCTGCTCCAGAGCAAAGTCTATCAGAACTCAGTACACCCTTTCGTCACCAGGGAGTAATGATAAAAACATAATCATTAACCTTTCCGACCTCTTCGTGAGTAGGGGCTAAAATCGCTCTCTTCTCAAAATAGGATGGATCTTGTAAGTTACTTACCAACAATGGATATATTGCATCCACTATAGATGCAAGAGGATCATTTGATTCAGTGATGAGAAGATCCCTAGGAATATCAACATCAGCTTCACCATCATTCGGTGGTCCTTCAATACCATCACCTATCCTCAAAATCCACTCAGCAAATTGTCTTATATCATCCGCTTCGGAAGATAGAGATCCCGTTTGAAGCCGCATATTTTTTGTCAATTTGAGAACCTACATGGTACCAATATCGCTGTGTTTTAGATGACTGAGAAAAAACTCAAGTCAATAGTATAATAATAGTAGAAGAATACTTAATATTATAATGTTAGACATTTACCTTACAGTCGCTCCACATGTACGATGCATTTATAGTAGCAGAGACAACATCTTGTCGGCTACCTTTGGGAACAACCGGCAGAATTTGTCTAAAGTCACCTCCCAAGACAACCACTTTTCCACCGAAAGGCACATCAGATTCCATCACATCCCTAAGTGTACGGTCTAGAGCTTCAAAACAATACTTCTTCATCAATTGCACTTCATCCCAAATGAGAAGTCGAGCATGCTTCAAAAGCTTAGCTTGTGCAGAACCCCTCTCAATATTGCAACATGAATACTCATCAGGATGCAACGGAATAGCAAATCTCGAATGAGCAGTGCGCCCACCTGGAATGAGAAGAGCAGCAATACCACTTGAAGCAGCAGTCAACATAATTTCACCTTTAGATCGAATTGCTGCAGATAAAGCTCGCCAAAGATAAGTTTTGCCAGTACCTCCATAGCCATAGAGGAAAAAAAAGCCCCCTGAATTACTCGACACAGCCTCCATGATTTCTGAATACACGGCATGCTGCTAAGATGTGAAATTCGAAATAAGAGTCATGTGTTCTTCCTTCAATTGCACTTGATCATACATGAGCTCCTGTTGGATGAGGTTGTTACACCATGCACTTGAAAGCGCTTCATCCACTTGTGGCAAGCTAGGAAACTGAATAATACTACTACCATTCTGATTGAGAAACTTATCAATTTCCAATATAGTGTAGCTCTGAATTTGTTTATCAGTCAGCTCCAAATCTGCAAAATACACAATATAAAGTTAGCATTCATTATTGTCATTTCCTTTTAATTAGCTAACTTGTACTAATAAATATAGCACCAACATGTACAAAAACATATTACAAAACCATTTACAAATTATAAATAAAATATCATAACACTATATCATGAGTATTTAGAAGAAATTGTACCTGGAATGTTCAACATAATCCGTTGCCTATATAGGATATCATCCGCGAGAAGTTTCCAAGTCTTTTCCCATTTATATACCCATATTGAGCTCAGAGGGGGCATCAGAATAAACATCACCATCAGCATCAGCATCATCATCATCTAATTATAAGAACAACAATACACATATGAGAAAAACAAACACCGGATACAAAATAAAGAAAACGCTTCAATAAATCAATGTGTTATAAAGAGAACATTCTTGACATAAATTACCAAACATATTTGACATAGAAAAATAATATACAATAATCAAAGGTGGCATGATTGGAACCTCTATTGGGTACAGGAGGTGTCATAGATGTACTTGCAACACCATGATTGTTGGCACGGTAGAGGAGAATGTCGGTAAACTATCCATATTGTCACCATCTGAATCCATTGAACAATGACAAATGACAAGTTAATCTCTGGAACCCAATCATAAAAACTACAACATCGACGAAACAAACGTAGACGTACACTAGGTGTATGTCTACAGTTATACAATACCAATGATAAAGCTGCAATTGTGTTTTAAAAAAGTTACAATTTTATAAATTCATATTGGAATTTAAAGCGGTTAGATTTTCTTTGTAGACTGATGTTGAAATTTTAAAATTATTTATAATTCATTTTTAACATAATGTATTTTAATTTATTTTTTATTTTTAAAAGTATACTAGGTATATTATTTTCATCAATTTTAATCATTAACAATATTACATGAATGCAACTAAATCTTATCGTTCAATATTATATGAAAATCGAAAAAAAATATTTCACTAATAAAATTGCAAAAATAATATTAGAGAATTTATAATTTCAAACTTTGAACAGTTACAAAAATGTACAGTTGGTGAAAAATGGTATTTTTAGACTTAAAATAAATCTCTAAATTCACTTTACTTATTTTGATTGGTGGTGTAGAATGTGAAACATACACTTAGTGTATATGTATCACCCTCCACATCAACGTATTATATGTTTCGTCTTTTTTAAAAATTATAATTTCATAACTCACTTAACTATAAAAGAGACATACAATTAGATACTTCAGTTACTGGTTCGAAATGGGTCGATCGATCACTTGACCTTCTCGGTTGAAGACCCAATCCTACAAAAATAACAACTTATACTGTTCAATGTTTTGAATAACATCTCATATATCATAGCGTACAAACCTAATAAAATGATAACAACATTTACATTGCATTACGTATTATTAGTTTGTAAAAGAATAAATCGAACCTCTGGTAGTTTCTCTTCTCCTTTTTTTTTCATGCAATATATTTCATCTATTCAATCTATTGGCAGTTTGTTGTGCTTTGTTGGCAACTAAAAACAAAGACTCTAAATCAAATATTAGTACGGATATATATATATATATGAAAATTTACAATGATATTGTCTAAATTTAACATATATTAATACACAAAAACTAATTAATTATGACCTGAAATGGGATCATGCGGCCCCGAGGAACACGATCCCACACCTTGACTGTTATGCATAGTCATGGGTGTTTCCACATTTTTCAATGTGGACACAAAGGAGCTCATTCCGCATAACTTGCCTATGTTGCTAGACATATCTGCATCCATGTAGGATTCAACTGTGTCTTTTGGAGTGAATATGTGTATCAATTCCCCTTGAATAGGTACATGTTAGTGTGAATTAGTGTGATTGATGTGCTCTATGATGAATTCATTTTGTTCGTCACCGTTGTAACCTAATAGACTTTTATAAAGGCATCGTTACTATTCCCGAGTCGGAGTCTTGTCTCTAGTCATGTCGTCTTTAGCGTTGGTCTATTCCGTCTCCGAAAGAAACATTGGGTCGTCCGCTCTCGTCACTCCCTTATCTCCACTAACTTAAACTCCTACGCGTTACATTGGATGAGCGACCGCATGAAAAAAGGGATCGGGAAGTCGAATAGCCATAGAGCAGCGCAACGGAAGCGTGGGCCCATAACCCACGGGCCTCAGGATCGACGATGTCGACGGAACAAGCTTGATTCGAGGTTTACGATTATTGAGTACGATATGACTTGCATGTGGAAGCATCCTCTATTCAAATTGTTAACCCTTTCTGAGCTTGTTGATGGTGTACTGCACTGACTTGATGTGGGAAATTGCGTGTTTTGCCAGAGGTAGAAGATGAGGTGGGCCCCTTTTGCCCCGTCACCTGCCCAGTCAGCGGGGGGCCCACTCCTTTTCTTTTCTATCTTCAGCTTCGGGCTCGTGGGATGGGGTGAATTTGGGCCTTTTCTTTGGGTCGGGTTGAGCTTCGTTTGGGGGGGGGGGTCCGGATCCTCTATTCGGGTCTTCCTTTCTTTTCCTTTCTAGGGTGGGCTGGGTTCTCTTGGGCCTTTTCCTTTCTTTGGTTGGGCTGGCCTTGGAGGGGTGTTTTTGTTATGTTATATATGTGTATATTATATGTTATGGTATATGGGTATGCTAGTATATGGTTTTTATAAATTTTTAAGTTATTATCTTAGTATTGTATTGTTATTCTGATTTTTTGATAATATAGTTTATGAAAATATTAGTATATATTATAAAAGGTTTTAAAAGTAATATTAATTGATATTGGGTTATAGGTATATTTATGGTTGATGTTTTGAGATTTTATGGATTGTAAGTGTAAACTATTTGAATATTATTATTATTTTGGGATTGGTTATAATTATAATATTCTGGAAATTAATCTTTATATATTGTCATTTGTTTTAGAATAGTATTAATTGGATTATTTATATGTGATGCATTTCATGAGGATTTAAATATGTGGGTTAGGAATTTTTAAAGTGGATTGTTGGTATTGATTTATAAATATGGTTTGTGAGCATAGAATTACTTTGATGATTTAGTATTGGAATTTATCTATATAAGGTTTTTGAAATAAGAAACTTGCCGGAATTATTTTATAACATGATTTTGGGAAATTGACTTTAAGGTTAAAATGTTTAATATCGGGATTTGGATACGCGATTTTAAAAGAATTGTTTGATTTTCTATGATGAGTTCTTTGAGAGATTGTTTTGGAAATGAGATGAAGAGATGAGATGAACATGGAATGATGTTTGAATTATGATGAGATAAGATGGAATAATATGAAATGAGATATGAGAAGAGATGTATGATAGTTAGGGGCGCCTTGTGTGAATTAGATAGACTTATGCATTTGTATGTTATTAGGTGATTGTGATATGTTGGACATTGCTTACTATTGGATGATTCATTAATTGGATTCTGCTTCTGCCTTGTTCTCTGTTGTTCGGCTTATTCAGGTAAGTTCCTTTATGGGCTTACTCAGATTCGAAAGAGATTACCTGCTTGTGAATATATGACATACTAGGTGTTGCATAAGCATTAAAGCATGCCATGTAGTATCATGCTAGGATTGCACTTGTGATTGAGCATTCTATTTCTTTATGCGTATGTAACAGAACGGTCGTTATATGTGATAGTCCTAGAGTCTTTGCTAGGGTCATAGGGTAGCCCAGCCCCATCTGGTGCCCTTAGTCTATCGAGTCGATATGAGCATGATGATAGCCCAGCACCATCGGGCATGAGTATGATTTATGATATGATGATGAGATATGATATGATATGCTATAGCATCGAACTGGCCAGTCTTTGCACTAACGGAAAGGGGTGCAGAGGTAGGAGAGGGATATGCCATTTGGCATTCTTTGGGCGCCTATACAGTTCTTTTTCGCATATTGCAAATTAGGATCATGTTAGTGTGATTTAATTTCCGCATCTGTATCATCTTTATATTAGCGTATGTGTATATTTGCTTGCGGGACAGGGTGTGTTGGGGCCTCGGTCTGATCCCGCTCGCACCAATTGTTTTTAGGTTTGATTGCTCCCTGTCTTTATGGCGTGGGAAAGTCCCCCGGGCGATTGCAAAGAAATCTGTTTGACCCTACTAATTTGGCTATATGACTTTAGAATTTATGTTTGGTTTTGACCCGGCTTTGCCGTGGCTTTTGTATCTAAACCGTACTTCCGCTTTTCTTTCGTTTAAATTGAATTTCTGAGACTTCAACTGATTAGAGGTTTGAAACCTCGACCCGTACCTGAATTGCAACATCCGAATGAAGGTGTCCGACCTTCGAAACGTATCCCGGATATTTATATTCGGGCCGTTACAAAGTTGGTATCAAAGCGAGGTTGTGCAATTTGGGTACACAAGGGTCGAGTGTATGTTTTGGAAAACCGCTCATGGATTTCGAAAGATTTGAAAGCGTTTCAAAGGGGCAAAATGAACTTAATATGCCTAACTCAATTGGACTAAATGTGAACTTGGCTTATGATAAAAGAGGAGAACCAACTAAAAAGGGATCGAGTGGGTAGAAAAGGGGCTAGATCATCCCTATTGGATGTAGTCGGGAATGGGTAGGCGAACTACTAGCTTGTTCTTTATAGATGGGTCGGGAAGACTCCAAGGAGGTCGTTATAATTGCCATTGACTGATTTTATGTTGAGTGTTTGATATGCTAGAGATCTGATTTAGATGCCCTAACAATGAAATGTGTATTGACTTATCTGTGCAAACGGGATAGCGGGAGTACCCTTATTTCTATATGGTCAAGCCCAGCTTGGGTGGAATAACCCCTGCCACTATGTTGACCCTTGATGGTCTTATCGAGTCTTTCTCTTGACTATTGGTCTCCTCCACGGGAAATCGGGTTGGTAAACATATTGTTTCGGGAATCATGGTTGGATATGAGGGTTGTTCGAGAGAGTATTGGAAGACGGTCCTTGATGTAATTCCGAGTTAGAGAGTGAGATGTTTACGGGGCTGTCCTTATCAATTCTTATGACGATCAATCAGTGTCCTCTTGTCACGAAAAGTCATATCCGAGTCTCACGGGAAAGGTGGGTGATGAGTCAGTTAGGAGGAGTCAATACTTGCCCTTATGGATCTCTATCAGGTTATCTTGATTGCTCTGTCCATGATTGTGTGATTCTATATGCACTACTCCTTGACCTACAGTTTGATCCTTAGTTTGAAACTGTGCCTACATGTTTGATGTTCATGATGACCATTGTGTGAGTCCGAGTTACCTATATTACGCCCTATCATCCCGTCATGATCTGCTTAGTATATTGCATTGTCATACTAGGGCACGAATAAATATGTCTTATGCTAGGATGTTGTATAATTGATGTCCTCCCTGTGAATAGGTTCATGATAGTGTGATCGTTCAGTTCTAGTATCATGATAGAGTGAGCCCTTACTTGATGGATACGTATTATGATTTGATGTCAACGTGCCTTATATGCTACGTAATTCCCAGTACATGTTATGATGATGATCTTTAATGTGAATTCGTAGTTGTATGACATTCTGTACCCATGCTTGTCCCATTGCTTAGGTCCCGTGTTATGCCTTTCTTTCTCTCATGATTATATGTTGTCATCGCATTTCTACTTGGCCTATTGATCGTGATTGATTCGAAACATGAACCACATGATATGAGTCTATATGATTGTTGCTTCCCTCGGATTAGGTCCATGATAGTGTGAATGAGTCTTGACAAACACATGCTTCCTCCCAGTATACATCGATTTGAACTCCTGTCCCCGTCTCCTAGTCATGTTGCCCCGTTACCTAGCCTCGCTCTATACCTCGTTACATTTCCTCTCATGTTACTATGTCGTTGAGATGTGATTGATTGAACTCTTACATACCGTCGTATTAATCAATCTAGTGCATGAATGTATCATATGTTATGTGAGCCATTAGTAACATATAAAACCCTTGGTTGTGACTTGTGCGAGTTTATGTCTTGCCTACATTATTGCCGATTCTCTCTTGAACTAGGTCCTTGATAGTGTGGCTCTCCCTCTTTCTATTCTCGTAAATGTTTTACTTATTCGATTAGATTGATGTTGAATTCGGTGATCGACTTGCTTTCCATGATAATAAATCCTAGCATGCGTACATGTTATCGTTCGGTAGTGTTCTTCTATTACTCTATGATATCCTCCCGTGCTTCCATGAATGTATGATTTGGCACCTCGCATGGTCACACACCACGTTATATTATGATTTCGCATACGCATGACGCATGAATGCTAGAATGAATTTAGTCGAGTTATCTGGATTGTATTCATGTTCAATATGTGCCAGTAGTGTCCTGTAGGGCTTATGATTTCTAATATGACCCGCTAAATGATCACGTGTTGTACTTGTTCCATGATGTGATAACTATGGTACCCTATATGTACTCTATGATGGTTCGTTCTTAGCATGATTATAATCTAGCACCCATGATGTCCTTCTTGTTACATTTGATGATGCCTCATGTTTCGTGAATATTATGTTGAACTCCTCTTAATGACTCTTGAATATGCTTGTATCACATCATGTATCGCTAGTATCATATAGGACCCATGCTTCCTAAATGTATCTCGTCACATGATTCCGTGCCATGGTTGACCTAATATATGATCATTGTGTCAGGTGAGATAGTTACTAGGTTGCCCTTTATATGATCTCGTATGATGCATACACCAAACTCGTGCATTGTTCATATATGTGATAATTACTATGCTACTCTTATGTGTTCTCGTATGACGCTTCACATGTTTGTTATGACATACCTTGCCATGATATATTTGGACTCATTTGTTGATGTGTATACCGTGCTCTTACATTGTTCATATACATGATGCTCGTTATCTTCACTAAATTCCGCATGACTTCGAATCATACATGACCATTATTGACTCCGCATAACTTGCCTAGGTTGCTAGACATATCTGCATCCATGTAGGATTCAATTGTGTCTTTTGGAGTGAATATGTGTATCAATTCCCCTTGAATAGGTACATGTTAGTGTGAATTAGTGTGATTGATGTGCTCTATGATGAATTCATTTTGTTCGTCACCGTTGTAACCTAATAGACTTTTATAAGGGCATCGTTACTATTCCCGAGTCGGAGTCTTGTCTCTAGTCATGTCGTCTTTAGCGTTGGTCTATTCCGTATCCGAAAGAAACATTGGGTCGTCCGCTCTCGTCACTCCCCTATCTCCGCTAACTTAAACTCCTACGCGTTACATTGGATGAGCGACCGCATGAAAAAAGGGATCGGGAAGTCGAATAGCCATAGAGCAGCGCAGCGGAAGCGTGGGCCCATAACCCACGGGCCTCAGGATCGACGATGTCGACGGAACAAGCTTGATTCGAGGTTTACGATTATTGAGTACGATATGACTTGCATGTGGAAGCATCCTCTATTCAAATTGCTAACCCTTTCTGAGCTTGTTGATGGTGTACTGCACTGACTTGATGTGGGAAATTGCGTGTTTTGCCAGAGGTAGAAGATGAGGTGGGCCCCTTTTGCCCCGTCACCTGCCCAGTCAGCAGGGGGCCCACTCCTTTTCTTTTCTTTCTTCTACTTCGGGCTCGTGGGATGGGGTGAATTTGGGCCTTTTCTTTGGGTCGGGTTGAGCTTCGTTTGGGGGGGGGGGTCCGAATCCTCTATTCGGGTCTTCCTTTCTTTTCCTTTCTGGGGTGGGCTAGGTTCTCTTGGGCCTTTTCCTTTCTTCGGTTGGGCTGGCCTTGGAGGGGTGTTTTTGTTATGTTATATATGTGTATATTATATCTTATGGTATATGGGTATGCTAGTATATGGTTTTTATAAATTTTTAAGTTATTATCTTAGTATTGTATTGTTATTCTGATTTTGTGATAATATAGTTTATGAAAATATTATTATATATTATAAAAGGTTTTAAAAGTAATATTAATTGATATTGGGTTATAGGTATATTTATGGTTGATGTTTTGAGATTTTATGGATTGTAAGTGTAAACTATTTGAATATTATTATTATTTTGGGATTGGTTATAATTATAATATTCTGGAAATTAATCTTCATATATTGTCATTTGTTTTAGAATAGTATTAATTGGATTATTTATATGTGATGCATTTCATGAGGATTTAAATATGTAGGTTAGGAATTTATAAAGTGAATTGTTGGTGTTCATTTATAAATATGGTTTGTGAGCATAGAATTACTTTGATGATTTAGTATTGGAATTTATCTATATAAGGTTTTTGAAATAAGAAACATGCTGGAATTATTTTATAACATGATTTTGGGAAATTGACTTTAAGGTTAAAATGTTTAATGTCGGGATTTGGATAAGCGATTTTAAAAGAATTGTTTGATTTTCTATGATGAGTTCTTTGAGAGATTGTTTTGGAAATGAGATGAAGAGATGAGATGAACATGGAATGATGTTTGAATTATGATGAGATAATATGGAATAATATGAAATGAGATATGAGAAGAGATGTATGATAGTTAGGGGCGCCTTGTGTGAATTAGATAGACTTATGCATTTGTATGTTATTAGGTGATTGTGATATGTTGGACATTGCTTACTATTGGATGATTCATTAATTGGATTCTGCTTCTGCCTTGTTCTCTGTTGTTCGGCTTATTCAGGTAAGTTCCTTTATGGGCTTACTCAGATTCGAAAGAGATTACCTGCTTGTGAATATATGACATACTAGGTGTTGCATAAGCATTAAAGCATGCCATGTAGTATCATGCTAGGATTGCACTTGTGATTGAGCATTCTATTTCTTTATGCGTATGTAACAGAACGGTCGTTATCTGTGATAGTCCTAGTGTCTTTGCTAGGGTCATAGGGTAGCCCAGCCCCATCGGGTGCCCTGAGTCTATCGAGTCGATATGAGCATGATGATAGCCCAGCACCATCGGGCATGAGTATGATTTATGATATGATGATGAGATATGATATGATATGCTATAACATCGAACTGGCTAGTCTCTGCACTAACGGAAAGGGGTGCAGAGGTAGGAGAGGGATATGCCATTTGGCATTCTTTGGGCGCCTTTACAGTTCTTTTTCGCATATTGCAAATTAGGATCATGTTAGTGTGATTTAATTTCCGCATCTGCATCATCTTTATATTTGCGTATGTGTATATTTTCTTGCGGGACAGGGTGTGTTGGGGCCTCGGTCTGATCCTGCTCGCACCAATTGTTTTTAGGTTTGATTGCTCCCTGTCTCTATGGCGTGGGAAAGTCCCCCGGGCGATTGCAAAGAAATCTGTCGGACCCTACTAATTTGGCTATATGACTTTAGAATTTATGTTTGGTTTTAACCCGGCTCTGCTGTGGCTTTTGTATCTAAACCGTACTTCCGCTTTACTTTCGTTTAAATTGAATTTCTGAGACTTCAACTGATTAGAGGTTTGAAACCTCGATCCGTACCTGAATTGCAACATCCGAACGAAGGTATCCGACCTTCGAAACGTATCCCAGATATTTATATCCGGGCCGTTACAGGAGGGCCCCTAGCATCCGACTTGAAGTTTTTGTCATTTCTCAAGGTCTTGAAGATCCTCTGGGTTTTGACGGTTATATTCATCATCGACAACCAGCAAATCCATTAATAGTTGACGCACCAGATGAGGTCAATGATGATAGTACAAGTACACAAGTATGTTCCATTTGTCTTGACGGATTAGTCGTCTCAATGCGCATCCTTCAAATGCCATGCGGACATATGTTTCATCGGGATTGTCTTCGAACATGGTTGACTTACAATCATGTTTGTCCCGTTTGTCATTTCGCATTGCCACATTGAACCTATTTGGCATTTTGAAGTTTAAATATTTTACGTAGTTGTTTGTGTTGCATTTCATTGTGTTATATATCTTTGTTTTTAATATCTTTAGGATTTTGTAGGTTACTGCATTATAAAAAATGAAGTTCACTATCTTTTTTGTAAAAGACCTGATGTTGATTAGTTGATTTCTTCCCATCAAGCACGACTTCTATGCGAAGAGGCAATCAACTTAATATGCACGACTTCCCGCATTGATTAATATGCGAAGAGGCAATCAAGTCAGAAATAGGTCATTCGTCTACGATACCCAAACTGACAATAACATTCAACTTAATACGTACTAACAGTGGACAGAGACTTAAGACAAGTCACAAAATGCTCTGCTGCAATAACATTCATAACATAAAAGTAAGAAATACTAAAATATCATCCGGATCGACTTCATTCTTGATACCTTAGTATTTGTTCCATCTCTGCAAGAGAACCTTCAATACGCTGTAGAACCAACCGTTGTACCTTTTGCTCATCTATGATCGTAGCTAAAGATTCCCGAATAGAGACCAAATCACTTCGCTCAAAAGTTACTTCAGGTTCACACGGTGGATCAGTTATCACAAACTTAGATGTTATCTTCGTTGATGCTGGACCAATTCTCCAATTCTTCTTATCTTTCACTAATGTTATCTCGACATTAGGAAGAGGTATCGCCACATCAGAATGAGGTAAGGTCAGAAAATAGTCAAAATACTTATCTTTCTTTAAAACAATCATCTCCCATGCAATGCAGCCATCCATATCAAGCCGAGATGGTCCAGAAACAGGGGTCAATGCTGATAAATCATAGCCAAGTCCTAGAGCGACAATCGTGATTAAACCACCAACTACTATCTTCCTATCGATCTTTCGTGTAGGAAACCCTCTGCAACTGTCCAGCTATAAACGCTCCGGTGTTCACCTTCTGCTCCGTCAACATTGCCCAAATTAAGAACAATTCACTCGACCGAACAACACCCGCACTCTCACCACGTCCAAAGACAGTGTTGGAAAGCAACCGGTGCACATATCTTATACACGGATTGCTCAAGTATGTAGATCTCGTTGTTTCAGGAGCGAATCCAACCCCGGTTAACTCACGCCAAACATCATTAGTTCGAAACTTACCCAATCGTTTAGCTCCTTCATTTAGCAATCCAAATAAGTCATTGAAAACTCCAAGACTCATTTCATGATCAGTATTAAAGATCCTAAACTTCACATTTCCTTGTTCACATTTCTACGTACCAGTTGTACACTTAAAGAACTCAAGAACTCTAATGTAAGACGCTCATAGGTTTCAGATTTCTTGTTCACAAATTCCTTCCATCCAACTCTATCAAACAGGTAATACACATCATCTAGAATACCCAACTTCGTTAACGTAGGATCATCGACATACCTAGTGGGTATGATCTTCCTCTTAGCTAATACGGCTTACTTGGTTTTCTGAGCATCATCCTTAAATACCAACTTATACGAAGCAGGAATTCGTTTTTCATTATCACGACGTACCTGCAAACTTGGAGCATGACACCTAGTACGGCTCGATGGCTGCGAAGTTGGAGCTTTAGACCGAGTACGAGTCGATCGCTGCGAAATCGGATCTTTACTTCCACCCAAAGATACTCGCTTGCGCTTATTTGATTTTTGGCACTCCATTCAAAAAGAACTCTAACTTCTAAACGAACGAACTTCAATCTGCGAGACAATCGACATACACACGATGGTTAATAAACATGACATAAAAGGCTTCAAGTTATAAACAAATGCTTGAAAATCACAATGGTTACTTCACATAAATATACTAGAAGTTTAGACATAGATAAGTAGATATCAGATTTCTAACAGCACAACAGACGATATACTTTAAATAATTTCAAACACCTATTAATTTTCAAAATTCCCTAGCAAAATATAGATTGTGCAAAAACAACTTATAGCAGATTCCTTAAACATTTCACTGGGGCATTTTATCAAACATATGCCGGGCACCCCGTAAGAGCATCCACAGCAAACACACAAATCAAACGAAAACCCTTCTTAATTGAAGGTATGAAATTCATTCAACCTCCAAAACAATAGGTATGCCAACAATCCAATTAGGAAAACATCAAAGAAATTGCTCACCTAGTCACCTGGAACATAGTCGTCACCGGCGTAAAGTCCGTTGTGAGAAAGCCAATCGGTTGTAAAACACACAGTGACAAACATGAGATGGCATAGATGAAAGTGAAAAACGAAATTACGAAGAGAAAAGAGACATTGCTCACCTGGAAGATCAGCTTCAACACCGGGAACACACAACACACATCCCCTCCGGCGGCTCGAACGGTGGGCTTTAGAAAAGAGAGTGAAAAAAAGAAGCCCACTGAGTGAGACAGATGAAAGTGAAAATAGGGTTTTTTTACCTTGTACATATTGAACTTAAATACCCCTCTAGTTGGTCAATATTACATAATAAATCCAAACTTTTATTATATCTATAAACAAAGCCGGTTATTCAATTTCAAATAGGTTATTTGTAAAATTTCTGTGTGACAATGGATGATGGATTTTTATATTTTTCAGTTATAATACGACAAATAAAATATTATAAAAAAGAAATATAAAATAATGGATATGGAATTTACTAACAAATTACATTTTCTAAAAATAATCATAATAAAATATTTTATCGTACCTTTACTTTAACATATACAAAATTAGCCATTTTAAACAACCATATATATTTAATAGTTGTCTAAAATAAGAAACATGTTTTGGATTTTGTTTGTGTAAACTTTTAACCAAATAATGTTGCGTCAAACTTAGTGTTTTTATATATGTTCGACAGGAGGAGAAAAATGTTATCTCAAAATTCCGAAAACATACATTAAAGTGAAATAAAGGTAGTCAATGTCAAACTACAAATACTAACAAAAACAACACGTGTAAGTAGTTCACACTGGGGAAATAAATGCAACAAACCAAACCACATTACAAAGCATACAACTACCCAAACAAAATACCATTCCATACGACACAGTCACATTCAATGAATGGCTACCCGGTAACCATGAACATAAACTTATCCTGACCAACAAATTCATAGTCGATCCAATCGAAATGGGGTCGCATTTGATGAGCATAGTATTCATTCGTATCATAGGTCAATGGAAAGTGAACCGTATATTTTCTCTCTCGCTTATTGTGAGCGACAATGCGACCGTGCCAGTATCCATCCCGAGCCTTACAATCAACAGAGTCACCGACAGCAAATGAGTCAAATGGCTCCTCGGGTGGTATTGGGTAAAATCGACCCATGTGTACTATTTCTTTCAGACTCCTAGTACCATCCTGGGTCCTCAAGCTCACATACTTCACTTCATAATGTGTGTCGTTTACAACCCGTACAATAAATGCATCATAAAACGAACCTAAAAACCCTTCTTCACCTCCTATCACTACTAGAATACTGCAATTAGACATCATATTATTTAAGTCTGTCAACAAAACAACTGATGATAAATTAATCTATTACATCAAATAATAAATTTGTGATGTTAAAAAAACTTAAGACAACAGTCGAATTTTTTAACCGATGTTAAATTGTTAATTTAAAAAAAATTAAAACGCGCGCCGAATGAAATTTTGTAAGTGTTTGAATGCCCGCCCATACTTAGAAATTTTTTTGAACACCCGCTTCCCATGGTTAAAATAGAAGCTATTTCCCACAAGTCCAAAGTCCAAACCTCTCTCCTGTCTCCCGTCCAAACCTCTCCTCTCTCCCAAGTCCCAACTCTCTATCTCACCCTTGCCGGAATGCTACCGACGCCACCGGTGCCACCGCCGCCACCATCACCACCGCCGCTACAACCCACAGATCTGAGATCTCTTTCTCCCGAAACACCAAACCTCACTACTCTCTCTCTCTCCCCAAATCTCAACCCTTCCTCCCCTCCACTCCAAATCGCCCCCCACACACTCCGCTGGAGACAAACCCTGCCTCTCTCATGGCTCTCCCTCTCATTTCGCTCTCTTCTCTTCGATCCAGATTGCTCGAGGTGCCGATGAAGCTCCGGTCCTCATCTCAGCTCCCTCGTCCTGGCGCTCCGCTCCCTCGTACTAGCGCTGAGCCCTGTCAAATAGGGAAATCGAAGCCACCTCCTCCAATTCCACGTGATGCGGCTCCTACGCCCCTGAGCCGTGGGTCTGAAATATCGCAGTTAAGGGTATGGAATCTGGGCTCTTACCTTGTTATTAGCTTTAATGGTGTTTAATTGAGTTTTGTTTGGTTTTGGTATTTAACTAATTAAGCGATTTGAACATGAGGACAAAAGGTTGTTTTCCTATACAAGAAATATTTGTCTCTCACCAAGTCCAAGGAAGTAATTCTCCGGTTTTCCTTCAATGCACCAGCAATTTTCTCAACACCCTAGCAAGTTATATACATTACAGTTCTTGGATTGGAAATAAGCACACATTCATTCCATGATTGGCAAATAAAATCAGTGCTTGGATTGGAAATAAAAGGTACCTCATATCCAATGTCATTTATGTAAAGATTCAAATATAATAAGCTCTTAGATTTCTTGATATATTCAGCAATATGAGAAGCTCCTTCAGCACCAATTTCATTATTGCTGATGTCCAGCAGGGTTAATTTTACTGCAAAATAAAAATAAAATCAACTATGATGCTAAATCAGTCAGATATGAATCACATAAGAAGTTTAATTATAGGGTTAGAGGATCTTCCCAATCATTATCTAGTAGTTTTGATAGAATCTGATTGCTAATAGCCTAATATGTAGATTTGGGTGGCCTATCTACTAGAACGATTGAAGAGGAGGAAAAAAAACAAAAGGGAAATTGCATCTTCATGGTGAAGTCTACATTATTTTTTGGTCCACAACAACTTGCAATTTTCATGAGTTCTTCATTTTTTTTACGGTTTGATGAGTTCTTAGCTACTTGTTTAATGCTTTGTATATCCTAATGAGAAAAATACCTCTTTCATTTGTCAAATTCAAGGACCTAAGGTATCTTAAGAGTAAGGTAATACCCTAATAGCAAGTCAAGAGAGATTTATCTTTATGCCTTTTCTTTTTCGATATAGAAAATGAAATGGTATCCTCTCATGTTTATCTTTATGGAATGGTATCCTCTCATGTTTATCTTTATGCCTTTGCATCTCTTTGTCTATTTTAGATCTAGTTTTACATCTTGGCTCTTCTCACAAGCCATTTACATACTACTTTGCTTCACACCTTCGATTTCTTTGCAAAGAACCTTCCTAATCTTTCTTTGGGTGCTGTGACTTTTACTCTCCCTCAGGTATGATTTTGTGTCATCGTTTCTTGGGTTACACTCCCCTCTTGTAGTGGTTAGTGAATTCATAATTAATCCTTTCCTAGTTCTTGTTATCCTTCTATCTTAGATAAAATCTGATGCATGTTCAATTAACTTGGCAACATATAATTTATCAATTAAAACATGATGTTCCAGAAGAAGTGCAGTGAAGAGCACCTTAAAAAGAGTATGATAGTGGCATGACTTTTTCAGCACTATAATTTGTTTTTTATGAGCATTGTAATTCGATTTTTTAGCACCTAAGTTTCATCATTGTAATATGATTTGTTTAGCATTATAATCTGATTTTTGTGAGAAATGTAGTTTGAATTTTAGGCAACTATGTTTCAGCACTATAATCTTATTGTCTTAGCACAATGATCTGATTTTTATGAGCAATATCATTTGAATTTTAAGCACCGGATTTTTATGAGTTTTGTAGAACTATAATATAAGTTTTTTTAGCGCTATAATCTGATTTTTATGAGCATTGTAATATGAATTTTCAGTGTCTAACTAATTGATTAATTTCTTCACTTGATATGCAATTTACTATCATACATCTAGTTTTCATTAATGTTACACAAAGCACTCATAATCTTGAAATTAAAACATGATTATTCCATAAGAAATGCAGTGAAGATAACCTAAAGAAGAGTGATAGTAATCTGAATGTTTTCAGCCCTATAATTTTATTTTTATTAGACTATAATTTGAATTTTTTATCACTTAAGTTTCAGCATTGTAATTAGATTGTGTTAGAATTATAATCTAATTTTTATGAGCAATGTAATTTGAATTTTAAACAACTCAGTTTTAGCACTATAACACGATTGTCTTAGCACTACAATATGATTTTAGCACCAAATCATATTTTTAGGAATGAGCATGGTGTTCAGCTTAAAGCTCGAAAGGTTGAGGATCAATTGGATCTTCAGAAATCCAAGGTATGTGCCTAAATATGATTTTACATACATATATATCTAAATTACAAGAAGTCATGTAGAAGGCCCTGTTGCGGCTACAATGGAGGATGATGGCTGACATATTCATATTTCTGATTCATTGGCTATGGCTGATAAGGGTGTAAAAATGGTTGAAGCTGGTTGCCAGTTGTTTGCTGTCCTTGGTGTAGATTTTATGTCAGAAAATGTCCGGGCCATCCTTGATCAGGCGGGCTTTGAAAAGGTGATTATCGTACTGACATTTTAAAATCCATCGATGGCATAGAAGATAATGTTTTAGTCTGATATTTTTAAAAATTTGAATAAATATAGTAGTTTTATGCACGAGTTCATAGCATATAGAATGGTATAAGCTTTTTAATCATACAGTTTTCACAAACTCACATGTTTGAAAGATGCGCTGAAGCACTTGAACTCTGTGTATTATTTGTAAAGTTTGCTAATAAGGAAGAAGAGAGACAATTTTCATGATTGATACACAACCTTTTATTTTCAGAACTAATGTTCAATTTATTCCCCTTTGGAATTGTCATTAATGTGGAGATTTCATAGTGAATGAACAAATACTTGATATATTTAGATGAGGATTGAAATTGCATTATGTGTTCCAAATAAATTTGTTCATCAGATTTTAGATTGCTTTTAATATCTCCTTTAATAGCTTTGCACTTGTCATGTTTAGAATGGTGAAACAATTAAAGAATATTTCGTTTAATATCAATATTGTTAATGTCTTTCAAAGGTTGGAGTATATAGAATGTCAAGCAAGCAAATTGGTTGCTCCTTGGCAGATGCAGCAACTACTCCAGCTTATGTGAAATATCTAGAGACAGCCACATCGTCGACGCCTTCCTTGCATATGGTCTATATAAATACTTCACTTGAGACAAAAGCACTTGCTCATGAACTTGTCCCAACAATTACTTGTACTTCATCAAATGTGGTACAGACCAGCACGAGATTTCTCATTCCATTCACTTCCGATTTCTCTTAAAAGTGTTTTAGAAAACAGATTCCATTGCTAATAATTATTTTCATTCCCACTTTTCTAGGCTTTTGCTCAAATTCTAGACTTGAATGTCTACTATGGGCCTGATTCCTACATGGGTGCAAATATTGCAGAATTGTTTCAACAGATGACTACAATGACCGATGAAGAAATTGCTGAGATACATCTGCTACATAACAGAGAGACAATTAGAAGATGAACCACACACCTTGACATCAGGTGCTAGTCCATCATCCCCACTTGTTATTGGTGAACAATCTGTATATACGTCTGCAAATCAGTCACATATGGTTTCCTCTGTTGGCCCAAGTGCTACAGCAAATTAGCATGGAACTTCTCCACATAGTCGGTTAGTAAATATCTTGCTTTCTTTTGTTGCTTAAGGTAGCATATTTTTTCTCAAGTCTATTTCATTGTGTTAACATCTAATCTCAATTTCTCACGAGGTCACCCACTCAGGCACCCAGGAGCCAAGACAGAGCAGGACCATCAGATCTTCAATCATTTTCAGAAGCTTTACAATCTCGATTTAATGGAGTGTCCATGAGGTATGAAAGATTCGAGGTGCTTTTTATTTCATTTGCACATTTTCTTTCCTTTTTTTCCTGAAAAGTATTCATAGATGCAATATGGAAATAATTTTACTTGACAGTCACATGTGATTTGGAAGTGTCATTTAGTTTTATGTTTGATGCTGGTTTTTGTGTTGTATACGAAAACAAGATTCTTGCTATTAGTGTACATTCTTGAGTTTGTGCAGCATCAAAGTATATGATTTGGGATGTTGTAAAGTAGATTTTTTAGTTATGCAGTTTGTGTTTTGAGAAAAGAGAAGTTAGCTGAGTAAGTAATCAAATAACATGCTGAGTTTCTTTTTTCCTCAAATCCTTGTATTTAGGAATCACTCCGTCTTCTGTGTTTGAGTAGAGGTTATATGCGCGTCCGCATGGAGAATTTCTATGCGTGTGATTCCACGTGTCAAGAAGAAGCAGTTCTGATTGATCCAAAGATTGCTAAGGTCTTGTATACATTGTCAACCTGGATGGCTTCCTCTTTGGTTGTGGAGAGAACAATTCGGGTCTCTTTGGTTGTGTATCTTTCATGTACCTATCCTTTGTAAAACATTTGTAAATGTTGATTTCACATTTATTTTAATGTATATGTTCATTAAAGTACCCTTCATTTGCGAAATCTTATTTTGTATCGAGCAAAGGGTGTTGTATATCAAACAAAAAAATATCGGATTATAAAAGAAAAGTGATGTATTTTAATAGCTATGAAATCGAATTATTACATAAAAATTGATGCTAGTATCATTATAGACATCGTCTGAATAATCTAAATCAATGTGTAATATATATTTCTACATCACAATGTCAATATAAATTGATATATATTGCTAACATCAACATCTTTATAAAAATGTAAAATGATGTCCATATCATATTAATACATCAGTTATGTACATATTTTATGCGACATATTATTTTAAAACAATAAAAAAATCACAAATTACATATACGAAATTAATATACGCAAAATCAATATAATGAAAAAGATGTCTATTTTGTTTTAATACATTGACTATTTTAAAAATAGTGATGTAAATGTAAAATTTAGGCTTGGTGTGGACATCTTCAAAAGCTTATAAATGAAAAATAATGAAGCTTTAACAACAAGTGAACGTGTCAAGAATAAATTTGAGGGGTTGATTTATATCTATATTCAAAATAAAACAGATGTTTTAACCAAGAAAAGACATCGACTTAAAACCGATGTGGAAAAGTTGATCTTTTACTACACGCACAATAAGATCGAAATTTTTTTTGAAAGACATCGGTTCACAACAGATGTCCAATTGCATTTTTCTAGTAGTGTATAACTTCACATGCTTCGCCTACTTTGAATCGAGCATCCTCTGGTGCTGTTATATATTAAAATACATATTAGTATAATGCATTTATATGCATATACAAGATACCTCCCCTTCACAGCCTCGGGCAAAAAAAATCATAAACAGTAATATTACTTTGCTATAAACATTTTCATGGTAAAAACAGTATAAACGAATCAAGAAAAAAATGGTGACAAATACAAACATAATAAGAGCTTCTAAACAATATCATGTATCCAGAATTTCGAGAAACTGAACTAAAACAACTTAAGCTAATTCGTTCAATAATAAAATGGGAGTAAGAATATCTGTTATTATTTTTACAAAACATAATAACAAACAAAGTTTATGAAGTAGGTCCAAAAACTTAAAATTGATTGAGTAAGAAAAATATCTAACCAATAATGATTCGATCACGCCGTATTCGACGATTTCCATTTTCATCAGGAGGCATATCTTCACGTGAAGGTACTCCTGAGGATGAAGACATGTTGAGGTACAAATGAAGAAGAATTGTGTAGAAGAAAGAAAGGGTAAGGAATGAAGAAAAAAGAAGAATAACTTGAGGAAGGAGATTGAAAATTGAGCTTTATAAAGGATGTATAAGGAAATTGTTTTTGCTTTTAGTTTTGTAGAGAAGTTTGACCGGCCACTAGCTAGTGGTTAGTTCCGTTGAAATCATTCAATGTTGCAATATGAATTGACCATTCAATGTTGCCATGAATTGACTTGACCATTCAATTTGACCATTCAACTTTGTTGTAGGTGTGGAATGATTTGACCATTCAATTTTGTGGTAGCAAGTATTTGAATATTAAATAAACTATCAATCCCTTTCTGCAGATGGAAAAAAGCATGGAGCAGCTAAAACAAAAACATAAAGCTTCATACTATCTTGATATATAATATACGTTTAATATTTGAAACAAAAAACAATTAAAGAAAGAAAATTAGGAAAAAGATACATGTTATTATATTTTTTATTAACAAAAAGGAAGGAAGCATCACAGTGCCAGACTAACTTTCAGGCAATTCAAACTGCAAACTATTTGACCATCCAATACATTTGTAGGAAATATTTGAGGTATGAAATAAAATCATTCCTACCCATCCACAAAGCACAAACCATTAATAAAAAAAATGTTGACATAACACAACTCCAAAAAGTACATTGAAAATAAGATAAAAATCCACTAAACTCCAAGTCTCAAAGACATGAAATTGTGCTAAATTCATACAAAAGAAACAGTTCACAGGATACCTAACCAACATAAAAATATTTGTTTAATGCTTAAAGGATGTAAAATGAGACTAATCATACTCCTGTGTCGCCTTCGGTAACAACCTTCTTGGCTGATGACGATTGACCTTCACCACTCGTAGTGCAAGTGTACTCATCTTCAGATTCATGAGATCGCTTCGATGGAGTGAGGACAATACTTGAAGAAGCAGTAGAAGGAGCTCCGGGTTGATGAGACAAATGATCTGAATCTTCATCCTAAAACAAAAGACATGCATCAATCATATAGTAATAGAATTAGTGAGCTTGAAGCCATAGAATAAAAGAAAAGGAACAACCACATGTAATAGGTAAAAAAAACACCTTGGCATAAATCACCTGATTTTCAAACTTCTCAATGAAGGACCCATCATCACTGATTCTCTTTACAGAATACGCTTCATGTGGATGTTGAATATTGTATGGTTCAACCTCAACAACGAACACATACTTACGAGAGAGAAGCTTGTTGAATTCAGGGGAAATGTAACCTTGGAATCTCCCTATAACACAACAATAAGAAAACAACACATCTAATATGATCCCAAGTAGAGTAAGAACAAAATAGTTACATACAAACATATGTTAGGGGCAATCACCTTAAGCATCCGAGCACGTAAAGTAGAAATATCCTCGTTAAACAACTGGACAACTACTTGATTGAACAATGTCATCTTGGCAGTCCCAGTATCATCCTCCACCATAATACGAAGCATAAATCTATAACGAAAAAGTAATTAACATCAGTCACCACAGCAAGCGAAAAAATAGTAAGAGAGTGTAGGTATTCAGTTGGCTTAAAAAAATATTTAGGTCATATTGTTCCGATTAAAACAAACATATAAAACCTATTCAAAAACACATACACATATTGCGAAGCAATATAACAAAATAGGGTTGGGGATTCAAAATGCACCATATTATATACCTATATACAAAAAAGCGTACAAGATTCAACAAATAAGAACTGAATAATCAAACAAAAACAACACCATAAGTCACCTAAGGCAAAAAGAAAGAGAAATAGTAAACACAAAATAACATATAAAACTACCAGACCTTCGGTACGAATAATAAACGGACGTTCAAACCTATACATTCAAATATACGTACGAAGGTGGTCATCCGTGTAAATCAAGATGAGCCATTCTATACAAAAGGAAAACATTCACAGACACATGAATATCTAAACTGACATGAAATACATCATACATACCTTTGTTGAGGGAACTTGACTTGTATAGAACAACTCCTACACCAAAACATAGAGTCCTGATATATAGCCTTTTTGTTGCAAATTTTGCATGCATGATATGCCCAATCCACATCTTTGCATATTTGGGTGATGTGTCCAACAATAACAACAGTGCAGGGCTATTAACCAAAAAATGTAAGGAAAAAAATCACAACGGAAACTTCAATTTCATAAACTAACTAATAGTAATTGGAAATCACGACGAAATAAACCTCTGATACATTATATAAGAATTGGACGCATTGCTTTGCATCAATTGGAAAGGGATCCCGCACAGGTGTTTGAGACAATTCTGCAATGGTTGATCTTACGAGAACATCGGAATTTCCATCACACCACCTACAATGCACAACACATGGAAATAGGTAAACAAAGTTCATATTCGACAAGAGTCTATTATCAACTTGACATATAACATGTAACATGATAACCTTTCTTTGAAGCTTGCAATATCAGGTATCGTTGCACCAAAAAATAGCTTAGTTCCGTTGAAAGCATTATTCAAGATAAATCCACCCGGAAGTTATTAGTCCAGAGAAGACAGAATCATTATTTATAGTGATGAATGATAAAGGCAAGTGAATGACCAATAAAGTAAAGAGGGATCAGTGATACCAACCTGCAAGCTTCTTGACCTTTGCAAATTTGATGATTAGAAACACCTTGTCTTCTCTAACAGTCGTCAAGTGATTATTCAATTCGTGCGCATACTTATTCCACATAGTGCAGTTGAGGGTTTCATTGCTGAAAATGAAGGAATATGACAATGATAAATTATAATCATTAACCATGTAGTTCTTAATACTTGTACAATTAATGGAAAAATAAATGTCATGTGCATTGTAAAACTCGGATAATGGGCTGTAAATGAAAACATGAGGCATCCAACAAACAGTCTATGATACCTGTATAATTTTTCATCTGCTGTAATTCATTAAGTAATAGAAAAACGAAATTTGAGAAAATAAAACATGAACCTTATGTATTAGGTATTAAAGTATCAACAATAAAACAGTAAAAATACCTTTTATTCAAATTTATAAAAAATATGGATACATAACAAATTTAAATGGAAACTAACACTTCATTTTCCAAGTAGAAATCAAGTTTCGCAGATGAAGTCGAATCATTGACGTAAGCCTCAAGCGGAGAAAACTTGGTAATGTACCCAATCACATCTACATCTACATTACAGAAAACACAAGTTCAAACTCATATCATCAAACCAGGAACAACAATATAAGCAATAACATATACCCCCATGTAGTCAATAAACACAATTACCAACAGCACAATCATGGTCAAATACGTTCAACTTGATGTCTCTAAAATCAACAAAGTTAAAACTATGCAGAGGAATGTTCAACCCTTAAATCCGAGAAACGACAGTCTTGAAAGTAAAGATCAATTTGTACTTGTGAGGAGCAAATTTGACAGCATCCTTGTTCTCAGAGAGAAGAAAATTATGTAACGAATAAAAACCGCCCTCCTTGATAAGAGGTGCAAATTTTGCAACATTCTTTTTTGTTATAGTTCCCTGAATGGTATCCCCCTGTGCAGAAGATCATATATTGTATAAATGTATAATAAATATATATATAAGATAAAAACAAATATGAAATAAACTTATAACCAGTTCATCCATCATAATAAGTTGGATTCCGTCCACGTCCTTGGAGTCTCGAAAACACGTTGTCCAAAGAACTGTAATCCTTCCCCTAATTGTCCAAATTTTCTTTGTCAATCCATCTAAGTTGTTGATCGTATCTACGGGTGGTGCCATTTGAAACCTGTAGGACGTAAGCAAATAACGAAATTTTACACCAATTAAAACAACACAAACGTCAAAAAGTTTCCACTCCAAAAACATAATGTTTGTTGGACAAAATGGGTAAACGTACCTGCGCACTCTGTGATGGATGTTCGAAAAGCGATTGAGCATCAACTGAATGACACTATTGAACAATGATTTATAATAAAATGAGATACAATGATACCTTCAACTGGTGCAGAAATCGCTAAGAAGAATGCAATGAATGAGAAAACCAACAAAACGAAGAAAATGGTTCCTATACTGAATGGGAGCTCGTTTGTGGGTGGTAGGCGGAGTGGTTATAATCTTAGTGGGTGGAATGGGATGACAAAGGTAACTTCCATACTAATAAAAAAAGTAACTTCCATGTTGTATGTGTAGAAGAAAAAAAGAAAAAAAATACTTTTAAAAATTAATGTGAAAATTTTACAACGTGGGTGGAGTTTTTTGAGTTTAATTAACTAATACAAATTAATTTGAAACTTATACAACGTGGGTGGAGTTTGGGTCCTCAAACTCACATACTTCACTTCATAATGTGTGTCGTTTACAACCCCTACAATAAATGCATCATAAAACGACCTTAAAAAGCATTCTTCACCTCCTATAACTTCACACGCTTCGCCTACTTTGAATCGAGGATCCTCTGGTGTTGTCATATATTAAAATACATATTAGTATAATGCATTTATATCCATATACAAGATATCTCCCCTTCACAGCCTCGCGCAAAAAAAATCATAAACAGTAATATTACTTTACTATAAACATTTTCATCAGTGGTAAAAACAGTATAAACGAATCAAGAAATGGTGACAAACACAAACATAATAAGAGCTTCTAAACAATATCATGTATCCAGAATTAAAATGAGGTACAAGAATACCTACAATTGGTGCAGAAATTGCTAGGAAGAATGTAATGAATGAAAAAACCAAAAAAACGAAGAACATGGTTACTATACCGAATGGGAGCTCGTATATGGGTGGTAGTCGGAGCGGTTATGATCTTAGTGGGTAGAGTGAGATGGCAAATGTAACTTCCATACTAATAAAACAAAAGTAACTTCCATTTTGCATGGGTAGAAGAAAAAATAAAAAAAATACTTTTTCAAATTAATTTTAATAGTTTACAACGTGGGTGGAGTTTTTTGGGTTTAAGTAACTGTTATAAATTAATTTCAAACTTATACAACGTGGGTGGAGTTTGGGTTAAATTAATTTTTACAAATTAATTAATTTCAAAGTTAAACAACGTGGGTGGAAGTTATTTGAATAATTTGTTTTCTTTTTTTTATCAGAAGTGAGTAGATTTTAATGTTTTTTTTAATTGAAAGTGGATGGGTATATAACTAAATGATAAACAAAAGGTGAAGGTATTAAAACCAACATATAAAAAAACATTAGTCACAAATTATTTGTGATTGTAATGTGAATTCATGTAACTAATCAAAGTCAAAAATTCAAATACGTGATGTGGGAAATATATTAAAATACATTTACCACTAAATTTTTCATTAGTGGTAAATAACTTAAAACATACACATAAACATTCAAATATATTAAAATACATTGATACATATAGAAGGCAGAAAAATGAAATACACAACATTATCCATAGAAAGAAATAAACATTCAAACATATCAACAACATGAAGCTAGTTTGTATCAATTGTGCAATAACTCAAGGCACATCGTTGTTAGCAACCGGTAACTTATACCGACATATAGGGCAAGAGTGGTGACCCTCGAGCCTATGACGGATGCAAAGATCATGGAAGAGGTGGCCACGTGGCATTCGAGTCAGCATAGTTGAGCTATCGACCTCTTGAAGACATATGATGCATGACCGACCAGCTGCCTCCGAAAACAGTCCTACGAGGAGCGAATTAACAGCTTCAATTGACGCAGGTTGTGGCACTGGAGCATAATCCATAAGCAAGTCCATGCGTTATTTCAATAATGGAAATAAGTAAGTTTATATGGATCATAAACTGAAGTAAAATAGCATAAACATAAAGGAACTAATGCATAGTCATACCAATCTGGAGGAAAATCAATTTGATCAATGCCAATATCATAAAAAGCACCCACATCGGGCAAGTTGTCAATGTCGGGATCACCAAAAGCACCCACATCAGCCAAGTTATCAACCGGATGAACGGAATGGTCAACCAAATGCAAAATATATGTGTCAACATATATTGTAATATTTGGCACTAAGCCGCGTTGGATATCAAACCTTGATGTAAGAATGCACTCATTTATATAATCATTTATGTGATCGATTGCATACATAGTTTGAAGACAATCGGGAACATTGCACACAGTTAACATAGCTCCAATCACTTGTCTACTTACTACATACCCATCCCATGGAAATGAATCCGGATATACCATGGCAAATCCATCGTGATCAAGAAAATTATAATGGAAAATAGAAAGTTTACTTGACTCCCCATGTTGTGGGTAAGAAGCAAATGCTTCAATAAGAAAACTTCCACAACAAAAGTGATACCCATCAACAATACGAGAACGGGGAAGCATGTTTAAAGTAAACAACAAAGTTTACATGAAACAGACGAAGGAGATAAAAGAAGAAGGGAACAAAAGAGAGTAAACACAAAAAGGAGTGAATGTTTCTGGTGAAAGAGATAAACAGGATGAAAGAAGCTAGAAAGTGATAATAGGAGTTAAAAAAATCACTGGGCAATTATGTACAGTGGTTACTGGGTTTAATTTGTTTTTTTTAATAAGTTGAGGCGTGAGTGGATTTTTTAAAAACTGAAAATAGGATTGAAAAAAATTAACTGCCTAGTAATTTGAAATGGAAAACATAAAGAATAAAATAAAAGATTTTGGAAAAAATCTCAGCTAACGGATAAACCCGTGCTGATTTTTCTATTAGAATCTTTATTTTTTAAATGATGTTTAAATTTAAAAAATAAAAAAGACTCATCAGTAACTTCCCTCAAAACTGAACATAATCAAAACATTCCTGAATCCATGGAAGGGCAAAAAATATAGAAGCAAAAACAGAAACTGTTTATTCAAGTTATGTAAACATAAAAAAAGAACGTGTTTTTAACCCATGCTGGTAGAATGCCCTCTCTGAATGTTTAAAAATAGATTTTCTAGAACATATTTTAGAATGTGCGAACTAAAGGTAAGTGTCACTTACTTATCACTGGATATTCTCTGCAACAACCACTTCCTGTCGTAGCTTTTCAAGCTCTTGGTTAAGGCCTTGCTCTTTCCCTTGGAACCACTTGATGCAAAGCTTAAGGCTTTTGTTCATCTTTGAAACTTATTGTAATGTCCCCTTAAAAGCAGTACTGGCAAAAAACAATCACATATAATGCAAACTGCAAAGTAATCTCAATATAGCATAAATTCGGAAAAAGAGTTTGAAGATGGGATATTGAAATTAACTAAGATTAATATTCGGGATAATAAGCACATATATAAAACTACAAACTATCAAACTCGCCTTTGTATCAATCCTAATCGCAGATTTGCTCAAGGCCTAAATAATGACACCAATCCTAATCGCAGATTTGCTTCCCATTATCAAGAAGTTTAGGAAACTAACCAGTGAATAGTTGTCCATGCAAATGCAACACAAATACCATTAAGTTGTAGGGAGATTATTTATTTATAATTCAATTTTGTTTCACCTAAACTCTGAATTAGGTGTAAAAAAGAGTTAAAAACAATACCATCAATCCAGCAGTGCTTGGTCATGTAATAGAATTTGATTATATATGATCCATTTATAATACCATGAACAAAGGCAAGCAAGAATCAGAGCAATAAGTACATAAAGAGCAATCAAAATGCATCCTCTATTGACGAAACATTCATCTAATGCAGCAAGCAAAAAAAAAAAGATATCCCAATAACCAAACACTCAATGCATTGGAAAAAATATAATTACAAGATAGCCCATTAACCAAACACTCAATGCATTGGAAAAAATACAATTATAAGATAGCCAAATAACCAAACACTTAATGCATTGGAAATAATACAATTAATTGCAGCCACATACTTGTCATTAATATGAATGTTCAACATGAATAAAACTAAGGAGAGATCAAACCATTTTTACTCCATCTGAAATAGATAAAATTACAAGATAGCCCAATAAACAAGGAATTAACTTGGAAAACAAACATTTTAGGCAGCATATCCGGCATATCATTGTTGAAGTTTTTGGTTTTAATATTTATTTTGACTTTTCACCACCAAAATTCTTGTATGGACATGCAAATAACAGAAATAATTTTGACAAGGATGTGAAAATATGCTTACCTGCATTGCTTTCATATATACTCCAATAAGAGAAATTAGATAGATCATAGTTTTGAACCCATTATCGTTGAGCTCCATGGGAATAAGAATAGGTGTTTTTGCTCCTCCTTCAAGCATGTTAGCCTAAAAAAAATAAAAAAGAACAGTACAATTATTCAAATAAAGTTCCAATCAAGACCAGTCAAGAGCATCCAACTTTTGGTGGATTTATCCGTACAAGTATTCAAATATACACGAGAGAGCATCTCTCAGTTTTCATATCCAAAGGAAAATTTATCTCTTGTTGCAATTTTTACTGGTCATGCACTACAGATTTGTTGTTAGGGTAAGGGGAAATATAGTGAGTAATTGTGTGATTCTTAGATGTCTTTTTCGGAAAATAATGAAGCTAAAAATAATAGAAGTGCTATCAAGATCAAATTGTCAGATTAGCAATGGAGCTAAACCATGAAACCCTAGGTATTACAAGTAAACATAAGAAGCTAAAAACGATCACATTTTAGCAACATTTGGTCATTTGCAGGGACGAGATAGCTAACAAGAATGTTAGTAACATCAAGCATAAAAATTCAGTAGTATATCCGAAATCACAAAGCCAAAGACCAAGGAATGGAAACAAATTGGACAAAGATTTCAGAAATTCAACACTTCAAAAGAAAAACCACGGATGATATTATTTAATTCCTTTCTAATCATTATGAAATCTGCAACCAAACACACATTATTTGGGATTTTATTGATACACATAACTAAATGTTGCATGAGGGAAATTTAGTTGGTTGAAATACCAAGATTGCTATCATACACACAAAAATTGCTATCAAGTATCAGAAATTAAGTAAAGAATTAGTCAAAGATGAAATACCCATGGCCAATGCAGATAGCAACGCCTCATCGTGCTATTTCATGTGGCACTGCAAGCCAAATACATGTTCGTATCAAAGTACTGATCGCAAGCAGATAGGGGATATTTCAGATCTAAAAAAATCTACAACAATAAACTATAAGCGGAAATAAACCCTAGCTAGAAGAATTGCTTCAGGTTCACTTAGCAACGTGAAATATCATGAAAACAGAGGGACTGAAGTACATATCCCGTTCATCTAGCAGTTCAACAAAATAGAGATTGTGAAAAAAGGAAGATGAAAAGATGAGAGACAGGGTCGGAAGGGTCGAACCTTGATGTGGGTTTTCGATTCGGGTCAAATAGGATGGCGATTGGTTTTTGTCACTTTTCGTTTCTTCTTCGATCTCGTGTTAAATGGAATCGTCTTCATGATCCTTTGGAAGGGCCGCTAGATCCAGAGATCGAGAGAGATAGTTGGAGGAGAGACATTACAAGAGGAAGAGACCGAGATCCAGGGAGCCAGTAACACAGACCACCACAGCCGCCCACCCACCCCTGCCGCGATCTACAATCAAAGCCCTTTTTCTCTTTCTTTTGGATCTCCACCCCCATCCAAAATTCGAGCCATCATCGCCATCACCATCGATGAAAACCCTAGGTGTAATCAACCGGCGACGCTCTTGTACACCACAACCGCCGGCAACTCCAGTAGCTGTCTCCGGCGCTTGCAGCTTCCAGAGAAAAGCGGTTTCAAATTCCTTCTTCCTTCCCTCAGATCGTGACTCGTGAGATACAGAAAGAGAGCAGGTAGAGAAGGTGAGCAATGAGGAAACAAATCGTCAGTTTTTCAAAAAGAAAAGAGGAAGAGAAGGGTAAAATAAGGAAAGGAAAAAAATTATGAGAAGCCTCCACGTGGATAGCCTGAGAGTGCTTGAAAGGATATAACTTTAAGTTCTAGGGAGATATTGAAATTCCGATTATTTTTTTCCCGTAACTAGGCTAACATGTACCAGTATTAAATAAAAAATCAAACAAAAATACACTTATATCGTAATTGTTTTAATTTTAAACCTTATGTTATTTATTTATTTTAATAAAGAAAAACTGCTTTCTTCAATTTTTAATATCTATCTTCAAATAATTATTGTGTTCACCTTTTTAAATAAATAAAACATTATAAAAACATCTAAAACCCCTATATATTTTTTGTTTTTAAAGACGTGATACATGTAGATTATATTTACAATCTTTTTTTTATATTTTATGATTTTCCCCATATGTATATACACTAGACACATTGTATATAAGAAACACTAGACACATTATCGGTTTTGTTATCAGAAATGACACTGGTGGTATTGTGTCCTTGGGCAATGGTCTTTGCAATAACAACTCCGCTCTATACGCAGAAACACTAGACACGTTTATTGATTTTTGTTATCTTTCAATGATTCTCTGGTGGTTGTTAACGCTCTACTGGGTGACTAATCTTGTTCTTGGAACATTGAGCTGTTACAATCGGATACTCGTTTTGATCTTTCTTTCTTTAGTAATGTTGTTATTCGTCATATTTTCAGGGAATCTAATGCTATAGCGGACAGGATTGCACGCTTGGCATTCAGTAACCCTGCGGAGGATAGTTGTTCGACTGATCTTCTTCTAGCCGATCTCGCCCGCAAGGATGCTCTAGGAAGGCTCGCCGCACGGGACCCTCCCTAAATCTTATCTTGCTTCGAAAAAAAAAAACGGCGGAGCCAAGGGGCTTAGAGGGTCATGTGCCCCTTAAATTCAATTAACTTATCTGGGCAATAATGAACGAGTCAAGGGGGACTTAGGGGGTCATTATGAAATCATTGAAAGATAACAAAAATCAATAAACGTAACTAGGCAATTGATAGAGCAAAAGTAATTCCATAAGAGATCCAGGGGTATAATCGTCATTTACAAGGTGAGCCCTAATCAACCCTAATTCTAATTATATATACGGGTGATTTGCTAGGGTTTAGAGAGGGTTTTTCTCTTGAGCCGACACATTCTGACTTGAGCGTCGGAGGCTCCTCCGAGGGAGCGAGCCCCGCCTCTTCCTCTCCATCTAATCTATGCAGGAAGATCGATCGACATGAAGGATGAAAGTGCAAATTTTATGCATCACATTTTGCGCCGTCCGTGGGGATCCGATCAAAAAGCCAACCGAGATCAATATTCCCAAATTGACGGAACAACAAAAACCCCCAATTGTCAGCATTCTGGCCCTGCCATTGCCTCGCCCCCTCCGCTCCTTTCCATGGTCGCACCTCGCTGACCACCGGCGGTGCACTACCTCTTATTCTCCGGCCTGAAACCAGCACAAGCTCGCCACACCCAAGTGGTTTTGTGAGCCATCAATCCTTGGCCATGGTGATTGTTTGCAAAGTCGTTGCACCCTTACACCGAGTACGCGCACCGAGCCGTTCTGCCATTCTCATCCACATTGGTCATCAAAAAGCATAGTCCGCATACATAGTTCATCGTCACTTAGGCGCTAGGGGCACATTAGACTAGGCGTGGCCACAGGTCCGGCCCGACGGATCGACGGATTCGACCCGCCGGGTCAAGGGTCAGGGAGAGGTGACCTGAACCCTAACCCGGGAATCCCACGGGTTGGTGGGTTCGGGTTACCCGGCGGGTCCAAGGGTCGACCCGACGGGTCTGAACCCGACGGGTTGACCCGGCGGATAGGGCCCGAGTTTAAAATGGGTTTGCAACTTTGCGCCTTTTCGGAATTGTCGAGCACGAGTTTATGACGCTAAGATGTTTGATAAGTATCATTTTGTGTTTTTTGTTTATGTACAATTTATCAATTTATGTATGAGTTGGGGGGGGAAAGAAAAACGGGCTTGAATCGGTTTCCCGATTGCCTACGTATCCGCCTCCCTTTGGGTGCTTGTAGACCGTCCCGCAGAAGTTGCACTTTGCCGAGACCGAGGTTTCTTCCCAGGTGGGGTCCCTAGTAGGGGTGTGCAGAAAAACCCGACACGACTAATATGACACGAAAACACGACACGAAAAAACACAAAACCGAAAAGACACGACACGAAAATGACACGAACCGCTAAAACACGACATTAAATGGTTCGTGTTCGGTTCGGGCAAATCCTCTTGTCGGATACCCGACACGAACCATTTAAATAATTTTTAAGGTATGGTGCTGAAATAATAGTATTAGTATATATAAAGTTCATATAGTATCAATAAAATCCGCTAGCCCGTTTGGTATAAGCCTAATGCCCAGACATGTCTTTAACCCAGTAGTTCCATGTTCGAATCCCGTTAAGTAAGTGATGTTGGCAATTTTTTTCTCGCCCCTTCTTAATATTTTTTTGTTCAAACTAAACAAACCCTAGCCGACACTCTCTTCTTGCTCCAGTTTATACTCTCTCTCACCTTCTCACTCGCTCTCTTGCTCTCCGCCATGGCGCCATGGAAGAAGCTTCCATTTCCGACTGTCGTCTGCTCTCAATCGGAGAAGCACAACCTTCCCCTTCTCTAATGCACTCACATTCATTATCAAAACCCTCACAAATCTTCAAACCCC
Source organism: Persicaria maculosa (assembly GCA_963922045.1). NCBI lineage: Eukaryota > Viridiplantae > Streptophyta > Magnoliopsida > Caryophyllales > Polygonaceae > Persicaria > Persicaria maculosa. The sequence goes on along the minus strand of OY998261.1, from coordinate 55,477,779 downwards.
AATTCGTTTACTGTATACTCTCTCTCACCTCCTCCCTCGCTCCCTTGCTCTTTCATATTTTCAGATCTGGCCAGAGGCCGGTTCCTACCGCCACCGCCCACCGGATGCCGCTATCGCCATTCGCCACCACCACCAGATGCCATCCTCTTCCTCACAACTTCCCGAAGCTAGTCACATCTGGCCAGATATCGCTAGGGTTAGCCACCACAACCACCAGATGCCGCTAGCAAAAGCAGCCACTGCCAAAAGATGTCCATGGCGAGGATTCGCAAGAACGGAAACAACAGCAGTGCAGCACTCAGCACAACAGTGTACAAGAATTTTTTTTAAAAAAATTGAAGATGGTTCGTGTCGGATAACCCGGTTATCCGACACGAATCCGATTACTTTTACCGTGTCGGATACCCGGCTTAAACCGGTTCGTGTACGGTTCTGGGGTTTTATGCTAAACGGTTTCGGGTATCCGACACGATTATTCGGTTCATGTCGGATACCCGGATATGCCCACCCCTAGTCCCTAGGGCCCTTCGTGGACCAGTACTTGAACGTAGCAGCTCGCATTTAGGCCGTAGTCGGAGCCGCATTCGGGTCGCCCTCGGCCGGAGTCCTTTGACTCTCATCGGCTACGAACCCGGACTCTTGGGTCGGGAACGTCGGAGTTCCTGCTGGGGTGGGCTCCTCCTCCTCCTCCATAATATCGTCGACGTGGTCGGCCAATAGAGCATCATCTCGACGTCGTCGGGTTTCGCTCCCCGTCGAGACCGAGGCACTACGACAAAGGCTTGGTCCCGCAGCCGGGCCGCCTCCTCCGACGCTCGGGGTCGATGATGATGGGGACCCACTAACACTCTTGCGACCTCGGGTAATTCGAGTGAAGATGTTCGACATTATGCGTTTAAGAGGATTAAGAACGATAAGAGAGATTAGGGAGAGATTAAGCAGCCGGGACTACGAGAGAGAATATCGAGCGATTAGAGAGCGATTAGGGAGATGAAGATGAGATTAGAGGAGATGAGTGAGGTGTGGATTGGAAATGGGAGGGAAATGGGGTATTTATAGGGCGGGATCGAGTCAATTTGGACGGGCTCGACCGTTGGCTAACGTTCGACCCGGCGGGTCGATCGTTGCCAACTAGCCGTTTGGGTTTTTTTTTTTAAAAAAAAATTTGTGTTTGCATATGTTAAAAGAAATGTATATCTAAATTATGTAATTTTTTTATTGCGCTTGCAAATTTTTAAACATTTTTTTTACTTATATCTAAAGTTTATTCGAATTATTCGGATTTTTTTTCGGTTGTTCGATTTGTTTTTCAAAATTGGTAAGTAAGTACAAAACTATATAATCTTAAATCTTAATTATTATGAAGCATAATTAGTTAATTACGGCAAACACAAGTTTATTACAAACCGATCTGTGATTACAACCTGGACCGGATTCATTGTCTCGACGGCGGATATATCCCGACTTTCGACGTGGAATCATCAATTCGTTTGTGGTTGCTCACATCACCGAGCCTTCGAGTCTACATCAACGATCAAAGGCACTTCGGCACTCAACAAGCCATTGATCCCCTACCATGGCCCGCGACAAGCATCGTCACCGTCTCACCGACATCGGCCATGACAGGCCGCCAAAACCGCTCCCAACCGTAGAGAAATGGGTCATCTCCGTTCATCGTGGGAAACCGATCAATGTCGGCCGGCATGCACCTACCCCCACAACCACGATTCGTAGATGTTGCAGGGGCATCTCGGAAGACTCGGGGCCCTCCCAGGCCTCCGCCATTGCCGTTGCATCCGAGAACTTCTCCGGTCTCTACAAAAGACCTAAACGAAGAAGACGAGGGTTTTATTTCTATCTTCAGCTAATCACAAAACTGGCCCAAACTTCTTTAAAACTATGAAATCGGCCCAGAGCTCCCGTAAACTACAGATCAATCTATATTTTCAGGATAATTACATAGAAGGGCTGACACTTTCAAGATTGAAGATTTTTGTCCTAAACACCGAGTATGGATGACAAGGGGCAAGATCTTAAGGCATTGAAGTCAAGACAATTCGAGATCATGGAGTAGGGACAGTCTCTGCTCACATGGACTAATCAAGCTGCCTAGGGGAATCCACTCATGTTGACTGGACTCGCCAAGACATGTCAACCTGCTGATAATAATAGCCACTTACGACCAACGATAGCCACTTACAGCCAATAGCCAATAGCCAATTGCGGCCAGCAATAGCCAATTGTAGCCAATGATAGCCAGTTACAGGCCAACAGTAGCCACTTACAACCAATAGCCAATTATGGCCAACATAATCGCCACTCATGGCCAAAGTATCACCACTCATGGCCACAAAATCGCCACTCATGGCCAAAGAATCGCCACTTATGGCCAACAGAATCGCCACTCATTGCTAGAGAATCGCCACTTATGGCCAACAAAATCGTCACTCATGGCCAAAGAATGGCCAAAGAATCGCCGCTTATGGCCAACGGAATCGCTACTCATGGCCACAGAATTGCCACTTATGGCAAAAAAAAGCCAATTTTAAGTCATAATAACCCCATTTAAGGCCAATAAAAGTCAAGATCAAGCGATAAGAATCTCATTTAAGATGAAAATTGTTCAACACTTAAACCAATGACATTGTCAATCATAAATAAAAGTTAAGCAAGAATGTCATCAACTAACACTGTTTCTTACTTATGGCAAAAAATTTATCTAATCATTTTAAGCACTAACTTTCGGTTGGTTAGTTAACAATGCGCTCTTTCTACATTACATTGTGTTTATTGGTCGAGAATGCTAAGCGTGCAGGATACAATTAAGGCAAAAGGGCAAGCATTAATGGTTGTTGTTAATCAAAGAAAGCAAAGAGCATTGAATTATTCGTCTTCCCTCATCACTAGATCGTGATAAGGAAACCCGAGGGGCAATTAATAGAGCAAAAGTAATTCAATAAGAGATTCAGGGGCATAATCGTCATTTATAAGGTGAACCCTAATCAACTCTAATTCTAATTATAAATATGGGTGATTTTCTAGGGTTTGGAGAGGCTTTTTCTCTTGAGCCGACAAATTCTGACTTGAGCGTTGGAGGCTCCTTCAGGGGAGCGAGCCCCGCATCTTCCTCTCCTTCTAATCGATGCAGAAAGATCGATTGACGTGAAGGATGAAAGTGCAGATTTTATGCACTCACAACAATAATGTATGTTAGGTACTTTAAATCCTAAGGCAAAAACATATATTATGGAAGCTTTTAGTATGTCTTTACTTCAACAAGTAAAATGAAAGCCCTATTTCACATACAATGTTCATCTCAATTGCTCTCATAATTGGTGGTTGATATGAGATGTAATTACAACTTTGTAGATCATTCAATGGCCATATGTTACATATCACATTCTCGGTAAATATACCCCTAGATTTAAATGTATAAACCCTATAGAACTAAAATATTAAAATCTTGTATGAAGTTGATAAATAGTAAAAATAAACAAATCATGTCGAAAGCAAGAGGTAAATACATTTGGAGAAGCAACAAATTGATGGAAGATTAACTACGAGCAATCTTCAAATGGGTTGCTAGGCTATATACATAGAGAGTATGGATCATATATACTCAGGCCGATGTATCTTATACACAAATCTAGGCCTTTGATTTAAGAAAATAGATGGTAAACGCCACGTAATGAATGGATTTTGTAAAAAAATAGGGAAAAAGAAGGCCCGAAATCGGAAGAAGGCGCGTGTGACTAACTGTCTCTCGCACCTTCCTCTCCCTTTAGCCCTCCCATTTCTCTTTATATTGGCATACAATCAACCCTAGCAACCCATTCACAAAACACCCAAAAACACAAGCCCCCCAAACACTCTCTTCCTCCCTTTCTTTCAAGCAAGAAAACCCACAAAAGCTCCACCTTTCCTCGCTGTTTTTCGAAGCCAGCACCACCACCAACTAGCCACCATCACCCCGATTCTAAGAGATGCCCAGTAGCTACATAGAAGCCCATCGGAGCAACACCCAACGCCGAGCACCTTCCCTTCTTCCCATTTTCTCTATTTTTCTTCCCAAGCTCGGTAAGCTTCGTTTTTACCTCCTTTCTCCTCAAAACTTCATAAAGCATCACCTTTAAGCACTTTACCTTCATCCTAGGCCAAGAATGAAGTGATTTTGACCCCAACAAAGCCAAACCAACCCCCAAGCACCTCTAGAGCCATTTCGAGCAACCTTGGTGAGCTTAGCTCCATCTCCCTCTCTTGTGGTCTCGTTTTGTTCTTTACATGTTCATTGAGGTCGGGGAAGGGTGTCAGAAAGATTGGAAGAGGTTTGGCGGAGAGTGGGCAAGAAACACCAGTCTAGGTGGTGTTTCGCCGCGACGAAACCCTAGTTCACTGCGGCGAACAAAACCTACCACGTATGACACATATATAATTCTAGACTAAATTTGATAACTCTTACTCGTTCATCTTGTAGGTCGTGTCCATCACGATAACGTATGGAAACAACATCAGAAGATGGCGTGAGTCTAGATGTGCCAAAATTACATCGGTAACCTCATCTACTCCAGCATCGGAGGACTTCCTGGTGCAAACATAGTATCCTTTTTGGTGGAGTTGGTGTAGTGCTTGCGGAAGGTCCCTCCGTCCCTCTACAACACTTCTCCTCAACTGGGCTCGAGCATTGTAAACTTGACGAAAGTAATCACGCAGTCACGATCATCATACTTCATACCCCGTAGGAGATCTCGAGGTCTTAACCCAATCATGGTATCACGACGGACCTTTTGATGTTGAGCCGGTGTTAATCGACGAGCATAGGGATGTCCTAACATCTTATATGAGAGTTTATGGTTATGCACACTGCATATAACATTGATGGTCCAGTCGTCAACATCATTTTGACGACCCTCCAGCTCAAACTCGCATCCGAGCTTTGTCATTTTTCCCCGCCTACTCGATGCAGGTGGAAAATCTAAGTCGACATCACGACTATCCCGAACCCCTCCGTACTTATCACATACTGAACGAAAGGTACCCAATCCACTCATTTTGTTCTTCTATGACCGATTGATCACAAATACCATGTTCTTTATCTTCCCTATATATCTAGCCCATGCCTTCATGTTCACTTGATCGGCCCAAAAACCATCAAGTTTAAACATCGAACTGTAATCTGTACCTATATCAAGAGGTTGATTTTGTTCCTGCATAATATAACTTGTGTACTAAGAAAATTTTCATGCAAATTTACACTATATGCAAATTGATAAAATATGCTAAAATAATGCTATATTATATGATGAATTCAGATTACACCACTACTCTATTATGATTCCCTACTTTAGCTTTTATAACCATTCAAATTATGATTATAAAAGCCATAACTAGAAATAAACCTTTGCGCTATATCAACAACTTTGTTTGAGCTTCATTGTCATTCCGCTATATACTTCTAAAAACTTTAACGAAGTATGAATAGTTTACCTCGAGATTCTTTATGAGCTCCTCCGGATCACTATAACTGAAAATGTCGAATGATAGCTCACCTCCACCGTCTCCTTCCAGTAATGCCATTCAAATGGAAGGTTAGTTCCTAACATGATTGAAGAGAAGGTTTCTATGTAGAGCAATCCACAATGTCATAAATCCAACCTCCAAGCTCCTATTTATAGACCTTCGTCTGGCCAAGTATCACCATGTATGCCGACTTAGGAACTCGACATCTCCACAGACTGCCGATTTAGGAACTAGGCATAGGCAGAATGCTTGCCGACTTCGGAACTAGGCATAGGGTCATGCCGATGGCGATATGTGGCCGTGTGAATAGCATAACCGTTAACTTTTTGCCGTGAGGTGATACAATATTCATCTATAAGAGCATTCCCAAGAGATTCCCCATTTTTTCTAAAAAATGGGGAATCAAAATTTATTATCCCCAAAATAATTTTGATAAAATTCCAACAGGTTCTCTATTGTGGAGAACTATAAAATAATTTTTATATTTTTTATTTATTTTGTAATTGAAAATTAATGATACTCTTTTTCTTTGAGCTACAACCAACCAAAGTACTAGAGTAGACATTCTTCCTTGTGTCAAGAAGTCCCTGACGGTACGCACAACAACACTTGTTACAAAAGAACACACATGGTTTCTTTTCTTTTGATGAGTCTTCGAGCATCTATGTTCACATGCAGTAAGGCAATCTGCAACCAAGCAAAGAATTACAACAATGTCACTTGAATTCAAAAGATGAAAAGGGCAGAATCAAAATAATCCAGAAACTGAATGGAAATTATTATATGATGAATACAGCAGCAATCGCCTTTACTAGTAAATGACCTTCCAGTAAATCTTCCCTTACTATTCGATCAGTTTCTTAGTAGTCAAATGAATTGTTTTTTTATTTTTCAGTTTTATCAAATCACATATTAGATTGTATTGAGACAACTCAAAGGGAACGGCGAAAAAAGAAAAGTCTACCTGAGATGATAAATCTTCCCTTACTATTCGATCATCCCAATGAATAGATTAAAACCAATTAAAAAAAATCATTAGTCATATTCAAAGTTTTTTTTTGTGATTATAGGGCTAGATTGCACTTAAATTTGAATATGAAAAAGAGGTACGATAAACTAAATTAGGATAGAACAACCCTTGAAAGTCATACAAAACAAAACAGAAGGATTTTGCCTAGTGTTCATTACAAAGGAGGGTTTATTTTGCCCAGCCTTCATAACAAAAGCATTATATAAGTAAAATACGAGTCAAGTAAATGATTCCTTGATGCTAAGATCGAATCAAAGATGAAGCATCCCGTCTATGAATTGAAATACTCACTATTGTCACTCATGAAATGAGTCGAGTGGATACTAAATAGGTCACCAATTCAAATTCGCAGCCCAATGATAAATTAGAGTACTTCATCTCCATGATCGAATAGTATGGCCAGATTTTGACACAAAGAGTCTTGCAAAAGTTGAAGAAAAACTCACCTTTACCTTCGTTCTAGGCAGAGAAATGGTTGAATAGTTTCGTTCAATTGCGGTTTTTTCTATATGTAGGTCTCAAGAACGTGGGAAAAGGGAGGAAAAAGGTGCCTCCAAAAAATTTAGTGTTGCTGCAGATATAAGGCAAGTAAGCGTATTTGCCCTTCTCATCCCTATTTTGGAGATTGGATTGAGGAAACTGTTGGACCAAATATAAGCCCAATATTCCCCAAAAGTCCAACATTCTCCACAATAAGACATCTCTTAGATATGCTCTAATTGATTTGACTTTTAACCAAGCCGATGTGTTACCTCTGGTGAAAAGTATATACTACGTATATCTCAATTTAATATCCCATACTTATTTTAAGATTTTTTTAATGTTTTGAATATATTAGTATGCGAATATCAATTTAATATCCCATACTTATTTTAGGATTTTTTTAATGTTTTGAATATCTCCAAGGGGAATTACTACTAAATACCCCACTTTGATAATTGGTTTGCAAAAATACATAGGTTTGAACACAATTGCATCAATATATAAAAATTTGCAAAAATACCATATTTAATTATCAAAACTACCCATCACCCCAAAAATTCAGAAAAAAAAGGTTAAATATTTTTGGTATTTATCATTTTTCTTATATTTTTAAATTATTTTTAAATTATATTAAATAATTAAATATTAAAAAAAATCTGGAATTAAAAAAAAGGATAACAATCCCAATCCTTAACGTACAGTAGCCCCCGACCCAATCCAAATCCCTAACCAGAAGAACACACAAGAGCAGCCTCACACTCCGGCGCTCCAAGCCTCCGACCTTCGCCCTCCCTAAGTCTCTGGCTCCAGCTCCGGCTCCGTCGCTGCCCTCACCCTCCGACACTGCGCTCACCCTCCGGCGCAATCAGTGTCCGGTTCCGGCTCCATCGTTACCCTCTACTCTCTTAACCCGTGCTCGACCCCAAGAGCAGCCCGACCAACCCTCCGACCTTAGCCCTATCTCAGCCTCCGGCTCCGGCTCCGACTTGCCGCCGTCACCCTCCAAAGACATCAACCTCACCCTCCTAAAAACCGTATCTTTACTCACTCTCCCGCCGATTATTGATCATATCCTGTCAATGTTCATATTTGGGATTGTCAAGAACGATATTTATCCTGTCAATATGATAATATTATGGTTCCAAGAAATATATTGACAATCTTTTTGTAAATATGATTGATAATCTTGAAGATATGATTTACCGTATCTTCAATGATTCTCTCCCAGATTATAGCTTCAATCCTGTCAATGTAAATCTGTAGTCTTGTCACTATAAACATTAATCCTGTCGTTGTGAACGAATAACTTTGTCATCTTGGACATGCCTTTAATTTCTAGTTATGGCATGGATAAAATCGTATCTTTATTCTCTTCCCTATTATAGACTCCATCCTATCAGTATTAATTCTCAGCTTTGTCATAAAGAACTTATATCCTGTCAAAAAGAAATTTTGTTCCTGTCAGTATTAATTCTCTTACTAAGGCGATGTTTTTCATCCGGCTACTTTTATTATTTTTAAATTTCTGAGAAAAAAAATATTAAAAACATTATTTTAATATATATTTGATTTTTTTTATTTATTTTTAACTTTTCTTTTAATTCATAAATCTCCTTTTAATGATTTTTACATTTAAATTTAAAGGTAAAATCTGTAATTATTTTTTAGCACAAATGACCTATTTTTTAGCACAGAAAACGGGTATACTTTTGCAAACCGAACACCGATTTGGTGTATTTCTGCAAATCGGCCTATCTCCAATTTGAGGTATACGCTCTCCAACGCTTTCTCTGTGCTTCAACTGGTGACTAGCACATTCTACTCCATCAATGCTCTTTTCCCGCAGGTACTCCCTTCATCTTGTCTCTCTTTCTACTCTCCCTTCTTCTTCTCCCTCCTTCAATTGTTGGGTTTGAATGTTTGATTTCTGCGGGTTAGGGATTCGGGTGGTAGGCTGATTTTTTATGTGCGGGTGTAGGTCGATTAGGGTCGATTTCTGTTGGTCGATTTAGGGTGTAGGTTGCTTATTCATCTGCAGGTGTACATCGATTATGGTATGCGGGTGTGCGGGTGTAGGTCTGCGTGTGTAAGGTCTTGATATTTAAGGGTGTAAAGGTCTGATTTTTGAAGGTTTCCGGGTGTGGGGGTGTAGGTTGATTACGGTCTGTAGGTCGGTTTTTGAAGTTTTGGATGAATTATATATAGTGAATGTGATTCAACTTTCCAAGCTTTCCAAGCTGATTAGCAGCTTATCACGTTACTGGGAGTTTCACCTTGTATTTCTTAAGGGGAGTGCAATGGCTAACGACAAGAATTAGAATGGCAAACGGCAATTTGTATATATGTAATCAATATTAGGTGTATAAGGTCTGATTTTGGTTTGTTTGTAAGTTCTGATTTTTAGACTACTTGTTTGGAGGATATTAGCAAGTGTATAACATGTATTTTACCGGTTCCTAATCCATACATATGGACATACTTTGTGTTATTTGAAATATTGTGCTACTAGTAACTTAATATCAATATTGTCAGAGTTTTGGTTTCTTTCTATTACAATTTCTATTTTCTAAAAGTCTGATATCTATAACCTTTCCAAAAATGTAAGATATTAGATATCAATCGCATACCCATATCCAATACTCATATCTCGATATCTATATCCTATATCCTATATCCTATATCTATATACCCTATCCAAACGGGCCCTTAGTTACATTTCTCGGCTTAGTTGGGGGTTCAACTATTTTCCTTTGACTTCATTGTTGTGAAATTATTTTCCTTTGATTTGTGCAATGGCTACCAAATTACGTGTTGATTTGAAATTATATCTGTTTTCTGGTGTGATTTGATTTGTGATTATGAGTTTGATACTTGAGATGATGAGCAGCAGAAACACAGAGGAAATGGCCCAGTATCTGGACTTGTGATCTTACCCGGCTCCCACAATCCCGCGCATCCGTCGGCTTTGAGTTCCTCCAGCGGCAAAGCGGCACACTGTTGATGTGAGTCTTTTCCACACGCCACCGATCCCACTCCGGAGCAGATGATGCTACTCTGCTTTGTACTTGCGGAGGTTTGAACCTATGCCATTTCACTAAATACTCTACTCAGGTAAAATGAGCAACAGTTTGAGCAGTTATTTGTCGTTTTTTATTCAAAAGATCTCAAATTTTGTTTTCAAATGAATTAGATACTTGATTTTCTGTTATTAAATAATCTATTATTCCCTTCTCAGCTGCTATTAGGTCGTATTGGGGGGTTTGCTGCCTTAGGAATGTTGTTTTGGCCGCCCAATATCCCATCTGCTGATGGCGTTGATTCTTTCAACCGTCCAGTCCTATGGGAAGGTATGTATCAATTATCAAAGTCTCGCTTCCCAATGAAGTACCATGGATTTATTTGTTTTCCTAGTTGTGGTTCAATAATTTTGTTGACTACATCTTGTTTCTTGCATGTGATATATTCATTATCAGAATTCTGATCAATTTGCTCTAAAATCAAACTTTTGAACAGAAGGATAAACTGTAAGAAGCATGTAATATGTAGCTTTCATTGTAGTAGATTCATCTCAGAATATTATTAATTTTCTGTGTAAAGCATCCTGCTAGGCCTGGAGAATGTCCTACTGCGTTGTCACTTCTGCTAATTCTATATGCATCTCTTGAATCCTCAGTTAATTCTGAACTAGGCAGAACTTCTGTTCCAGTGTTTCAGAGAAAAGGGCTCGAGGGCTGTAATGCCATTTGAAACTAATGGAGGTTGCCAAAATGCCTTTTTGAGGAAACTGAGGTATTACGGGCAGTTATTTAGTATAAATTAGTCCTATGCCCGTGCTATGGATGGTTTTAATAGTTATACTTATTTAATGTTTGAGATTTTTTCTCTCTTTATATAAAAATCAATATAACCTTACACTAATAAAATATAAAATATTTTCAAAATATTATCCTTGTATCCACTATCCAAATCCTAAAAATTTGATCAATAAAAAATAAGTAAAAATATAATTTATATTCCCTATGAAGAAAGATTTTAGAATTTGGATATAAAAAAACTTTTTTTTAGACAACCAATTTCATTGGGTTTTTAAACAAACTTGTAAAAAAAAAACGCCTTCAATAATTTTCTCACACATATATATTTGTTATAAAGTGTGTGAATATTTAATATGATTAGTGAAATAATATGTTATTTTTTTCTATAAAAAAGGAATAATGTTATTAAAGATTAATACTTATCATATGCGAAAATCACCAAAATTTGGTGTGAAATTAACTTGTTACTCCCTCCGTCTTAAAATACATGTCTTTTTAGGACGGAGCACGGGAATTAAGAAGTATGTTTAATGTAATGATTAGATGTAAAAAGTAGGTTAAGTGTAATGATTAGACTTGTATTTGTTTATTTTTTTTTAATTTGTGAGGAGAAGAGTAAGGGTGATGTAAAAATTAGAGTAATGATTAGATGTAAAAGTAGATTAAGTGTAATGATTAAATCTAAAAAGACATGTATTTTTGACAAAATTTTATGGGCTAAAAAGACATGTATTCTAAGACGGAGGGAGTATTATTTTTTATTGGTTCATTTTCAGATTCTTTTAAGAAATCATCATATCATTTTTAACACTTAAAATATTTGTACATCACGTTAAACAAATCTTTTCGTAAGAAGCTAAACAAGAGCTAACAAAATAATAAACTTCATACCATTTTTAACACCTCTTAAAATATTTTCAAAATAATGTAACAAATGATTTTATAAACACCAGCCAAACAAGGTCCATGCCTTCTTTCCAAAAAAAAGGAGAAGAAAGAGACAGGACAATATACGTAGTTCCATTTCCAAAAATTGCATTACTAAAATATTAAGTAAATGGCAAGCAGATGGTTGAATATGTGGCACTACAAATGAAGTTCAAACGTGAATTGGTTGAAGTTTTAGGGAGGAAAACATTTCATCAGAATGCGACATTTGTGAAAAAAAGTTTATATTTAGTATTGTATAAGATATAAGATTTAAAAAACTGTGATGATTTACTGGAAGTTCAAAGATGAGAAATGGTGATCAGAATCTTTTTTTTTTCCCCCTCACTTTGCTACTTACAGGTTTGAAAAGATGATTTCTAATGTATCCAGATTTTGCCATCGATCCAAGCACAAGTTCGCTGAAAAGTTCTTAGATGAGATGGGCAAGTATGAGACCTCTTGCATGAGAGATCGGTCTAAGCTTCCTAGCAAGGTTTTTTTTTTCTTGTATTAACTTCCTTACGAATTTGTGGTAGCATTAGTACTTAGGAAGTTTTCATGGAAATTAAATATATGTACTTAGAAAAAAGAACAAAAGTTCTGAAGCTTTTGCTCATTTTTATCATGTTCATTTGATAGGTGTATGTTCTTATGCAATATGACGGCTTTCATGATCAAGAGAAGAAAGCAGGGGTTAATGATTATGCATGGAACATTGAATCTGCACTAGATGATTTTAATTTGACTTTGGCTTGTCAAAGGTTTCCATCAATCACTTTGGGAAGTTCCTCTTTTTTGGAATTGTACGATGATTCTGCTTGTTCTGCTGCTGTGAGGTGCCACACTGCAGCTCAACAGCTTGATAGTTTTTTTCCTAAATCAGCTAGCAAAGAGTCAGTAGCTCCAGCTAGAACTTCTGAACATGAAATTTGGCCTTTCCTTCCTGCACTTCCTAGTATGGTCTCCCCCGATGCAAAAGATGAAAGAACTTTGGTGTTAAAATCTCATGCTCAAGAACAAAATGATGAATCTGATCATGAGTTTGATGTAGATGATTGTTCTTCCTATATTGTTGAGGAAATTGGCACACCTACAGAATTTGTTCTCGACAAACCTATCAGTTGCATTCCTGGAGTCAGTAAAAAGCATTGCCGTCAGTTGGATGAATGTGGCTTTCATACGGTAAGTCTTTTGTACCTACTATATATTTGTCCGCTTCACATCCAAAGCAGATGCTATTGTTTGGAAGGCAAAAATAAATAAATGGTGAGAATCATTACTTCACTTGTCTCTTACTAAAATCTATGACTAGTTACCGAGGATTCTCTCTACTTTCGAGGCCTTTGTAATTGATGAACCAAGTGTGACAGTAGCTTGGAATAAATCTAAATTTAAACAACCATGATTTTTGTTATGATAGATTACCTTTACTTTTGAGAATTACAAGAAAGGCAGTTAATATGGTATTTTCATGCAGTTGCGCAAGTTACTGCACCATTTTCCTCGGACATATGCTGATGCTCAGAATCCACATATTGGAATTGTTGATGGGCAGTATCTTATATTCATCGGAAGAATTTTATCTTCCAAGTAAGCTTATTTTTCTGCGATCCCCTGCCACTACCACATCTGTTGCAGTTAAGGATTAGAGTATAATGCCTGACTGTTTTGTTAGGTAGGCATGACAATCCTGTTTTGTGAAGAACAAAGAGGTTGATTTGTTGAAATAGGTTCTCAGTTTATTACTATGCATATGCAAAACATTTGTAGGATTGAGAATGACAATGTATTCTGAAATAATCAGCTAATGAAATTACAGGCTATATAGAACTAGCATACACTATAAAATAGTACAGAAAAGAAAAGAAACCCTCTATTAATACCTTATGATCGAGGATTCTATTCTTCCAACATTCCCCCTCAAGTTGGGACTATATGTTGATCATCCCAGCTCGCTCACTGAATTCTCAAAGGTTGGTGTATGAAGACTTTGATCAAGAACATCAACTCTCTGCACTTTAGTGAAGACACAATTAAACTTAGCATCCATGATCAATATTTTCCTCGATAAAGTTTTTATCAACGTCGATGTGCTATTTGTGGTCATGGTGAATTTGGTGTTTTGCAGCTTTGTTTTCACAGCATAGTTACATATGCAAGTAGTCTGTTGACCTTTAACTCATTTAGTAGTCTTCATAATCAAGACACTTCATAAATATAAATGCCACGAGCCAATGATATAAACTCTGCTTTTGCAGTACTCATAGCAATAACTGATTGCTTCTTGCTTCTCCAACTGGCTAGGATCCCAAACGTATATGTTCAATGACCTGATGTCAACCTTCTATCAGTCAGTTTTCATTAAAAATCCCCCTCTATCAGTCAGAGATCCTGTCCAGTCTGCATGTCTAAAATTTTGTAGACCATTTCGTGGTGTAGTTTCGATATATAGTGTACTTTCAACCACTGTAGACCGCATCAAGATGTATCACTTTAAGTGAATGCATAAACTGGCTGTCTTTGCTCACTGCAGAAGAAATATCTAGGTGCATGTGTGACGTTAAATCAGTTTCCCTACCAACCTTTGATTTATTCACGATAAACACTTTTTCCATCTTCTAAAACTAAATTGACATTAGGGTCTTTAGGTGTCTCAGTTGGCTTGCAATCCAACATTCCTGGTTCTTGACGCAGATCTAGAGCATATTTATGCTAAGAGAGAGTGATTAAGAAATTTATACAATCATTCCTTTTCAAGACTTCTTTTTGAGTTCACCCCAGTTGGCTTCATAATGCAAGTCAAACTATTGCTAAAAAGTTTGCAATTCATTGTAATACTCAGCTATATCCAATCATCCTTACCATATCTCCTTTATCTTATTCTTGATTTCAAATACTCGAGATGCATTCTCAAGTCCGAAGGAATAAATAAGATCAACTGATATGTGATACCATTGTGTTGATCAGCCATGCCCTCACAATTGAGTTGCTGAGCTTCCTACTGGTATACTCAGCATTGAGTCATGAGACCTCTCCAGTGATGTATCCCATCTTTCCTCCTTCACATTTCCATTAAGGTCAGCAGACAACTTGCTTAATAGAGTGTAGAATAAAAATGGGTATTTGTTGACGAAGAATCCTTCTCCACACCTGGAATCCTTGTTGGAACAGTGGTTATGGTTTTGAAGAGAAGTTACACTACAGATGGCAATTACACCATGCACCTGTTCGATAACTGACATGAATTGTATTTCTGGTCTAATCAGCTAATGGAAAATGGAAATCACAGATTATAGTGCAGTGCCTGCAAGCATACATCATAATATTTTACAGAAAAAAACAACAACAACCTAGTTAATCCCGCGTTTAAGCGGGGTATGGGGGGTCAGGATGTACGCACTCTTTCCCCAAACTAGTCGAGAGAGTGTTTCCGATAGAGCCAGAACAATAGGGCAGTAGAACCACATAATAGCAGGCCACATAGAAGTTAGAAGAGACAGAGAGGTACAAGAGGCAGAAAGAAGCAAAAAGGGAGCAAGAAACCAGGACACAACTCTAAACAAGACCCTAACATGCAACACTAGATATCAACAACCTGAATTCTCCGTCTCCAGTGGTCTCTATCCAAATTCAAATCCTTCGAAAGGTTCAGAAGATTGAGGTCATGTCCTTTGGACATTGTTTAACGTCGAATTAGATGTTGAACAACGTCGAATTGGATATAGAGGGATGCGCTCCGGTGAAAACCAAAATTGCGGTAGAAACCCGTGAGGACCGGCTTTTTAGCCCGGTTCACTTGCTTTATAGCCCGGTTATGAATAGAACCGATCTATAAAGTCATAAATTTTAGCCCGGTTTTGAATAAAACCGAGCTATAAAGTCACTATGTAATTTTAAAACATTAGTTTTTTAGCACGATTTTTCGGTTTGACTGAAATATAAAGTCATGTGTTATTTTAAAACTGGAGTTTTTAGCACGGTTTTTAGGTTGAACCGAGTTGTAAAGTCACCGTGTGATTGAGGTTTTTAGCACGGGTTTCAAAAAAACCAAGATATAAAGTAGTCCTCACGGGTTTTTACCACAATTTGAGGTTTTCACCGGAGTCAATCCCTATATATATATATATTTGTGTGGTTGTGTCCTTTATTTGCTAACCATAGTTGATCTACCCCTGTCTTACACTCAGCTGTATTATCTCTGCTTCAATTTAAATGTTTCACTTTCTTAATATTACACACTGATATCTAGTTAAGGGAGAAATTTGGTGGGCGTGGTGATTCACCATTCGTTAATATTTATACTCACAAGTTGTACCTAATGCAGAGGAGTTCGAGCTAGCTATTCCTTTTCTTTTCTGGAGGTTGTTGTGGGTGGTGACATCACAGGTTATTATTCATCTGCTAAACCTAGGGAAAATGGTGATGAAAATTGTGGAAATAGGACAATTTACTTGCATTTGAAGAAATTTTTCCGTGGTGCTCGTTTCACAAGTCAACCATTTCTAAGATGTCTCCAACAAAAGCATAAAGAAGGAGATTTTGTCTGTGTTAGCGGAAAGGTAAGCATTCTGCAACACTGCTTTTTTCTTTTTATTTGCTTTTGGATGTGTTTTTCTTAAATACAGAGTATTAATGTGAAAAAAGTTTCTTTGGCTTTCAATTTTGGCGAAGTTGTTAAGCTGTCTGCTATCTCATTGTCATTTTCATGTGAGGGTGTGCATTATAGTTGGAAGGGGTGTATGTATATATTAAGCGTTAGAGTAGAGCTTTAGGCGGGATAAACCGGGAATATTGTTGCTCTTTTCCTGCTGAGGTAAACCACAAAAGTAGAGCTTTTGCATATTGTTTACTTGAAAACACATGCTTGGCTGTCTATTGATCTTTTTGATCCTTTTATTCCTGGTAAATAGATGACTATTTTCATTGAGGATTGGAAGAACAATAGATTGGCCAGAAATGAAAATAGACAAAGATGCTAGCTAGGTATTATGTGGTTTACATGTGTTCATAGTCGACTTCGGACTTGTTATATAGTAGTATGCAAGCACTCGGGTTAGGACTTCTTGGTATTTAATTGGATAATGTCAAGGAGATGTGAATGATTTTGTAGATTTATTACTTGCTTTTCTTTGTGAGGAATTTCTGTGCAGGATTGTGTCTTCTCATTGAGAATCCATTCCATTAAATAAAAATTTCTGCGCATCTATTTTAAGCTGAAATATTTACAACTAATAAACTAATCGCTACATTAATGCACAAATTCTCTAATCTATCTTAGGCAAGAATGCATATACTGATATACCTAATTCTTTAATCAGGATATCCATTCTACTTTCAGCACTTTCTAACACTATGCATCCATCTGTAGACCTTGGGACATTTGAAATTAGTTAAATATTCTTCAGCAATTGGTATAACTTTGAGCACCACATGTTGAGTTAGGAATAACAATAAGAATTATTCGTAAAGATGTGTCAAAATTTGAATGTCCTTTTACAAATCATTGCTTCAACACTATGCTGTCTACATCTATCTTCCCTTGTGTGATTGTATTTTAAATGAACTTGTTTATTCAACTATGATTTACTGAACACAGATTTTGCTGAAATGTATGTTCTAGTGCTCATTATCTTTGACAGTTTGACGTATCTTTTTTATTTTTCTGCATGATTTCTTACTTTCTCATTTGCTTCCCCATGGTTTTAGTTTTTTTTAAACGTCCTTTGTTAGCATTATGTGAATGTCATATATTGTGCTGAACCCAATAGGTTAGGAGCATGAATATTGACGACCACTATGAAATGAGGGAATATAGTTTGGATGTGATTGGAGATGAATGCAGTCAATCTGCATTTATAGAGAGGAGGCCCTACCCTATATACCCTTCAAAGGGAGGACTCAAACCTCAATTTCTCAGAGATATCATCCGAAGGTATCCTTTTCTGCTGTCTTTTTTACCAATCATTAATCTAAGTCTCTTGCTTTGGAATATTAGACAACTTATAAGTTCTAATGACGAGGGCATATATATATATATATATATATATATATATATAACAACCCTAGTAAGTTAGGCTCCCAATGCTATGCTGTAATGATTTGTTAGATTGAAGGGGTTTCCTTAGAACTGCTTTTTATCTCACTATCTGTGCAATGGAAAAGTCAAATGAAGCATGTGAATGATGCAAAGGCATGAAGGGATAATAAAAGATCATCTTATTGACATATATGCAAAGGTAATGTATTCAACATTGTTACTCGACTATCTAGTAGATAACAATGTTCAGTAGCAGGGAAAATTGTTCAGTGCTTAGTTATTGAAAATTAGTGTTTTAGTAATCATACGATCTTCCGTTTGCTTCACCATTACTTGAAATGGAGAGGAATGAATTTCTGGTTGTCCAAAATCAAAAGAGTGATTGGGTTGAAAAAATAAAGGATTTATAACCATCTCATTCTCATAAATAACTTGTTATATTAGCAGGGGAAATTAAGTTATTTTTAGCTATTTCTTTCTCTTGATCAAAACATGGGAGGGAGTGTTTATTGATAGTGATTTTCTGGTTTCTAATTTTTGAAATTTGTTTATGTAGTTTGTATTAATGGTTGATATGTTGTTAACTGAAAAGATGGGTGAATATTTCCTTTTTCAGTGATGGGAAGACTCTATAGTGATTTTGTTTCTTTTGTAATTTGATTTGTTCTAAAGTTTGCATTCGTTAGCAGTAACTGGTGCATGTTCACTTATTCAATTTTTGCACTCCATCGTTCAGAACCTTACAGGATTTGCCTTCTCATGTGGATCCTATTCCCCAAGATATCACCAGTGAATTTGACCTTCTACCTCTCCATGATGTAAGCATACTGGTTTTTATCAGAACAATTTTTTTTTTAAAAAATAAAAATTTCGAGGTCAGAAGATCATTATATAGACCAGTTGCTACATCTGCCCTTCTCCTCATCAACTCTTGGCAATATTGGAGAAAAAACAGTATTTGAAATACAAGAGGGTAAATCTCTGAAGTAACCTAACCTTCAAGGTTTAATTTGTTATTTTACATCTTGGTGTATCTTGTTGTCATCTTTTTGATAAAAATCAAGGTTTGTATGGCTACATTCAGTATTAGCATCAATGTTTATGTCCTTGTATTATATAGATGAGGTGCTTCTGGTACGGAAATTCAATGCTCTGTCACATTAATGTAGGCTTATGCAGCAATTCACCAGCCTAAGGATTTGAATGAGGCAGACTTGGCTCGCAAAAGGTTTATATTTGATGAGTTCTTTTATCTTCAGGTATTGTTATTTTAAAGTTCCTACTTTGCTTGCTGGCAACTCTTTCATTTCAGTAACAATGGAGAATCTATGTACTTGACAATAAAGGCGGGGAGAAAAAGAAAAATAGGCTCCTTTAAACTTCTCTTTAATAGCATCTCATGTTTTGTCTGCCCCTTGAGCTGTGGGATATCTAAAAGCATAAAATATTCAGTTATGCTTGAATTCTATGGCCTCTGTTGGGATGTGCTTTCCTTTTCTTTTCTTTTTAGTGTTGGCACATGTAATGGGTTGTCTTGTATTGGGAAAGTTCCATTTTGCTGTTACCTGACCTGCTGCATTTTCATTCTTTGTTTTTACCTGTCGCTTCTTTGATTTGAACATAAATTGGTGAAATAGAGAAGTTTGATAATGGGAAAATTCTCTGTTAAATTGCTCGATCTAACTAAATATTTGTACACCATGATGTTGAAATTGAGAAGTTTGATGACAGGAAAATTCTGATAAATTGCTTGATCCATCTAACTATTTTCCTTGATTTATTTTTATATTTATTTTTATTTGTTACTGTATCGTAATTTGTAACTATTTGTTCCTGTCCAGTTGGGGCGGTTGTACCAAATGCTGGAAGGTCTTGGCTCACAAATAGAAAAAGAGGGATTACTTGAGAAGTTTCAAAATCCAGTACGCAATGCTGCCTTCACTGAGGAATGGTCCAGCCTTGCTAAGAATTTTTTACAATCACTTCCATACTCACTGACCACCAGTCAGCTAAGTTCCGTTTCAGAAATTATTTGGGACTTAAAGCGACCAATACCTATGAATAGGCTACTCCAGGTATTGCATTTTTTTTTCAAGATCATATTTTTTATTTACTTTGTTTCTTTGGATGGCTATGTGAATTATTAGGTGCTAAATTTAACCGGAGGACTTTATCTCCTTTCTCTGTATCTGTTGATTTGTTGAGGCCTTTTTGCCTTTATTTCTTGCTGGTGAAATATCCCATATTTTTTTTTCATCTCTCGTGAGCTGAAACAACCATATGTTATTCTTTCTTTCTTTTTTTCAGGAGTTTGGTGTTTTTTTTTCTTTTTTTTTTTTTTTTTTTGCTAATTCCTGTCTATCGATGTTAATCTTGCTCGTTGAAGAAATAGGCCTCACCTAGGATTACACCTGGCATATAGGCCCTAAGGCCCTAGGTGCAAGACCTTTCATCATCTAAGGTCGGTCCAATCCGAAAGGTTTATTTGTTTTGTGCCTAGGCTCTAAAGGCCTGTGCCTTTCGGGTTAAGGCTCTAGGTGTGCTTTAATTTTTCTAGGAAACCTGATTTTCTTAAAGAGTTTACTTTACAAAATGCAATCTGTAAATTTATTTAGACACATTACATATTTCCTTCCTTCACCTTTGCACGATTCCTCTTTCTAACTCTTCACATGAAGGAAAATATAGCATTTTCACATTTCAACAAAGCAAACAAGCTTATTTTCCTCAATCAGGGATGGGGGCATGGATGTTACTAGTTCTAGATGTGTAGAGTCTTTGGGTTGCTATCGAATGTTATGCTATTTTCCTATATTTCCCTCATAATTTAATAATTTTACAATTTTTACTTTGTCTGCACACATACCAATATCTTTCACATGTTACATAGCTTATGTTCTCGTTTTTTATATCAGCATAAAATTACAAGGTTTATACAACATTATATGAATTTACATGGTCTAAAACACATTTTGTAAAAATGTATGCCTCTAATCTGAAAGGCTTACACCTTTCTTTGTGCCTAGGCAATAGAGCCGCTATCTCTTTTTGGCGCCCTATGCCTTTTTTTATTAACTAATCTTGCTTGTAATTTCAGGGTGATGTTGGATGTGGAAAAACTATAGTTGCGTTCTTGGCTTGCATGGAAGTCCTTGGCTCAGGTTATCAGGTTGGTTGTTATAATTCGCATGGCTAGTTTTGATCACGTAAAAAGCATTCAATCTGTACATTTATTTTTCCTTTATCTTGTGTTGGCCATAGCAACCAAATATAGCATAACTTGGGGCTGGTGAGCACACCTTGAATTGTTTTCTTCTAATTGAACTGGCTAAAATTTGGAGATCTATCATCACGTAATTGAATATGTCCTGGATGTCAACTCTTTTTTTTTTAAAGGTTAAAATATATTGAAAACTTTAGAGAAGTATGCCAATTTTTTTTTAGGCAAACGGTAAATTTACTAAAGAAACACCATAACGGAAACTAACGGCTGGTCTAAAAGCAATTACATGCCAAGCTCATACTCGAGTGGGCATGCAATCCCACTCAACATATGAATAAAATCTCTAAATAGCTTACAACCCACATCTATCAAAACATATCAAAAATTTTCTATGCTATCCCCTGGATATACAGCATACAAAAGCCGAAAAACATGGGTAATAACCAGTTTTACAATGATATCAATAGGAATACTATTGTCATAAAAAACCATGGCATTTCTAGCATGCCAAATATAATAAACAGCGGCTCCGATAGCATCGATGGCCTCCTTACTTCTGCTAGCAGCAGCACACAGCATCTCCGATGCTTGCAGCAAGGACCCAGGCGTCTGCATAAACCAAACCTCTGAGCAACTCCAGTATGCCAACTTTTTTTTTTTTTGATTTTAAGGGTAAAATTTTTATAAATACTAATAAATTTACATAAGTGGGAGAAATGAAAGTGCAAGAAACGAAGAGAGGGGTTACCCCGAGCAAAGTCGAAGGACTTAACTCGGGGAAACCGCACAATAGGTCCTACTCAAGGGATGCAACCCCCAAGTACGAACATCGGCAATATGTTGGGGTATGTGAACACCCGACAAAAGTCCATCAACTAACAACCATAGGATGCATGCAAGCATCATCAAAGACAATCGAAGTTCATATCAAAACAAAACTAACGAAGCTAGAACAATAGGCCTAGATGTATGCATTTACAGCCATCCGAAGCAAAAGGCCGCGGGCGCGGCAAGGACAGCTGCGGGCGTGGCAAGAACCAATCAGGCAAACAGCGAACATTGGAGTCGCGGCGGCGAATTGATGAAGTTGCGACTGCCATGTACAAGTCGCAACTCCAGTATGTCAACTTTGTTTGACATATGGTGGTTGTACAAGTAGAAATCAGTGTTTCTCCATTTAGCGATGTACAAGTAGAAATCATTTCCCCTTGAAGAAATGACGACCACTCTTACTTACGAGTCATATACCATTAAGAGCCTATTTGGCACAAGCTTTTTGGAGCGTTTTATATAGCGGTTTACAATTCCCAAGGACATCGCTCACTGTTGTCTGATTAGCAGTCTATAGCGTTTTAAAAAACGTTCAACATTTCACCTAAATTTAATCTGCTTTAGATTTTCATCAAAAAGTTTCATCTAGACTAATCTTAAGCGAGATTAAATAGTGGGCATGCCAAACAGGCCCTAATTAGTTCATGATTACATTACTTGTGCATGATACTTGCAATTGCTATGCTGTTGCTTTTTGTGCCATCCATTCCTCAGAAGGGTAGGTAATCGCTTGTAATGTATACCCTCCCCCCTTTTAAGCTTCTTCTCAAGCAGTCATTCCTCTCCAATTTCAGAGGACAAATAAGGAGTAAGAGGGTTGGGAGTCCTCATGACATTGTTGGGGGATGGGGGCATTTAGAGGAGATTGTTGGTCCTGTGATTAAGGCAGGCTGCATGGTTAAGTGTTGGAAAGTCTTTATATTAGACTAGACCTGTCAAAACACAACCCGACCCGGTCGACCCGACCCGAACGCCCGAAAAATTTCCAACCCGAACCCGGAAATTTTTTCTGACTTGAACCCGAAAACCCGGAAATTTTCTGGGTAATCTGGGTTTCGACCCGGTGACCCGATTGACCCGGTAATTTTGACCCGATTTACCCAATTGACCCGGCGACCAGATTGACCCGGTTCATTTATAATTATATATGATTAAATTTTTTTAAGGAGATTCCAATTTATTACATTTTATAATTACAATCACTTAATCTTTCATTTTCAAATCAACTTTTATATTTATTTGTATTGTGTAATACTCCATCCGATCGATAATATTTGATTTTTCGTTTTTCAACAGACTTTTTTAAGAAGATAAAAATTCTAAAAAATATTAAAAAATTCTATGCTTATTACTAATTGCATGAAATTATTTTAAAAAAATTATTTAAAATTTTGATATTTATATATTATTACATTTTATTAAAAATTACGAGAAATAATAAAAATCAAATATTTTAGATCAGATATAGTATATAATTACAAGCATTAGAACTTATGAACAATGTCTTTAATTTTAGATTTTTAAATTTATCGCAAAATTGTCAAATTATGATTTTTTAATTTAAAAAAGAAAAAATTGACCAACCTGAAATCGACCCGAAATGACCTGAAACCCGGTCAAACCCGGGTTTGATTCAACCCGAAAATACCCGAAACCCGTATTGCCCGGAACCCGAAGTGACCCGACCCGAACCCAACCCGAATGACCCGTTTGACGGGTCTATATTAGACTAGTAATTAGTTTCCCACAAGGGTTAGGAGAGGGAACTAGGTTTTCTCTGAATTTGGGGATTGTTTGTGTTTAACCAGAGTTAGACATGTGGTGCAGAGATCTGCGGTTCAGATCTGTCAGTTGGCTGATAACTGATTTCCCGCCAACTGCTATAACTGAAATATCTTCCAAATTAACTGCACTTTGGTAGGTATTTTCTTCTCCTATAAATACTAAAAATTATATTCCTTCTCAAAAAACTTGAATAGAACTCTTCAGATTTGCTATCTGATAGTTCTAGGGATTTGTTGTATCTTAGGAGTGAATTTGTCTGAAACCAGCAACTAGTTGGGACAAATATCGCTTAATACAAAGTGATGTTTTCACACCTCAAAGCATTAATAAAACCCCGATGTACCAACAATTTTTTAGTGATATTCGTATGGAGGCCAGATCACAAGCAACAGCATTAACCCTAATGCATCAAGACTTTTTCAAATTTTGATGGAACCAACTTCAATCGTTGGAAGGATCAGATGATGTTTGTTCTCAATGCGTTTAGGATCTCGTATGTTGTAGATGATAACCTGCCAGTTATCCCTGATCTAGAAGACAATGAAGAAGAGGAAATCAAGAAGAAGTGAAAGAAACGGGATGAAGACAAAGTGTTGTGCAGAGGACATATCCTGAACTGTCTCTACAATCTGTTCACTGCCATTAAATCACCGAAGGAGATATGGGCCACACTGGTGACAAGACAACCATGAAAACCAAGGGACAAATAAGTTTCTCATCATGAAATACTTTGACTTCTCTAAGACTACTGATGAGCCTGTAATGGATCAAGTCCATGACTTGCATAGTATTGTTAATCGACTCAAGGAGTTGAAAGTTGAGATCTCTGAATCACTACAAGTAGGTGCTATTGTGGCTAAATTGCCTACTACTTGGAATGATTACAGAAAGTAACTCTTACACACCAGAGAAGAGTTATCCTTGGAGCAATTACATAAACATTTGCGGATAGAGGAAGAGATGAGAAATCAATGCAAGAAGCAAGTGGATTCTCTATTCGACTCTAAAGTAAACTATATTGCTGGGAAAATTCCAACAGGAATAGGGTCATGCAAACATAAGGATAGTGCATGTGATAAGCATTTGAATTCTATGGGGAAAAACTGTCATTTGAATTATTTTTCCCTCATTAAGTTATCCTCATTCGGTTAAATTCTACATTTGTATCTTACCCATCCCTCTTAATTTCCTGGTTTTGCCACTGGTTGTATCCATCCCTTGGGGATTGCTTAAGGCCACAGAGAGCCCTTTTTAGCTTGTGTACATTATTAGGAGATGAGGAGAAGCGAGGAGGAAGTCGTATGTATTTCTCTTCATCTGGATCGCCATGGAGAAAGGCATTTTTGACATCAATTTGCCAAAGAGGCCAGTTTAAGTGAGCAGCCAGGGACAAAATAATCTGCAGTGTTCATCTTTGCCACGGGGCAAATGTTTCTTGGTAATCTATCCCATAAGTCTTGAGTTAAACCATATGACTTGAGTTGTCCTTTGGCGAATCAATGTAATAAAGTCCATTCTTCTCTTTAGCAATTCCAGTATTCGTCCCCA
Source organism: Persicaria maculosa (assembly GCA_963922045.1). Lineage (NCBI taxonomy): Eukaryota > Viridiplantae > Streptophyta > Magnoliopsida > Caryophyllales > Polygonaceae > Persicaria > Persicaria maculosa. The sequence goes on along the minus strand of OY998261.1, from coordinate 55,452,580 downwards.
AGTCCTGATCCTGTGAACTACAACCAACACGAGTGAATACGGTAGATCAATCAAGGTCTCTCATCAGTTTATGAACAAAAATTAGGATGAGAGGTTTGGGACCAGAAAGACATTTCTTAGACTAAGTTCATTTGAAATGTATCTAACTTTAGAACATGGCTGGAATATGTGAAAAAGTCAGCTAAGAATATGAGCAAAGAGTACAGGCAAGGGAACCATTAGCAGTAATAATATATCTACCCTCAGAACATGGCTGGAATATGTGAAAAAGTTGTGAAGAGTTGTTCATGTTGTTGGTAGCACCCAAATCTAAAATCCTTTGGGTGGGATGAGAATGTCTAGAAACTCTGAAACACCAAGGAGGGCTAGAAGTTACGACTTGATGATTTTTTTTATATTTTTTAAGGTTAAAATATATTGCAAATAAAAGGAAATATTTACAAGTAGTAGTTTTTTTGGAGACCATTACATTAACATGAGGTCTTTAGCCCTCGATATGCTAGCTATTGCCCATAGAATTCTTGAGGGTCAATGTGGTGTGTTGGATATAAAATCCATGTGTGGATCCAGTCTCATCAACCCATGGCTATCAAAATTCGGACACACACACTAGTAAGTATAGAGAGTGGAATCCCCTTCGGCTCTGCAGCAAGGATCACCCCGTAAAACTCATTAGTACACACATGCAGCTCAAACCTGCTATCTAGAACTATTGTTGGTTCCAAACCAATAACAGGCTTTCAAAAGGTTGCACAATCCCAGAATTATGGTGGTTGCTCTACATAAACATATGCTCCTCTTCTTACATGTGTGCTCATTAATGCCAAAAGGGTTGTAAATCGCATCCTGGTGGGCTTGAGTTTTGAATGTCGAGGATTAGCTGCTACTGGAGGGAACTTTCAGCATGTAGGAGCTGTGATTGTGTGAAAACCAAGGGGTACAGGCTATATAGCAGCCTGCACACACGAGTTTTCACATTTTGTATGGTCTCTGATGTGCTCCATGCTTTGTCTTCAAAACACTTCATGTTCCTTGCCATCCATATGTAGTACACAGTTGCTGTTAGGGCCATTCTTGCAGCTTTGCTTTTCCATCCTTTTCCTTTGACTTGATGGCTTCTCAAGACAGTTGAAGAAGGTTATGAATCTTTCAAATTCAGCAGCACTAACTTCTCTCAGGGGTCCAGGAATTTTCCTCTTCCTAACCTGTCACAAAGTTGGCATGAGGTCAAGATGCCCCCTTTGCTCTTGTTCCATACTTTACCTTGGGGTTCGCCATGAAGTTTCCAGCATTTTTCCTTCATATGCCAGATTTCTTGCAATAGGTACACTAACGGTCATCTTTCTTCAGCCCACACAAACAATCTCTTCCAAGGATGGAAAGTCCTGTTGGCGCAGAATTTGAACTCTGATTTGATCGAACTCAGAGTTTAATCAACCAACAGCTGATGGCTTTGTTGTTTTTTGCAAAAGAGGCACACTAGCTGGCGGAAAGGTTACCTTAGTTGCAGCAGCTTTCACTTGTATTTCATAGAGGCTTTGGAGTAAGACCGGTTCATAAAGTCCCGAATTTCCTTGGAGGAACTAAGAAACATAAATTTTCATGCTGATATTGGATTCCATAGATTCCCTTACCCTTCAGGTAAGTCTTCAATGCTTGGGGACCAAATTCCTCCCATTGAGAAAAAAGGAAGGAATTCAGGCTCTGAAAATCACCTTTGACAGAAATGCTTGAGGAAGATGAGATGAAGTTTAAATAAGACATAACATGGTATTTCAGCAATGAATGCTGAAGAAGTTCAACTTTCTCAGCAATTAAGGTTGATAAAGAATGATCCGTAGAACTGAAGAAACAGATCTATGGAACAAAGAAACAATGACTTGACAGTGAAGGCTCAAGTCCAGAAAAAAACGAGGATAGAACACCTAAGCTCTGATACGATGTGAGAAAAGTTGAAAAAGACTCTAGAGAAAAAGTAAACCTAATAAATACAGTTGACGAACATAAAGTCTGTCAACGTAGGGTAGTTCGGGTAGTGAAAGAAATGATAGTGAACGCACACTCCATAGCTAGAGAAGCAAGGAGAAAGACAATAAACTCAGATTGGTGAGAGCTGATCAGATCAGTGATTCATGGGTGGATTTTTTTTTGGCTTGCAATCATGTCCCTCTCTTCTACTGTGGTCCACCAGCTCTGCAGATTGTGTAAGAGGTTCTTTGGCATGGTCCCTATATTGGATGGAGGGATGCATGTGTTCCCTATGCTTGAAGGGGGTCTTGGACTCAAATGATACCAAGATGTGGAATAAGGTTTTCATGTTCACCTTTCCAATATCCACTTTAAGAAAGACTTGTTATGGATCCATCACTTCTCGCTTCAGAGTAGAGATATTTGGATGTGGAGAAAAAACAGAAGAGGATTTACCCATGATCAAGAGCTTCCTTGAAGTGAAAGACTTGGTGATGAGCAGACCTTATTCTTTGGCTGAAGCTTATGTGTGTTAAATGAATGGATGGGGGATGTCAAGTTCTCTATGAAAATGGTGTATGGTGGACGAGGAATCCTAAACCGAAGGTGCATTAGTACAAAGGGGTGTGAGATGGTGTTAACAGAATGTTTTTCACTTTATGGCCGGCTTTGCACGTGACAGATGCCTTAATTCCAAAGAATGGATATCTTTTGTTGGAATGGGACCCAGATGTTTTCCATGTGATCTGCATATAGAGTTATATGATCACCTCTTCTTCCAATGTAATGTCGTCCGAAATGTGCGGGACAAGATTAGGAGTTGGTGGCTTGGTACAGCTTGCAAAGAAGAATGACTACACTTGATCCCATGGCCAAGTGGCTTAAGAATGATGAGAGAGCTAATGAGTTACCGGTTTTGTGTGGCTGAAGTGCAGTCTCTTATTTAAGAGAGGATGGTCTCAGAAAAAACTTGGTTTTTCCATAGGGGATAGTTCTCTATGGTTAGTTTAACCATGACGATGCTAGAAAATGAAGGAAGATAGGTTAATCACTTGGGTTTTCCATGGCTTGAAATGAAGAGAACGGAGATGATTCCATGGCTTTTCACAGCCTAGACGTGGGTCTTTGATGATACCATTCCGAAAAGGAAAAGAAGGTTTTGGAGGAAAAGTGCCTTTTTCTATTGTATTGCTTTTCCCTCGTGCTTTTTGATGCAGATATGAATATACTTCGCATAAAATATATATATAGGAGAAAAGAAAAACCATTATGATCTTGTGACAACTCTCACAATCATCAGCAAAGATTAAAAGTAAACAATATTAGACAACACATTAGCAAGTTGTGTACACAAGTAAACAAAATGCTATGAAGGCTTTTGTATTTCAGTACAAGTGAATTTGTACATTGTCAAAGAACACATTTAGAGTGAACATTCATGTATACATTTCTGATGATTGAACAAATTCTCATCCTGTTGCATTCTTTCAGGCAGCTTTTATGGTTCCAACTGAATTACTTGCTATTCAGCATTATGAGCACCTTCAAAACCTCTTAGACCGAATGGAATTCGATAGAAAATCTTCAATAGCTCTACTAACAGGTTCAACTCCTGCTAGACAAGCACGGATGATTCGCCAGGCAAGTGCAAATATTGTTGGTGTTGTTTGTGTTTTGAGTTTTTTTAAATCCAAATGATGTGATCTTTTAAAATATGAATGTTTGTTTGCAGGGTCTGCAAACCGGAGATATCTCTATGGCGATCGGGACACATAGTTTAATAGCTGAAAAGGTGGAGTTCTCAATGTTAAGACTTGCTGTAATAGATGAACAGCATCGATTTGGTGTGATCCAAAGAGGGCTATTTAATAGCAAGGTGATCATGCACCCGATTCCTGTGATACAATCTGTCGTGGGGATGTAAATATTAATTTTCCGTATGTTTATTTTATAATTAGAAATGTACTTCATAAATTTGTTTCCTCGGGTTTTTTCATTTCATCAGTTCATTGACTACCTGTACATGCATTCATATGATGTAAGGATTTAGGATGAGTAGTGATAGCTAATCAGTTAAGCTGGAAATTTTAGGTCCTGACAAATGTGCTCTTTTATGGATGGTATGCTAGATTCATTCTCAACAATTTTTTGGTATGGGTAAAAGCAAAAGCAAAAGCATGTTGTCAGATTTATTGTTTTCTTTATTACTCCGCATTCTAGATATTTGTCTTAAGCATCACCTTTGCAATGCTCTCTATCTCATTCATCTTTGCAGTGCTCACTATCTCATTCATCTTTTATAGCCTTATCTCATTCATTTGTCTTTACAAGTTTAGAAAGCTTAATTAGAGAATGATATGATGTAAGACCTGCCTCCTTCGCTAAGCTGATTTTGAATTCGAAATATGCAGCTTAATAATACAGGCTGCAAATTGGAAGCAGATGCAGATTCATTGAAAAGCCATAAGCAAATGGCACCTCATGTTCTAACTATGTCTGCCACTCCTATCCCAAGGACCCTCGCTTTGGCTCTCTATGGAGACATGTCGCTTACACAAGTATGTACAGATTCAGAATGCTGCTATAATTTGTCACTTTATTTATTTAAAATGGGGGTGCATGAAATTGTTGTAAAATGGTGGTGCATGAAATTGTTATAAAATAATTATCTTATACTCCCTCCAATCATGAATAGAAGTCATTTTAGGGTATTAGATTTGATCAATAATATACAAGTTGTTTTAGATTTTCAAGGCAAATAATTAACAATGGGTTACGAGAATTGTTATTGAAATTTGCTTTTGTTTTCTCCATATTGTTCATTCATTGGTTCAAAAGAGCGGTGAACATTTAATATATGATAAATTTTATGAAGACTTTGACATGTTTTAGGTAATTAATAGCTTCCAGGGGGATTAGAAATGTTCATCTGTCTTTGTCTGTTTCAACTTTCATTTTAATTTTGATGGCAGATAAGGGATTTACCTCCAGGAAGGATACCTGTGGAAACTCATATCATGGAAGGAAATGAGTCTGGCTTTGAGAGAGTTTATGAGGTAGTAATAATTTTGCTCCAACTTATATTATATTATATTATATTATATTATATTATATTATATTATATTATATTATATTATATTATATTATATTATATTATATTATATTATATTATATTATATTATATTATATTATATTATATTATATTATATTATATTATATTATATTATACTCCCTCCGTTCGGCAAAACTTGTCATTTTAGGGTGTTATTTTTGTTCAAAAAAACTTGTCATTGTAGGTATTTTGCCTTTCACTTTACAAAAATGCCATTGATATGATTGATGGTTTGTTAGTTGTAATTTTCGATAAAGTAAAATAAGGAGGGTAATAATTGAGGGTAAATTAGTAAATTTGTTGTTTACCTTAAAACTTGTGAAATAAGCTAAAATGACAAGTTTTGCCGAACGGAGGGAGTATTATATTATATTATATTATATTATATTATATTATATTATACTCCCTCCGTCTCAAAATACATGTCTTTTTAGCCCATTAATTTTGTCAAAAATGCATGTCTTTTTAGATTTAATCCACTTAACCTACTTTTACATCTAATCATTACTCTAATTTTTACATCATCCCTACTCTCCTCCTCATAAATTAAAAAAAAAATAAACAAATACAAGTCTAATCATTACACTTAACCTACTTTTTACATCTAATCATTACATTTAACATACTTCTTAATTCCCGTGCTCCGTCCTAAAAAGACATGTATTTTAAGACGGAGGGAGTATATAATAAAGGAGAAGTCGCACATGTCACATTCTCCTTAATCATAGTAATATTAACCAATTCTCCTCTCATTAATCAATCTTAAGATAATACTGTAGTTTTCACAATTTTCTAGATATGGATATATTTTGGAAAGATTTTGCCGAAATTTTAAGATCTCGATAATAATTATATATAAAAAAATTCTCTCATGCACTTAATCATTGCGTAATATGTAGTATATCTTAAGATAATATTTTTTTGATAATTTTTCTATCTTCAATCAAATTCTATCCGTAGTCCACAATTTTTTTTATTAAAAAATGTATCTACTGCATGAGATATGAAAATTTCATAAAAGTTAAAATAATAATTTATCTAAGGTTTATATTATATATAATGAAAGATAAAATAATTTATGCATATAAAATTAAAATAAGCAATTATATTATCTAAGGTTCAACCTTTAGTTTATTTTAGAATCATATAATTAGTAGAATGGGTATTAATACTAAATTTATTTAAATTCAAAAAAATTAAAATAAATAATAGAAATGTATATATTATAATAATTTCTTTTAATTCAATGTTAATTATTTAACAGTTCAGAAGTATTGAGAGAAATTAATTAGCCGATTGGACGGATATTGATTCAAATTTATTTAAAATTAAAAAAACTGCACTCAATGCAGGTACTAAACTAGTTATATGCTAAAAATTCGGCTCAACAACTCCCCTTATGCTCCTCTACCTCATTAGTAGTGGTTGGAGCTCTGCACAGAAACTTTATAGTTTATTCCACTGCCTGAGATTAAACCCCATGGTTAATGTTAGAATTGATATTTGCAAATTACACTCAGGAAGGGAAAGAAAAAGGCATTACTTAATTTACAACTGTGTAATGATGCTGGTTGAAATTGAAATTGAAATCGTTCACAATAATAATTCCCAAAGTTGCAAACAATGCCTCACTCACACCCAGAACAACAACAACAAAAAAAAAAAGAAGTTGCATAATATGCTAAAGGGGCACTATGCCTCTATGTAGAAATCTTCCCTAGTTAGGAGAAATCTTCCCTAGTTAGGAGCCAACTTTTTCCTTTTTTTTTAGCATATGTTGAAATTGATATTGTATTAATTTTATTGTTCTAGCTTTACAATGTGCAAGAAAAGTTATAGTGAATTGCCATCAGGGATGATGACAAACACCCTGGTATCCACGGAATGCTGTTTGTTTAATGTACTTTGCTTGTAGTATATCATCCACTAGCTTCTTATATACCGACTCAGAATTTTACACTACCTTTTAAGGAAAGAAAAATTGGCACCTAACCAGAAAAGATTTCAATCAGAACAGGCCAAGACTCTTAATTGGCTACTTGTTAGATTCTTTTGTTCTGAATTGGGGGGCAATGCTTCTGGCAGATGATGGTGAGTGAGCTGCAATGCGGAGGGAAAGTTTATTTGGTATATCCGGTCATTGAGTTATCAGAGCAACTTCCCCAGCTCCGTGCTGCTTCAGCAGATCTAGAAACCATATCCGCAAAGTTTCCTGATTACAAATGTGGCTTGTTGCATGGGAAGATGAAGGGTGATGTGAAAGAGGAAGCCCTGAGGCGCTTCAAGGTTGGAGAAACTCCCATTCTTCTTTCGACACAGGTCATTGAAATAGGGGTTGATGTGCCAGATGCCTCTTTGATGGTTGTTATGAACGCAGAGAGATTCGGAATAGCTCAACTCCACCAACTTCGTGGGCGAGTGGGACGTGGGGGGAGGAAGTCCAAGTGTATTCTACTGGCTTCTGCAGCCAGTAGTCTGAGCCGGTTGAAGGTGTTGGAGAACTCGTCAGATGGGTTTCATCTGGCAAACATAGACCTTCTCCTACGTGGACCTGGAGATTTGCTCGGCAAGAAACAGTCAGGACACCTTCCTGAGTTTCCTATTGCCCGATTGGAGATAGATGGCAATATACTGCAGGAAGCACACATCGCAGCGCTGGTACTTGTTTCTACTCGTATATTCTGTTTAAATTTGGAATCCTTTCCAGTCACATTAGGGACTGTCACCAGAACACTTTTTGGCTTATTTTGCAGAAAATATTAAGCAGGTCGCATGATCTAGAGCAGTTTCCGGGGCTTAAAGCTGAGCTCAGCATGCGGCAGCCACTTTCGCTTCTGGGTGATTGAATTGGCGATTTGTGTGTGAAACTTTCTGCTCTGCGTCGAATAGGATTGGATCTATGATGCATGTTCCTGTTGCTCATGTATATTTGCCCTTTGAATTTGGTTTAAAGAAGTTTAATTATCAAGAAAGCTTTGCAATTCCATGTTTGTGGAAGCAAGAGGTTCAAGGCCTGATAAGAAGGATTCCTATTGTTTTCCCTGCTTGATCTGTTTCAGTGGTTTGAGTCGTACGAGAGCCATAGAATTGAAGAAAGCTTTACCCCTGCTTGGTAGAAGTTAGCTTGAGTTTATGATTATTAGAGATAGAGCTAGCAATACACGACTCGAGAAAAGATTCAAGAAGGTTCCAGATTTCATAACAAAGAGGTTTTTATTTTATTTTATTTTATTTTATTTTGTCTATGAGAAACTTTTGAAGTTTTAAGATTTCATAATAGAAGGTTCAAGATTTCATAACATGGATCTTCCAGATTTTATAACAAAGAGGTTTAAGATTTTTTAGTCTATGGAAAACTTTTGAAGGTTATATTATCGCAGGAGGAAATGGAGTTGTTTGAGATCTTTTCAGATTCGGGTCTGTGTAGGGAGATGGCAACGATGAGTATTATTGAGATCTAGAGCTGTTAAATGAGTTGCGTATAATGGTGTAGCAATGACATAATATTTGGCTATACTTGTTGTATCTGTAGACTTAATTTTTTTTTAATACAAGGTATTTGGGCGGTGTCGGACCTTACTAATCCAACATCCAAGAGCGTCCGTATGAACGATAGCCTCGAGCTCAGAGTGATGTAATTGAGAATCGTGATTGAGTAGATGCTAAAGACGGGTCACCTTGTTTGCGACCTGATTAATATCTCTAAACACATGCAAACATGAGAACCAATGAAAGTTCTGGAGAAGTCTTTTGGAATGAGCAAGATCATCTCAATCTCCCAAGAACAACTCCAGATATCATTTATGGCATTGATGAACGTAAGACAATATTCTTCGACCTTGATCCTAAAATAACCCATTTGGTGAGCTGCAATAAACCTAAAATGGAGGGCAAGAGCTTTTGCCTTCACCGTCGACATCTTTCCACACAAAGAACCTTTGTAGAAGACGACTGTGCCATGATAATCTCGAATAACAGCTCTCGTCGAAGCCTCGTCCAAAGAAAGCATAAAAGCATCAAAATTTAACTTGAAAACTCCGGCCACAAGCTTTTGCTATCTCAATTTTTTCCTCCTTTGGGTAGGCTGTGTGATATTTTTCTTTTGTCCACATCTTCCCAAAAACGTATATTAGATTCCTCAAATTGTAGCAAGTTACGTATTGTTCTTGTTTTTGTCTATTTGCAAACCCCTTTTGGTTAGATACTGAAGTGAAGGATTCTTTTTGTGCAATCTGGTGACCTATGTAACAAAAAAGATCTCACAACCCCGACAAACCTAACCACACTAGGCCCCCTTTACTCATGCATTGAGCAAGTTCTCCTGTCTCAATAGTCTTCAGATCAATTACGCAAACAACCATATCTCGTATACTATCTTGATAACCCCGTGAATCACGGATGTCAACATAACTCTACAATCTGTTGAGATATTGGTGAAAGTTCTCACCTTGAAATTATGACAACTTCAACATCTCCAAACGGTTAGTAGGAATGGTGTTGTGAACCATAAGATAGGTCTCTAATGGGTTAGTTATTTACAATAATCGATAAACACACCTAATAAGCAAATAAACTTTGATACCTCGGCAACGGAGCCAAAATTGTACATGAGAAAATTGTCGTTGTTCATATCAAAAGAAAACTGAAACTAACACACTAGTATAGCGTGTAAGTAAGTGGTCGAACCCATATAGAATCAAGTTTATAACTAAGTAAAACTTATTTACCAATTGAGAGAAAAAGGAAAGATTTATGGTAATTGAGATTAGTCGAACAAAATAAAGTATAAACAAGTAAATGAGAGTAACAATTATGAGAATTAGTGCCATCTACAAATGTTCACTTTAATTTGGTCAAGTTGATCATGGATTCTTATTCAAGTTCTCTTTGCATCCAATTATTATTCATGTCCCAGTCTTGTGTCCTAGTAACCCTTATTAATTATGCAACCCAAACACAATTAAGATTTAACCTAATAATAGTAACATTAAGATTAAGAATTAACCAAGTTCCATGCAACACCTAGCTATGATTCATTTAACATGCAATTAATTCACTACACACCGGTTTAGTCTTATGAGTTCTAAAAATGCATGTGTGCTACTATAGGTTAAGGTTTGCTATGAGAAATCTACAAAACCCTTGCAATAGAATAATCGCAATCTCAACAAGTTGATGGGCCAGCAAAAATCTCAAAAATATTTAACGATAACCGCAAAAGAATCAATACAAATGAATAGAAATAGAGAATAAGAATAGAAATCTCAAACTAATGTTTCAATTCATAGACGAAACGGAAGAGTACAACCCTTTATGGCCATGGAGGCTCTCATCTAGGGTTCTATCAATTATTAAAACTAATTGAACATTAGATGATAAATTAGATGTCTAAGAGAACAACCCTAGACGTTCTTAAATAAGCCTCAAAAGGTTGAGCAAAAATATGATTAAAAAATAGATAAAAAATGGAAATTTGAGAACATCGGCACTTCGAAACTGCGGTGGCCATGACCCAGCCAACCCTTAGTTATTTTCAGCTTCTCCAGATGTCGCGATCGCAACCCCCATCCACTTGTGGTTACTTTTCATGTGAAAAATCTTGGTTGAATATGGTCTCGACGTCAACATGAAAGTTGTATCTATCTAAAAGAGTTTTCCAATACATACTTATAATAGTCAATCAGGCTAACGAGGTCTTCAAAAAGTATATTATAATTTCAGCTTATTGGGGGACACAATTTGTGCTGATTTGTTCTTTGTTTAGGCCCTTGAACTTCGACTCCACTCCTGAGCTCTTAACTTGTCTTCCTCTTCTCTACTCTTTTTTCATTCATGAACCTCCTCATTCCTTGTCGGTCTCACATCTCCCTAAAATAATAAAAATATGTAGATTCCGACTCTATCAATAGAACAAGTATAAATGCAAATTAAATTACGCAATATATACATCAAATCAAGTTAAATGCAACATATTATGCATACATAAAATGCATGTTATCACTAATCGAGATGACTTTGAGTCTCAATTGGGATATATTTTCATCTTTAATAGAGGAGTTGTGAGATTGAAGAGCTCCAAACAAGATACGATTGCTAATTTTATAATAGAGGCTGGATATATAATCGTTAATGAAGCAACAAATGGTGGAGAAGCCAGCATGATCAGGCACTGTGAAGTACCGGTTGCCGCAACAGCACCACACTCCTCCTACGACGACAATGGTGGAACTCCGATCCCAACCAGGTACTTCTGTTCTCCCCTAATCGCTCTCGAATCGTCGTCGAATAGAGGATTGTATGAATGTGTGAATCTGTCTTGTTCCCACCCTCATCCCCTCCGACTCATCTTGTATGTCTGTCCTTACCGGGGGAATCACCATAGTCGGTCGAGGTGCCTTCGTCAAAGTGGACATAGTATGGTTGTTGTGTAGCTGATTTTGAAACCACTGAGTGAAAGGGAGAGGCTGAACATCTATATTTGGGCTGATTAGCGAGTAATTAGGCTATAGGAAACATGATTGCATGCAAGTAGCACACTTTTGCAGATTTAATTTCTTGTATTTCATTAGATTGCTATGGGAAACATGATTCAACACATGCATTGTTCTCTTGGTTGTTTTTATGTATCTATTGTTCCGCCTACTGTGTCTTGTTTCAACTAAGCAAATAAACTAAGACCAAGATGCGCCATCCGATCAGCAGCACGGTTGCCCTCTCTGAAGGTATGGGCTAGAGACGACATCTCGAACGAGCGAAGAAGAAAAAGGACCTCAGAAATCAGAATCTCGATCTCCCACGGACACTTCCAAGTACCCTTGAGGGTGTTGATGACCACTAAACAGTCCCCTTCCCCCTCGATCCTCCTAACTCCCCTTTTAAGGGCATCCTCCAGACCGAAGCGTAGACCAAGAACCTCAGCCTGCAAGACGGAGGCACCACCGCAACCTCGGGCATCACCAGCAACAAGACACCCCTCAATATCCCATAGCACAAACCCAGCCGAGGCAGAGCCTGAGTGGGATCTCGCACCATCAAAATTTAGTTTCATGAACCCGTCAGCAGGTTTCCGCCAATGAATAGCCCGACTTCTTTGGGGTTTAGGCGGGGTAGTGTTTTGCATAGTTGTCTCGTCCTCTTCTTCAAGGCTTTCCTTTTGTGCTTTTTTCCAGCTTGCCATATGATGTCTTATTGCAGCAATTTGTTCATCTAGTCTTGTGAGGTTTTGGTTTTCAAATATGATTTTGTTCCTTTTTGTCCATACACTCCACCGTGAAAAAGTAAGGGTAGCTACTTGTTCTGGTTTTAGCCGTTACACTATGTCGGAGGTTATTGCCTTTATATTTTTGTTTCTCTTATCAGTGTATCTTACTATTCTTTCAATGCCTCTATCCATAAGTCCAATAATTTTTAAAGTGATTGGGCATTCCATAAGTAGGTGTTGTACATTTTCTTCCCTGGAGTCACAAAGAAATGAAGAATGCACTCCAAAGGCTTGTGAACTCCTTTATCTCTTAGCCTCAATTTTTTTTCGGTAATCCATCCATCACCACTCTCCACAGGAAATTCTTTAGTTTCGGAGGACAATCCACTTTCCATATCCAGTTTCCCATGTCTGTTTCGTTTTCGCTTGATTTTGTAATATATTCCAAGGTGCTTGATGTGGAAAACCACCCATTTAAGTTAGGTTTCCAATATAATATGTCTTGGATGTCTAGATTCGGGAGTGGTATACTACAATTTTTTTCTACTTTATCAATAGGCAGGACCTCCTTTAGTTTCTCTACATTCCATGTCTTTTCTGGGTTTATATAGTCTCAGACTTTTTCTTGTACATTGATTTGGCTGTTCAGTTTATGGTCATCAAGAACACTATCGTCATTAAGCCACCTATCCTTCCAGAATCTGATGGTTTTCCCATTCCCGATTTGCCAAATAAGTCCGGAGCAAAATTCTTCCTTGAGATCGATCAATTTTGCCCATTGCCAAGACGTTTTCTTTGTTTTCGTATAATCCCATAGTTCCTTTTGTTTCAAGTATTTTTCTTTTATAATTCGCACCCATTGATTGTTGGGTTCAGCAATAATTTTTCATAGAAGTTTCATTTGTAATGCTTTATTCATGTCCTTTGTTTTGTGGAGTCCCAGCCCTCCACTCTTTTTTTATTTGCAAATTCTATCCCATCCAATCAGCGACTTGTAAGTATGGTCTTTATTCCAAAAAAACATCTATTCAGTTTGTCGAGTTCATCGTGCACAGTTGCTGGGAGCATAAAGTTCTGCATGACAAAGTTTTGCTTTGCCATAAGGTTGGCCTTAATCAAAATTGTTCTTCCTTGTTGTGACATAGTGTTTGCTCTCCACTTTGTCAATTGTGCTTTACGACGTCGTCAAAGGTTTCTTTGTTTACTCTTCCATTAATAATAGGGCAGCCTAGGTATTTTTCAAGACCTTGTTATTACACCGTTTATCTCACTCTCCACCAACGCTACATGATTTACAATGGGGATTAATTAAGAGGGAAGTTGGGCTACAATCGAGATTCCAAGAGGGGATTCGGTGCTATTTCAACCTTGAATCGCAAAAGGTTCTCTCATTTCAAATGATTGAGAAAGTTAGATCTATATATTCCACTATTTATTCGGGGCTAAAATGAGGTTTTTATATGCCAAATTCTAATGTAGATGGGGTTTAAGGTTAGTTTTAGTATCATACTTTCGATGCAATTTTGGTAAAAAAAAATGACATGTATTGTTGTTGACTCATTGAGTGTTGAATGTGTGAAATTTTACCGAAGTTCTGTAAGTGTTTGGATAATTGAGTCCTTGAAGGATCTCAGAGGAGCCTACTCCTGTATATATATCATTGGGTGAAAACCCTGAGGGTACAATCGTCAATATGTACAACTCTATCTATAAAATATATACTGCTAACATCCTCCCTAGAGGTGAGCGAATAGCAAGACTGGAACAAAAAGAAGTAAAAAGAGGAGTAGGTAATCATTTTGTGAAGATGTCCGCATACTGATAGGCAGAAGGGACATGTAACACTCGAACCTGGCCTAGAGCGACCTTCTCTCTGACGATATGTATATCAATCTAGATGTGCTTGGTCCGCTGGTGCTGAACCGGGTTCGATGCGAGGTAAACTGCGGAGACATTGTCGCAGCAGACCAATGTAGCAGCATGAAGTGGAACCCGAAGCTCGCAGAGGAGGTTGCGTAGCCAGCATGTTTCCGCCACGGCGTTGGCGACACCTCTATACTCAGCCTCGGCACTGGAGCAAGATATGGTTGCCTGACGCTTGGAGGACCACGATACCAGATTGTCACCAAGGTAGATGGCGAAGCCAGAGGTGGAACGACGGGTTTCCGGACAACCCGCCCAGTCAGCGTCCGAGTAGGCTGTGAGGGTGTCGAAGCGGCCGCGACAGAGGTGCAATCCCAGGTCACTGGTGCCCTTGATGTACCGGATGATCCGCTTGAGCGCCTGTAGATGATGGTCACGGGGATCATGCATGTATAAGCAAACCTACTGGACGGCAAAAGCAATGTCTGGCCTAGTGAACGTCAGATACTGGAGGGCACCTGCCAGACTGCGATATGCGGTAGGGTCATCAACCTTGGGACTGGAGGTAGCATCGAGCTTGGACTTGCAGTCGACAGGAGTGGTAGCGGGCTTGCAAGATGTTATCCTAGCCTTGTCGGCAATCTCAAGGGCATATTTCTTCTGATGAAGAAACAATGTATCCCGAGTGCGAGTCACAGAGATGCCGAGAAAATAGCTCAGGGGACCAAGATCCGTCATGGCAAACTCCGAACGCAGCAGTCCCATCAGGCGAGACAGTAATGATGGAGAAGATGCAGTAAGCACAATGTCATCAACATACAGCAATAGATATGCCGTGTCAAACCCTGAATGGAACACAAAGAGGGAGTGATCTGACTGACTGCCCTGAAAACCAATCGCAGTGAGGTACATGGCGAAACGCTGATACCAGGCGCGGGGCGCCTGTTTCAACCCATAGAGAGACTTCCGGAGAAGGCAGACGTGAGAGGGTCGAGAGCGATCATAGAAGCTTGGAGGCTGATGCATATACACAGTTTCCTAAAGGTTACCATGTAGAAAAGCGTTCTTGACGTCCAGCTGGTGAATAGGCCAGTCCTTAGTGAGAGCGATGCTCAACACAGTGCGTATGGTAGCGGGTTTGACGACCGGGCTAAAAGTTTCGTCGCAGTCCACACCAACCTCCTGAGACTTGCCATTGACAACGAGGCGAGCCTTGTGTCGTTCAAGTGACCCATCAGACCTGTACTTATGTTTGAACAACCACATGCAGTTAATGATATTAGAGTCTCGAGGCCTAGGAACGAGATCCCACGTGCCATTTTTAATTAAAGCACTAAACTCATCGACCATGGCGGCATGCCAGTTTGGGTCCTGTAAGGCCTTGTGTGGTGACTTAGGTATAGGTGATATGGGAGTGGATGGGGTGAGGAGGTTGTATTTGGGGTTGGGTTTGACGATCCCAGTTTGAGATCGGGTAGTCATGGTTGGGGCGGGCGCTGCAGGGGGCGGCGGCCGCAGCAGGGGCAGGTGTAGAGGGGGGGTGCGGCGTGGGCAGCGGTGGGCGCAGCGGGATACGGCGGCCACGGCATGTGGGCGGCGGCCGCTGCATGTTGTATTGCTGCGGCAGGTGGTGCGGCGGGGGCAGCGGCGGGCGCAGTGGGATGCGGCGGTCGCGACATGTGAGCGGCGGCCGCTGCATGTTGTACTGCTGCGGCGGGTGGGGCGGCGACCGCGGCTTGAGGCGGCGGCCGCGGCATCGGGGGGTTGCTGCCAAGTAGGAGACGTAGGAGGGGTGGGAATGAGGCCGAGTTGCTGGGTTCTTCGGGTGTAGGGACGGTGGGTTGATGGTGGGGGGCAAAGGGGAAGGTATGTTCGTCGAAAATCACGTGGCGAGATGTCACTACCCGATTGGTATCCAAGCAAAGACAACGGTAGCCTCGATGGTGTGGGGAAATGCCTAAGAAGACACATTTGGTGGACCGTGGGGAGAGCTTATGAGGAGCGGTGGCACTCATATTGGGAAAGCAAAGGCATCCAAACACTCGAATATGATCGTAGGATGGGTAGCGATGGTAGAGTGCCAAGGTTGGGTTAGAGTTGCCAATGGCTTTTGATGGTAGGATATTGTGGAGGTAAGTGACCATGTGAAGAGCTTCAACCCAAAAGGAGGGGGGTAAAGAGGCATGTTGAAGGAGAGTTCGGGTTTTGTCATTGAGCGTGCGGAGAATGCGTTCCGCTTTTCCATTTTGAGGTGACGTTTGTGGATAAGAGAAGCGGAGGGCTATCCCTTGTTGTTGACAAAAGGAGCGGACAATGTTGTTGTCGAACTCGCCTACCATGTCACATTGAATGGCCTTGATAGGCAAACTAAACTGGGTGTGAACAAAGCTGTGGAAGCTAACAAGGTGGCCCTGTGTTTCCGATTTATGGCGCAGTGGAAAGACCCAAACAAAATTGGTAAAGTCATCAAGCACAACCAAATAATAACGAAAACCACTAGCACTAGGAATAGGCGATGTCCACAAATCGCAATGAATAATGTCAAACGGTGCAAAAGTATGAGAATGGGAAGTGCTAAAAGGAAGTCTTTTGCTCTTGGCGATCTCACATGAAGTGCAAACGCCCGAGGCTTTATTACAAGAAATGAAATTGCTAGAGCGGAGACTTTGAAGCACGTGATCGCCAGGGTGGCCAAGACGAGCATGCCACAAGTCGGAACTAAGGGTGACTAGGGCGGTGGGGGCGGCATGGGCGTAATTGTCCGCTGGGGAGAGTGGATAGAGGTCGTCGGAACTATTGCACCGCATGATTGGGGTCCCCGTGCGAAGATCCCTCACAAGGAAACCAAAAGGGTCAAATTGGACAGCCACATGATTATCAATGGTAAATTGACGAACAAATATGAGGTTTTTGACTATGTCAGGGGCAAGTAGGACGTTGTTAAGGCGGAGGGGTGGGCCAGTGGGGAGGGTTGCTTGACTTGAACCGACAATGGATAGGGGGCGCCATTTCCGACATAGATGGATGGTAAAGTGCTAGAATTAAAAATATTTTGTAGGTTACGTGGCGCGTTCGTCATGTGAGAGGAGGCCCCGGTATCCATATACCAGTTGTTGTCCGGCTGCTAAAGTCCCATGGTGGAGAAAGCGGCGGAGAGATCGGTGTGCATGGGGGTCGTCGGCTGCTGCTGGGAGGCGTATAGCGCCGGGTAAGGGGCCGCCTGTGGTGGAGGGGGAAAGTGGCGGAGTATCGACGGCGGTGGGTAGCCCGCCCACGTCGGATATGGGGAGGGCGGCGGGGGGGCGTTCCACGGATGCTGCGGGTAGGGTGGTGGGGGCTGCGGCGGACTGTGCTGCGGCCGCGACATGTTGCTGCGGCCGCCGCCGCGGCCCTGGCGGGTGTTCCTCCCTTGCTCATGGCCTCCGTGTTGGTTGGTCGGCCTGGGCTGGTTTGTTGGTGGGTTTCGGGGGTAAAGGTTTTGTGGTTGCGGTGGGGGTGTGGGGTTGACAACGTCAGCCATCGGGAAAGGTAGGTAGGTAGCGGCGGCGACAACAAAAGATGTGGCGGCGGCTCTAGGGTTTGGCGGCGGCGGCGACGGCTGGACTGTGTGGGGCAGCGGGTGTGGAGCGGCGGCGGCTCTAGGAGCGGCGGCGGCTTGATCGATTTAATTTGTGAAACGAAAAATTTTAGGGTTTCACAAAAGGCTGTGATACCATGTAAGTGTTTGGATAACTGAGTCCTTGAAGGATCTCAGAGGAGCCTACTCCTGTATATATATAATTGGGTGAAAATCCTGAGGGTACAATCGTCAATATGTACAACTCTATCTATAAAATATATATTGCTAACAAGTTCGAGTAATTAACATATAGTGCTATTGACTGTGAAGATGTTGGAGGTAGATATCCTACTTTAGATGAGAATTAATGGTAATAGTGAGTCTTGAGTTGCCTCTAGGATAGTGACCAATAGTACCTATGTTGATATTCTTAGTAATTCAAGTATCTATTTGTTAAGTGTAGAAAATTTACCGCTTCCCTTTCATCTAATAAAAAAAACAAATGGTTTTATGTTGTTTCTTATTCGTAAACTCCTAAATATGTCCTTGTGTAGCTTTCCTTGGTTTTCAAGACATGTCATACACACTCTTTGCCGAAATTTTATGCGAACCTGCCCATTGATCCCCTCTCTAAACCGTTGAGTAGTTGAGTTAAGCCATCAACATGTCCGAGGTCTTATAACTAAAGATGGAGATGCACTTGTCTAAAATCGTATAGATTTTATGTAATATACCAAAAATAATCTCATATATTATAATTTATTCACCTAATCATCACCAAATTTTCGTGTTTTATTTTTAAAAAGTTATCAACAACCCTTTTAGTATTTAAAGAGATCGGTACACTAAAAGGGTTGTTAGTACATTTTAACCAAAATATATGTTAGTACATTTAGAACAATTTTGGATTGATAGTAATTTAAAATATGTAGTTAATTTATGTATTTGAAAATAATGGGTGATTTCTTCTACTTTAATAATTTATATTGTAATAAAATACTATCTAATTTATGGATTGTTTTGCATAATTTGCCAAGTTATTGATATAGTTCATTTAACAATTTTAATTATTGAAAGAATCATGATAATTCTTTGAAAACTAAACCTCAATCTGAATGGTTTCACACTTTCACACAATTTATTTTAGGTGACTGTTTTAATTTACTTATTTCTTATGCAAATAAGTCTCCTCTTTAAACATTAAAAGAGTTGTTGATGTCTTGTTAAAAATAAAACACCAAAAGTTGGTGATTATGTGAAGAAACTATAATAAATGAGATTTTTTTATTTTACATAAATTCTATATGATTTTAAACAAGTTCATACCACATTTGGGTATCATGCGAAAAAATAGCAAAACTCGTGGTTATCAAACAAAATTCTTGAAAAGTTTGGGGTATCACGTGAAAAAAGTCAAATCTCGTGACTAACGTACGAAAATTTTCTTTTATTTTTATTTAGAGTGAGGTTATTGGCAACAACAATCAACCAACATCACATATTTCATCATGGCTTAGACGAGAAAATTTGTTGTTGTCTTCCCTCAAGATCTTGCCAACAACAATCAACCAACAACACATAAATCAATCTAAATGTCAAATCTTACCTTGGAATTAATGGATCGGCTGAAAACCTTGCACAAGTCAACCAAATCATTTGAAATTGCTCCAAAATTTCATTAACTCTCTCATGCACGAGGCAGAGGATGATAGCTTCAACAAGATCTCTTTATACTAAGATTTGGGTTAAATTGTGATTTTTTTAGAAATGAGGACTTATTATGAAATTTAGTAGATTAGGTCTTATCAATAGTCATTTCGGCATCTTGTTAATAGCTGTTATGTTTTACTAGTACAGCTCCCACGCCATTGCATGATTTTTTTTTGAATAAAATCATAATAATGTAACAAATTAATATTATAAATTTGAATAAAATATTAATAAAAATTAGCATAAGATTAGAAAGGTATAATTTGTTGGTTGAAAAACTACAATTAATGTGGTGATAACACTTCATCTAAAATGATTCGTATTTAAAGAATTAAATATGGATATAGATATTTTAAAACGATCTCATTGGAAAAAAAATATCATTATAATAATATTTAAAGATTTAACTAAACATAATGTTATGAAAATCGCTTAGATATATTAAGGTGAAAATAGATTAAGGTGAGAATAATATCATTGTAAAAATATTAATTCAATCCTTTGAATTGAACGTTGGTTAGAAAATGTATAATGTATTAAAGAAAATATACTATAATTAATGTGATGATGCTATTCCATCAAATTTACTTTTTATTTAAATTATATATTAATTTAAATATTAATATTAATTCAATGTTTTTAGGAGAATTTTGCCCAAATATCCATTTAGAAAGTCTAATTAGCTAAATGTCCACTTTAAAATGATAACTAATTAGTAATTAAATGACCATTAAATTTTATAAATCCCTAGACTACCCTCATTTTAAACCTTCTTTCCCTTCCCCTTCTTCTTTTCTAGATTGGATCTCCTTCTTCTTCTTTCACTGGTACGATAAGTGGTTCTATGATCATGGTTGACTGGATCCCCTTCTTCTTAACTTCATTCTCCATTGAAGACCATCGATCTCCTTGCCCTCTCTTTGTCTGGTTCCATGTAACCCTTCGCTCCTGTGTTCCCTCTCCTTCTCAATTGTTGAATCTCTCTCACCCTTTGTTTCAATCTCACTCTTACTCTCTTCCTCTCTCTCCTCCGCTACTGCAACCGTCGACGATGACACCAAATGCAAAGGACGGACGTAAATGTATGCCTCAACGTAAGCCCGAGGTTGTTGGAGCACCTTCGAAGACCACACCTAACAACACTCGTTGTCTCATGAAGGTGCCTCCCTCTCTATAATCCAAGTCTCTTTTACTTTCATCTCCGCCTCCTTGATCTAGGTCCTCCGTGCCCCCTGGTTTTCCAAGTGAATGGTGAAATCGACGACGATTGAGATGGTTATGTATGCCCTCAATGACTCCTTCGATTGGTGGCGATGATGAAGGTTGTTATTGAACCCAAGTGATCGCTGAATTTGATGAAAGATCAATTTGCGATTTTGTGAAATTGGAAGAAGGTGAATATTAATTAATTAATGATAGATAGTAGATACTAAAATTTGGGGAATTGGCCATTCCTCTGAAAATCAGGGCTATATATGAATCATGTTGCAGACTTGCAGGACAATGATGAAGTGGGTCTTGTTAAAATAAGATGGTCTTTTGTGAACAAGGGCTATATATAAACTTGACCATTCCTCTGAAAATCAGGGTTATATATAAACTTGGCATTCCACTTTGAGACGGAGCAATAAGTTAATGGTTTCCGTTCTATTTGAAGGGATCTCGTGGAATCAATCGATCGGGAAGGACCTCTCTGAGTATCGAAATTTATCATCGAGAATTTTCACTTGAAGAGAAAAAAAAGATGGGGGGGTCATCCAGCTAGAGAACCGTTACCAATTCTCATCACAAATACGCACTACAACGTCAAGTTGTCAAAGAGAAGAAGTGGGAAACTTGATATATGATTTAGGGGATGCTACGACGGTTCTTCGTGCAGGAGTTTGCCATTGTGACGGGGCTCCAGTGTGGGCGAGGGAGGGGGATGGAGATGGAGGACGACAAGAAAGTGATCAAGGAGTTCTTCCAAATGGACAGGATGAAGGTGGGTGAGCTAGAGTACACTTTGAAGAGCTCGCGCAGAAAGAGCCGAGCGGGAGAAAGAGATTCAAGCTCGCTCTCCTCTTCATCATCGAGGGAGTGTTGTTTAGGGGGGGGGGACAGGAAGCCTTTGCGAGGGTGGATCGTGAGGCTGGTGGATAATGTCGATCACTTCTTGGCATTCCCATGGGGGAGGCTTGTTTATGAGACCACACATGGCTCGTTCTCCGGTGCCGTAGAGCACCGGTTGGCTGACTTGAAGCCTGATTCCAAGGAGCATGCTGGATACGGGCTCATGGGCTATCTGATGGCCTTCCAGGTAACCTTATATACGGCCCTCATACTACTTTACAAAGATATGCAGTTTAGGTTGGTAATTGGAGTGCGGATGCCGTGTAGATTTGGCTATATGAATCAATTTCGGACTTCGGGATCCAGTTTACAACGAAGCTGTCCTCCAAAGTGTTACCTCACTGCATGAGGTGGAGCTCCAAGGAAGAGAACCTTGCTTACGACGCAATTGTAAAACGTATGGATGAGGAGGACGACATCAATGTTACTGAGAACCCAGTGCTACTAGGAGATAAGGACGAGCTGTCATTGAATGATGGGTGCTACTATCGGCCTGAGGAGCCCGACATCCTGTTCGACGATATTGTGCGGCCGTTGGCGCACCATTTCCATGCTCCGGTTGACATCTCCCCCAAGGGCGTCCCAACAACACGGACAGGAGCTGAGGAGAAGGACGGGGGGGTAATGTGGCAAAGATATTTGAAAAGATGATGGAGACATTGTCAAGCATGTCAATGTGGATGGAGAATATGGATGAGAAGGTAAGAAAGTCACTGGCATATCTATCTTTATTTTCTACAGAATCTGAATAACATATGTGACATGGGTAAATAGACTTCTGACACGGGACATAGAGTAGGTGACATGGTACATATACATTCTGAATAAGTGATTGTGCTTTTTGATCGATTTTGTTCACCTTAGTATGTAGGATTGATTGTAAAAACATAATCCCTACAGATGAAAGTGTTGGAGGAGATCGTTCATGGACTGCGGGTTGGTCAAGGGATGGGAAGAGGCGGGGAAAAAAGAGGAAAGGATGTAGAAGACAAGGTTGGAGATGTTGGACGTACTGAATCTGGAGACAAATTTGTGGTTGAAGAAGTTGGAGATGGGAATGCTGAAGACAAAGATGGGGGGGGGAGGGCCAAATGAGGAGGAGAAGGTAAGTTTGTTTTTGGACGACATGGTGTGTTCTATTGTGTGACACGGGATATCGGGGAATCACTTTCAAGATTGATGTTGTTTTCCAGGATGTTCTTGTGGATGACTTTACAGAGAGTGCAGTTGAAGCTGATGGGAAGGGTGAACAATAACAAGGTGGTAAGGTAAGGTCCAGTGGACCGCGTCAACAATCGCAACAATTTAGTCATATTGCATTGCTTGTAACTTCTAGTTTTGTTTTGCATGTGGGCGATGTTGATGTCGCAATGGGGACTGGTACTGAATCCGGGGAGAAGGCCCTCAAGAAGAAGGTGATAAGGTAAGCTCTTGTGGCCCGTGTCGATTATATCAACAATGCCATTATGAAATGATGGTGACACGAATAATTATGAAGGTTGACATGGTGTTTTATGTTGTGTGACAAGCGAATAATTATGATGGTGTTTTATGTTGGGTGACATGGTGTTTTATGAAGGGTGACATGGTGTTTTATGTTGTGTAACAAGCGAATAATTATGATGGTGTTTTATATTGGGTGACATGGTGTTTTATGTTGGGTGACATGGTGTTTGAATTTGTTTTTCAGGTTGTTCACGTCGATGTGGTTACAGAGTGTTCAGTAGAAGGTGGTGGGAAGCCTAAATAACCACACCTTGATAGGGTAAGCAATTGTTAAGGATATTTAATTCTAAACTTCTAAACACTTGATTGAACTTCATTCTAATGTAATTTAACTTCATTTGCATAGATCAATTTAAGTTCATTTGAATCGATATATGGTAATTATCAATTTAACTTCATTGAAATCATTTGTTTTCCAGGGGGCGTTGTTGACGGCTTGACGCTGTAGTGGGGACTGATACTGAAGACAAGGAGAAGCCCCTAGAAGGAGAAGTTGTCAAGGTACACGGGACTGGTACTGAAATGAAGGTACGGTCCTTGTGGCCCATTCTAATGACAGAAATCATCATTTTTTATTGTCACTGGTGACATGGGGAATTTAGTTAGGTGACATGGGTCTATGTGAAAAAGGGGGGCAAGAAGAAAAAGAAGGATGATGCAGAGGTCGTGGGTCCCCCAGCTAAGAAACCGCGGGCCCAAAAAGGGAAGGAAGTCATCGTTCCCATTGACGTCGTATCCTTAAGACTAGTTTCTGCGACCGAAAACGACGCCCTACATGGGTGGCTCGCAAGGTAACCCATTGTCTAAATTCACTCTTCATTATACGGCAAGGTTACCCATTGTCTTATTCAACTCTTCATTGTACAGTGTAGTGCGGACGCTGAGAAGCGGTCGACAGCCTCCAGTCAGGACCTAACGAATGACTTCTTTACTTGCCTCCAAACGCCCTGATATTGGGTCAACACAGAGGTACGAACATGGGATATTGTAGTTACTGCATTTGATTAGGATTTTCCTTGCATTTGTATTTGATTTTCGGGCGAATTATGTAGTGTATTTTTAGTGGATTTTCATGTGGGTTCATTTCATGCAGCACATGGAGCAGTCGTGCTTCCTGCTGCGTAAAGCGATCGTGGAGAGGGGTGACAACGTTGCCCCTCGAGTCATTGTTGTGGACACCTACTTCCCGTGCTTTCTGGAGAGGGAGTGGAAGCAGTACAATGTAGACGTCGGCGGGTATGAGGCAAATGTCAAAGTGATCGTATACTTGGAGGGGTGGTCCCCGACGACCATGGGGCATCAGTGGGCAGGGGTGGACCTTGTCCTCCTACCCTTCAACCTCAAGAATAAAAATTGGGTTGCCCTCGCAATTGATATCAAGGAGTGGCATGTGAGGGTCTACGACTGCGATGTGCACTACGTCACGGACCGCCAGCTGCCCGCCCTATTAATGTGCGTCATCCACCTACTCCCTGTAATCATGAATCAACACCCCGAGTTGAAGTCCACTTATGCGTTGAAGGTGCCAACGCCCTTTGCCCTACACCGCGACAAGGGCCTTCCCCAGAACAAGCTGAGGTAAGTTGGGTGTGACGCTTCAATTTCATTTCATTGGAGGTGGTATCCGACTCATAGTTCTCACAAATTCTTCCTCATTGCAGTGGTGATTGTGGGTCGTATACGGTATTCATGCAGCTTCTAATGTAGACCGCCCCCACATTCGATGGAATAGACGACAATTTTATTGGGGCGTACAGGCAGATGCTAGCGGTTGCCGTCTTTCGTGGTAGACTTGGTGGGCACTGACTATTTGTCGTTGGGGTGTACTTTTGGATGGGAATACTTGTAGTTTTTTGTGAACACCGTTGCTCCAAACTTGTCCTTTGCTTGATTCTCACTGGACTACTTGACTTAGGACTTGGCAATTATTTTGAACTTTGACGTGAATAGTTGAAGTATGACTTCGTACATATTAGACTTGGTACATTTTAAATTTGGACATGAACATGTTATGCACTTGACGGTTTATGTATGAACATTTGATGTTTAATTGATTCGATGCAAATAGAGAAAGTGACAAGTTAGACAATTTAAGTGACACGAGGATTTAAGTAGGTGACAGGGGTTATATCCACACCAAATAGAAAGTCAGTGGTAGTTACGAGGCTGTAGTTATATCCACACCAAATAGATGACAAGGACCTTACACGTGTCTGCAGTTACGAGGCAGTTACTTGAACTATTTGACTGTCTGGGAAAAAAAGGAAAAAGGAAAAATAAGTTACTTTCACCAACTTGCAATTATTGCAGTTGGGGAAAAAACCAAAACAAAAAGGGGGAAGTGAGTGGCTTTAAATAGTTTGACAGAAAGAGAAAGATAGAAGTGAGTTGACAAGTGCGAGGTCGGTCCTGGGTGCGACAAAGGACAAGGGAGGGTCACACCGCAGAGGAGCACACCGGATTAGAGCACACCGCAGAGGAGCGCACCTGAGAGGAGGTCGGCCGTAGAACTTCTTCTTCCAATCCCTCTCCACTCTTTGTAAATTAGAATCTGGAATTATTTCGCAATGTTCCAATGTTGCATTTCAACATGCAATGGGAAAATTGAAGGTTGGAGATATGGGAAAATTAGGGATATGGAGAAATGGGGATATGCGGAAATCGGGGATATGAGGAAATGGGAGAAATGGGGTTATAGGGATGATCTTGAGATTGAAGAAGAATGAGGGAGTTTGAGACTAGGTTTTGATTGAAGAAGAACAAGGGAGGTTTGGCGGTTCTGACAAGCAGATTGTCGAAGGTGACCGTTCTTCAGAAATGAGATTATAGAAAAGGGGAAACCATCTGATTTGTGTGACATGGGTATCGTTGTTGTGCGACATGGTTTTATAACTTGGTGACATGGTTCATTATTTCTATATTTCTGAAAAAATATGAGACGGATTTAATAGTCGGGTAATGGTTTTGTGTGGATATCTGATTATGCTCGTGTCGACCTAATTACAGGAAAGAGATGGTTCGGTCAAAAAAATTGAGGAGGAAGGGAGTCCCCCTACCCAAAAAGACGGAGCCACGATTCTTAGTCCCGGAGGACAAGCATTTCCGGGGACGTGTGAACCGAAATTCGAGAGTCTCGCTGCTCGTGAACTTGGACGACTGGGTCGACCCCGTAGATTGGGAGAAGCCCCGTAAGGAATACGTGATGGGAACAGGGAACACGGGGAAGATAAGGTGGGTAAGACAATTGAACTGATTTTGGAGAGGCTAGGAACTATAGCAACGTGGATGCGGAGCATTGGTGAGAAGGTACGGCAATCGCCTAACTTTGTTTTCACCCAATTATGCATAACATTGATAACAAGGGTAAATAACCAAGTGACACGGCAAAATGAGTAGGTGAGATATTAATTATTGTTGTGAGTGTGATGAATTTGAGGAACCACGCATCCTTTTATGTTATGTGTGGTGCAAATGAAGGTGATGGAAGGTGTTGTCAATGGGATGCACGATGTCCGTGAGAAGGGAAAAGGGGTGCAACAACAAAAGAGGGATGTTTGTCCAGAGGAAGTGGTCGACAATGTTAGTAAGGACGAGGATGTGGAGGTGCTTGTCAAGGATGGGAGGAAGGATGGAGAGGACCCGGACAGGGCCAGTGAGGAGGTAAGTTTTTTTCAAGTTGACTTGGTATTTACGGTTACCTGACAAGGTGTTTTCTTTTATGTGACATGGTATAAGTGGTTGGGTGACACGGGAAATTAAAATCTGGGAGTGTCGATGATATGCATCTGTAGAAGTAATATGAAAAGGTGTTTTCTTCTATGTGACATGGTATAAGTGGTGGGTGACGCTGGAAAATTAAAATATTGGAGTATCGATGCTATGAATCTGTATAAGTAATATGGCAAGGTGTTTTCTTTTATGTGACACGGTATATGTGGTTGGGTGACACGGGAAATTAAAATCTGAGAGTGTCAATGCTATGAATCTGTATAAGTAATATGACAAGGTGTTTTCTTCTATGTGACATGCTATAAGTGGTTGGGTGACACGGGACATTAAAATCTTGGAGTGTCGATGATATGAATCTGTATAAGTAATATGACAAGTTGTTTTCTTCTATGTGACATGGTATAAGTGGTTGGGTGACACGGGAAATTAAAATCTTGGAGTGTCAATGCTATGAATCTGTATAAGTAATATGACAAGGTATTTTTTTCTATGTGACATGGTATAAGTGGTTGGGTGACACGGGACATTAAAATCTTGGAGTGTCGATGCTATAAATCTGTAAAAGTAATATGACAAGGTGTTTTCTTCTATGTGACTTGGTATAAGTGGTTGGGTGATACGGGATATTAAAATCTCTGAATAAGAGTTTAAGCTTTCTATGCATTTGTCAAATATCTCAGGCTGCAAAAGTGGAGGGCGTGCAAGGCAAAAAGACTAGGAAGGCTTCAGGAGGTGTTGGAGAAGAAATGCCCCCTCTTTCGAAGAAAATGAGGGTCCAAAAAGGGAAGGACGTTGTTCCCGACGCGGACGCGATTCCGTGTACGACAACGATGGCTTGTTTCTTAGGGGCAAGTTTCTTAGATTTGACTTCATTTTTCGGTTTTGGTTTTGATTTGGCTTCCCTGGGGTCGAGATTTCAGTTATTTGGCTTGTTCTTCCTTCTTGGTTCAAGATCTGAATTTTGTTGCTGGTTTTCAGATTTCCAAGGGTTGGGGAGAGCACTGTGGCGTTTTAGGGTTTCCATAATTCCCCAAAAATTTTCAATTTGTACTCCATTGATTGTACTCCATTATAACCAATGGAGTACCAAGTACAAAAACACACTATACAGATTTGCATATTTAAACACAATAGACTCAAGGATCCTCACAAGTTCCAAATTAATATCAAGTAGCAAATGGAGGAATAAAAAGGAAGCAACACTGATGAAGTTTGCTAAACTTGTAAACAAAGGCTTGAAAAAAACACAGAAAAATATTACTGCTTGCAAATACCACTTAACCATAATTATTCAATTTCCAAGCCTGGAGGTCAAATAGAAACGTAAAAAAACTTACTACTGCTTAGTATTTTCGGTCGTAATATTGCCTTCTTCTGGCTTCATGGTTTCATTGTCATCTACCCTTCGATTGCTCTCTTCAACGCCAAGAACGTCATCCATAAGGTCATCATCCCCAGCATTGATATCTTCCACATCATCGTCTTCTTCATTGTCCCCTCCCGGGATCTTCCGTCTCTTAGGGCCATGCTCGAGTCTATGGGTCTCCAATTCCTTGTCCATGTTTTCCTGCAAGCTTACGTCATTGTTTGTTTTCCTATTCTTCCCTGCATTTTTCTGTCTTTCCAGCTCCTTTTGAACATATTCCTCTTCCATTTGCTTCTGATATGCTGAAAGTTCTTCCCTTCTTGCAGCCTTCCATTCCATAAAGGCCTGGGGAAACAAAATTAAATTAGGGCTTGTTTGGTTTAACATAGGAAGTCTCTTCCCATAAATTACATTTCATGGGATTTTAGAAAAGAATATTTGGTTAAAAATGAAAATTAATGGAAATTTTATATTGTGAAATAAATATCACAACTGATGGTGAAAAAAGATGAGAGAATCCTAACTAGTCCCCCTTCTGTTTTGCAGAAAATTAATAATATCCCAGGAATATAATCCTGGTTTTTTACAAGAAAAAAATCCAACAAAACACATATAAAAAGGTGACATATTACTCTCGCATAGTCATATAAAAAGGTGACATATTAATCCAACAAAAAATCCTGTATTCTAAAATATTCTACTCCATGATGTTTTTTTTTTGCGAACCAAGCAAGCAACTGTATAAAAAGGTGACATATTACTCTCACACAGTCATTTTAACTTGTTATAACCGTCCACTAATCAAATAATTGGGAAGGAGGAAGATGGACCATATATTCTTTCAGCCCACTCCTGATTACCTAAAATTGAAGTATTGCCATTTACCAGACAGACTAGTTGCAGCATTCATTCAGAATCCAACGCTCTCATTCTGGTCAGCACTTTTTTCCTTGTTTATTTTTTTGGTAAAACTGGAAGCACAAGCCTAAATCCTCCAATCAAGCAATTATATCCCACAAGTCCTAGGTTCCCTTACATCACCCTCGTACGAATAACTAATAAGTAGTTTCAAGGTTCCAGGTAGGCAAACTGCTACAGTTCAAAAATATAATCAAGCAAAGTATGAATTTAGAAGTTACGAGTTACCTCTTCTTTTTTCTGCTTACTTATGTTTGCGTCTTCTTCCAGTGGTTTGACAGGCAAATAATAGATGGGTGGCTCAGTCGTTGTCCTGAAAGACCAAATAAAAAAAGCTATGAAAAATTAGATAAGTGCTATCATTCTAAAAGTTAGCACATGAAGCATCAAGCAACAATCACCCAGTTGCCTCAACAGCATGCACATGAAACAGAAACTTATCTTCGGCTCTAAAAATTGTCAATATGGAGACTTTTCGACCAAAATTAAAAATAACCTGCAAGTGAAGAATAGAGAAAAAAGTTTAACAAGGGTGTTTTAAGTTCAATAGAGAAACGATTCGATAAGCAAGCCAATAGTACAAGAAACTCAAAATAGAGAAACAGGTCAAGAAACTTCAGGAACCTTTGGAAATTCGTAAGCTTTTTATGGTGCTCACTCCACTGAAGAAATAACAACTCCAATTTCTTCTCCTCCGCCTTAGCTGCAAGGCGTGCTCTTAAAATCTGTTAATAAACCGTTGCTGTTAGGCACTGAAAAGTGCTTTATCAGAATATAAGAACATAGGGACATAACATAGATGATTCTACAAGAAACGGGGGCATGTGCTGGTTTGGGGAATGGCTAAGGAAATGCTAGGTAACCAACTGTTGAGGTAAGAAATTGTTAGCTCACAGCTGGTGACTCATAGCTAGGGTAAGAAGCATAAATATGGGTAGGAGGTATCGAAGAAGATCATTGTAAAGGCACTTGCCTCAGGCCACCAGTTCAAGCGTCCGCTCTCCATTGGAGGTGATCCTCATCAGGTTGGCTTAGTGGATTCCATTAGGTTTCCCTAAGATTTTGTTCTATCATTGTCTGTTTTGGTGAATTACTGAGTTCTAGCTCTACCAGTGCCATACACCAAAAGGTAAGGAAGGGCAGCAGTATCCTTATCCTTGTATAGGTTGAAGTAAGGAGCCAAACGAAAATGGAAAAAATGATAATGGAGAACAATACCAGATCACGCTTGCGGTTTTCTGCAATCTTCTCACGCTCTTCTTGCCTCAACCTTTCAGTCTCTTCTCGTGCCCTTTGTTCAGCCTGGTGGGATTAGGTTCATAATTCACAAGTGATAGTCAATATCATCCTCATTGAAATAACTCTTGACTAATTTCCAGTGAAAGCGCAAGTGTAGACCCACTTTTACTCATTACAACATATCTAAGTAGAGACATGGCAATATGATTTTGGAACATACATGAGATAATGTCAAATTTCATATTGAGAAGTTAGATATCTGCAATTAGATTATTATTTTGTCCAGGATAAATGTCATAGGAAGAGGTGAACTATACAGCATTGTTTACCACAAAGAGAAGTACTTAAAAGAACAATCTAAGAGTATATAAGCTAACAGGTGCTTACTCTTTGCAACGAGTTTGACCTCTTCATATAAGCCTCTGTTCCTGATAGCTGCATGTCTTCTTTCCTGAATTTCTGGTAGAACAGGTACAGTGAAAAAGAATCAGGTTTGAACAGAACTATTAACAATCTGAAATGAGACCAAGTAGAAACAAATAAAATAAAATCTCAGACAAATATACATTGTGCAAAACAAGATGATAGAATTTCCAAAGTCCAGGAGCTGGGTATCCACATAAAACTGGGCATGATTAAATGAATGACATCATAGCTAAACTACAGGAATATTCTGTCTATAATTTTCAGGCCTTAGAACTAAATGGCAACCTTAGATCAGTCAATCAGAAAATTTCAAGACTTCCTCATCAACCGGAAAGTACAAACCAGAGACCGAAAACAAGAAAGAAATATGATACTAGTGGACTTTATGAAAACGATGACAACAATGGTACTTTGTAAGACATGGTATTTTATGACAACTATGACAACAATGGTACTTTGTAAGAAATATGATACTAGTGGACTAAGCAATGTGATATGCCAAAATGCAGGGCAAGGTAAAATTGTAAATGACAACAATTTGAGAAGACTTCAGATGGGAGAAAATACTCTTCATTCATCCATATAGAAGCAATCTTCCTTCTTGAATGCAATTTATACCATGCCCTTTCATCTTCTTGTTTACTAAAAGTGGCCAATTATTTACTCTTGGCAATAATATAAGCAGGTTTCAAAATTCAAAGTTATCTTTTGTTAACCAAACATCAAAATGACACAACTTTCCTCCAAATCACTTAATTAAAAACAAGTTACACAACTTGCAGTCCTTCACCCAAGATGTATATGCAGTGCAGAAATATAGCATCTGATTATTTGAGCATCACAAGGGCACAGAAGATAAGCCAGAAGAGAAAGATAAACACCTGCATACAAATGCCAAAATTATAAGGCATACCTCTAATGTTCCCAAAAGTTGACCAAACATTCTCCTGTTCCTATTCACGAGCTTTGGATCTTCATTTTTAGGCAAAACTCTGGGAACAGGTTGTGCTGCTTGATAATCAGCTTCCTAGAAAAATCCATTGGCAATGACATGCACATGTGTAAGTCTTGGTGTCCAAGAAAGGTAAACAAATGAAACAAAGTTTCAGATTTGACTACCTTCCCTAATCTGGAATTGCCATCTCTCCTCAAAAAGCCACCGTTCTGCTGGAATCCGCGAGGCCTTGTCTCGCTCCCATTAGCTGCAACAACATCTTCACCAACTGCACCTTCCTCCTTAGGCTTTTCTACACTAGGCACACCAGTATGGTCAGCAATTTCTCCATCCTCCACCTACATACACCAAAATAAGCAAAAGACAAATTAACTCTCCAATTTGACAACAATGAACCATGCATACCCCTTAAAACAGTTGTTTCAACTCTTTTAAGCCTTTCTATTTCACATTAAATCCTTTATAAGAATAAAACTTCAAATGCAACCACCGAATCTTCAAGGTAATGAACTGTACCTTGACAACTGCCGAAGAAAGCCGACGCTTGGGCGCAGGTTCATCGTTCGCGTCTGTTCTATCAGACTGACACACCAATCAAGTACAGAGAAAGAAACGGATTTCAGAATACATAGAGAAAAATCGAAGAGCGCTATAAACCCTAGAAATTGGTCGGCAGGGGAAAAAGAATGTAGCGAGAGAAAAGTACAGGTCTGAGAAGACCACGCTGGCGGGGAACGACAGCAGAGGAGAAATTTCGAGGAGCACCGTTAGCTGGCAAAGGTCCACGGCGAAGGCCTCTGGGATCCCTTATACGGGCTGTGATCTACGCAACAATCAAGGAAGAAGAAGAGTTTGAATAGTTGGCAGATTCGAATTTCTGAAAAACGGGAATGAGAAGAAGGGAGAGAAATACCTCGCGGCGTTGGCGGTTGAGCTCGTCGATTTCACGGCGGAGCTCCAACTCCGTCTGTACAACACCGGCGTTCGCCATCGGGGGCTCTAACCTCAGTCGGAGAAAGCAAGACTGTTTGGAAAGCAAAACTCTCTACTCCGTAGGGTTTTTGCCCCGACCTTCTTATTTTTATTTTGGCGAAACTAATTAAAATAACCCAACCTTTAAAAAGATGTTAAAAATATATCCCTACCTTAGATGTTAAAAATATATCCCTACCTTTCAAATGTAAGATAAATATCTCTCGACCTTTTTAAGGGATGGTAATATAATATCCCAAAATTTTCTCCCCCACAAAAATGCGTACATGGCACATATGTGGCAAAAAATAATGATCATATTCACAAGCGTGCCCTCGGATCTTAATGCTCGAATTATACAAAGTATAGTCTAGATTATCATGATAATTTTTAAAAAAAATAAAAGTCTCTTTTGTAACTAAAAAAATCATTCAATTTAATACGTTTTTATAGATTATAATTAAATTTAATCAAAACAAATATAATAAAACAAGTCAATATTTAAAATATAATTTTCAATATCTTGATTGTGTAAAATATCATTTAAGTTTATGAGATTAAATTAGATTGGTTTTTAAATTTATCTTAATTTTTTTATTTTAGATTTAAGAAAAGATATAAAACCACGAAAGTTTATTAAATAAACTTTTAAACTCATCTAATTTAATTTTATATGTTTTATTTGAATTGAAAATACATGAGTAATACAATACAAAAAATAAGAATTTTATTGGAGAGAAATCATTATGATATTATATTACCATCACTTATAAAGGTCGGGATATTTTATCAAATGTTAAATTTCTACTATCGACTTTGAAAGAAGTTTTCTTCTTTCATGTTCCCCGATTAGGCAATAGAGTGGCTCATAAGGTTGCACACCTTTGCCACTCTGTCTGGGGTGTCGATATTAACAACGATTCTGGTCTTCTAGACCTCATCCGTAAGGATGTCATCGGGTAGAGCTCGCTCGCCCGAATTCTTTCCTAATCAAAAAATAAAATAAAAAAATAAAGGTCGGGATATTTATCTTACATTTGAAAGATTGAGATATATTTTTAACACCCCCTTAAAGGTTGGGTTATTTTAATTAGTTTCGCCTTTTATTTTTTTAGTAGGCGAAAATTACAATGAATAATCACTGCAGTCTAGTCCTGACGATAATTTTCTTCTTTCGGCTTGTCCGTTCTCTCGGTATTCGGTTTATCTAGAGTTTCGAATTTATTTCTTAAATAAAAACATGTCATTTTAAAGATTTGCACATTTTTTAAGAAAACAAAAAACATACAATTATATTTATAATTATTATTCTACTTTTCACTTCTTGGCAATGGACAAAATTGATGGAGTTAAAGGAGGAATTCTGCTCTGTCTTAATCTGGCAGGTTGGAAATGGGAAAACAATCAGATTTTGAAAGGACAATTGGCTACATGATACTGATCTAGGAGGGAAAAACCTACTCAGCCAATTTGATGAACAAGAAACGATAGACAAATTCATTAAACCAAACAAAACTTGGAATGTAGAAAGGCTGAAAGAATTCCTACCCCTAGACATTGTCCAAAAAATCCTTGACGTTCATCACATCCCTATAAGTGACATAGAAGATTGATTGTATTGGAGACCTAGTAGAAATGGCTGGTTCTCTACTTCGAGTACGGTTGAGCACATTACGAGAAACAAAAGAACCAATGCAGACCCAGTGGACTTGATTTGGAAAATAGACTGCCCGCCTAAAATCAAAAACTTCCTCTGGGAAAATCTCCTTAATGGGACCCCAACGAAAGTTAGACTTCAAAGTAAAGGAGTCCACGTTCCCCTTGAATGCCCGCTCTATAACCATAATGGGGTAGATGCTATCCACCTATTCACAGAGTGTCTCCTCTCACTATCATTTATTGGTAGTTTGGATATGCAAATGGAACAAATTATCAGAAACACGGATAAATGATACAAGGACATTATAACAAACATTTTTGAAAAACTTTCGACAAACCAGAAATCTATCCTCACGTTTTCCCTTTGGGGTATCTGGATGTTCACAACGCGGGTGGTAAGTAGGAGATTCAAATATTTAAAATAAAACAAAGCACAACTAGACTATCTCCCTGTCCCAAACAAATAATACAAGAATCCCCTCCCTTGTAGTAGTAGGGTAATTCAGGATCGAATCCACGAGGAGGTATGTCAGCGCTTCCTTTGTTGTACTCACGATCAAGGCTTTCGACCTTAGTAGACACTCGATATCGAGTATACAGGTCGATATCGACCTCAGTTCTGGTCGATTTCCTAGCGCAGTTCCTGCAGAAGACAAAACAGCAAGTCGACGTCGAGCAGATACCTCGATATCGATGTTAGACCTCGATATCGACCCTTATGGTCGATTTCGATATTTGTCACTGAAACTGTTTTTGTAACCAATTTGTCGGAAAAGAGTCCGAAGAAAATAGAATGGAGAAACCATTTACATCGATATCGATGTCTCTCTTGATTTCTGCTCAGGCTTCAGGGTGATTTGGCCTCGATCACAAACCCTATTCATGTCGACCTTAAGGTCGATTTCGATGTCTGATATCGATTTCGATGCCTTTCTGTGTGCTTTTCTCTTTCCTGCAATTTGAAAAATAAACACAAAATATGCAAAACAATAAAGTGTCTAAAACCAAAACAAAAGCTGTCTAAAACCAAAACTAAGTCTTTGTTACAAGCTCTAGATTTTTAAGTCGCTAGGCCGACTTCTTCCTTTGCGCTTCTCAAGGTGGCATCTGCAGAGTCCATGTGGCTTGGGCCTCAAATATCACTCCTTTCTTGTCCCGCAGCTGCATTCCGCCGGGATTGATTTGATTCACCGTGAATGGACCTAAGTTCTTATCCTTGAATCTTGTAGGGAACCAATGGTCCTTAGACTTGGCAACATAGACCTTGTCTCCTATCTCATATTGGCTTGAACCATCATCGGATACCCTACATAAGCGCACATGCCAAGGCACACCTCTTCCAAATAATGATAAGTCCTTAATTGTAATTGAACAAGAGAATTCGTACCTTGACTTACCTTCTTCTCCGTCTGTGGCTCAGGTCGATGTTGATGTTCGGAGGTCGATATCGACCTCTGTTGTACACCTGGAGGATCAGTCGATTTGGTGAGTTTTGACTCGATATGATCAGGTCAATGTCGACCCTCAGAGGTCGATATCGAGGTCTCCTTGCCTCCCTTCTCAGTGCTGATGGTGGTCGATTTCGATAGGGCATGGTCGATATCGACCCTTGACCCCGATTTCGATGCTTCCTCTTTTCCTCCGTCGACCCCATACTTATGACCTGTCACAGAATCTTGAACATTAGTGGTCGATATCGACTTACCTGGGTCGATTTCGATGTTCTGTTGAGCTCCTTCGTTCAAGATTGCTTCAACTTCCTCTACTTGGGCTTCATTGATGGCTTTTATCTCCATTGGCCCTTGACTTTGCACCGTCTTGTTGAAGGAATACTCTATTACTTCATCACTAATTGTGAGTGAGAGCAATCCTTTCTTCACGCTAATGTTGGCATCGACGGTTGCTAGGAATGGCCTACCTAAAATAATTGGACAAGCAGGGTCCTCCGCTATGTCAACAACTAGGAAATCAGCAGGGACAAAGAATTTACCTACTTGTACTGGCACATCCGTCACTATCCCAGTTGGAATCACTACCGTATTGTTAGCCATGTACAATATTGCATCCACGGGCTCCAGAGGACCTATCTTTACCTTCTGCCAAATGGTTAGTGGCATCATGCTAACGCTAGCGCCCAAGTCAACTAAAACATTAAATTTGAATTAACCTAGACCTATAGCGATAGAAAACTTACCTGGGTCCGCCCGCTTTTGTGGTAGCTCCAACCTGTTGCATTCCTCTGCGATCTCAGAGAGCGATCGCTTCTTACCCAAGATGTCCTTAAGGAACCTTACATAAGATGGCATCTCGTGAAGTGCCTCTGTGAATGGTATAGAGACATTAAGCCCTTGGAGCATCTTCACGAACCGTTGGAACTTCTTTTCCGCTGAGTCCTTAGTCACCTTTCTAGTTGGGAATGGCAACACCTTCTTCCTTCCCGCGGCTGCAGTGAGGTCGATATCGACATCAGTAGGGTCGATATCGACTGGAGGAGTCGATTTCTGTGGTGATGCAGAATTAGGGTTGACATCGACAGGAGGGTTGACATCGATGTCACCTTGGTCGATATCGACAAGGGGGTCGATATCGACGTCTGTTCTGGCTCCTTCTCCTCCGCTTTTTGCTCGGGCGTTTGTAATTGACGTCCACTCCTTAGGTTTACTGCCGCAATATGACCTGTGGTTTTGCCCTTTTGGTTGGGCACAGTGGATCCAGGGAGTGATCCTGACACCTTGGGCATTGCTTCCGCCAATTGACTCATTTGAGTCTCCATGTTGCGCTTCCAAACGTCGATCTCCCCAAGTCTAGAATTGATGCCCTGCAGCTGAGTATGGATGGAGTTATTGGCTTGTATGAACTCAGCGTGGTTCCTCCGCATCTCATTAAGGATGATTTGCAGGTCATCTTTCTTATTCTCCCGCTCAGGGTGCCCTGGTGCCCTATATGTTGGGGGATCCCTTTGATAGAACCTTTTATCACCCCAATTTTGTTGATTGCCCCCTCCATAGGGGCCTCTCGTCCATTTGACCTCCTCATGTTGTTCCGCCATGGATACTTGCTCAGTATGTGGACAGGCACTGGTGTTATGCCTTATTGAACCACACTCCTGACAAGGTTGATTGTTGCTCAGGAACCTTACTTGCTTTTGAAGGCGGTGTGTTTGATCGTTATGGAATTGTTGCCGCACTTCAGGATCTATCTCCCTTGGAGGCTCATATAGTGGCATAGATGGGGCAGACCTTGCATCATAGGCCGCAGCAGCCCCATAGGTGTTGTCAAAGTTCACTAGCCTCTCAATGGTCTCCCATGCCTCCGTTGGTGTACGCTCAATGTACCGATAGGAGGTATATGAATTGATCCTCTCCTTATTCGGCGCATCAAGGGTGTTATAAAAGATCTCTTGGATGACATATGGAAGTTGCCCATACGTCGGGCATGATCTCAGCAAGTCCTTAAAGCGCTCCCACGCCTGTACTAGGGTTTCACATGACTTTTGTTTGAAAGTCGTGATCCTTTGTCGTAGCATCGCCGTTTTAGAAGGTGGGAAGAATTTTTTCAAAAATGCATCTTTCACCTCCGCCCATGTCCTTAGCGATCGTGGAGCCAAACTTTCAAGCCATTGTAATGCCTTTCCTGCCAAAGACCATCGAAAAGATTTTAGTCGCACATACTCTAAGTTTACTCCATCAGCAACTGTTTCACATAAGTCCATAAAAGTAGAGATGTGTTGCAGGGGGCATTCATTATGTCTTCCTTCAAAAGTATTTCTTTTAATCTCAGATAGGAAGTTAATTTTCAATTCATAGTTAGAGTGAGGAATTATAATGGCAGATTCAAGAACATGAAGCGGCGGATGCATGTATTGCATCGCCGTCTGTGGATACTGATTTAGCCGCTCTTGGGCTTGTCTGCGCGCATCCTCCTCCCTATCAGCACGGGCTCGCTCAGCAGCAGCAGCGGCCCTTTGAGCAGCGATTGTAGCATTGTGGTCCTCGATCTCCTTCCTCAACCGCTATATGATCTCAGCCTGCGTCTCGTTGTCAGCCATGATGCGTATTGCTTTGTTGCGAAGATGGTAGAAACGTTCAGGCTCGTTAATTGGTTCCAAGATAGGTCCGCGATCAGAACGTCGCATAAACCTGCAGAATAAGCTTAGAAAAAGATCGTGATTAACTTAGGTGGCGATTGATTGCCTCCCCGGCAACGGCGCCAATTTGTTCGCAACGCGGGTGGTAAGTAGGAGATTCAAATATTTAAAATAAAACAAAGCACAACTAGACTATCTCCCTGTCCCAAACAAATAATACAAGAATCCCCTCCCTTGTAGTAGTAGGGTAATTCAGGATCGAATCCACGAGGAAGTATGTCAGCGCTTCCTTTGTTGTACTCACGATCAAGGCTTTCGACCTTAGTAGACACTCGATATCGAGTATACAGGTTGATATCGACCTCAGTTCTGGTCGATTTCCTAGCGCAGTTCCTGTAGAAGACAAAACAGCAAGTCGACGTCGAACAGATACCTCGATATCGATGTTAGACCTCGATATCGACCCTTATGGTCGATTTCGATGCTTGTCACAGAAACTGTTTTTGTAACCAATTTGTCGGAAAAGAGTCCGAAGAAAATAGAATGGAGAAGGAAGATTGACAGAAACAAAACTAAGACTTTTATGAAGAATTCAATTAATTAAAAGGCTTCCAAAGTCGGGGTTTCATGCCACAACGATAACAATGCAACTTTTATGCTAAAGATATGAACTTTAATGTCTTTCCGTCAAATAACTTTCGTTATCAACACTTAGGTGATTAGAGGCTCTCGCATAATTCCTAAGAGTTACTATCCAATTCATGAGCAATTCAAGTTCACAATATGAGTGGCTTTCGCTTCAATAATGCAAAGAATGAATCTCCCTAACTTTCGCAAAGGATCATGCATGGGGTAGAAGACAGAATCGCATAAAAGTCATACCTTTGATGCACTTACCTCACATTTCTATCGTCGGGCTCACCCCGACCCTAGAAGTGGGTTGACTACTCGCTCCTCATCATGCACATCATCATCATTGTTATTGAAAGAAAGCTACTTTGAATTAAAACTCCGAAAGAAAGTACAACCAAACAAGCCACTCCACTCTCGCTTTACAACTCCACTCGGTCTCCTTTCTCTCTCTCTACTCTCTATTGCAACTGAATTGTGTGTAAAATTAGATCTCAAATTGAATACCTAAACTCAGCCCTATTGGCCTCTATTTATAGATGTTGATAAGGACTCGAAACCTTATCTTTATTCTCTAAGATAAACTAAAACAAAGTAAAAGCTAAAACTTCATGGTTAAATCAGCCTCCTCATGATAGATCTGGTGTTGATGATAAGAAATCTCGACCTTTGGATAGATATTGCAAGCTTTGGATATAATTCAATCAAAATCGGAGTCGAATTGCTCTGCTGGCATGGTCGATATCGACCCTTAGACATCGATATCGACCCTTCCAAAACCTTATCTCGAGCTTCTCTTTCTCCTACTCGAACTAGCACTCGACTTCTATCAATTTGGTCGATCTAGCAGCATCGATATCGACCCCCAAACGTCGATATCGACCTCTTTTGTGTCGATATGCTCTGTTTCCTTTTCTGCTCGATTCCTATGTCTCTGATGTACTCGATGTCGAGGTCTTTAGTCGATTTCGACCTCTTCAGAAGACTTCGAGTTCTTTTTCCGCTCTACTCTTCCGAATTCATCCATTTTCATCCTGTTTTCTGCGAAATCACATGGAAAATCGTGCAAACCCATATATTTGACAACTAAGCATAAACTACACTATTCCCATGTTTTCCCATTAATATGCATGCAAAAGACAATAAAATGGATTCATATGTGCATAGAAAATATGGCAATTTGCGCGCACATCATTGGACAATCATTACAAAATCTTATTCGATAACAATGATCTCAGAAATTTGGAAGAATGGATAAAATATATAAAACAATATAGAATAAGTTGGAATAAGACTAAGAAATATGAAGTGGAGGAAGAGGACACCACCTTGAGAAGGGAGTCCAACCAACCTAGAAAATGGACTAGACCGAAAACTGTTAAATGGAGAAAACCTGTTAAATGGAGAAAACCTGCCCAGGGCTCTATGAGACTCAACTTTGATGGAGCAAGGAATAATGCTGGCTCTACCGCTGCAGGTTTCGTTATCAGAGATGACTGGGGGACGGTGGTCTCATGTGGCGCTCGGAGTCTTATAGGGGTCTTCGCTGTGCAGGCGGAATGTTTTGGTCTTCAAGTGGCGTCGACGACCAGTTATTCTCGGATTGAGGTGGAGGGGGATTATCTCTTGCTGATCAATGTCCTAAAGGGTCTTTGGCGTTGCCCTTGGGAGCTTGAGATGGCGGTCTCGGATATCCACTGTATGTGCCGCTCTTTCGAATCTGTCAGCTTCTCACATACGTTCCGGAAAGGGAACCAAGTCGCTGATAGATTGGCTCACATCGGCTTCTTGTCGTCCTTTATCGTCGAGCGGGTCCTTGTTGAGATCGACGACCTCGTCCAGATGGATTCCCTTGGGCAATGGTTTAACCGCGGTTAACCATCCCAAAATTATTGTCTTGCATCAAAAAAAAATTACAAGGGGCAATTTTGTAAAGTGGATGACGAAATACCTAAAATGGCATGTTTTTATTAACAAGATTTACTTTCTAAAACAACATATTTTAATTAACAAATGGAGTACTACGTATTAAATTTATCTACTTATTAGACCATCTACATTGAGGATTTTTTTAGCATCAACAAAACCTTCAATTATTTAAGATCATCTAATAACAAAGTCTTGAGAACGGAAGAAAAATGCGAATAACTAGACATACGAATCTGTCTGACAGGTTTCATTCTAGCTAGAAAATCTGCTACTCTATTAGCTTGTCCCGACGTATGACTCCACTGGCATGCCTCGAACTCTCTTGAAGATTTTCAATCTTCCGCAGCTGAATGCCTAGTTCTCCCCTATATTTTTCCCCTTTCTTAACCATCGTAATAACTCTGAGACTATCCGACTCAATGTAAATATGAGACGAGCGATGCATTTTGCAGAGTTGGAGAGCCCAAACGAGCCCCTTCGCTTCCACAAGATCCACATTATCCGACTGTTGCACCAATCGAGTTGCTGCAAACATAACCAGCCCCGTCTCATCCCTAGCAACACATCCCACTCTACATGATCTATCCAGACCCACTGCTGCATCGTTGTTCACCTTAATCCATCCCGACTCAGGAGGTTTCCAGCTGTGATTCACAAGCTATAGTTGGGAGGGCTCGATTCGGGCAATGCCTGTCGCCCTATTGAAGGCCTCCACTGCCCTTTTTATGTTTGTCGCTATCTCCCTAGCCTCCACTGATTCAGCGTTGAAGATCCGCCGATTTCGGTGCATCCAAATGGCATCCATTGCATTAGCCCATGTTTGAATTTCTGTCTCATCTTCATGGTCAACTATTCTTTGAAAGACATCCAAGACAACCCCTTCTCGCTTCCGGCTTTTACCAAACTCGCGTAATAAGTTCCATACCTGTCTTGCCGCCTGGTAATGGAAAAATACATGCATCTCATCCTCAAATAGCCCACAGAAATCACAAGCTTCGCTAGATACGACCCGCCTCCGTTTGAGGTTCTTTAGGCAAGGTAAGACTCCTTTGTAGGCTCTCCAAAGCATGTGTTTAACCCTCGGCGCGACCTTAACCTTCCATACTTTCTTCCACAGTGACTAGGCTTTTGATGAATCCAATAAGAGGCTTCCGCAGCTGCTACTGAGTCTCCATGAGTAAGTGATATGCAAATTTTATAATGAAGCACCCATCCCTTGTGTAGTGTCATAGCAGCTTGTCTTGCGAATGTTCTTCATTCACCCTCATATTTAGCACAACTTCGGCATCGATTGGTAACAAAACCCCTCTCACCAAATCTTCATCCCAGGCCCAGTGGACCAATCGATCAACTCGGACACTCTTAAATCTGCATCGAA
The DNA here is from genome assembly GCA_963922045.1 of Persicaria maculosa. Lineage (NCBI taxonomy): Eukaryota > Viridiplantae > Streptophyta > Magnoliopsida > Caryophyllales > Polygonaceae > Persicaria > Persicaria maculosa. The sequence goes on along the minus strand of OY998261.1, from coordinate 55,410,261 downwards.
ACCCCACTGATTAGCAACAAGCCGGAAAGTTATCATCCTCAGGAGCCATTTATCTTCAAACACCCTTATGCTCGCCCCATTTCCTAAGTGCCAGCGGACTCCCAAATCCAACACCTCTCTCCTCTTTAACAAGCTGCTCGAGGCAAAAGATGGTTGGAAACCCGCCTTTGCCTCAAGGAACGAAGAACGGGGGAAATAGCGAGCCTAAAGCATCCTTGCCAAGAGAGAGTCCGGCTCCTTTAGTATTCGCCATCCTTGATGAGCCAACATCGCCTTATTGAAAATTTCCATATCTCTAAATCCCATCCCGCCCTTCTCTTTGGAAAGACACGGTCTCTTCCAATTCATCCAGTGAATCTTTCTCCGATCAGAACCATCCCCCACCAAAATCTACTCATTTGTTGCTCAATTTCCTTACATAAAAGCTAAAGCAAGACATTGTATATGTCGGAATAGCTTGAGCGACAGATTTGATGAGCGTCTCCTTACCTCTTTTAGAAAGATCTCTCTCCTTCCAACCACTTATTTTCTTCCAAACCCTCTCATTCAGTTGTCCGAAGATGACCCGTTTCGATCTACCAATCATCGTCGGCAGCCCAAGATATCTCTCGTGCTTATCCACCTCCCTCATTCGGATTATCTGCTTCAATTCTTACCGAGTCTCAACACTCACATTTCTGCTGAGGAAATCTCTGACTTTACAAGGTTCACTTGTTGGCCTGACGCTGCTTCGTATTCCTGAAGAATTTTGACAATTTCTCTGCTCTGTTGACAATTCGCCTTTGCAAACAGTACACTATCATTAGCAAAAAATAAATGTGAGATTCTCGGTGCTCCTCTAGCAATTGCAATCCCATCCAACCGACCTTCCTTCTCACTTCGCCGAATCATACCAGACAATCCTTCACCGCATAACAGAAACAAATACGGTGACAGCGGATCTTCTTGTCTCAACCCTCGATGTGGCGTGAACTTCTGAGTTGGCCTGCCTTTTATGAGAACGGAGAATGAGGCTGAGGTGACACACCTCATTATAAGGTCACTCCATGCCTCCACAAAACCCAGACGTTGCATACAACTCTTTAGGAAGCTCCATTCCACCCGGTCATAGGCCTTTGCCATATCTAACTTGAGAGCCATGTAACCCTTTCTTCAAGTCCTCTTCTTCTTCATGTAATGGAAAATTTCGAAAGCCGCCAGCACATTGTCGGTTATCAGTCTACCCGGAACAAAAGCACTCAGACTTTGGGACATAAGCTTACCCAAACACTCCTTCAGCCTATTTGTTAGTACTTTCGAAACAATTTTATAGAGGACATTGCATAAACTGATAAGACACAAATCTGTCATTCTACATGGATCTTTCACCTTAGGGATAAGCGATATAAAAGTGTGATTCAAATCATGAGGAAAATGAACACCATTGAGAATGTCAATAACAAATTTCCATACGTCGGTTCCAACAATATGCCAGTGACATTGATAAAACAACGCTGACATACCGTCGGGGTCCGGCGCTTTTGTAGGATGCATCTAAGAAAGGGCATGTTTTACCTCTTCTCTTGTGAAGGGCTGGAGGAGCCTTGCATTGTCTTCTTCCGATGCCAAGTGCTCGATTCCGTAGGTAGCCGTATCCGAGGGAGCCTTCACATCAGAGCGAAACAGGTTTTTGAAGTCGTTCACAACCACCCTCTCCTTCCCCTCTAGCCCTCACCACTCCAACTCCTCGTCATCCACCAATTTTCAAATACCATTCCTCCTTTGCCTTCCTGAATCATTTATGTGAAAGGAAGAGGTATTTCTATCTCCCCATTTTAATTACTTATCCCTTGATCGTTGATGCCAAAGCACCTCTTCCCTCCTCATCAACTCTCACTCCTTAGCCTCTAATTCTTTCCTCTTTTCTACAATATTGTCAGTCATCCCCTCTTCATGAAGCTTTTTCAACTCCACCTTCACCTTCACCAACTCCCTCCTCACATTTCCAATGTGGATCCAATCCCACTCATTTAAATCATTCACACCTCGACTTATGATGCTATGATTTCTATCGGCACTACCCGGGTTCCTCCAACCATTCGTAATCATCTCCTGGAAACTTTCATCGTCTAGCCGCATCGCCTCAAACAGGAGCGGTATGGTTTTGGCCTCTTCCTCTTCTCATTCTGGCTGTCCCTTTGCTCCAAGTTTACTAAGATAGGAAAGGTCAGAACCCGCACGCTGCAAGTGGCGGATTCGACATTCTAGAAAGGCTTCCATAAACTTTGGATTTGCAAAGCCCGTATCAAGTCTCTCCTGAATGAAATGCTCTCCCTTCCGGCCGTTATCCCATGTAAAACGTGATCCCTCAAACGGAATCTCAATCAGCCCACACTTTTCTAGAGTTTCATTGAATTCCACCATTAGCTCAAAATCCACCGGAGCTCCCCCCTCCTTATCCTCCATCCTAATCATTTGATTAAAATCTCCCATACAAATCCACTCAGCATGTTGGTCCTCATGCAATCGATCCAACAGCCCCCACGTGTGTCTCTTGTCCGGTCTACTCGGCCATCCATACATCCTAGTAAATCTCCACCTCCGCTTCTCATTGTTTATATCAGCATCAATATGGTGCCTAGTGTAAGTTCTAATATGAAGATCCACATCCTCCATCCAAAGCACACATATCCCTCCCGATCTTCCCACTACATCAACGGCAAAGCACCCTAGAAGCCAATGACAAAGCACACATTGAGGGTTTTTAAGAGAGTTTTTAAGTAAGAAATGAATTTAATAATAGGAGATGAAGAGAGAAAAAAATAGGAAATGATTGAGATAGTTTCTTACAAAAAAATCCAAAAAACCCTAAAGGTGGGTTGGGAGGAGAGAGAGTGTGAGAGAGGGAGAGCAATGTGGGGTCCAGTGTAGAAGAAAGAGGGGGATAAACATTAAATGTGGTCTATTTTTTTCTTTATTTTTTTTAAATATATGTATTAAAGGGTTTTTAATAGGTTTTACGGATTTGAGTGTAAAAATAAGTTGAGTTTTTAAAAAGAGAGAAAGTGATAAAATGATTAAGAAACTGTAGAAACCCGCATGAATGTGGATGCTCTTAATCTATTGATGGTTAGTCTATCTATCGACTTGTCCATTCTCTCGGCTTTTAGGTTTATCTAGAGCTCCGAATTTCTTTCTTGGGATAAAAAAATCTATTTATTAATCTATTAAGGAAAATATCTAATAATAATATTGTACATTGTATGAACTAAAAATACTGCGAACTTTAAAAATATATATACAAACAGTACCTTATTAAAAAAATATTAATACAATATCCATAAGTTACAAATGAAAAATAAATTTGGACTCAAAATATAATTAACAAAAAGTAGGGTAAAACATTTTTAAAAAATAGATGAATTACTGTTGTTCAATCTTCATCCAAATCATCTTTATCTCCATGGTCCGAACTATGACTGTCGACTTCTAACTTATCAATTGCCTCTCTTACCTCCTAATTGTAACTAGATCTCCCCTCCCTCGAAGATCTCGCAAGTCGCCACTAGGATGGATACTTGGGTCGGTGATATACCACCCATAAACTATACTCCCTCTGTCTCAAAATTTAAGTCGTTTTAAGATTTTGCACAAGTTTGAATAAAACACTCACTCATCAATCAACATCATTATTTCACTAACTTTTTCTTAAATTTTATTGTTTCCTAATACCTACTATATTTTTTAACCAATCAAAATCTTTTAAAAAGTCAATAACACACAAATCGATACAAATCATTACTATCTCCTACCTAGAAAATCTAAAATCACGTCTATTTTGATACACGAATAAATGTCTAAAACGACCTAAATTTCGAGATGGAGGGAGTACTAAAAGTAAGGATCACATCAACACTACACTAATAGTCAATCAGATCATAAATAATGACAAAGCTTGGACCTTATCCATGTCAACTAGACCCTAAAAGAGCAACTTGACACGTCAATCATTGACCAAATAACAAAAATACCAATCCCAAGAAACAACATCCGAAACAGGTTTATCAATGGTCAAGCCGAAACGGCTGGTACTCTACAAAATCAGCTATGGTCCTATGGACATGTCAATAACAAAAAAATGTCATACAAGACCCGATTTTAATTGGATATGGAGGTTTGACACACGCCCAAAAGTTATTTTTTTTTGTGAAGAATTGTTAAAGATGGACTTATGACGACTACAAACTAGAAAAAAAGAAAGATTGGTGTCCCTACTAATTGTATCTTTTGCAACCATTCACACAAAGATACATCTCACATACAAAGATACTTGTGACTCAAAACAATAACCGGAGAACAAATGAAAAAAATGGAAACATTGAAAAGGAAGTTGGTATGAATGTGTTTGCCCCTCTTGCAACGAAAGGGTGGAGTATTTGGTACTTAAAAAACAAAGTTATCTTCAATAATAATAACATTAACTCATTGTCATAACTCATAACTGAGTTCGCAAATAAAGACAAAATAGACTACGAGAGAGTGCAAAAAAACACTACAAGGACAACCTTAAGAAAACACATAACGATAATAAACCCAAACAAACATCGAGAAAAAAGAAAAATATCAATTGGGAAAAAACACTAATGGGTTGGTACAAACTAAATTTTGATAGATCGCTTTTAACCAATGGAGAAGGAACATTTGATTATGTGATTAGAGATTCGCAATCTAATATTCATCACATTAGAGCTGATAGATGACCATTTAACAAGGAACATTTGGTTATGTGATTAGAGATTCACAATCTAATATTCGTCGCATTAGAGAGGATAGATAACCAGTTACCACAGTGGTAGGGGTTAAAGCTTTTGCTATTTGGAAAACAATTAAAGAGGTTCAAAGGTTAAAGATAAAGAAACTAAACATTGAAGGAGATAACCTATATGTCATCAACACAGCCAAGGGCATTTGGTGTTGCGTATGGAGGGGTCGAGATGATCATATATGACTCTCGTTTGGATGCTTCTAACTTTGATTTTGAACCTAAAATTTTCATTTGTCAAGATGCTCTTGGTTAGACTAGTGTGTGAGCCTAGTCCCACTAAATTATTTCTGGTTTAAAATAAAAGAACCAACACAAATCTCAATATTTTCCACATTCAACCACATTCTCAAGATCAATTAAATTCACCTCAAGCACATATAAAAAATATCAATAACTGCAAATAATGATCAATTCCAACAAAAGAGAAATCCTAAAAACTTAAGGATACATGTCGAAATAGATTTGTGAAGATAGGAAATGGCAATTTTGGCGATTTTGTTGTCAATGGCCAATGTCCAAAGAAGTACTACGTTGGGAATCCTATTGAGAATTACTACCACCGATTTTTGTTTTTGGTTCAAATTTCCAAATATATGATATTTTCGTGAATGTTATCAAAGTTAGTGTCTAAGTCCTATAGGATTTTTTTCAATTTTTAGGTCTATCTTTCTTATGAGATTTAGGAATTTGGGTGTAGTCGCACCTTATGAAAAGGTGATTTGAGATTTCATCGGTTTGTTCACACTTTTCACAACTTGTGGAGATTGCAATTCCTTTGCTTGCTAGTCTAGTCTTGATTGAGATTCCGTCTAGAAGTAGTTTTCAAATGAAGTTCTGTATCTTTGGTGCAACAGTTATTTTCCAAATCTAGTTTGTAATAGCTTGCTCATTAATGTTATAATTTGTAATGAACTTCAGTGTGCTCGATGTGGTGAACCATCAATTTTTTTTCATTTGTCCAATAATCTGTCTTCCATTAGGTTTTTGGCTATATATATGTTCTCTATTTTCATAACTACATTCATGGGCGAATAGGTAGCTAATTCCCCTACTTTTCATTTATGATTTTCGTCAATGAATTCTTCAGTTTTGACATTCTTGTATATTTGTATATTTGTATATTTGATAATTGTTTTTTTCTTTCAATGACTCCCTGTCAAACCATCTATCTTTCTAAAAATAATTATTATGTCATTTCCTATTTACCATGAGTGATTTTTTTACAGTCGACAAATAATGGGTGGGCAAACTACAAGAGTAAGACACCACCCTGATCATCTTGGCGGATGATGTTACACAGATCCCTATTAATAGGGAGAGTCGAAAAATTACAACTATAAGTGTTCCTAGCTATATAGTCAGCCACTCTATTTGCCTCTTTGAAGTAATGTCTGAATTCGATGTAGTCAAAACTTGTCTTCAACTGATCGATCATCTCTAGATAGCACGATATTTCCCACTTGATCTTGGTCTTATCATTAATGGCTTGAACTACTTACAAGTAGTCCCCTTCAATGATAACATTCTGCAGGCTTTTGTTTGCGGCTAATTGTGTACCTGCACAGAAAGCATAAGCTTTTGTTTGGAGAATTGTAGTGATACATGTATCCTGTTAAAAGATGTCCATGACCCTTTCATTCCAATCCCTAATAATCCCCCCACTTGGCAGAAGCCAGTGGATTTTACTGAGCCATCCACATTAATTTTGTAGATAGCCCTAGGTGGTTTACACAATTTTGAATTTTGTCGTCTCTTCCTTGCATGTTCCTTCTTATTTTTGTCATTTGCTGTTGCCTAGTTCATTCTCTAATAATTTTCTGAGTAATGGAAGTCATTGGATCTATTTTTTTCTTATTAAATATTATACTATTTCTGGTTTCCCAAATAGTTTGGTAGATAAAACACAACTCTTCAAATTGAGAGGTTCCATGTCTTACCTGGATGGTGTCTTGTATTGTGGTATGGGTGTCGGTCAGGCATAGGAAAGTTTTACCCAATGTTTGTTCATAGTTTAAGATAACCGATTTTGTGAATGGACAATTTAGAAATAGATGATTACTATCCTCATCACCACCATTACAAAGATAGCATTAGGAGGGCACTCTATTAATGTATTTATTCAATCTTGCTTTTGTCGGAAGTCCATCAATAGCTAATTTCCATAGAAAATTCTTCGTTCTTGGTGGGATTTTGGTCTTCCAAATCCAGTTAAATTCAACCTTTGTAATCGGAGTGCTTTTCGTTATCTCTTTGGCTGATTTTGTAGTAACCTTTCCATCTAGATTTAGTTTCCAAATTAATTTGTCTTTTAATAATGTTTTGGATGATATCACGAGGGAATGATTGTTCGAGCCGGTCTAGATTCCAATGTTTTTGAGCTGTAAATAGTTGACTTGCTTTTAGATTGGGGTCATGTTGTGCTTGAAGATGAGTTAGTGGTTGATTTAGGATCTAAGGGTCATTCCAGACGTTAATCATACCTCCATTTCCAATAATCCAATGAAGGCTTTGGTAAATTTCACCCAAAGTTGAAGGAGCCGTCAAAATTACCAAGAAGTATTATGAGTAGTTCTTTCCTTTATGGATTCATTTCTTAAGTATTTTTATTTTATTACTTTTACCCAAATGTTATCTGGATCCGTGTGAATTTTCCAAAGTAATTTCATTTGGAGACTCGTATCCATATCTTCAGCCATCCTGAATCCAAGTCCCCCTTGGTCTTTTGGCTTACAAATTTTGTCCCAGCTAATCATAGGTATGTACCTTTCATATTGTAGTTTGTTCTAAAAGAAGTTTTTGTTAATTTGGTCAATTTGTTGTAGAATATCTTTGGGAAGGATGAAGTTTTACATTAGATAGTTTGTTTTAGAACTAAGATTGGCTTGGATGAGGACAAATCTACTAGCCTGAGAGAGTGTAGATGCCCACCATTTGGATAGATGTTTCTTAAGGGATTGTATAACTTCTTCAAAGATCGAGTTCTTAACTCTACCAGTTATCATCGGGATGCCTAGGTATTTTTCCATGGTCTTGGATATGGGAATATTCATTTGTTGTGCTAGTGATCTTGCCATAGTTGCGCTAATGTTCCCCAAGACTTGTAGTGAACTTTTGTTGTAGTTTATCACTAATCTGAATAGGTTAGAGAAATTGTTCAGCATATTTTTGATGGTGTGCAGGCATTTGTGAGAAGCTTTCACAAAGATAATGTCGTCGACAAAGGTTAGAAAAGGAATCGGGGCTCCATTTTTTGTCAGCTTGATGCCTACAAGAGTATCCTCTAGCATTGCCTCTTTATGCAGTCTCTAGCTAAGTTTTCCATGACTATTACAAAAATGTAGGGGGCTAAGGAGTCTCCCTAGTGAATACCTCTGTCCGGTTTGAATTGTTTTCTAGGACAATTATTGACTAGTACTGAAAAGGTTGTAGTAGTTATGCATGTCATAACCCATTTGATCCATCTCGGATGAAAGCCAAATTTATTGAGTATCGCCTCGATATAACTCCAATTGATTTTATCATAGGCCTTTTCCATGTCTAACTTTAGCGCCATCCAACCTTGTTTACCTTTCTGTTTATGAAAAATGTGAAAGATTTCGTAAACAATTAGCGTATTGTCTTGTATTGATCTTCCCTCCACAAAGGCTCCCTGGAACGGGCTAATGATTTTTGTAAGAATTGGTTTGAGCCTATTAGCTAGTATTTTTAGTGATTATTTTGTAGGCGGTATTGCACAAATTGATCAACCTGAAGTGGTTTATATTGGATGGGTTACCTACTTTGGGGATAAGAGCTATGAATGTTTGATTCATCTCTGAGAATAAGTTACCAGAGTAGAAGAACGCCTTGATCGCCTTACAAAGGGATTTTCCTATAATATGTCAATACTTACAATAGAATTATGGTGGATAGCCATCTAGACCCGGGGTTTTGTCCTGGACCATTAAAGTTACAATGTCCTTGAGAGCATCAACAATAGTGGGACTTGAGGCCCTTAACACCCGGACCCTTAACTTACTTTTCCTATGCCACATCAGCTTAAGGGCCTCATTCCAACTTTTAATTATTTGCAACCCCATTCGTGAGCCCGAACCCGAGCCCTTAAGTAACTTTTTACTATTTATCTTTTCCAATTACTTTTATTATTATTATTATTATTATTATTATTATTATTATTATTATTACTACTACTACTACTACTACTATTACAATTATTACAATTATTATTATTATTATTATTATTACTACTACTACTACTACACTACTACTACTACTACTACTACTACTACTACTACTACTACTACTACTACTGCTACTACTACTACTACAGTGTGAAAAGGAGAAAAAAATAAACAAAACACAATATTGATTTTTTATATGGGAAAAATAATACTAGTATATAAATATTATTGATATAATTTAAAAAAAAACATATGCAAAATGGGTGTGTATGGGTAGAGAAAATTATTTCTCACTTGAAAATAAGTTTTTTATTTTTATTTTTTACAAAAAATGACTAGAAAACGATTTAAAAGTATTAATTTAAACACCCTAACACGTGGCACCCAGGGAGCGACCCACGTGTCAGCGTGTGCAGCTTGCAAATTCTCTCAGGCATGTTCCGAAATGCAGTGTTTGGAGGCTTGGCCTGGGCTCCATGACGTCGTTTTGTTTTGGTTTGTGTGGCACAAATCACGTGCCTCTCATGCTCCCTCGTTTCACCCGCTATGAGTTCCACTTTTCAGGGCCCCTGAATACGCGACTTTCATCCGGGCTCATAGCCCATTTCACATTTCTTTTTTTCTTTTTTTCCTACATGGCTGTTGTAAGGGCCTTCGGGCCAAACGACTGTGCATACTCTGATTTCAGTATCAGTTGGGGGTTTGATAAGGGAGCAATTCTCGGCATTAATAATTTGGGTGGTAATGTGCCTGATTTGATCTTGAGTGATTGTATTATGCTGTTGTACTATAATTCTCTTCTCCATTTATGAAGTGATTTGTATAGTCATACGTTTATGTTCCGTTATTACCTCTCCCGTTTTCAAAACAAAGGAAGAAGTTATGTTCTTGAAGTTCTTAATTTTAGTCGTATTTTGATAATAAGTTGTGTTCCTATCTGCTAATTGCAAATGGTTGGTCCTTGCTCGTTGTTTCCAAAATTTATGATTGTATTCTAAGAGCATTTTCCTCTTTCTTTCCAACTTGACTAATTTTTCAGTTTCTCTTTGTGAGATTAAACCCCAAGAGAGACCATTATGAAGATCTTGTATGACCTTATCTGTTTTTTTGAGTTGTTTTAAAATATTGTTCTTATGGTTTTTACACCATTCTTTCGTATTCTTTTTAAGAAGTTTTTGCTTTTGAACAAGCTGAAATCCAAAAGAGCCAGCAAGTTTATTTTCCCAAACACATTTAATAATATTTTCATATAGAGGATTTGTAGTCCATGCCATTTCGAAACGAAAGGGGGTACCGTTCTTGTCATCTGGGATTCCAATCTGCATAGTTATCGGACAATGGTCTGAGGTAAAGAATGGATGATGTTGCACCTAAAGGTTTTTAAATTTGAGAATAGCATCCTGATGTGCTACAGTGCTAGTGCTCGATTCTTTCGTATTCTTTTTAAATATCTGTTTTTTAGTTATTTTAAAATATTGTTCTCATGGTTTTACACCATTCTTTCGTATTCTTTTTAAGAAGTTTCTGCTTTTGAACCAGCTGAAACCCAAAAGAGCCAACAAGTTTATTTTCCCAGACACGTTTAACAATATTTTCATATAGAGGATTTGTAGTCCATGCCATTTCGAATCGAAGGGGGATGCCTTTCTTGCCATCTGGGATTCCAATCTACGTAGTTATCGGACATTGGTCTAAGGTAGAGAATGGCTGATGTTGCACCTTAAGGTTTTTAAATTTGATAATAACATCCTGATGTGCTAGTGCTCGATCCAGCCTTTCATAAGTATTATTGTTTCCACTATTATTTTTCCTCTAGGTAAAAGGAGATCCCTTTGAACGGAATGGTGTGTAAGTTTAGTTCTTCTTTGACTAGTTTAAGTCTTCTGAATCTAGCTAAGTTTGGTATGTTACCACCAATTTTTTTTGTATCATTCTCGATATCATTGAGGTCACCCATTAAAATGACGGGGAGCATATGTTTATTAACAATAGAGAATATTTCATCCCAAAATTGAATTTTTCCCTGCTCACTGAAGGTGCATAGACAAAGAGAAGAGCTATGACATAATCCTCGATTTTTTTTTAATAATGAAATATCTATCTTTTTGTTCTAAAACTGTGACATTATCAAGTAATATATGATGTTTTACTAGAATCCATAATCCTCCCTTGTGACCATTAGACTTTATGCAAAAAACTTTGTGAAAGCCCGCACTTCTAACTTGAGAATCAGAGGGAGGATCAATGGATTTAGTCTCAGTTAAAGCAATAATGTCAAGTTTATTTGTTTGTCTAATGTGATTTATTTCTTGCTAAAGGAGTGGGTGTTTAGAGCCCCTAAGATTCCATAACCAACACTAATCATAAGGGATTTTTGCATTTGGCTAGGCAGCCTGGGAGTTCTATAAGTGTGGTCTTTTAGATCGATTATTTGCTTACTAGAATTTAAAATCAAATGTTCTTGATTAGCCCTTGTTCTCTGGTTATTTGATCTGTCCATCTTTGATTTTATTATTTTCAAACTATCATATCTTTTGTCTTGCTTTTGCCATTTTGGTCTTTGCTTTGTAATATTTCGAGCTTGAATTTTGGCATTTTGATTTCTAATGTTCATGTGGTTTAGCTTGAGGAGGCTTATCGACTAAACACCTCCAAATGGTGAATTTTGTATTATTGGTTTCACCTGTTTATTCGAATGCTTATCCTTCCCTATTTTCTTGAAAATCTAGGCTCTCCTTTCTGTCATTTGACAGCTAGAGTCTCCTTTATGAGGTTGCAACCATTCTAGGAAAGTTTTGACCACCCAAACCACAAAGGGTTTCATGGGGATTAGCTGAAAGGTTTGAGAAAAAAAATAACGAAAACAAACCTGCAGAAGTCCAACAAATAATACACAGAATCTGAGCATACTTAAGGCAACAGGGAACAACTATATCGTTGGCAATCCAATTTTCCTCAAGATCTTTCCCTCTACTCCATTTTCGATTTTTCTTAAGCATCCATAGGGAATTATTCCAGCAAGACATATGATCAAAGCAACACTTGTAATAATAACAGATATGATTTTCAATGTTAATAAAAGAGATGCTCTTAGCAACAAAGGAAATTAGAAGGAGACATCTCAAGCTAACAAAATAAAACTTCACATAAACCACCATACTAGGCCAACTATCATCCTTAGAATTAGTAAGATTAAGCAGAGATCGAAGAGCTTGAATTTGGCAGTTTTTATTTAAGTGAGCTTTAGACTCAGCTCTCGAAAAGTGCAATATACAGAAATCATAGGACAGTTCTTCCCAATTGACTTCAATGTTCCACCATGTTCCAGGTATAAGATACACCTAAATTGATAGTTGTTGTTATACAACAATTTGCATAAAGTTTTGTATTTAAAATTGTTAGCAAAAGGTTTGACAAAAGTGTTGATTTGCACTTGTTGTTTGAGAAGGTTTTTGTAGCTTTCATCCACCAGAGCCAAGAGGAGCTTGATGGGGATTAGCTTAAGTGTTTGGATAAGGGAGTAAGAAACCAACCTTGTGTTTGTTCTTTCACCATGAGTCTCATGAGGAGTATAGCACCATAAATTAATCACATTGTTAGGCCCGCTATACACCTCAAACACTCTCCTAGTCCACTTATGAAAGCTCTTACGCCTTCTCAAAACAAAGACAATTGCTTAGTAGTATGTACAATCATAAAGGAAACAAAAAACGCAATACAAAGACAATTCATAATGTTATCACGATTAAAGGTGTCTCCTGCAAAAAGGAAAACTAGAGGAGAACACCTCAATCCAGCAGTGATAAAGTTCACATAAAACAAGCTATAAATCCAACTATGATACTTTAAACTAAAGAGATTCAACAACAATCCATGAGCATAAACTTGAGAGTTCTTGTTTATGCTACTATGGGCTTTATTCAACTCAATTCTCGAATATTGCTTAGTAGTATGTAAATCGAAAATAAGGCAGGGGGAGCTATAATCTTAGGCTTAATACAAATTATAGCCATAATAATCCCTTGCTTTCCCCTTCCTCGATGAATTGGAAATGAGAGATCGAGAGCGCTCTAGCATTCCAGGCATCATCGAGCTTCCCCATCGCCTCAAGCCGACAAATCCATTGATCTTGTTCACAGATTGCAGTGCACAATGCCTTGGTGCATCTAGATCGATGCATCGAACAACCTTTTGTGGCATTGTCTCTGATTGGACATATGATGCCTTGTACATTCAACCACCTTGACACCATGTAGAAGGGGACCGAGGACTGTTGTTGGCGTTTTTAAGGTAGGGGAATTCGTCCCAGTCAAACCCTTTTGTAATGACGGGGTCATTACCGAACTTTTAGACTTGTTGAACCTTTTGCAGTCAGAAATCTGCCAATATTATAACGTAAAAAAGAAGGTGAGCGATTAGGTTTAGCTTTGATGAAACAACGACCAAAAACTGGTCCTAAATTTTTGTATCGAAAGTTTTTCCGTATAGTTTTGGGGTTTTTCCGTATATACCATGAGTGACTTAATGAGTTAACATGATGATCATACCTCCATATAGAAGTTAGAAAACATAAATAAAAACCCGAAGAGAGAGAAGCTCTGATGAGAGAGAAACTTCTTGTTCCTCGCCGCACACCAGTAAACCCTAGCTTACATCTGCACTCCAAATCCTTTGATTGTCCTCTCCAATCCTCGCATTTAATTGGGGTATTCAGTCAAGCCATACCTAGTAATGGAATCCAAGTGCAAAATTGGAGAATCGATTCCAATGATAGCCCCCTTCCGGCTTCGCATGTGCGCCGCTTCGGAGATTCAATCAAATCCAAATCTCGAATCTGTCACTTCGGCATTCAATTGAGCAAGCGAGGTGAGGGGTTTGGAGTGCAAAGGTGCAACTGGTGGTGGTGGCTGGCATGGTGGTGCCTTCCGCCGCAAGGCAAAATTAAATGGAGGTGTGTGGGTGTCGCCATGGGGTGCGTCCATGGTGTTAATCTTGGGTTGTACGATCGGATTTGGGAAGATTGTGTGGAAGATTGGCAATATCAGAGGTACTGTTTAACTGATCACGCATTCCCTTGCTATCGATCTGATTTCGATTATAAATTGGGGCTGCGATTGTGTTTCTGGCACAAGTCGCTCCTCTCTCTTTCACCTTATTCTCTCTCTAACCAAATTTCTTCTCTGTTGATCATGGTGGACAAGAGCAACCTAAAAGGAAAACAGAAAGTGGTTGAAGGGGCAACTGCTGCCCCTTTGCCCGACCGTCTCAATCTTGGCTCCTCGTCTGGTGAGGGTGCTAGGCGATCTCAGTCCAAAGGGGTACCAGGCCCGGAGGATGTGGGTGTGCACCCAAACAACAACTGCAAAGGGAAAGCTAAGCTTCCTTTTGACATTGAAAAATATAAGCTGTGCCTGGCCGGGGTCAGAGACAATATTGCTTCTCTTCGAAGCACTACACTCTATGCTACTATCATTGGAGACCCCTTGGAGCTGAAGGAGATTCGCAAGAAGATAAGGTTCGACTGGAAGTTTCTGGAAAGCAGTTTCCAGGTGATCCCTCTGGCTAACAATTGGTTTGAACTAAAGTTCTCGATGGCGGCCGATCGTGACAGGGTGTGGTCTGGTCGCCCTTTCCACATCCAAGGGCAACTGTTGCTGTTGAAGCCCTGGCGTCAGGGTTTCGATCCCATGTTCGAGCCTATCTCGGTTTTGGATATGTGGATCTGAATCCCTGGTTTGCCGGCTGAGTACATCACAGAGGAGGTTCTTACTTCAATCATTGAAGAGAACGAGCTTGGCTTAGTTTTAAAGCTGGATGCCTTCACTGCCAAAGGCAAAAGGGTTCGTTACCCTCGCATCTGCATCTCGGTGGACATCACCAAGATTCCAAACAAGAGTGTTATGGTACTCAATGAGAAAGATGAGCTGATCGAGTACCCTGTGTGGTTCGAAGAATTTCCTGAAGGCTGCGGGAGCTGTGGTGATCCAGACCACACCTTTGTGGAATGTCCGCACAGGAAGAAGAATACTGGTTCGCAGGCGCCTCTTGGTGCTCACAACTCGAACTCCGCAAAGAGCAAGGAGCAGAATGGCGATGATGACACAAATGATTGGGTCAAAGTGGCGGCCAAGAAGAAGTATGATCAACTTATCATCAAAATAGGTAATCCTAAGTCTGAGCTATTTAAGTTTGTGGGCATCAATGCTGCCTTCCAGCCCGATTCTTCTGCTTCTGGTGATGGTGTTGCTGGTGGGAGCTCCCCATCGGGTTAGGCTGCTCCTGCTGCCACTGTCACGGAAGTGCAACCTGTTGTTGGGAATCCCTCACCTCCCATACCACCAACTTCGGATCATCTCATCCCGGAAGTCCCACAAGATGAGTCTTTCCTTGAACTGTTTGCGTCTCCGGAGCCCCAATTTATGTTTGAAGACGATGATGAGGAACCCATGATGTATGAGGGCAGTGAGGCGGAGCTGCTGGTGGATGGCGTACCTCACCTTAATGGTTTCTCTCCGGAGGCCCTTGAGGTGTACTTGCAAAATGTACCTCCTGGAGAGGAATTTGATCTCCCTGATCTGAGCAACCCAGCAGCTCTCGCAGCCTCCCTCAAGGCTACCCCTGGTTTGCTGGCGATCCGCACCTCTGTTGAGCGATAGATGGCAAAGCTGGAAGTCGAATCCTCTACCTCTGAGTCTGGAAAACGCAAATCGGGCGCCGGAGATGACGATACTGCTTCATCGACTCTGATGGGTAGCAATGTGAAGAAAACGCGTCATGAGTGATCAGAATTGGTGGCCTGCTGCAAGCTCTTGGGGGGTGTGGGTTCGTGCAGCTTCTGGGTCATGTTGGTATCCCCTGGTATTGTCTTCTATCCAGTTTGTTAAGGAGTCTAAATCTGTCTATGTCAGTAGGAACTGTCTTGTTGCTAGAATTGCTCTGGACTTGTCCGATCGGACTTATGTACATATGCCCATGAGTGGCACTATTAGGCTACTGAAGATGCTGTTGTGCATTTGGGATGGTCGGCTAGCACCTTGTGATCATGGTGGTGCTCGCCCTCCTTTGGCTGTATATCCCCATTGGAAAATGAATGAAAGTAATATTACCCAGTATGATCTCTGTTGTTATTGTCTTCAAACAAACCTCATCCCGATTAACATTTTGTTTTATCTCCACACAAATCTGTTTGCCGATTCAGGCTTCAGCTTGGATGCAAACATAAACAACCCCTCCAAGGAGGTTTATACACCCTGTCAATGGAAAAAGATGGTGGCAAATGATACCAATATAACAAAAATCTGGACCAATATATCCAAATCGAGTTTCATATCCCTAGATCTGATAAGTTCAGTTATGTTTATTAAACCTATTGAGCAATTACGGTCTAACATAGTTCAACTAAGAACATGTATTGGGTGGTTCTTAGTTCTCAAAATGGTGAAAAAATGAGGATCTGTGCCTGGAATTGTAGGGGTTTCGGCAAGCCCAATTTCTGGATTGCGCTTGAGGCTTTCTGTAAAGCAGAACATTTCCAAATATGTGCTCTAATGGAAACAAAATCACCTAATATCCCGGATGACACTAACTGGAAAAGGGCAGGTTTTGATCACGCTATCTGGTCACCGGCTTTTGGTCGAGCTGGTGGTATAGGGGTCCTATGGAAAGACAGACAACTAATCGATGACAAATTAGAAGTTGAGTTTCAAGACGACAGAATTATTGCGCTCAAACATAGCAACAATACAAGTAACAACACGAACATGTTGATATTCTGCTATGCCCCACCACATGAGAAAGATAAGCCTGAATTCTGGAATCGATTAATAGAAGTTATAAATCAATCTCAGTTCCCGTGCATAGTGTTGGGGGACCTTAATGAAATTGGGTCATCAAATGAGAAAAAGGGAGGAACCATACCAAGAAATGAGTGATTTAACCGTCTCATCCAGTTTAAAAACGACTGCCAGCTTCTTGACATCCCTACGTCAGGGAATGAATTCACATGGAGAAAGGCACAACCAAATAATGAGTGGATGTATGAGAAACTGGATAGGGTTCTAGTTTCTCATGACATTGTTGAAAGATATCCGGATATTCAAACAAGAAATTATGCGTTCACATCATCAGATCACTGCCCCATTGGGATAGAAATTGAAAATACTAAGTCACACAAATCACCCCCCTTTAGGATGGAAAACATGTGGCTTAGTAGGAAAGACTATACCAATTTGGTAAAACAAGCATGGAGACTCAGGATCGATGGTTCTGCTATGTTCCAGCTAGTACAGAAAATAAGACTTCTAAAACAACTATCTAAGGATTGGAACATGAGGACATTTGGAAATATTTTCCAGCAACTAAAGAAAACAGATGAGTTACTATTACAACTGCAGATAGATAATGGTGGAATAAACACCAAAAGTGGGTGGGATAAAAAAGTTAGATTAATAAAAAAGAAAGAAATGCTTTTAAAATTTCAGAAAACCTATTGGAGGCAGAGATCCAAAACACGACATCTAAAGCTAAAGGATACAAATTCTAGCTACTTTCATAGAATTGCATTAGGAAGGAGAAATAGGAAAATAATTCGGGAAATCACAAACTCACATGGTCTACAGATCAGTGGCCAAGCAAATATAAAACAAGAAATAAAACAAGAATTTCAAAAACGCTTCCAGGAAGAAAATCAACAAAGAACAATTCATACAAACTTTTTCAATCTGATTTCGGAGGAAATTAATCGAGAAGATAATGAATACCTGATTAGCCCGGTGTCTAATACAGAAATAAGAGATGCTGCTTTTGCCTTGGGAACAAATAAGTCTCCTGGGCCTGACGGTATCACTGCAGAGTTTTTTAAGAATTACTGGAACCTTATCGGACCATCGGTAATTAAAGCGGTGAAAACCTTCTTCTCTTCTGGTCATATGCTGAAACAGATAAATCATACATACATAACACTACTACCTAAATGTGACCAACCAACCACGACAAGTCACTATCGACCCATCAGTCTGTGTAACACAAGCTATAAAGTCATCTCAAGGATCATCACTGAACGACTTAAGAAAGTAATAGGGAAGCTTATACATCCTCTACAAGGAGCCTTTGTGGCAGATAGAGCGATTCAGGATAATATTCTGATCGCACACGAAATTTTCCATTCTTTCATAACAAGGAAGGGCGCTGAAGGATGGGTAGCCATCAAGCTGGATATGGAGAAAGCCTATGATAGAGTTAGTTGGAAATTTCTAAAAGAAGTATTGGAAAAATTTGGTTTTCATCCAATATTCATCAACTGGATTGTTGAATGTGTCCAAATAGTATCTTATGCTGTTCTGGTTAATAATGAGCCGACAGAAATATTTCTGCCCCAACGTGGGCTACGTCAGGGGGACCCATTGTCACCTTTCTTATTCATCCTTACTGCTGAAGTGTTAGCCAGAGCCCTCCAATTTGAGGCCATCCAAGACAAAAGCCCAATCGGTTTCCAATGCGCTAGGAATGCTATGAAAATCCCCTTTCTTTCCTTTGCAGACGATACGATGCTTTTCTGTAAAGGAAATGCGGAAGCCTGTCAGAAAATCAAAAGTATAATCGATGACTACTGTGCAATATCGGGACAGCGAGTAAATTATAAAAAATCAGAATTTCAAACAACTACGGGTATCACCGCTCAAAGGAAGTTGGTAATCCAAGGTGTCTTGAATATCCACAATTCAACCAATTTAGAAAAATACTTGGGTTGCCCTATTATAAATGGGAGAGTTAATAAGGAAACGTTTGAGGAAACCATTGTTAAGTCAAAGCAACAATTATCAAAATGGAGGGCTAATTCACTATCTCAGGAAGGGAGAGTTGTACTCATAAAATCCAACCTCATGGCTAGACTAAATTATCTCATGCAGAGTTTCATGCTACCAGCAACGATCCATAAAGAAGAATTAACAGAACTTTCTTTTGGAATAAAGACTTACATCATTGTCCACTCATTAGCTGGGATAAAATTTGTAGACCCAAGAAGGCGGGAGGTATAGGACTCAACAAAATGAGTAACATCAATGTTGCCTTGCAATTAAAACTACTATGGAAGATACTAGCAGAACCGACTAACATTTGGGTAACAATAATTAACTAGAAATACTTAAAAAATCAATCGATCCTCGAATACCAGAGAAGGGGAGCTGCTTCATGGCAGTGGAGTAAACTGAGTAAACTCATTCCTCTTTTTCGCAAAGGTTTGGTATGGAATATCTGTAACGGTGAATCAATTAATTTCTGGCATGACAGGTGGTGTGGAACAGAACCATTTAGCATGCGGGGAATTATTCCCCAACCCAGTACAGAGAATTTTAAAGTTTCGCGGTTCATTACGAATGGGAAATGGGATAAAGAGGCCTTATCGGCTCATGTATCACCACAGATTGTCCGTGAGATCATGGATGTATATATATCCTCAAACCAGGGAACAGATCGTTTGTACTGGGAGGCAGACAAAAGCGGGTACGTGGTTTACAACAGCAAGTGCTATGCGAATGATCACTGGAGAGAACAATATGACAAATGGTCCACAGGCTGGGTGGATGTGGAAATTGGATGTGCAACCAAAAATAAAGAATTTCATGTGGAAAATTAGCTTGGACGGCATAGCCACAAAAGATAGATTGGCAAGGAACCAAATACCGGTACCTAGGAACTGTGTGTTATGCAACCATCACAATGAGGATGCGTATCACTTGTTTGTTGAATGTCCGATAATAAGATCGGAGGCACTAAATGAGAAACACATACAACGCTTCCACCACACAAACCCCAACACGAGGGGGCAAATGACACCAATCATGAATCACATAAGTACGCTACCCGCTGACGTAAGATCTTCGATTGCCATCAAATGGTGGTCAATCTGGTGTTTCAGAAACCAGGTGTTATTCCAGGGTAGGAAACTGCCAACACCGGATGAAATAAACCAATTTATAGTTCACCAAAAAACAATCTGGGCAAGCACTAAGATCTATGAGAAAGAGGAGACTACCACACAGGATAGTATACCAGAAAAAAGATACACTAAGAATAGGAAGAAAAAAGAAGAGAGATGGACCAAACCAAGAACGGGATGGGTCAAAATAAACGTAGATGGTTCTACCCCGACAACGGGTCCTTCTTCGGTTGGTGTTATTATCAGGGACCACTCCGGTGCTGCCTTGATGGTTCATCAACAGTTTGTGGGACACCAAACCCCGGTGGAAACAGAAGCAAGGGCTGTACTAATTGGGCTGAATATGGCAATATCAGAAGGGATACAACAATGCATCATTGAAAGTGATTGCCTAACGGTTGTTAACGCCATCAAAGGTATCTGGAAACCACCTTGGCAAATAGAAACGATAATTTCAGATATTCAATCTCTTCTCCTTCCTAGAGGGGAGATTAGAATCAATCACGTCGGGCGCCTTCGGAATACTGTGGCTGACAAGGTTGCACACCTTGGTCACTGTATTTCGGCCTCTCAAATACAGCACCATAAAGATCTTTATGATCTCATCCGTAAGGATGCTCTCGGTTCGCCTGGTTAATCCAGCTGACTGAATTCTTACTTAATCAAAAAAAAAAATGATGATCATACCTCCTTTCGTACTTAAAAAAAAAATAAAAGCATCTGTACTAGTTTGCCCTTGTAATAATCCTCGTGCTACTACTCTTCTACCCTTTTCTCTACCCCGGTCTTCCCTTTTCTCAGCTGGACGCCATTGACGAGCCCTTTGAGCTCTGAGTCCGAACACTCGGAGTTCTGGCTGGGCTAGATAATCAAGTATTAATCATCGTTCAAAGATGAGGCCTTGTTCGAGTCGAATCGATGTCGCTGCTAGCACTCAGATGCTCAGTGTTGATAATCGTCTCTCTCTCCGGATCTACTACCGAATTGCCGCCAATCTCCTCAGACAGGTTCTTCTATCTTTCAATTATTCCTTGTCTGTTCATTTCTACGTTGCTTCGATCGGTGATTTTGTGTTGGTAATTTTGATTTTAGTAAAGGCAAGGCTGGGTCACTTTGTCGTTTAGAATCTTAGTCTTACCAGACCTGCTCTTCATTGCTAGTTGATTTGGTGGTTATGTTGTAAAGTTTACGAATTCCCGATTGTAGAGGGAAGAGGAAAGTGAGAGAGAAGGAAGGAAGAAAGATAATCATCAGAGGAAGTTGTTTATTGTTGGCCTCCCTCTCCCACCGTTCTTGAGCAACAAATTTCTAGGTTAATTCAATTAGATACAGTTGTTACAGTAACATGTTCAAAATTTGATGCGAGTTTTGGAGGTTTTTCAGGGTTTCCTTACCAAATACTCCGTAGCCTTCTGTTATGGATGCGTGTTTGAATGATCTTGCGTGTTTGAATCTTGGGGTTTCTGCTTTTGAGGTCCTGATGGACTTTTGAATCATATTGGAGAACAATATTATATGCACACTTCCTTTTTCATGTCTGTCATAACACAATGTTTTATTCCTTTACGTTGTCTAATATAGTTATTTAGATAGTTTTAGCTTTTCCGAGCTTTCATACCTTTCTTTGTTGAAAAGCTCAGTTGCCAAAGCAAGTGAGTACTGTTTGTACGAGGAATTCATTAACTATCACCAGAATTCTTGTATTGAAGTTATACTTCCTCTCATGTTGTGTTTTTGCTTTGTTAACATGGAGTTTAAGTAAAGTGCACCGAGTCAGCAGGAAGTTGTGACTGATATTTCTATAAGAAAACCTATATCCATGTTGTATGTGTGGCAGTGCAAGTTATACACTCTAAATAAGTATGATTCTTCCATGTATTCAATGAAATGATCCATGTGAGAAGTAAAGGATATAGATTTCCTTAAAAAATTATCAGATGTTGCATTTGTATTAAGCTTTAAGAATTATGCTACAAAACGAATTATGCTACAAAACGAAATTCATGATTTCTTTGTTGATATGGGTTTCTACTTCCAAGGGACGTCACTTCTCGTGAATTTGACTTGACTATGAGTTCTGAAGATCTTGTTCTCCATATTTGTTGTGATTAACACTAGTGGCAGAACTAAAAAACTTTCGGAGGGGGGCACAATTATATAGTTGTGGTATCGTTTTAGATTAAAACAATATAAGGAACTCTCTATAATATGACAACAAATTATGTTATTTTAGGATAAAAGTTTGTCGGTTTATGATAAAATGCCGTTGTTTTTTTCCCATTAAAAAAATAAGTATAAATAAATAAATGAAATAGCCGAAGAAGAAGAAACTAACAAAATAAGGATAGGAAATGTAATACAATCAATAGTCAATATGTAACTTGATGTAATCTAAACATTTAATAATGTATAAAGAGAAATTTTGTTTTTAAACATGCGTAACTTCTTACCTAATTGTTGAAATGAGTAATATAGCCTGAAGCTCTCGAGATGAATTGTAGTATGTGAATGACAATCCAAGTAAAATATAAAAACATTACTGTAGTTTATTAAAGTTAAAGTGATTATTATATCTTCCATTTTCAAATATTCATAACTATTTACTCAGATGTCGGATTAGGGCGTATTATAACAAAGCGGTTGACGAGGAGATTACATATAGGTAGTTTTTCGGATGAGGGAGGGGGTGTGTGCTCCCCCATGCTCCCCCTTGGCTCTGCCATTGATTAACACGGTTATATTTCTGTTTAGCATTTATGTGTAATGTCTAACTTTTCTGATTCAAATCGTTTCCCCAAAATTTTCTTATGGTTTCCTAAAGAAACAAAATTCGTGAAAGTGTTGAACTTAATTCTTCCTTTTTGCAGGCTGCTATATTTCGTAATGAGAAGAATGTTATAGATTTGTATATTATGCTCCTAAGATTCTCAGGGTGAGTAACACTACATAATGCTTATGATCAAGCTTTCTATTTGCTGTGAAAGCTTGAAGTATTGTTTGGAAATCTCTAAATATATCGTTGTTGCATTCTTTGCACACAACTTCCCTTTACTCAAATTTTTCCTCTGGCTCACTATAAGTGGTTCAATTGTCCAAATCATTTTATCTTATGCTTCAGTTTGGTTACTGAAACTATTCCTCGACATCGAGATTATAGATCATCTCCTCAAAGCAAAAGAGATTCTCTAAAAAAGGTGATGAGCATCAATCTTCTGTACCTTTCTCCACATGTTAATTAATACATCCATAGTTTCCAGATAAAGTAACCGTTCATTCCATTATTGTAGCAATTGTTAAATGCCCTAAATGAATTGGAGCAATTGAAGCCAGCTGTAAGAAAAAGGATTGAAGAGTTAGAAAGGAAACATGAGTATCAATTGAAGCCACGAAGTGAATGTGACAACAGCAGTTTTACTAATTCTTTTGAGTGGCCTTCGAACAACAACCAATCTATGACTAGCAACTTAGTTAAGGTACTTTGTGATATTTTTTTTGTTTCTTAATGCCTAGCACTATTTATTTTCTTCACTATTATATATGCGACCAGTTACTAGACTTATCGGTATGTATATTTTCTCATGGGTTAATCTGTGACAGGTTTCTTGGCCTTCTTCAAACAACACTGCAATTGAAGATCCAAAAAATAAGCAGCAAGTGTGTATATTTCCTCCCAATGAGCAATTCAACAGATTGTAAGTCTGGTCATATTTTGGAACGATTTGCTTAATGGAATATTTGTTTGAGATATATGTGAACTGTGGTTAATGAATGGGTTTCTTTTTAAATTTCTGAATTTTTTAAATCCATTTCCAAGATTAAGAAATTACAAATTCCCACCGGTCCGGCGTACCTGGTTACGTACTAGTGTAAGGGATTCACCAGTTCACCTACAAAATGTTACTCTCCTGTTAATTCCAATGGTGCTGATATTTCTATGTTGAATTTCCCAACTCATTCTTGTTTTAGCATATAAATAAGGGTTCTGAAAGAATCATTAGCTGTACTAGAATCTCGTGATAAGATCCTGGCATTACTAACCCTTCATATGTACTATGTAGTAGATGGAGGTGGTTAGCACAATCAAGATAGTGCTCTAGATGATAGTAAATGAGCCCTCATGGTATGCTCAAGTTATATTAGTATTACCATAACATAATACTCCTTCCGTTAAAAATGTAAGTCTTTTTTAGGCTGTAAATCTTGTTTAGAATTATAAGTTCTTTTAAGTTTTCTAGGGTAGTGGGCACAAAGTTTGAGAGTATTTTAATTTTAATGGAAAATGTAGTACTTTTAGTCTTTTCATGATATGTGTGCAAAATGTTAAAAAGACATATTGTTGAATAGAGGGAGTATATATTTACTTAAATAAAAGGATATGGAATTACGTATTTGTAGTTGTGTGCTTGTGCGTGTGCACCAGCAATCTGCATTTGTTAGAGGTACTTAAGCTTGGAAACTGTAGGACGAATACTTTCCTTTCATGGTCCTTTTCTGCATTTTAGTATAATTCTAGGGAGGTATTGGTTCATATGTCACACAGGTCATTTTTGAGGATCATAGAGTTGAAGGAAGATTATTTTGATAAATGTTTTACCACTTATTTGAAACTCGTAAACATGGTCTAACTATAGTGGTAGCATATAGTTCTGGAATTTAAGGATGACAGTTGTGCAAGGACATAGCAGCCACAAACAAACCCAAAAGATTTCTAAGTAGCTTAGCAAATAGGACCAAGATTGAACCAAAAGAATCCGAGTGGTATGCTGATATTTCATGTTGGAATTTTAGACCCTTTTTTTTTGGCAAATGATCTTTTTTTTTGTAAAAAAAAATAATCAGAAACATGGATATTGGACCGTGAACAACACATTAACTGAAACCAAACTGAAAAAATACCTTTTAACTTTTTTTTCCTGAATAAAAAATCAGCTTCCTTATTAAACCACAAAAGGTCTGGCCTTCATAATGCTTTTCACTTGTCCTGATTTTGCACAAGTAAACTTGAAACCTCCAAAACAAACCTGTAAGGTTTTTATTATCTGACACTGAAAGCCTTTTTTAAAAACACGAGTATATTTTAGTATTTGTACTCCTGCTTAGCCATCTAATAAATCTATCGGCATCTAATACTCATCATAGATCCTTGACATTGCCTCGCCCTAAGGATGAAACACTATCCCGACATTCAATTTTGGGTCCCAATGGGCTTCGTGCACAATGGCAACCACCAGTCCGGGACAAAGGGGTAAGCTCTTGGTTATATTTTTTTTCCTTATCTGTGGATACTTGATATATTGCTCGTCTTACTCATTTCTGACCATGCAGGTTTATTATCCAAACAACTTCGGTGTGACTTCAGTTGAACCGTCAAGGTAGGTAGTCACTTAGATATTTCAGGTAGTGGTATTTCTTTCTTGTTTTACATTCTTGTGTTTCCAAATGGATCTGATTGGCTAGTAAATAAGATGGTGAATGCCATTAAACTGTTGTGATATCATAGTAGTTTTTATCCATATGTGCATCACAACTATTGTCCTTCTGTTGATGAAGACCTTATATATGAGTTTTTGGTTGATTAACAGGTTTCAAGCCATTCAAGATACACCTCCAGTTGAAACGGCCCCGAGCAATATTGCAAGTGAAATTTCATGTTTGGAATCAAGCCTCCCTCAAGACAATGGCCAGAAGCCTTCGTCAAATGAACCTAGTGCTATGATTTCATTTGAATCTTCAGAATCTCTTGATACTATCATTGTAAAGCAGCCCTCCCCCCCACCAGTTCTTGCAGCTGTCCAAGATTTAATTCCTACAGATCCATCCTCTGTTATTGATATTCAAGACTTGAAAAATGACTCCTTGCCAGATAACTTGGTTTCTCCTGAATCTCCAATGGAGTTGCATATTGTGAGAATCTGAACCTTTTTTCTTCATCCTTTCCTTCGCTGAAAAGTGTTGTAAAGCTGATAGTGAGGTTATAGAATTTGGCCAATTATATTATGTGCGACTCTCTTTACAGTCAACAACAATGATGGATGCCTTCATGAGGATGGCTCGATCTAATACAGATAAAGATTTGGAAACTTGTGGCATTCTTGCTGGTTCACTTGTAAGTTACTATTGCATAGTTCTGCTGGTTCCACTCATAAGTATTGTGAATTAGAATTCCTTATTGCCTGTGCATGCCTATTTTCTTTTTTTTGTTGTCAGAAAAACAGGAAGTTCTATATTACAGCCTTGATAATTCCAAAACAACAGGGAACTGCAAATTCTGTAAGTTTATGTGCCATTAACTTGCTAAATAAAGCATTCTTGCCTACATCATTAACTTGTGCACTTGCTGATCAGTGCCAAGCCACAAATGAAGAGGAAATATTTGAAGTACAAGACAAACAATCTCTTTTTCCATTAGGATGGATCCATGTAAGTGCAATTTTTTATGGAAGCTTGTTCAATCCTTTGTTATGACCTGATAGACTGATTGCATAAGTAGCAAAACACTGACTAGATTAAAACCTAACTTCACGGTTTATTCAGAAAAATAGGAGCTCATTTAAGGAGTTACAACCTAGGATACCCTGAAACACCATTTAATAAGGGTTTCCGTTTCCGAAGAAACTCACTCTGCATAAACATTTCTGGAGAGTCGGAAATGGTCAATGTTTCCAGAAAATTTGGAAACGAAACCTCATGGAAACGTTATTTGGTCCCACAAACCATTTCCCTTTAATATTTTATGAAGAAATCAAACAAAACCCCTTATTTCTCGTCTTTTACTCTTCGCACCTCTCTCTCTGGATTGATTATTAAATATATGGCGTATTTGAATTATATTATAGCCTTAATGTAGCACTTTATATGAATCACTTGGTGATATGTTTATTGTTCTTATTTAGAATTTTAAATGAACATATAATCTATGTTGCCGTTTCATCGGCGTTTCCGTTTTCTATGAAATTTGGATTGTTGTTTCCCTCTTTCCGTTTTCATTTCCTTTCCATTTCATTTCAAGTTTCCGTTTTTGTTTCCGTGTAACATAGGTTACAACTTGAAAAGAAATATGTGAAACATTAAGGTACTGAAGAGTCATGCAGGACCATATGAACTTAAAATGAGAATTATGGGATGGATGATTTCTTGCCTTCTACTTAGAAATCCAGTAGTAAATGATTCTGCATCAGCTGCTGGTAGAGTGAAGAGAGACAAACACACATATCAGGAACTCTTGATGGCCCAAGGTAAAAATGCCTTTTATCCAAGAGGCAAGGTGTCTCAAGGCCATCAGTGGAGGAATTCTTCATGGTGTAAGGCAAAGCCTTCTACTGTTCTACAAGTATATTTCCCAGATGTCTAATCCCCTATTTATAATAAAACTCCTTCCCATGGGCTACATGATAGCTTTAACCCTTCCTCTCTCATTACTTAACCGAATTGTCTCGACACCCATCTAGCACAGCCTTGATCCTTCTAGACTCTTCCAGGAATTGTCCATGTGCATAACAATGCCACCCCCATTGGTATTTATAGAAGAGGAAAATAACCACCGAACTGCAGTTAATAGGCAGTTAATTTGGTTATGACGGTTGGCGGGAAATCAGCCAACTGACAGATCTGGATCACGGATCTCTAACAGCTCTGCGCTACATGTCCAGACCACAAATAATCTCAAAAATCTGAGAATATCTAGGCTGCATTTGGATAGCCAATTTACCACTTATAAATATCATCTTCTCGTACTATAAATTGCACTGTTTCCAAGTACCGTTTGGGTGGCCAAACGCACATTATAAATGATGTATATGTTATAAGCTATCACTTATCAAGTTATCATCTTCATAAAACATTCTTACAAATAAACTCTCATAAGTCATAATGACATTATAATACTGGCTATCCAAACACACTAGTTCCCTCTTCCAACCCTTTAGGGAAACTAATTATCTGTCTAATATAAAGAATAATAATTAGTTTTCTTAGCATTTCATCATCATTTTTCTCCTGATGACAATGTTCATCTTTGTTCTGTTGCAAAATCAACATAAGTGCAAATATTATGTCTCGTTGATGTGATATCCTGCTTCTATGTATAATCACCAAGGTAATTGAATTTGCATTTGAATATTTAAACCACACCAAGCTTCTTTCAAGAATTGAATTTGAATATGAATATTTAAACCACACCAAGCTTCTTTCAAGATGCAAGCAGCTACTTGGACTTTTTGCTTGTATTGTTTTCTGTATAATATCCTAGCCTCCTGGAGATCCATGTCTGAAAGATAAGTAGATAACACCTAGTAGATAACATCAATTCATCAAATCTAGATCCTCCTCTGCATCGTCTTTTGAATGAACATGTTTATAGGAGAGGAAAAAAATTCACTCATATATTAGCTTCATATGAGCCTTGGGTAGAAAGTTTTATGAGTTTGGACATGCCAATTGATAAGCAACATTCGGGCAGAAGAATGAGTAAATTAAAGATCATACTGCCATGCACTATTTCCTGTATGCTATCAAACTAGCTTAGGTATCTTACTTACACTTTTATCATTATGCATGGCAATTTGAGGATTTCCAAGTGCATTTCCAATCCTATGGTTCCATTTCCATCCATGCATGCACTGAAATAACATCTGTCGCAGTTACCTATTTTTACACATCATAATTTGACTATCCAAATCTAAAACCTTATAGCATAGCAGAATATAAAATCCCTCTTTTGAAAGAAATAGCAGCACTATACCACATGTTTGTCCCTCCAGAGCCCTACTTTTCTTTCTTTTAAAAAGCCATCAATATGAGGGCTTGCATCATCAAATGCTTGCCTTTGAGTAAATTTTGCCCCCCAAATCCTTATATCTGTATCATTGTTCTTAATAAAATACATCAATATTATAAACTTTCCTATCATTGGCTATATCTTCCTTAATGATTGTTCAGGAGCCTTTGTCCATCTTGATTCCCAAGTCACTTTTTTGTTTCTTTGGATCTCCCAATCCATGGTCAGCATCTGAATGCTGAAAATCTTTGAACTTTTAAAGTTGCCAGTATTTGATTAATTGAATGATATATGGTACTCTAAATATATACAATATCAATTAGTTTATTTGGATTTGTAGATTTACATCTGATTACTCGCTTGTGAATGCATTAATTGGCTAGTGATTTATTATTATTATTTTGAAATCTTCATATTGTATGTTTTTTTTTCCAGACACATCCTACGCAGTCTTGTTTTATGTCATCGATTGATGTTCACACCCACTATTCATATCAGGTATATGATTTTCTTTTGTTCTCTGCATCTGCTTCTCTTCTATCATCTTAAGCAATTTGAATCTATGATCTACCCCAGTCTAGCAGCAGTTCGATTGCTTGTTTTATTTTATGTAACTACTGACATATATGGATACCTTCTTCATACGCATCCCTCCTACTACTAAAGTAAGGTTTTGGCTTCAATAAATGAGTTTAGAAAAATACTTGATTTCCCTTTTAATGTTGGCTTAATTAATGAGTTTATAAAATAACCCCAATTGCAAGGTTTTATTTGAGTTTAAAAGTGTTTGATTTTCTTCAATAATTAATTACTAGCTCCAATAAATTAGTTTAGAAAATATTTGGTTTCCCCTTTTATAAACAAGTTTACATAAATATGTTGCCAATTATTGGAATCTTTTGCTTTATTGGGTTCTTGTTTAAAATTATCTAATTAATCATATCTTAACTATAAATAAATTATGTTCTTGGCAATAAAAAAATACAATTGCAAAGTTATCGAAAAATAATACTCCACTTTAATGAATAAAAGAAGACATGTATAGGGCACTTAATGGTGCATGCTGCAAAGCTTAGTTTATATTCACATATATAAAGTGATAATTTATATGCATTATAAATAAACTGATGTTTATATTAAATTTTCATTTTATCTCAATGATTTCGAGTTGAGCTATATTGTATTTTGGTAAGAACTAGATAGAAGTTGAAAAAATTATTTAATATAGTTAAATCGCAAACCTTGTTATATTATACTCCGTATAATAAGATTTGTCTCGGGCTTGCTCCACTAAATGAGGATGACTTGTAATGGTTTTTTATTTTTCTTAATTGTGCTTCAGAACCTTTTGCATTAAAATTTGAACTTTACAAATTGAATAGTGATTGTCATCCATATTTCCTCCACAGGTTATGTTGCCCGAGGCGGTTGCAATTGTCATGGCACCTCGAGATAATTCCCAGTATGGCCATTACTCCTCTTTAACTAATTGATTTGCCAACAAAATAGGGTAAAGAAAACACCCTTTTCTGTCTAACCAACCATTGTGATTCCTTGTGCAGAAAGCACGGCATATTTCGGCTGACCACCCCGGGTGGCATGTCGGTCATCAGACACTGTGAGCGCCGTGGCTTTCATGCGCATGATCCACCCTTAGACGGCGGACCCATATACAAACAGTGTACAGATGTGTATATCAGCCCCAGCTTGAAGTTTGATGTCATAGATCTCAGATGATCATATGGCGCAATTGTACAGAAAGGTAACTCACTTTCCCTCTTAAACTTTTCACTGTGTGCCCACATACCTTGCCATTTGATATTCACCAAACTTTGTGTATGATGCAAAGAAATCCATGGTGTTTCATTGGATGGCCACAAACCCTGCGCGTGTATTGCAATCACCATTAAATGCACTTGATAAATTTTAAGTGTTTCTTGTTTAACAGATACTATTCCATAAGAGGCTCTGAATTTCTCTCCTTATCCCGTCTGATTTATATCAATATTGCTAAGTGATGTTTGGGTACATTGTCACTGATATGCATAGTTCCTCCTTGTTCGAGTTGTTGGCTGGGTAAGAGAACCCCAATGTGACATAACGCACATGCGGTTCATTTGTTAGTTTGGTATGATTAATTGATTGCCTAAACAGTGTGTAACTATTAAGGTGCTTTGTACACTTCGATCCCCACACCCTGCTCTCTACACAGGATATAGAGGGTTGTGTGGATTTTTTTGTTGGTGATTTATGATTTTGACAAATGTTATTTTATTTTGCTTCGATTTGCCTTTTCGTTTTTCACATTGGTCTTAAAGAGGGTCATGGCATTCCCCCTCCCCCTCTCGTCATAATCATAGGGGTTTTGCAGAAAAATATAACATGATTGACACAAAATTCCGCATATAGAAAGGGAATAAATATGTTCGAATCGAGAATTTTTTATATATCGCAATTTAAGAAAAGAAATTCATCGGCTAATATATTTCCGAAAAGCCGTTTTACCAAGTTCAATGTTAGCCAGATTAGTCAACATTTATATGTTTCGATGCAACAACAAGATGTTATTTGTAACAAGTAGTTTTGTTGGTTGGTTAATTGATCATCCGCTTTCCATTTTTTCAAATGAGTTTTCGAGTTCTAAAAAGATAATACAACGAAAAAACACGATACGGAAAGACTATGACAAGAATATAACAGGGTTGTTAAGAGTGGTCCGAGCCGAAAACTGAACCAAAAAACCTGGTTTGAGTCCAGCCCAAATTGTAAATGGTTTGGGTCTCGGGTCTTAAAATAATAAAATTTTAGCTTCAGGTCGAAAGTCGGAACTGAATCGAAAAATTTGGATTCAAAAATTACACAATACCCTCTTTTTCTCCCTCAGCCTCGGCACTCCTCTGTCTCTCTCAAAGAAGATATTCTTTCGGATCTTTCGACCTCAACCCCCAACAGTCTCTCTCCCATAAACAATTTTCCCAATCACGTTGAATTGCACAAGAACATTGAAATTCCTCGAAATAAACTCCCAGTGAAACCAAATTCTCCTCAAGAACAAATCAAAAATCCGATGAACAACTCCAAAGCATAAATCGAAAAGAACAAGTCCCTCTCCCATAATCAATTTTTCCAAACAACCTCCTCACTGGCTTTAGCCACCACTAACACCCGCTCGCAACCAATTGTAGCGTCTCCGAGCCTGCACTGGTTGAATTTAAGTTTTTTTAGGGTTTCATCAATTTCAATTGAAATTCAATATAGATTTGATTATAAACTATTAATTGATGTTTTTAGTGAATTTGGAGGGTTGAAATTCATTCAAACTTGCTAAAGATCGAGCGAAATTATAAAAAAAAATGGCATCCACCATTAATGGGTTTGTGACTGTGCGGCGTGTGATGGAGAAGACGCCTGTTTCTTTCCTTTTTGCAATTTGACTTTTTAGCCCAGTTCCTAAAAGAATCGAGCTAAAAAGTCCATTTTTTAATTCAAATGACCTTTTTTTTGCTCGATTCAGTTTACAACCGGGCTAAATACCCTTGGTCGTTGTGACCACCCTTGTTCTGGTCGTTGTGACCACAGTAGTACATGACTTACACTACTTGGTCGTTGCAGCCCATTTCACCTACGGTCGTTGCGACCTAACCCCAAATTTGGTCATTGCGACCATGGCCATTGCAACCATGCACTAAAGGATAAAAATACCTTGCGCTAAATAGAATTTTCATTGTTAGGATACTAGTCATAATTGTGAAAATGATTATAGATAATCATGTATGAGTCGACTCCCACGTCAAGAAGAATGTGGAAGAACAAGTCAAAGATGATTGTTTACCTAATTTGGATTTGTAATCTCCAAACTATGAATGGATCATCGTATGAAAATGTAAGAATATATGGTTTAGAGCTTGGTATCTGATGATATGGAAAACCTGAAGTTTTCGGGATGAAATAACTAATGAGTATTTGTATAAAGTCTATACTTGACATAATTAAACCTTATACATAGCTCCAGAAGAGCATCAAAATTAGTCCTCGAAGGCCTGTTGATATAATCAAGCAATAAACTCATATGAGAAAATGACTCTAGAAGATCGTCAAAACACTCTACAAGGAAAGAGTGAGGACCGATAAACTAGGATCATAAAAGCCAATGGGGGACTAATAATTGCTAGAAGCAGTGGTTTTTCTCTAGTTGAGGATGTGAAAAAGGAGATTCAACGTAATATATAAATTACCCATGTTGGCAATATGGATTTAATATGGAAACGCTATCCATGAAATTGATATGTTAGATATATGAGCATTGAGAAGCTGACAATTAAATCGACCAAGTGAAGTTGTTACTTATGAAATTATCATTTAGGATAATGCTAATACATTGGATGACCCAGTAGAGTCATCAATAATAGCTAATAAGCAGGCATGGATATTAAGAGTTTGATTCAATTTTGGTCAACAATAGAATAAATTTTCCTTTTGTAATTTATCTCCAGGAGAGAGCTTGGTATTTACAAATTTTTAAATGTAGTTTTTAAATGTTCGGTATAGGCACCGAAATCTCCCCAGATTACACTAAATTGTTGTAAACCAAGAAAGATGATGTACGTATATGGAGGATTGAGTCCTAATAGATGATCAATTACCTATAGTTTATCATAGATGATAAAATACTCGGTATTTAGGGGGAGATGAAAAGGAGATCAAGAAGTAATATGTTGCGGACTAGAAGTGAATCAAAAGTTCAATGAACCACTAAGAGTAAATGGTTGAACCACTATGAGTAAAATAGTTGAACCACTTCTTGTTAGCCTTATGAACCACTTCTTGTTAATTTGTTTTCTACAAAACATATACAAAGTGAGTGTCTATGTGTAGATAAAATAAAATTACACTTAAAAATATTTTTTTTAACAAATTAAAATGCTAAAAATAATTTTCAAAAGTTCATGTAAAAATTTCTATATATGTACGTACTCTTTCTAATTAATTAGTATGATTTGTTGATTTGTACGTGTAATTAATCAGTATGGTGTGTTGATTGATACATGTACATGTGCAAGCGGGGGTACTACTAATTAATTGGTGTGAGTGTTGCTAATTAATTTTTGATGCGTGCAGGTTTGCTGATTTTTCATTCACTTTTGGACATGTGGATAAATCAAATTGCTTATTTCTTTTTAGCCAATGTTATTTACACCACAAAATTTACTATTTACACCACATATCTCACTTTTTATATTTTTTTTAAAACACACCCTGCTCCTCTTGAGTCACACACCTGCCCCTCAAGAGACGCATGATATTTTACATTAAAATACCTTGCGCCTCTTGAAAGGCAGGTGTGTGACTCAAGAGGAGCAGAGATGTGATTCAAGAGACGTAGGTGTGGTGCATATAGTAAAATTTATAGGTGTAAATATTATCACCCCTCTTTTTTCACCAGACCAATGCTTCTCACATCAACCCTATATGTATATATATATTTGATCTAACTTTTCAAATGAAAAAACTATTTTTTTAAAATATAATATCATTCTAAAAATATAAGAAATAAAATTTTATCTAAAAAATATATACAAATATAATAAATAGATAAACTCCCATAATAAATAGTTAACATTTGGATTTTTCACATAACAGAGACCCAAAAATTAAGAGGGAAACACAAAATTTTAGAGGGAAATCGAAATAACAAACCCAAAATTCTAATTTCTTTTCTCCGTTCTCCTCCAAAAAATCACAAAACCCTCTCCTCTCTCCTCTCACTTCTGAAACCCTCTCCACTCTGAATTTCCGAATTTTTTAGAAATTGAAATCACAGTCCCACTCCTCCTCGCTCTAAATCTCCTCACTCCCCTAAAAACCACAAACTCTCTCCTCTCCTCTCTCATCCAAAGTTCAAAAACCTGCTCCTCGATCTCCTCTGTCATCCGAAGTTTAGAAACCCTAATTTTGTATTATCCGAAACATGCGGGGAGGTGAACTAAGAAGTTCTACTCACAATGGAAGCTCTTCGTCGGCTTCCCCCTCTTCACCGACAAACGCTCCACCCCCACCCCCCACTGCGCCATCTCCACCGGACAACTCTCCTACTAGGGCGTCACCCCGGAGACCACCTCTCACTGCCCTCTCTCAACCACCGACCGCTTTACCTCCCACTGCGTCGTCTCCATCGGCCAACCCTCCTACCAGAGTGTCACCTAGAGACATCAATCCATTGCCTCCTCTCCACCGGTAACCCATCCTCCCACTTTCCCTTCTCCACCGGTCAACCCTCCTTTCAGAGCATCACTCCGGAGAGTTCGACTGACTGGCCCCTCTCCACCGGTGACGTCTCCCCCCACTGCGCCCTCTCCAGCGGTGAGATCTCCTACCAAGCCACGATCATGGTTTCAACCCACTGGCGTCCCACCATCACCTCTCATTAAACCCTCCCTACCGATGCACTCCTAACCTTCTGCTCCCTCCCAACCCAACACCTCTCAACCTGGGCTATCCACATCCTCACGAGGTACGGTGGCGTCATCCCAATCTCTAACCCCTGTTCATGTGTCGAACAACAATGAAGTGGAATCATCGTTAAGGACATAGTTGCCTGCAGTTTTGCAAAACAACAATGAAGCGGGTGCCCCAACAAATGAATAATCTTCTAGGTGGAACAAAAAAATGTACTTTGAATTGGTTAATGGAACATAAGTGAAATTAGCCTTTCCCTTTCAATTTCCCTTCTATGAATTTCTACAAATTCAATGTTATGTTTTATTTGATGGCTTAGAATGTGTTTTTAATTACTTTGGTAATTGGAGCTTAGCTTGGAAGATTATTTAGATGGCTTAAGAATGCTTCTGTGTTGATGGTTGTGTTCGGTTTCATTGTTAGAGTGTTTCTGTTGTTGTGTTAAGGAACTTAAAGTGGTTTTTCTAATTACTTTCATGTCTGGTGAATTGAATTGATAGTGCTTCGGGTAATTGGAGCTTAGAGTGCTTCTATTTTGATGGGTTAGAGTGTTTCGAAAAGTTAATGGAACTGTGTCATGCCTGAGTTACTTGTCTTTCATCCCTTTTCTTGATCTGTAATGAGATAAATTTGGTTGCTGAATTTTATCGTTAAGCTTCCAAGTTTTTCCTTCTAATCTATAGTTTCAAATGTGTTTGATAATTTTAATGGTTTAAACTTCCAACTTTGATCCTTACTGAATCAAATGTGAAAACAATTATAAATTCTCAGGTCGATCACTTCTGTTTGGTCTTGTCATATGCTATATATTCTTAACTCAAGTTGTTGTGTTCGTTATGGGTGTTGAGCTAGTGACCAAAATTAATAACATTTTGTATTTTTTGGTATTTCAAGATGAAGCTTTGATGCAACTAATCCTGCATTTGGAGTCCTCACATAGATTATTCATTCTCATTTCGATGGCCCATATATATGACAGAGCTAGCCATGTTTCTGAACCAACATTGGAGTTATAATGGGAGATGTTCAAGGTATGAAACAATTCAATGAAATGCTTACATGTATTACTACTATATGACTTGAATAAATAATAGTTGTTTGTTTGTTCATTATGTCCAGAATCGATGTACATGAGATGAAAATGAATACCCAGAATCAATAGTTCACAAGGCTTTCAACACAAAGGGAGTGGACCACCTAAGAAACATATTTGGGAAGGCTCGCATGGGAAGAACAAAGAAGAAGCCTGCATGGGTGAAGCAAATTATATTGGCCCAAATGTGGGAGATATGGGAAAAGGAGGATAAATTTCGACACCAATCTGAAGTGAACAAGCAAAACTGAGCTATCACAACAGAGAAAGGCACTCCAATTTTCAGTGGTGGATCGGTATCGACAACTGTAATCAAGAATCGACTAGTATGCACACCTTAGATATGGCAGTGTCATTTCCTCATATATGTATTTAACTTAATGAATACATTTTTTTTTGTTATAGAGGCAGGAGCTTAGAAAAGATTCAACACCAAAACAAACATTTGAAATGTGTCATAGAAAAAGAGATGGTTCTTGGGAGGATGCTTAATGCCAAGAAACTATGATAAGTTACAAATTCAAGTGACCCTTTAATTACTTATTGTTTTTGTTCACGTGATGTGCATGGTTTAGATGATTTGTACTGCCCACCACTTGGAATTTTTGTTATGTGTTGTTGCTGTCTATGTGTTTCATATTTAGTTATGTTGTATTTGACGTGCGTGATGGGAGATCGATGCCTATGCTCACTCTAATCAAATAAATTTATGCTCGAATCCCTCTATAGTATAGTGGAAATCAAAGTCGATCCAAGGGAGTATGTCAGCGGTTCTATCCTAGTTGTTTTAATGGTCGAAAATAGGGGAAATAAAGACACAAGTAGCGGTTGTAAAACAGGGCAAAACACACTAATTTCGTCTCAAGTAACAAGTAACTAAAACGAATGTAATATATGAGAAAGAACTTCCAAGATTAGGGCCTTATCCCAACAATAAACACATGTATAATTCAATGAATCATATGAGAAATATGCTTTTATCTCAATCAAACAAATCAATTCACTTTCGCATAAGAGACTTATTTGACTATACCTTTTCTTAATTAGGTCTTTTTAACTTTCATCAAAAATCCCTAATTACTATCAATGTGAACAATCTCCTTTGGTCAATTCAATTGTAACAATGAATTCCCTAGATTATCATCAAGGGTGAAGTACATAGGTAGAAGTAGATAAAAACATCACATAAGTATAGATTCATTCATTCACACACATGCTTATTGTTGGGTTCACCCTAACCCTAGAAGAGAGGAGAACTACTCACTCATTGCAAAGAAAAACACAAAAACAATGGAAGAATTCATAATCTCAAATTGCATAAAACCAAACCTCAAAGTCACCTTCAATATTCTTCACCCCTAAAGCTCTAAAACGTGCCTTTTCCTGCTGTAAAACTCAGCTGTGTAACGTGTCCTAATTATCCTCTAATTGGCTTTATTTAAAAGATAAAACTTAAGACTTAATCTCTAAGGAAAAGAGATTTTATCTTAGGAAAATAATAAAATCTGTCTAAGGAAGGACAACATATCCCAAGTCTATCTAACTAAAAGATCCTAAAAGAAATTCAGATGAAAATCCTAATTAAAAAGCCCATTAAGTAATAAAGTCAGCCCACAAAAACTTCTCCTGTTCGCAGATACCTCGGCGCCGAGGTATGAGGTGTCGGCGCCGAGGGTCTGTTTGAATGCAGTAACTTCTGTTTTTCTCCAGCTTTTCGACTCTGACTTCAAACACACTTTTCCGAGTCCTCATTTACCCGATTGACGCATATGAATATGCGTTGGAAAGCTCTTTTCAAGGACTACAACTCTCATAAAGGCTCCAGAACTTGAATCGAAGTGTTGGATGGCGAAAATAAGGCTTTTCTCCAGCTGCAGCACTTTTTGCTTTTGCTTGGCATCTCCTTTGCCTTCATGATTTTTCATTAAGCTCTAAAGTGCGTCCAAACCCTTCAAATCAGCTTCAAAACCTACAAAAACAACACCAAAGCTTGTGTAGACTCCATATCTTGAATAATACGAAAACTAACACAAACGACACACTTTCCCAACACAAAAGCAAATAAAATGACTTAAATGAGATGAAAACATGATGCAAAATATGACTAAAAATGCATACATCAAAACACCACATACTTAGACTTGCTTGTCCTCAAGCAATAACCAAACTATGACCAAAACCCTTAACATGCCTTCAAGTCTTCGCCTTAGTCAAAAGCAACATCAATTAAGCATAGTGCAAATAAGAACAAGCATTGAACCATCATCACATATATTTAGATAACCTTAGGCAAAGCAACTAGAATCCAACCACTCAAGGGGACTAATGTGTTTTCACTCCCTTTCAAATGTGTTTAGGCTTGAAATACATCTCTCAACTCAATCCTTTATGACATTAAGCTACATTGAAATTGCAATTAATATCACCAATCGATTCACCGAGATGTCAAAACATGCATTTACCATCAAGAGGACTTTGGCTCAATGGCCTTCAAAGAAGGACTCATTCGGCCGGGTTGTAACTTGGCTTGGTAAGAACATAAAGGTAGGAATCATTTAGGCTATGTGGTGCTAGAAATCCGGGAACCAAAGACTCCTAAATTTCCAACTCAACTCATCCAAACAATTCCATCATATAATAACACTTCCAAACTCATCTAATATAGCACAACCCTTCAAAAATCCCCAAAATACCCAATACATTTCACATAAGGATAAATTTGGCTCATCCATTATAAACATATCCGAACTCATCTAAGATGGCACACCTCTTCAATAACCCCAAAATATCCAATATATCTCACATAAAATAAATAAAGATAAATTTGGCTCATGCACAACTTCTCATTTATTCCTTTTTCTCTTTTTTTTCGGTTTTTTTTTCTTTTTTCTTTTTTCTTTTTTTTTCGAACTCTCTTTTCTTTTTTCATAATCTCATGTGCATTTATTTAAATATAAGAGCCAAAAATACCTTTTACAATAGATCAAGTGGAGAGAAAATAAAATACCCACTCAAAAATGTGTCCCACACTTAAACCAAATCATAGGTCTCTACTCCTCAAACATCAATCTCTACCAATTACTAAGTCCTAATTCCTGGATAAGGAGGTAAGGCTAATCATTAGCTAGGATAGATTTTGTGGAGTTACAAGAATAGGCTATAAGGCTCAAAGTGGTTACAAGCAAAGGAAACATATATAAGGTAGGTAAAAGAGGATATAAAGTGGCTAATAAAGAGTGCCTATATCATTTGATCAAATTATGCAATGACTAGCTATCTCATATTGGTTTCAAGACTTAGATATACACCGCAATATCAAGAGGTAATGCATAAGGAGAGTAATACATACATCAAAAAGAAGGGAAAATATATAAAGCACAATTCCCAATAGGCCAAGTAACTCACTAGGACATGTTGGATTCCAATCACCTAAATCCCAAAGTTATATATGCTCAATTTCATTTGCAAGTCAAATTTGACATAAAAACATTTTGCGCGACTTAGGCTAAACCATCCAAACTATGCCTTAGGATATTACATGATCAAGCTCAATTATTAGATTTCATCATTGGACATCTAAGTTAGGGTATAAACTAAATTAAATTATTATGCATTTTTTCCCTTTTTTGTTAGGGGGGGTCGGTACCGAGGCTATTAGGGTCGGTACAGACTCGGTAAACCTACTGGATTTCTTTTTTTTTAGATACTCTAAATACAAGACAAAAGACCCAAATAAGCAAAACAAATAAAGACAAAAGACCCAAATAAGCAAAACAAATAAAGACAAAAGACAAAAATATGCAAAGCTCGGTCATGCGAATTTCGAATCTCCCCCACCCCATACTTAAAATTTCAGTGTCCTCACTGAATAAAATAAAACAAGGGAAAGGGAAAAAGAAACTCACATGGACAATGATGCAAAAATGGAGCAATTTGGAGGAGTTAAAAAATCTGCACCGGTGCCAACGTCAACAGCGGCTGGGTCGACGCCGATACCTCTCAGCACGTCTACTTCCTTCGTAGCCCGTTTTCTTCTCGATCCTGAGCACCATGGTTGATATTTGGGACCTATTTTCTCAACAAAAACAGTAGGTCTTGGGCTATCTAACTCCTAACTAAAAATCAAAAGCAAAAAGTAAGAAAAGAAAGCAAGAAAGCGGGTTGCCTCCCGGAAGCGCTATATTTAAAGTCTATAGCTCGACATACTTCCCTTGATCTCAATCGGAGAGGATGAGTGCCCAGGAGGCACGAATATCCTCGTCAAACGTGGCATGCTCATAGTACTTCTTCAACCGGTGCCCATTGACTTTAAAGGTAGCACCATTTTCATCTAAGAGCTCTACCGCTCCGTGAGGGAAAATCTTTTGAACCACGAATGGTCCACTCCATCTTGAACGCAACTTTCCTGGAAAAAGTCGGAGTCTATAGTTAAAAAGCAATACCTTATCACCTACCTCATAGGTCTTGGGCACTAGCTTCCGATCATGCCACTTCTTGGTCCTTTCCTTGTAGATTTCGGCATTTTCGTACGCCTTAAGCCTCAAATCCTCAAGTGCTTGTAGGTCAATAAACCTCTTCTTTCCGGCCTCGTCGAGATCCATATTAAGCTCTTTGAGAGCCCACATAGCCTTGTGTTCCAACTCGACGGGTAGATGACATGACTTACCATACACGAGGTTGTAGGGGGTGGTGCGGAGAGGCGTCTTATATGCCGTCCTATAAGCCCATAGTGCGTCATCAAGCTTAGATGACCAATCCTTCCGTAATCTTGACACGGTCTTCTCCAAGATAGCCTTGATTTGCCTATTAGATACCTCAACTTGACCGCTAGTTTGGGGGTGGTAGGGTGTGGCTATCCGGTGATGTACCCCATACTTGGTCAAAAGTGCCTCAAAGCTTCTCTCTATAAAATGCGAACCTCCATCACTAATTAAGACCCTAGGAACACCAAAACGAGGGAAAATATTAGTTTTAAAGAACTTAGCCACAACTCTTGCATCATTGGTTCGTGTAGCAATGGCTTCCACCCATTTGGAGACATAATCGACCGCTACAAGGATGTATTTATAAGGGCATGAGGATGGAAAAGGGCCCATAAAATCTATTCCCCAAACGTCGAACAATTCAACCTCTAGGATCCCCGTGAGCGGATTCTCGTTCCTCCATGTTATGTTCCCGGCCCTCTAGCATTCATCACATGATGTCACAAACTCCTATACATCTCGAAACATGTTAGGCCAATAAAATCCACTTTGAAGTATCTTCGTAGTGGTCCTAAAACCTTTAGCATGACCCCCGGTGGGGAGAGTATGACAATGGCGAATAATACTTTCTACCTCTTCCTCCGGGATGCAACGACGAAAAATATGATCACTCCCTTGTTTAAACAAGTAAGGATCATCCCAATAATACCTCTTGACATCATGTAGGAATTTCTTCTTACCTTGTGAAGTCAAACCCGGTGGAATCTCACCTCCTACAATATAGTTAGCATAATCCGCAAACCAAGGTGTACTAGCCTTCTTAATAAGAAAAATATCATGAATAGGGCTAGAAGGTGGAGTAAAGAAGAGTTCCTCACCTAAACTTACCTCATCCGATGTTCCAAGCAACTCAACTTTATGTTCTGCGGAAAGGGTCGGCGCCGAGGTCTGAGGTGTCGGCGCCGAGGCATCTGTGTGTTGCACAGCTTCTGTAGAAACTTGGGTTGTGTAATTGGGTGTCGGCGCCGAGGTACCTGTAGCAAATAAAGTTTCTGCGCAAGCAAAAAGGGTCGGCGCCGAGGTCTAAGGTGTCGGCGCCGAGGTACCTGTACATACCTTACTCACCTCAATGTGCAGGAGTCTTTCATCAGCCCGTGAGTCATCGATGGGCACCATATCTTCCGATCCTTCAATGTGCTCGGGTGGCAACCTAGAGAGGTGGTCGGCCACAAGATTCTCGGCTCCTTTCTTGTCTCTTAGCTCGCAGTCAAACTCTTGAAGAAGGAGCATCCATCGTAGAAGTCGTGGTTTGGCGTCCTTCTTGTTCATTAAATACCTCAATGTGGCATGGTCGGTGTAGACAATAACTTTCGAGCCAACTAGGTAAGAGAGAAACTTCTCGAAGGCAAATACCACGGCTAGAAAATCTTTCTCTGTGGTTGTGTACCTTGTTTGGACATTATCCAAAGTTTTGCTCTCGTAGTAGATGGCGTGCAATTTTTTGTCCTTCCGCTGTCCAAGAACCGCTCCCACGGCATAATCACTTGCGTCACACATGACCTCGAATGGTAGTGACCAATCGGGTGATTGTATGATTGGTGCCGTGACCAAAGCTTCTCTCAACCTATTAAAAGCATCAAGACACTCCAAAGAAAACTCAAAAGCAACTTCTTTCATCAATAGATTAGTGAGTGGTTTAGCAATTTTGGAGAAATCTTGAATAAAACGACGATAAAATCCAGCATGTCCTAAAAAGCTACGGACATCTTTTACCGACGTTGGAGGAGGTAGCTTCTCAATAAGCTCGATCTTGGCTTTATCCAACTCTATACCTCTCTTGGACACCAAGTGTCCTAGCACGATTCCTTCTTGCACCATAAAGTGGCACTTCTCCCAATTAAGCACAAGACTTGTCTCTTCGCATCTCTTGAGTACCCTGGCCAAGTTAGCTAGACAAGCATCAAAAGTAGTACCATATACGGAAAAATCATCCATGAATACCTCAACAATATCCTCAATCATATCGGAGAAGATTGCCATCATGCA
Source organism: Persicaria maculosa (assembly GCA_963922045.1). Classification (NCBI taxonomy): domain Eukaryota; kingdom Viridiplantae; phylum Streptophyta; class Magnoliopsida; order Caryophyllales; family Polygonaceae; genus Persicaria; species Persicaria maculosa. The sequence goes on along the minus strand of OY998261.1, from coordinate 55,367,263 downwards.
TCGTTGGACAGTGGCAGGGGCATTACAAAGCCCGAATGGCATCCTCTTATAAGCAAAAGTCCCATATGGACAAGTAAAGGTTGTCTTCTCTTGATCATCCGGATGAATGGGAATCTGCCAAAAACCACTATAGCCATCCAAATAGCAAAAATAATCATGTTGTGCCAGACGTTCAAGAACTTGATCAATAAAAGGAAGAGGAATGATCTTTCCTAGTAGCGCTATTCAACTTCCTATAATCAATGCACATGCGCCCCTCCTTTCTTAGGGACAACATGAACCGGGCTCACCCATTTACTATCGGAAATAGCATAAATAATTCCAGCATCTAACATTTTCAAAATTTCAGATTTGACTACTTCCTTCATAATTGGGTTAAGCCTGTGTAACGGCCCGGATATGAATATCCGGGATACGTTTCGAAGGTCGGATACCTTCGTTCGGATGTTGCAATTCAGGTACGGGTCGAGGTTTCAAACTTCTAATCAGTCGAAGTCTCAGAAATACAATTTAAACGAAAGTAAAGCGGAAGTACGGTTTAGATACAAAAGCCACGGCGGAGCCGGGTCAAAACCAAAACAGAGTGAGTGATTGCCATTTGTCAAGTTAGAATATATTAGCCGGATTCTTCAATTCGCCAAAAGATTTCTCCGTCACAGAAGCATGGAGCAACAAGAGCGGTACCTAACACTATCCACGAAGTCAGGCCTGGTGATCGCCTGCGGGTCCTCTGACCGCGCTGAGGCCACATAACATGCCTATGCCTAAATAAAAGATGACTAATGCTGTACAAGATTTAAATCACACTATCATGCCCCTAGTATATATATAATATGCAGAAAAGAACTGTAAAGGGCCCAAGACAATGCCAAGTGGCATATCCCTCTCCTACCTCTGCACCCCTTCCCGTTAGTGCAGAGACTGGCCAGTTCGGGCTATAGCATAGCACTCTCTTCGTGGTGGTGCACTTCACCACGGTATCATCATATCATATCATATCTCATCATCATATCATAAATCATGCTCCTGCCCGATGGTGCTGGGCTAATCATATCATATCATATCATATCATATCATCTCTTGCCCGATGGTGCTGGGCTATCATATCATGCTCATATCGACTCGATAGACTCAGGGCACCCGATGGGGCTGGGCTACCCTATGACCCTAGCAAAGACTCTAGGACTATCACAGATAACGGCCGTTCTGTTTCAAACACACAAAGTAAACACATGCTCAGTTCAATGCAATCCTAGCATGATACTACATGGCATGCTTTAATATGCAACAAAACTACACATTACATGACACATCAGGCAGGAGGTCCAGGTTACTGAGTAAGTCCCGTAGGATACTTACCTGTTGATGCAGAACAGCAAGATAACACAAGCAAGGGCCCAAATGCAAGTCCAAAGCAATCCAAAAGCAATACACACCTATCATCAAGTCATTTCCATAAGCTACCAGACCAACATTCATACACGCGAACCCAAGTTCTCAACATTCTCAAAATCGACCGATAGTAAAACCGTTTTCCAAAATCTTCCTGATACGATCAATTTGACCAACATCATTCTTCAATTAATCCCATTGATAAAATCATACCAACCATATTTTCAACCTCATAAATCCCAAATTAAGTCAACTCATATTCAAAATACTTTCTCAAATCATACTTGGCCAAATTCCGACATTAAATGTTTAAGCCTTAAAACTAGTCTCTCAAAATCACATTATAGAAAATATTCCGGCATGTTTCTCATTTCAAAACATTATATAAATAAATTTCCAATGTTAAATCATCAAAATAACCGATGTTCACAAATCAAATTTATAATTCAAAACCAACAACTCGCTTTAAAATTCCTAACTCACATGTTTAAATCCTCATAAAATGCATCAATTAAATAATCCAATTATTATTATTTTAAAACAAATAAACAATATATAACCATGTATTTCCAGGATTTATAATTTAACCAAATCCCAAAATAATAATAATAATAATATTCCAATAGTTTAACACTTACTATCCATAAAATCTCAAAATAATAACCATAATATATTTATAACCCACTATCAACTAATTTTACTTTTAAAACCTCTTTTAAAATATATATATATTAATAATCTCAGAATATATAATTATATATAGTCATTTTTCCAAAAAATCAGAAATATAACCTAATATACAAATATACACTACATAGCATATAATATAAATATATACAACCGAAAATCAGAAAACACAACCTACAAACTCAGCCCAACCCTTAACCCAAACCGAAGAGAAAAGAAAAGGGGCCCAACCCAGCAGCCAAACCCAGCCCAAGAAAAAAAAGAGAAAGGCCCCAACCCGGATTTCGAAACCGGATCCCACGGAAAGGAAAGAAAGAAGGAAGGGAGGTGGGGCCGAGCGTGCTGACGGGGCAGGGGAGTGGGTCCCCCGGTTCACCAACAAAAATAAAGAAGAGGGGAACCGGTCCACCAACAAAACAAAAAAAAAAAGAAAAGAAACCCGGGCATGAACCCGTCTTCAACCCACCAGAAACAGAGCAGCGCCCGCCGAAGTGAAGGAAGAAGAAGAGGAAAGAGGGGTTAGCTGGCGGCCGTTTCCGATCCCAACCCATTGCCAACTACCCAGAATGCTATTCCGACCACCCTTAACATAGAAAGAGGGAAGCGAGAGAAAGAGGGAAGGGAGGATGGAGAGATTACCGAAATCAAAAGCTTCGCCGGAAAACGCCGTCGGGGTTCGGGGAGGTGCGTCGGAGGGGGATTCCAGTTGCTAACAGCCTGGGACGAAGGAGGGAATTAATAAAAGTTCACCTTTACTCGGTTTAAGGGCAAGAGGAAGTGAAGGGGACCTCTTACCACTCGGAATCGGAAGCAGAGGAGGGAGGAAGAAGGTTGCGGCTTCGGTGACATCTCTTGGGTGGCCCTGGACGTCGAAGGAGGGCTAGATATGCTGTTGCTGCTGCACGCCGAGGAAAGGGAGAGGGGAGCCGCAGCTGCTGCTGCTGTGATGCCCAACCGCTCCAAGTCCGAACAAGGGAGCCTCAAGGGGGGCGAGGGTGGTGAACCCAGAGAACAGAGAGAGAAGGGAAGGTGGTGGTGGTGTCTTGGTGAGGTTCAAGGCTGCAGGGAGGAACAAGGAAGAGCCATCCTTGGGTTTGAGGTTCCGGATGAGAGAATAAGGCAAGGGAAAGAGGGGATGTATGGTGATGTGTGGAGCTGTGTGTGTGCAAAAGGAGAAGAAGAAGACAAGGAGGTGAGCTGGGTGTTGTGTGGGTTGCAGATGGTGAGGTGAGGCTGGTCCCCTGCCTCAAGAACAGGTATCCGAGAGAGGGAGAGGGGGAGAGAGAGAGAGAGAGGAAAAGAAAAAGAAAAGAAATTAAAATATATGTGGTCCCAACAATACCCAATTCAAATTAGCGGAAAAGACTCAAAACCCGCTCGCCCGATCGAATCCCGATTAAATCAAATTTAATCAAATTTTAATTCAATTTCAAGATAATCGAAAATTAAATAAATTTCAATCAATACTCGTAGCTCAAATTAAATTTTTTTTAATGCTCGATCTCGAAAGCAAAAATCAAAATCCATTTCTAATACCCAATTCAAAACTATATAGAAGTTCGTTTCCGAAGGATTAATAAAATTCAGTTGCTCGAGAACGGAAATTTCAAAATTTCTAGAATCTTGATTTTAAAGTCGAACATAATTTAATATCTTAAGAAAATAATATTTTAAATTTTCCGGTCTTTACAGCCTGCGCTGACGTTCTCTGGTTGGCTTATGATCATCCTCCATGAATATTCTATGCATGCACAAAGAAGGTGAGATTCCAATGATATCATCCAAAGAATAACCAATAGCCTTCCTATAAGTTCTCAGCACGTTAAGTAACTTTTCTACTTCTTCCTCATTCAATTTAGCATTAATGATCACATGCAAAGTAGAATTGGGACCTAAGAAAACATACCTCAAACCTTATGGAAGTGGCTTAAGCTCTGGGGAGGGCTCAATTGGAGCAAGTGTTGGCTCTTCCTCCTCCGTCTTTAGTATCGCCTCCAGAGCCTCTAAAGAATAAACTTCCTCTTGGTCCGCCAGAAGACCTGAGACTGGGCCTGCAGACTCAAGACAATCAAAATAGCTTACCTCTTCCATGTCCGTGGTTTCCTTCATTGTTGGATTGAAGCAAAACTCAACGAGGTCGTCCCCTATCTCAAAAGTTAGGAGTCCCTTCCTAACATCAATTATTGCTCCAGTGGTCGCTAAAAATGGTCGTCCAAGAATGATGGGCACCACTGGATCCTCTGGCATATCCATAACAATAAAATCAGTAGGGACGAAAAACTTACCTACACGGACAGAAACATCATCGATCACCCCAGTTGGTGATACTACCGCGCCATTGGCCATGGACACTCTCATGTTGATGGGCTCTAGGGCTTCTAAGCTCGTCTTCGACCATATAGAAAGGGGAAGGAGGCTTACACTTGCACCTAAGTCACACAAAGATTTGAAATGGTAAGATCCTAAACCAATAGTAATAGCAAACTTACCTGGATCTCCAAGTTTCTTAGGGAACTTCACTGAACGGACCTCGTCAGAAAGCTCAGACATGTATCTCTTCTTGGCTAAGATGTCTTTCAAAAACTTAGTGTAAGCGGGCATCTCACTCAAAGCGTCAGTGAAAGGAATAATTATATTTAAACTTTGAAGCATCTTCACAAACCTTTGAAACTTACCTTCCGCCGTGTCCTTTACCTTTTTCGAAGGGTATGGAAGCACTATCGTCGGATTCGGGGCTGAAATAGGCCCTGCAGAAGAATCCGTCACTGCTAAAGGGGGGATCGGTACCGACCCTGGGGGGCTCGATACAACCTCGGTGCGGTCACTGATGGAAAGAGGAACGTTACCTGTCGATGACTGGGGGTCGGTACTGCCCTCGGTACAGCTACTGTTGGAGGGAGGAACGTCACCTGTCGAAGACTGGGGGTCGGTACCGACCCTAGGGGGGTCGGTACGACCCTCGGTACAGCTACTGGGCTCGGGAGAAAAAGAAGAAAAAGAAGTCATACCTGTAGGGGGGTCGGTACCGACCCTGGGAGGGTCGGTACGGCCTCGGTACGGACACTGTTTTCGCCGTTTTCTTCCTCGTTTGACGTGCTTTCACGTCCAGGCACTTTCTTCCCACTTCTTAGGTGAATTGTAGCTATTTTCCCTTTAGGGTTCTCATCGGGACGGCCCGGGAATTTCCCTTGAGGTCTAAGGATTTGAGCCGCTAGGTGCCCCAATTGAGACTCCACTCCTTTCTTCCATGTTTCCATATCTCCTAGTTGGGCTTGAACACCTTTAATTTGAGAGTTTACATCGGAACGAAGCCCATTGAATCCTTCCTTCAGCTCTTGTACCCATGATGGTGGTTCTTGATAGCCAGGGGGCCTATATGGGGGACTCCTTTGATCTTGGGGAGGTTGGCTCCCTTGGCCTTGTCCATAGTTACCCCAATTAGAGTAATGGTTGTTCCTCCCTGCATAGTTATTATTCGGGTTCCCTGCATAATTGTTATTGTAATTGGGAGGCCTATAAGGGCCTCTCATATAACTTACCTCTTCGTAATGCTCCGCTCTTTGTACCTGGCTAATATTATCGCAATCTATAGTGTTATGAGATTGAGAACCACATTCTAAACAAGGTTGGTTTCTAGAAAGAAAACTTACTTGTTTCTTGAGGCGTCGGGTCTCATCATCATGGAATTGCCTGCGCACATCAGGGTCAATTTCATTAGGAGGCTCATAAAGTTTCTTACCTGACGGTCTAGCCTCCTGAGTGCCATACATAGCATCATACTCCGTGAGCTTGTCTAAAAGAGCCCAAGCCTCAGTCGGAGTCATCTCAAGGAACCCACAATCGGTGTGTAGGTTCAATCGAGTCTTGGTCTCTGTATTGATGCCCTGGAAGAAGATTTCTTGGAGTACATACTCGGGTTGCCCATGGGTAGGACATTGTCTCTGCAACTCCTTGAACCTTTCCCAGGTCTCTAGAAATGTCTCTCCTGCCAATTGGTGAAAAGAGGTGATCTTCTTTCTAAGCTCCGTTGTCTTTGCCGGTGGAAAGAATTTTGTCTTGAACAAGTCATACAAAGCCTTCCATGTAGTGATAGACCTAGGCGGTAGACTCTCCAACCAATTCAGGGCCTTTCCTGCAAGAGACCATTTAAAAGCTTTTAATTGAACATACTATAATGATATATTATCAGCAGCAATAGTATCGCATAAATCAATGAAATTCTTGATATGAAGCATAAGGCATTCATTAGCTTTGCCCTCAAATTGAGATCTTTTAATTAAAGAGATAAAGTGAGATTTGATCTCAAAGTTGCGCTCAATCTCAGGGAGGACAATTGCAGACTCAGGCACCCTCAGTTCTGGATGCATATATTGTTTTGCATTCCTTGGGATAGCATCCAACTGCTGTTGCAGACGAGCAGTCGTTTCCCTTTCTCTTTCTGCAACGAGCCGAAACTGCTCCATCTGCCGACGGAGTTCAGCCATCTCCGTAGCAACATTAGCATTGTTTCCATGTGTTGTCTCCCATTTTCCTGGCTTCTCTTAGTCTGTGATGGAAAGAGCGTTCCGGTTCGGAATCGATAGCAAAATCGAAATCAAGCCGACGTCGCCCTGATGGCATAAACTAAAACCAAAAACAAAAACAAAGATACCACAATTAAAAGCAAAAGGGGGATGGGCTATTCCTAAACCCTAAAACAACTAGATTAGGCGTGATTGATTACTCCCCGGCAACGGCGCCAATTTGACGTGCGTGATGGGAGATCGATGCCTATGCTCACTCTAATCAAATAAATTTATGCTCGAATCCCTCTATAGTATAGTGGAAATCAAGGTCGATCCAAGGGAGTATGTCAGCGGTTCTATCCTAGTTGTTTTAATGGTCGAAAATAGGGGAAATAAAGACACAAGTAGCGGTTGTAAAACAGGGCAAAACACACTAATTTCGTCTCAAGTAACAAGTAACTAACACGAATGTAATATATGAGAAAGAACTTCCAAGATTAGGGCCTTACCCCAACAATAAACACATGTATAATTCAATGAATCATATGAGAAATATGCTTTTATCTCAATCAAACAAATCAATTCACTTTCGCATAAGAGACTTATTTGACTATACCTTTTCTTAATTAGGTCTTTTTAACTTTCATCAAAAATCCCTAATTACTATCAATGTTAACAATCTCCTTTGGTCAATTCAATTGTAACAATGAATTCCCTAGATTATCATCAAGGGTGAAGTACATAGGTAGAAGTAGATAAAAACATCACATAAGTATAGATTCATTCATTCACACACATGCTTATTGTTGGGTTCACCCTAACCCTAGAAGAGAGGAGAACTACTCACTCATTGCAAAGAAAAACACAAAAACACTACTAGAATTCTGTTATTTAACATCGGTGGATTAACATCAGTCAGAAAAACGCGTAGTGTTAAATAAGTTTTTAACATCGATTTTTAAAATTGTGATGTCGAAAATAAAAGAGACACCACGAAATTTTTTTGACAGATGTTAAAATATTTTTTCAAAAAAAATTCGTGAAGCGCGAATTATTGAAATTTTGAATTAATCTAAACCCCGCTCAACTAAACCGACCCAGTATAGAGAGCAAAACCCTATTCTACTTCAGACCAAGGTTCCCACTTCTGTTTTCTCTACTCTCTCCTCTCTCGCTGGAGCGAAAGCCCCATCACCATCTCCAAATATGCCCCATCTCCATCTCCGAATCTGCTCCACCTCCCTCCCTCCCCATCCCCTCTGCATCTTCACCCCCACAGATTTGCAGATCTGAATCCCTTTTCGGCCTCTCTCTTTCTCTCAAAAACATAGACGATTCCAAACCCCATCGACCTTCACCTATGTGCCGAAGCAGCCAGCCCTCACGCCGTCCTGCTATCGCTCGTCCCCACACCGTCGGTGACGCCATCAGTGTCGTGAACCCGCCTGACTGAAGTGTAGCTCGTTTGCGCTTGTCAGATCTAGGAACCTTCGACGGAAGTGGTTCTCAAGCACCTTCCTCAGATCTTCGATATCTCAATTGTCAGGTATCATCTTTAAATCCCTTTCAATTCAATCCAAAAGCTTGTTTACCGTGTGGTTAGGGTTTGATTTTGGGGGAAAGTTACTTTTTGGTTAGGGTTGGATTAGGTTTGGTTTCATTACTGTTTTGTTAGGGTTTGGTTTGGTTAGGATTTTGAGCAATCAGTTTGTGATTCTGGGAACCGAAAATCGCCCTTATGATCACCGAAGGACCATTTGTATTTGTTGGCTTGCCAAATATGGTCAATTTGTGATTCAGGTTTGGTTGGGTTTAGTCACTGTTTTGTTAGTGTGAGTGGGTATTTATTTATTTTCTTGATGTTTACTTGCTGAAATGTCATCTTGCAGCAGTTCTCTGACTATCTAGTGATTCACCTATTTTATATATAAGGTTAATAAACTGAAATCAGGAAGACTTTGATATTTCAACAAGGAGTTTGTTTATTTCTCTTGATTGATATTGATAATCATATTCTGTTTCAATAAATTTGCATTTGAGGTTGGATTTCCCAGGAATGCACCTGACTACCACAAGCTTACTAAGCTACTAGGTTGCTTTCATGCTTTGGTTCTTGTTTAAATCACTACTTGATGTTATTTGAGCCTTGTCTTGAGCATGTGAAGTTGTTCTTTACCTTTTTAATGATCAAATTCAGGGACGAAAAATTGGTGACTGAAGTTGCTTGGGTGGTTGTTTATCTTTCAGCTCTCTCAAACATGGTAGCAAGCATGATGGTAAAGAGTAATGTTGTGGAACTTCTTGAGGAAATACTGGCATCAACTAACAGTTTGCAGCTTTTAATTCTAGTAATGGACTTTTATCTTTTCTTTTTTTATTAATTTTGCTTCATTCTTTGTCTTGATCCCCCAGTCCTTATGATTGACTATTATACATTGCTATCCACTTCTCCATCTATTTTTTCATTTACAAAGTACTTTATACCGGCTTGTCATGCTGTTTGTTTTTAGATTAGTAAAAATTATCAATTAGAACTATAATGTAACAGTTGCTGGTCCAATCAAATGTGTTACGAGTCAAAAGAACGGGAATATTATTTTTGTACGTTGTGTCTAGACTCTAGATGTTTGGTTAATGTGAAATATATACACTGGTCCTTTTCGTCTCTAGATTTTTTTTGCTAATTCTTCAATTTAATTTATTTTTTAGGTCTTAAGAAGTTTAGGTAATCTTGCAGCGGGTGACAGTCACACAACGTCTGTTATTCTTGTCGCTGGAAATGAAATTGTGGGTTTGTAAATGTTTCTTGATTTGCTTAATAACCGTAGACATGCATAATACCATTCTTTTCGTGCTCACTCCATAAGGACAAATGTTGTCTGGTTGTAAATTCACAAATAAAGCTGCTACAGCCCTCGTCAAGTGTTTGAAAGCTGAGCATCGTGTCCTGCAAAAGGTGTGTACTATATTAGACTTGGACTCTGTTATGCTAGTTGTTGCCTTACAGGCTACAACTAGTTGATAAAGTTTTCAGTTATTTTACTTTGATGGAAATCTATTGCTTCTGAAGTTGTCTGAGCAGAAGCTTCTGTTAGATATATTATTTGGAGACATTCATTTGGGAAATTGTCATTCTAGTAATTATAGGAAATGGAAAACAGTTGAAAGCTAAGAACTAAAAACTTGTATTTATACCAAATTAGTCCAAGTCTTATACCACAAATGATATATTATATATATAGTCCTAATAGATTAACTCGCTGCTACTACTGAAATATGCAGATAAAACCTCTTATACATCCAACAAAGATAATCCTGAAAATTGGGTTGAAAAGGTACGAGTGGCATGACCTTCTTCTTGGAGGTAATTTTAATACATTCTTATCCTCGTTTGCGTCTATCTGTTCGGTGTATTACTTTTCTTTTTCATTCTCAATCGATATTTACATAGTGGGCTAATAAAGTGAATTGTTTTATCTTGATTGATTTCACATTAATATTCACAAAACCTGTTCCAAATTGTATGCTTATGATGGCATGGTTGCTTTACATAATTGTTTTAGCTTGGTTTCATGTTGAATCTTAGGCATGATGATCCCTTTCTACTTTTACATAAATTTAACTACCTAAGTGATATACTTATCATTTAGTATTTCAACTATTCGATCGCCTATTTCTTTTTTTTTATGGAACAATCTGATTAATCCATGTTTCGTTTCTAATCAGGATTCAAAAATTGACCAAGACAAAAGATTAGAGGTGTGATCATTTTACTCTGTTCCTTATCTCATATAACCTTTTAATCCTTTCTTACCTACATTCAGTCTTCACATATCTTATTTGAATGCCCAGTGAGCAGCCGTGATATCCATCTTGTGCCATTTAATTCTAGTGTTTTTCACCTTCAGCAGCTTTTTATATCATAATTCTTAGTGCTTTTCTTGTTAGAGCATAGTTTTTTTGGGGTTAATCTACAGTAGTTTGTTTTGTTGTTTTCTTTTAGTATTAGTATTGGATTAGTAAATGATGCAGTAATTTGTTTTATTATTGCTAATTTAAAGCCTATTAGCTCAAATTGGTAGAGCAATGTGTTCAAGCACATAGGTGCAGGTTCAAATCCCGTATAGGCTACAACGACAAAAAAATCATTTAACATCGGCTACAAATTGATGTTAATCAAAATAAAAAATCGATGTCTATGTGGGTGATGTTAAAACTCAAAATTGTATAACATCGGCCAGAGCCCGATGTCTTTATTATGTTATAACATTGGTTATATTTTATAATCATTGTTATAGGATAACAAAGACATCGGATTTATAAATATAATCGATGTTATAATATACAAAGACATCGGGCCATGGTCGATGTGAAAAACTTTTGACTTTTTACATCACCCACATAGACATCGATTTTTTTTTGAAAAACATCGGTTATTAACCGATGTTAAATGACATATTTCTAGTAGTGAAACAATGGAAGAATTCATAATCTTAAATTGCATAAAACCAAACCTCAAAGTCACCTTCAATATTCTTCAACCCTAAAGCTCTAAAACGTGCCTTTTCCTGCTGTAAAACTCAGTTGTGTAACGTGTCCTAATTAGCCTCTAATTGGCTTTATTTAAAAGATAAAACTTAAGACTTAATCTCCAAGGAAAAGAGATTTTATCTTAGGAAAATAATAAAATCTGTCTAAGGAAGGATAACATATCCCAAGTCTATCTAACTAAAAGATCCTAAAAGAAATTCAGATGAAAATCCTAATTAAAAAGCCCATTAAGTAATAAAGTTAGCCCGCAAAAACTTCTCCTGTTCGCAGATACCTCGGCGCCGAGGGTCTGTTTGAATGTAGTAACTTCTGTTTTTCTCCAACTTCTCGACTCTGACTTCAAACACACTTTTCCGAGTCCTCATTTATCCGATTGACGCATATGAATATGCGTTGGAAAACTCTTTTCAAGGACTACAACTCTCATAAACGCTCCAGAACTTGAACGAAGTGTTGGATGGCGAAAATAAGGCTTTTCTCCAGCTGCAGCACTTTTTGCTTTTGCTTGGCATCTCCTTTGCCTTCATGATTTTTCATTAAGCTCTAAAGTGCGTCCAAATCCTTCAAATCAGCTTCAAAACCTATAAAAACACCACCAAAGCTTGTGTAGACTCCATATCTTGAATAATACGAAAACTAACACAAACGTCACACTTTCCCAACACAAAAGCAAATAAAATGACTTAAATGAGATGAAAACATGATGCAAAATATGACTAAAAATGCATACATCAGTATTGTTGATGTGTTGTATGTTAGTTTAAAATTTGCTCTGATTGTGGGGACGAGATCAGAGTCTTAACCTATCTTGCAATCAACACATTATATGCACATTGCTGCCCAGGTTTCTCCATCTGCTGGTTGTGGTAACTTGAAGGATTACTTGATGTATGAACTCCATGAAACAAGATTTGAGGAAATAAATGGTGGAGTTGGGGGATCACGTGCAGACACAAGTGGCTATAAACCTCAGGGAAGAAATGTCGTCAATTGGAGATCGAGTGCAGGAACAAGTTAGCTCAACCGTAAGGCAAGACATGGTGGCTATTGGGGAGAAACTGATGAGTGTGACTAAGAAGGTCAATAAAGAGTGGCAGGAGAAGCTTCTCAACACCATGATGTAGTTCTATAAGGGCAAACACCCATCAAAGTAAGCAGGTTTTTTTACGTGCAATGTGGTTCGTTAGAGTTGTCCTATTTTGGTTGTGAAAATTGTCATGATGTATTTTGGAATGTTGAACAATGGTGACTAGCTTTATGTGTGGATTTAGAATGAACATAATATGTGCATGATGTTTTGGCTCGTATTTGGATATATACACACACACACACACATATATATATGGGAAAATAAAATTTGCAATAAACTAAGCCATAAACTTAGCCACAAACTTGGCAACGATGTACACCTTCAAACCATCAACAACATCAGTCGCGACTTTAGCCTCAAATTTAGCAATCAAATGAGAATTGGCATTAGCAACAACCATAGTAATGACGCATCTATAGAATCAGTAAGACCATGACCTATTGGCAGCAACGAACCCAGCCACAAACTTATCCATGACATTTGCAATGACCGTATCCGATGCTGGCGTCCTTGCCCGACATTCACAAGGTCATCCACTTCCACAGAATCAGCCATGACTGTATGGGTTCAAAGTTAAACTTGTTGCTACATAGCCATCACTATTAGTCACGAGCAATATGGCTATGGATGGCCCGTCCGTTGCTGATGTCGTGGCTAAATAAGTTAGCCACGGACATTCGTGGCTTCCTCAGCTGCTATTTATCGTAGCTATTTCCTGCGTTTTTAGTATTGATTAGCAATACCAGCATAAGAAAGATTGAAATAGACATGAATAGAACTAACCACAAATCAACCCTCATATTCCATCAGTTATGTCTTGAAACGAGAGCAAAACTAAATAGTTTAGCCAAGCATGGCTTACCTCGAACGAAATACCAAATAAAAGAATAATGGTGTAGAGCGGACCACTCCTCAGTGGGAGGCAGAACCGTTTCTAAATGGTGAATAAAACCTAATGAAACTAAGGTATTTATAGGCTTAGGGTTGGTAAAAAACCCTGGGAAATGTTGACCAAAATGAGATAAAATCGTATTTTAAAAGATAGAAATAAATCTTTAATGGATAAATTATCAAAAGATTTTGCGGATCCGACCTTATCCTCCATCGACGGGCATCGACCCCCAGTGGTAGGTGCCGATCCTCGGGATGCCTAGCGACAGGCGCTTCTCTTCACACGTGGGCGCCAATTCTCTATATCTTGGATCTCTTGTCTTTGCTTTCATGCATTCAACTTGCTCCTTGTCTCGGCTCCGTTTTAGCTCTTCCTTGGACATGTTTGCTCTTCTCCTCAGACATCTTTTGTATCTCTAGTAGCTCAAAGGTTCCAGCATCGCCCTCTCAATCCACCTTCGAGTCCGGATCTGCAAATTGGCACATTTAATACTAAAAAGCGTAAATTCCAAACTTCGACCTCCAAATGATAAGGATGTGAATTAACTAGAAAAATATATGAAATGCAACCTAAAACTACCTAGAATGCCTATACAAAATATGCATTATCAAAGATCAAAGATTGTACTAAAAATGGGAAATAAAAATCGGTCGATGGTGAGTGGACGTTCTACCATTCCCACCACCAACCAAATAGATGAAGAAATAAGTGAATTCAAGAAGTACCTATTTTATAATGTTGAGCCTAAATTTCAAATTTCAAAACTTCTTGAAAAGGTTCCTTGATACTTTCAGTTTATTGCTATATGCATGGACTTTTCTCACTAAAGGACGTTCCTAACTTTAGAAAGAAATTCAAGTAAAACAGAGAAGTGGCTTCTAATGATGTCGATTTTTCGAATAATGAACACTCGAGGGAGAGCGAGTTTCAAAACCAACTATACTTTGGTGTGCTGAAAGAAGAAAATAGAGAAGCCTCGATCCCTTGTTGTAGGTAAGAAATAGAGAAAATGGATCAAATTTAGATAATACAATCAATAAGCGTCCAATAGCTACAAGAAAATCTCTTAGAAGCATCTGAATTGCATGAAAAGAAAGGACCTCATTAAGGAGGAACCATACTATTATGATTGGATGGTTACTTGCAAGCGAGATCCTAGAGCCTTTTTGGTGAAAGGATATGCTGGAAAAGTAAGCATCAATGTTCTCTATGATTCTGGAGCTTCTATTAATGTTATATCATATGAGAAGGCAAATGCACTAGGGAGAGAAATTGAGCATGTTGAGTTGTACTTGGGTCTATCGAATGCTTCAATATGTGATGTTATTGGAGTTGTCTATGGAGTACTATTTAGAGTTGACATTCTTTGTGCTAGTCGATTTCTTTGTCATTACGGGCACCTATTCAGACCAAGATGCGATTTGGGAAGAGGATTTCTAAAAAGCCTAGAAACAAACATGAATTTTATGAACACGACGTTGTTTTGAAGAATTGGTGAGGATAAGGCATATTTTGACTTCATTGATGACATTATGATGGTGAATCACACTCCTAGAAGGTTTAAAAAGAAGCTTACTACTTGTTATTATAAAAAAGCTTGGGAAATTTCAAGTAAGTCTTCTCACTCCAAATCTTGTTCATCTAGCATTTCAAAGAATGACTTAAAGGATGATCTAGGAGATCCCGACATCAATTTTTAAAAGGATATGAAACATTAGGTATAGTTGTAGACAAGAAATGTAGCGCTTTATAGGAGGTAACTCAAGCTTAATTAGTTTATGCATTTTTATTTGTTTTAGGATTAAAGAAAAATGCAAAATTTTTGAAAAGTGTCGACTAAACAACACCTAAATAGGAGCAAACAATTTGGGACAATAGGCGAGCACACACCTACTCGGGTGAGTATTGGTCTACTTAGCCGACTACTAGGGCTTCCAATCGAGTACCCATGGTTTGAGGCTACTACCTAAGTACTTACCCATTTGGTCAAACTAGATAAGAACCGCGCGCTTTCTCGCACGTTTTTATCGTAATTGCATTCTATATACAATATCATTATGTTATCATATCTCTATCACTTCCACATTTTTGTTTTTTTTTTTTTGTAATTTCATGAAAGCAGTGATCGGTTGCCTTCATTTTCAAAATATTTTTCACAAATTTCTCATGAAATGTGACTGATTCACAAGGAAAAGGAAAGCATAAAACCAATTTAAGAAGTCGGAAATCACATATATATCATATAATATAATATTTTATTACACAACTTGAATCAAAACCATAAAGTGGTCATAAATAAAATCTAACACTGATAATAAAGGTTTGTGGATATCTTTGCAAACCTCCACAACAGTCATTACTTCACACTAATAAAGATCACACAAGGTTTGTGGCACATAACCACTGTAAGAAGAACAATCTTTTCTATATAGTAAAAGAAGCTTTTTTGTCATAAATGAGATTGAATAATTGAGAATCTTTTCTATATAGTAAAAGAAGCTTTTTTGTCATAAATGAGATTGAATAATTGAGAAATGTTGAAGAATTTAAAAAAAAAAACTAATCATCACTTGAGTAAAAATAATCTTTATAAGAAGTTAAAAAGTCTAATCTAGCATTATCTAATCAATCATTTGTGTAATATTTTGAAAGTAGAAAACCAATTATCATTTTTAAATCAACAATTGAGTATTTGATTAAAAAATCAACACTTGACTAAACATAATATATAATGAAAACAAAAAATTATATTATATTCATAAGCTTCATCAAATATTTTTAAATTGTAAATGACCAAAAAGAGACCCCATATATAAAAATAATTTAGTATATACAATAATATATTTTAAAACATTTAATATTATAAAATTTTCATTGATGGATAAATAAGTACTTTGTATAACAGTAAGATGCATCTCTACTATGATTTCAGTTTCCGACAAGAAAAAAATAATGTATAGAAAAATAAAACTAAAAATGTTTTAGTATAACGGGATGCATTGAAAATGAAAACATTGTATACTTAGTTTAAGGAATAACTAAAATATGAAATAAAAAAAGTCTTTGAAAACAATCAAATAGATTAGACCAAGAATTGTTGTATATTTAATTTTGATTTATTTTTATTCAAACTATTATATGAATGTATAAGCTTATCAATATAAAAGTCGATAATCCCGTGCGTAGCACGGGTAGTCCACTAGTACTTGAGTAAGTTATAAATGAAGGTATTTAAATGCATTATGTCCTTGACAGGAGATTCTTAAAGCAGTAACAATTTATTTATTTTGTTTGTACTCTATTAATTTATGTGTTTAAGCCACAAATGAAAATTTATTTCACCGCCTAGGAGGATATAATACTAATAAAGGCTCTTTTATTCCATAGGCAGAAAATTAAAATATTATTTCTATCTTATCTATTTGTAAATGAAAGTTTCAGAAACCTGTCAATAACATTATTTATCCTAGAAATCTCTTTCCACAAACCTAAGAAATTGTAATAAAAGAATTTCAAACTTACTTTGGTTGTGCTATCAACATTTTTGAGCATGAAATACAATTAAAAGCCTTTCCTATTCCAGCATCACAGTTTCTATTGCATATCTGATATCTGGTAACCAATGGAGAACTTCACTTCAGTAGTTTTGAACATTTAAATATGCACAATGATCTTCAATTTGACCCCTGGATGAATTTCTCCAGCCTGAACATTAAGTAAAATTAATCACTAAGCTCATACAAATAGAGGATGAATAAGTATAATACATTTATACAATATAACAAATACCTTCTCAGACAATGCTTCAGAAATAGAGACAATTTCAACGGGAGTAGTGACAATCTGGTTGGCCCAAGCTTGATTTTTTCTAGATTCAACCGTTTCTGCATTAACTTTACACCTAAAATATAAATCAAATTTAAATTGTCAAGCAAAATTAAGAACATGACTTTATAAAAATACATCGATAATCTATTCTATAGTTATATCTACAATCTACAACCTGTACTTTGGAATCTATATGGATATATAGTTATATCTAGAAGGAGAAATGAGTAGGTGGGAGGAGATATCTAGCATGCAATGCAATGACATAGGTATATATAGGGAAAAAAATTACAAACCTACTGGATCTTAGCCGGCAAGCAAAACATATTTCCCACCTCATGGGCTTACTTGGCAAGCATAACCATATTTCCCACATGCCCAAATAAGGAACATGGAATAGGCCAAATAAATAAATAAGTAAATAAACTCAAAAATGCCAACTTGTATACAAATTATACTCATGAAGTTCCTGAATGTCTAGAAGCATGAATATAATTAAATAAAAATTATACTCCTATAAGGCATTAATGCTCTTTATGTTGATACTCAACGTGACAACAAAGATCTTACCAAGAATCAACGAATGCAATTCATCATAGGTAACATAAGGTAATGCATAGATTATTGTGTGTTTATATTTACATAAGGAAAGCACTTCACCTTCCAGTTGGACGCCCATAGGTTTCTCAAGATAAACTGAATTCAAGGGTTTAGGCTACCCAAACCAGGCAGATCAGTGGATTGCACCTTTGGATCCCAAGACTCGGTACCCAATTGGCCATTGCTCGCCTTCGACAACGAATTTGACTTGTCATCTGTAGAAGAAGATGTCTCAGAAGATGCCGGCCTGAAACTGAGATTTGTGGTAAAGAATTAATGTTCAAGTTGAATTCAATTGAAAGTAGAACTGAAATAGCTATTTTTAAAAATCAAAACCCTAATTCCAACCGAATACACACCATCTCAAACCCAAATTGATTTCTTAGTTCAAACAGAAGCAAGTCTCAACCCTCCTAATTAAAGGTCACAACAGCCGATCCATTGGAAGAAGAGAAATAACCAATTTGAAACTAAAAATTTGTATTTGGTTTTCCATACATTTGGACAAATTTCGACACCAGTCGGTGGGAGTAGCAAACAATTTCAACTATGTCATGTGATGTAATCCAAACTTGTAAGAACAAAACTTTGAAATTGATCCTTGACACCAATGCCAGATAAGTGTAATAATGCAATCAAGAGAACAAACTCATGAATATGAAAGCAACAGTGTTAAACATTACAACAACAACAACTAACACTCAGGCAACCAACCAATGTTCAAGTATAAGGAGAAGAACTTACAACAACAACAACAACAACGGCAGTGCTGCACAAAAATTTGAAACTCGAAACACAATCGACAAATGTTAACTATAGAATGGTCCTAACCCAAATTGAAAAGCAAGATTAATCCAATTCAAGAAAACAAAGAGTAAGAGTAGTTCCCTCTCGATTCTCGTTGGGGGCCAAATTCATAAATTGAAAGGGATATGGCCATTAGGGTTAGGGACGATGGGGATTGTCGACGATGGAGAGGGAAAGAGAAAGAAGGAGAGTGATAGGGAAGATTGACAAAGAGGATCTCTACACATACTGAGAACTAAGGGCAATATCGAGCAAAGTAGAGGGAAGAATCTCAACAGAACGTACCTGCGATGGCGATTCAGCGAGGGCGAGGGTGATGGCAATGGCGATGGAGAATGTCTTCAGGGCTCAAGCAAAGGCAAAGGCGAAGAGACGGAATAAAATGACCAAAACAAAGAGGAAGACAGGCAAGCTTCAAAGATGTGGAATAAATGATCAAATGTATTGGCCCACACAAAATAAGCCCAAGTAAGCCCAGCGAAATCCAATTAAAAAATTCAATAAATCAATAGTGGGAAATATTGTTCATTCACAACCTTCTCTCTTTTAAAGTATTATAGATATGAGTTTAATTTATTCAGTCTTGATCAAAGACACAAAAAAATTAAAAACTAAAATAATATTAAAAAGATTTTCTTCTTATTTGACATATGTTCTATCTTTTTCTATATTATGAATGTAGATATATTTTAATCCAACCTTACATCATGATAATATATATATTGTTTATATCTTTCTAACAAGTGCAAGAGCCACCACATATTGCTTACAGTGGCGGCCGCAGGATCCTCCGAAAGGTGGGGCGGGCGCGAAATTTCTAATGTGTACTGAGATATTGGCCTTGAATAAACTCCTTTACCTAAGCTACGACTTTCAACTTAGCAATGGATTGTAGAAAAGTACTTACATTTGCTTGATTGCTATGGTAGTGATTTCTCGTCATTCATTGGAAATTCAGGCATTTGTCATATTTAGGAGTGTAAACTTATCGAAATTCAATCATGCTAAATTCAAGGCTTTTGCATATTATCTAGGATTGTAAACTCATCAACTTTATAATATCTTTTGGTTCCCAAAGACATGTAGGGTATGAAAATATAAATATTGCATGAAGCTTCACAAATTCAATTAATAAATTTCATTCTCAAAATCACATATACACAATAATTAAAACACAAAATTTATTCTCAAAATCACAAACTCTACAATAATTAAAACACAAAATTTATTCTCAAAATTACAAACTCTAATGAAAATTTCACAAAATTTATTCTCATAATCAAATCCTAATTTCACCAATTTTATGGGGTTTAATTAGTTTATAGCTAGATAATTTGTATATAATAGGGAGTTCGGGAAGTGGGAATTAATTAAATAAGGGGTAGAAACATAGAGAGCGGGTGCAAGTTGAACAAAGAATAAAAAAACTTTTTTGAGGGAGGTGAAATTTTTTTTGAAAAAAAGAGGCTAATTTCACCAATTTTATGGGGTTTAATTAGTTATAGCTAGATAATTTGTATCTAATAGGGAGGTCGTGAAGTGAGAATATAATTAAATAAGTGGGTAGAAACATAGAGGGTGGGGTGCAAGTTGAACAAAGAATAAAAAAGATTTTTTGGGGAGGTGAAATTTTTTTTAAAAAAAGGAAGCTAGTTGGAATTGAACTCCCAACCTTTTGTCTCATTTTACTTTCCTTCCTTCCCACCAACAAACTAAACAAAGTAAATTAGTTGATTCTATATTCATCCTAGTTTTACTTATTACAACACTGCCATGTATATAAATAATTTTTTTTATTTTTTTTCCAAAGTCCGGGGACGCGTGGGTCGAAGTGTGGGGCGGCCGCCTACGCCCGCCCCACCCTAGGGCCGCCCCTGATTGCTTATAAAACCAAACAACCCAACTCGAACACCCATAATGCACATAATATCTCAGTCGAGTACTCACGTGTGCAGGCGAGTGCATCTTGATTTGGGCAAGTGGAGAGATTTTTGAAAAGTTTGCTTTGTTTGTTATGATTTGAGTGACTAGGGGGTTGCATATTCCTTCAAATCTTATTTTTTTTGTCATCCTAAGAGGTCAAGGTATGTGTTCCAACTTTATTCCTTTCAAATCCAACAATGAGAGGTACTAATAACTTCAAGAAGAAAAAGGGTGAGAGGCTCAAGTTCTGGAGGCATGTTAGCAATAGTAATGGATGATGTGACATTCTCTAGACCTAAGCAAAAGAGAAGCTTTGTCAAGATGATTGAATGAGAACATCACTTGATTCGCCAGTAAAATCAGCGTCAGTAAACACTCTCTTAACAATGGATATATTTTTTTTTATAGATTTTATCATCCTAAAAAACGTGCATGAATAGTAAATGACATGTTTTACCGAAAAGAGAGATTAATAAATAAATATTGTATATACCTAGTGTTTCATCTACTTATCCCACTAATATCACCTTTTTAGACCACAGACCAAAACAAAGCATTGATTTCATGTTCACATCTTTAAGGCTTTGAAATTTGAATATACCTATAGTAGATAGAATGGGATATGCTACAAAGGAAACCCTAAAAGTCCAAGATGGCCCCATCATCAAAAGGAAGAATTGACCGAAACCTAAACAAAAATATCCTACATATATTTGAGTTAAAGCTCGTCTCCCAAACTTGCAAAAAACCACAAATTTCCACAAAAGAGGTGATAGCATCCATGTGAGTGTCGATAAAGGGTGTGCTTGCATCGAGTTTATGTCATTTGAGTTGTGTTTTTCGTATATATTTGGCCTTTTTCATTTGGTTTTGTGAAATCGGTGTCTACCGCGAGTTTATTGTGATTTTAGGTGTGGTTTTGGCATTGATTTAAGAGTTAAAAGAGAAAGAGGCGGTTTGATACTTTTTGGTGTGCTAAGAAGTCAAAAAAGATGAGCTACGAGGGACATAATCGAGGAAACGTGCCAAAGAAATCCAAGCGAGTTTAGCGGAGTATGATGAGGCAAGAATACCCTAGTCCCTAGGCACCAGGCCGAGTGGTCTAGAACTCGAGATAGCAAAGTGGTTGAGCGGATTCCAGGAGGTCACCTAAGCGAAGCACTCGACCAAGTGGCCGAGACACTCAGGCTTCCTAGTGGGTTGAGTGGTCACACTCGACCGAGTGATTTTTCACTCGGCCGAGTGGTTTCGCTGTCCGCGATTTCAAATTCAACGTTTTATTTTTCTTGGAGATTTTTGTGAGAGGTATTTAAGGAAATTTTTAGGGCTTCCTAAGGGTCGAAACCTGTGGGATTTAGAAAACCGCATCCCATCCCGATTCCGGTGGGATTTAGAAAAAAAATTCAATCCCATCCCGCAAAAAATGTGCGGGACGGGACGTGGGACGTACAATTCTCATCCTAAAAATTTCATCACGTCCTACATATATATATATAATTATATATATTTATATCTATAATTAAAAATTAATAAAAACATCTAAAATATATTTATATTATATATTAATATTTATTGAAATCCAACATTAAAATAAAAAAATATTATAAACATATAATAATACAGTAGCTTCGTATGGCACAATGATTCTAGAGTACATATGAATACACTGTTATACTCCATGTGTGTATACACACTATAATAGTATAATGTACAAATAGTATATATACACACACAATGTGTGTGTATATATATAGATTAAAAAAAATAGAGTAAATCTCGTCCCGGTCCCGTCCCGTAAAAATTACACGGGACGTGAAACGGGACGTGATGGGGATGACCCCGATCACGTCCCATCCCATTCCACGTACATCCCTAGTTTGAAACCCGAAACAAAGATTGTGATCGATTCAATTGGAATTTGGTACTTTTCCTTTCTTTTCCCGTTATTCTATGTTTGTTTTGCTTAATCGTTCTGAATTGAACATGGATTTCTTCATGATTGGCTAATTCTCTTCATTCTAGGGTTAGGGTGATGTCAATGATGCTGAAATAGACTCATTCTTTATATCTCTCGAATGATTTTGATTTCAGTTTGTGATTTAATCCTATTGTGCATAATCTGATTGATGCAAATTGGTTAGACCTGATTTAGGGTTTGAAATCGAAATTAAAAAAAAAACTCTAAATTGGAATTTAGATGGTGAATTGAGACCGAAAGGCAGTGAGATCCATCGAAACTATAGGATTAAACCTGTCGTTTAATTGATCGGAAGTAAATTGAATTTCTCGAGGATTCATAGGTTGTCATAGCTATTTTATGTGATTTTGATATTGATCGTAACTGAAAGGGGACATTAGTATGATTATCACTTACAATTGTAAGAACTTAAAGGGTCTAAATTGGTTGTTTGATTCCAAAAGGATATTGTTAACCAATTTAGACACATTTGATTTAAAATCGAAATGAGATTTGCAATTACCTTAGACAACCTACCTTCACATTTGATTTTATAATCGTTTGGGTGAGAATACATTTTAGTCTATTGATGATGCATCGTTCGTTTAATCCCTAACCCTATAATATCTTTCATACATATATCTCTCAACATTTTCCGTCATTTGTTGTTACTCTTACACACAAATTTGCCTTGAATCTTTTGTTACATCTAGACTTGGTTAAACTAGTTGAAGTTTACAGTTGATACTCCACTAGTCCTTGTGATACAACACTTGCGTACTACAATTGACACGTTATTCTTGTGGAGTCGGTTTTGGCGACATCAAGAGGGCGATTAGATGAAAAAGGAAGAACGATGGCCAGAGTTCAAGAAATTTCAAAGGAAGAAGGAACAAAAATGGAAGGAAAGGGAAGACTAAAAAAAGTACTCAAATAGGGTGATGATGCATATTTTGTATAGCATTTTAGGTGGTTTTAGGGTAGTTTTAGGTTGCATCTTGCATGTTTTCTAGTTATTTCGCATATCTTATCTTTTGGTGGTCAATGTTCGGAATCTACATTTTTTTATGGTTAACTATGCAAATTCGCGGATACGGAACTGAAGGGTGGATCAAGAGGGTGATGCTGGAGCCCTAGAGCTGCTAGAGCTACTAAGGATGGATAAAAAGAGGAGTGATCCTATTCAAAGAAGAACCGAAATGAGCCACGATGAGGAGTGAGTTGAATGCATGGAAACAAAGATGAGGAATCATGGATACATAGGATTGGAGTCCACCGATGGATGTCGGCACCCACCGATATGGATAAGACTGAATCCACGTGGAATCTTCTAAAGTTATCCGAGAAGATTTATTTCTATCCTATAAAGATTATTTTCTATCTTATTTTCACCGGTTTTTCTAGGGTTTTTGACCAACCCTGACCCTATAAATAACTTAGTTTTCTTAGGGTTAGAACAACAACTCATTCTACACATTATTCGACAGAAGACAGTTGCAGTTCTAGGGGTTTTGAGGTAAGCCATGAGTGGCTAATCTTTTCTTTTAGTTTTGCTCATATTTCAAGACATGGTTGATGGAATGTGAGGGCTAATTTATGGTTAATTATGATTGAGTTTATTTCAATCTTCTTTGTTTCGATATTGCTAATGTTGTTAATTGTATCTTCATTGGCCACTAAGATAGAGTCGCATCACGCTAGGGTTATGACTTCATCCTTTACAGGGCCTTAATTAATTTATAAGTAGCTAGCTCATCTTATAGTCACAGTTCAGGAATCTTGATAGTGTAGGAAGACTGGCATATAAGAATTATCTCTTTTAGCAAAAGCGATAACTAGCCTGACAACTAAGTAAGAAGATCGATGAGATGGGAGGAATAGTGTCAATATGCTAAGTGTTTGGGACCTATTGCTACTCACCCCCCCCCCCCAAATGCTAGAGTAAGGGACTTAAGTGGTGATCGAATAGGCAGCCTACTAAAGTCTATACACAAACCAAACCCTAGATTAACTAAGTAGAAATCAACTTAACTAAAGAAAAGCCCAAGGATCGAAAAATCAACCATTGTTGTGAATTGTGAGTGAAACTATATTTTTTTTATATTACTTTCTATCAATCATCATTGCTCTTGCTACTTTATTATTGCTTTCTTTGCATCTTTCTCCATCTCTCTCTTTTTCTCTCTTATTATTGATGAAGAACATAGATAAGTCGCATGCACTCTCTCTGGGATCAACCTCTACTCTACCACTATACTAAGATTTTGAGTTTGAGATTATCTTTGGTTGGGATCAATGACCGTTTCACGCCCAACCAGGGGGCTGCGTTTCTCCTCTGCTTTGGAGTTTATGGCTTCCCTTGTAAGCCTGTTTGTCTTGTCAATCTCCATGGATGACTCGATGTTTAGCCATGGCCTCCTGCGCATAATTGAAAGGCCCTATTGAAAACATGGAGAACCAAAGAAATAACGACCCTAGAATAATCACAAGGAAGATCAAATACCGAGAAATCTCATCTAGGTTTTCTCTTTCCCTTTTTTCTCTACTTATCTGCTCTTCGATTCCCACTTAGATTACCTCTCCCAAGAGGACGTTGATCTAAAAATCATCTACAAAGGAAGAGTTATGACTAGGTATCATTGTTTCTTCACCTTTTTTGCCTTGTGAACATCCTGAAGCGAACTACTTTTGTTGAAAATTCAAGGTTCCTTTGATGTTCCATACAAATTGCGAAATCCTGAAAAAAAAAAGCTCAGAATTTGGTACTGGAAAGAACCTTGAACCCTCATATGGAATTCTCTATGATTGTGATTGGTTTGCTTGGATGTTGTATTTCCCCAATACAATATTGGATATAATAATTGATTTCCTGAGTTTTGGCATGATCTAGTTTGTTTAATTGATATATGGTTTCTCCTATTTCACATCTAATGGATTTTGAACCCACATGACACTAATGGTATTTGTCGACTCCGTCGATTCGATCCTATTGCAGATCTGGATAGTTGTGCTTACGCTACAAGTCAGAGAGAGAACTTTAAAAAGAAAACTGAAATTGTTTTACAACTTTAGTAGAAGGAAATTGGAAAAAGGAATAATAGAAAAAAAGAAATGAAATAATTTTTTTTTAAAAAAAAGATTGCTAGAGAGCAGGCATGTGCTACACACGGGACTTTAGTAGAAAGAAATAACTTTAGTAGAAGGAAATAATTTTTTTATAAAAAAAACTAGTGAGCAGGCCCGTGCTACACACAGGACTTATTTTAAATATATATTTTTAATTAATATATTATCATTGTAATTTTACTACTAATAATTTTTATCTCTAAAAGTTTTAATATGTTTATTTATCTTTGAAATTCAACAAATATATTTACGTGACTCTATTTATCTTCTTACTCACTTCTACAGGCAATTCAACTGTATAAGCAAAAAAAAATGATAATTGCTTTAGAAATGGATGTGTTTAGGTTTAAAACAAATAAAAATAATATATTATAAACTTGAAAAAGGTTGTAGTTAAAGGCATAAACTAATATACTTAAAAAAATATACAAAAATAGTGTAGTTAAAGAGAATTGAACCTTTGACCTTATCCATATAAATTATTCCTTAACCATTAAGCTAGAACAACATTTTCATTTTTTATGCTAATATTTACAATATATATAGGTTATTTTTTAATCATTTAATAGGTGCAATTAATGGGGAAAAACTCAACTTTATATATATAACATAGATAATTTAACTTGAAATATTGAATAACTATCTTTAGATCATAAACCTACGAGTAACTTGTTTTGAAAACAAAGAACTAACAATTTGATCGAAAAACGAAGTGAGAGAAAATAAATTTGATCTGGCTACAAATCTAAAGCCTTAGATACAAGACTGGATAAATGAAGTAGACTTTTTGCATTTTTTTAATAGAGTAAACGTTCGAGATTAGAAAGGCCTGATTCTCGATAGGCCGACGAGTGGGCAGTCAGAGAGCCCATCAAACATATAATAGAAAACCAAAAAAAGGTGCACCCAACAAGCATCGAACACTCTACAAAGAATAAAAACTAAGCAAAACTAAACCAAAAAGTTGAGGATGTCGACGAAAAATGAAGCCAAGTACCACCACAATGAAGTAGCATCACTAGATATATTATGACTCTATCTCCTGTGAGTGGTGAAGACGAACCCTAAGGAAGCTCATTCTCGAATACAATGTTGTCTTGAACACATCACCGTGATCTCAGCCATTCTAGACACCGGGTGCAACAAACCCAACGAAGTCTTGAATCGCCTAGAAAACCCAAATGTAGAGCCACCGACAACCTGAACAAACTACACCGAGGAAAATGGGTCAAACAGGACCCCAATTTCAAGACTCGTTAAGCCGAGGGGTTAAACCTTGCAATGCAAAGGGTTAAACATCGTTATTACCAAAATATTTTATTATTATTTATTTTGGTTTAGAGACCCTTTTGGGATTTTTCAAACCCTTTTGGGATTTGTACAAAGTATTCATTCATTTTTATATTTTTTAATTTTTTTAGGTTTGGGCTTGGCGTGTAAGGCACAACCAAGGCACCTTCAGCGCCAAGGAGAGGAGACGTGACAAGACGTCAAGCCTTGCACGACAAGAATCGACAACAAGACTAGAACAGTGGCAACCGGGAGGACGGCGACAACAAGACTAGAAACATGAGGGAGGGGTTTTGAGTGTGGAAGGTGGTGCGCCAATGCCACTTGTAACGGGGGCAATAGAGGATATTAAAGCCCAAATCGAAGGCAGAGCAGACAGTAGCGTGGGGTTAGTACCCGGAGGAGAGACTCACCAGAAAGGAGGGTGGTACACGAGATCAGGAAAAGCCGACATGTGTTGTGGTTGGGTGATTGTTTGAAGATTGTTGGGGAGGAGGGTTCACAATTGGGATTTCATAACCCCTCTCTCTCTCTCTAACGGAAGAGACATGAGATAGCGTATGGTATAATCTTCTTGCTTTTTTTTTCAGTCTTTTTACATTGTGTTTTTTCTTATATTAATTCAAGGGGAATAAGAAGAGAAAAAAAGAAAAAGAAATGAGTTTTGCTAGGGCAAAAGTTTTCCCCCAAGTTGATTAAATATCTTGAGTGGAACCGAATAATTATAAGGAAAAAAAATTAAAATAAAATGATAAAAATCCCGACACTGTATAAGGATGAACTGATGAACTATGAAAAAAGAAATATGTACAAGAAAAAAAAATAAAACTGTAACCTTTGTAATTGTAATTATTTGTATTACAATAGTAAGAATCAGGACATTTTCAAGTAAAACGCTCTCTTTTGAGAGGGTCTATAAATCTTCGGGAGCCTAAATCTCCTCCGGAATTCCCAATCTGCCCTCCTCCGGGGATCCCTACCTCCTTTCCCCACCCATCCGCCGCTCTAATCCCTGCTGGATCGACCGCCCCTCCATCTTCGGTTCAGGCCGATACCTCCTCCGTCCTATGGTAATGGTTTATGCAGCCTGTGGTTGTTCCGTTATGTCTTATCATCTTCTTTTAGGCTAGTCTCTGGTTCCTCTCTCCACTTGGGTTCTTGGCATTGTTATTGGCGTCGAAGCCTGTTTGGGTCCTCGCTGCCCTTTTTCTTTGTCTTCCCCTCACCTACCTTCGTTCTGCCTACAATCCTTCGATCGGTGTAGCCTCATCCTCTCCCTTGCTGGATCTCGTTGTTGTGTTCCTCAATCGAGTGGTTTGATTCTGTTAGCTTATTCTGATGTTGTCTTCCCCTTTGTAATCGGTGTTGGTCTGGGTTGCCTCCGACTTGGGGGTCTCCTCCCGTCGTCAGCGTCTTCTCCGGTCCAACTGCGCCCCTGCAAACCCTTGGTTTGTTGTCTCTCTAGCATGGACTTCCAAATTTTTTTTATCGGGAATGGGGTTGGGTCGGGGTGGTGTGAGCTCGTCGTCCTTCTACGGTCTTTCCCTTTCTCATCCATCACCTGTTTCCTTCATTGGCCTTAGAGTACATTTGTTGTAGCCTGGATTGAACCCTTGATATGCTCGATACTCCTCTGCTTTCGGCTGCTAGTGTTGGGGCCAATTCTAGATCCTTCTCTATACCCCGCTCCTCTTCGGTGTCATGCTCTATACCTCTTCGGTGTCCTGCTCTATACCCTTGGGCTTTTGTTTTGCTATGGGCCTAAGGCAAAGCCTTGGGCCAAAGCTGACCCAATCACAAAAAAAAAACAATATATATATATATATATTAGAAATAAATACTTATTAATATAAATACTTATACATATATCGTATTTATATTGATACAATAAAATATATTAACCACTTGCTTTGCAAGGTTCAACAAGCCTCGTTTTTCGAGTAGTGAAATCCGTGTCTTGATCGGCCGGTTCTCGAGTGTTTTTTTTTCACGTTGCGTGTGGTTCTGTCTTTGATGATCCTGAGCGTTCTACAACTTGGTTGGGTGTGTTGTGTCCGGAGTTGGGATAGATGTGGTAGTGTGTTAAGGGCGACTCCGTATCCGGGAGAGTGGTCCTTGGAGTTTCATCTTCACTATCCATAAAAGTTAGAGTCCTGCCATTCCGCTGACATGCAGTGCTTCCTTTGGGTAGTGCTTGGCTTCGTTCTTCGTTGGCATCCTCAGCTTTTCGGTTTTAGTTCTGATTAGGTTCTTTCTTTTTAGAGTGCATGTTCGTGTCGAGTGCGCCCTTTTTTCTTTATTTTCGGTTTATATTGTATGTTAAACGGTTCTTCCATGGACCGACTTGTTGCCCCTCGAGTTTCAGGTATGTCTGAGCTCGAATTATTACTTAATAAAAAAACAGTATTACAATTAAAGAGAAAAATGAAAATGAAAGAGAAATTTGAGATTTGTCTTTTGGCAAGTCTTGGAGATTTTTATGGACTTATTTTTTTGATAAGGTAATAATTCGATGGTCAGACAGGTCTGACTCATCGAGAAGCCGACAAAGTCGGCAGATGGCGAACCGTCAAACATACAACCTAGAAAAGACAGAAATACAAACACTAAGCGAAATGAAACAATCAGTATAAACAATACAACAAGACGTCCCTAGAAGACCAACTCCCAAGAAAGCTGAGGACGTCGGCGAAGAACGAAGCCAAGCACCACCGAGCAGTGGCACCGTGGGCCAGCGGTACAGCACGACACTAACTCCTGTGGGTAGTGCAGATGAACTCCAAGGAAGATCAATCCCGGATAGGGAGTCGCCCTCAACGCACCACCACAACCCCAACCAATCCCGAATCCAGACTCCACGCTCCCCAACCATGCAGTAGACCTCCTAGAAACGTCGGAAGTAGAGCCGCATGCTGCTCGAACAAAACGCCAACAAGATTTCACCTGTAAGAATTTAGTCAAACCCTTTCGGGTGGTTTACTCAGACCCTAGCGGGGAATTTTTTCAAACCCTTTCGGATGGGTTTGTAAGATATATATATATATATATATATATATATATATATATATATATATATATATATATATATATATATATATATATATAATTAAAATATATCTATATATAATCATTCACACTTTTTTTTTAAATAATAACCCCTTTCGGGTTGCTTTGGGCCCAAGAATAATCCTTGGGCCCAAAGCAAAAGACGAGCCCAGATTTTACACTACGGTCCGTAGGGCACAAGGAGCAGCCATGGCAGCAGAAGAACGTCGATCAAGTAGGAGAGCGGAGCCAAGCCAACGGAGGGGATGACGTCGGCGAAGGGAATAAGACGACGCTGACAAAGGGTAGACAAGACTGGGAGGAGACCGAGGGGTGGTGAGTCGACGGACGCCAGCAGCGTAGCAACACCAGGAAGGATCGATGGAGGGAGGTCGGGAATGGGGGACCGCCGGCGAGGACTAGGGAGGACGGAAGCAGATCCTGGAGGGGCGGCAACGGCATCGCCGACCGACGAGAACACCGGAGGGGATCTGATTGAGACAAGGACGCCAGGGGAGAAGGGAAAGATGGAGTAAGACAGCGAGCGCAGCCCACCCAAAATCAAATCCCAACCTAGAACGAAGGGGATGCAAACAAGAATCAGCCATAGAACGAACCCAAACCGGCCCGGCAAGCCAAAGGGAGCACGGGGAAGATGATTTGGAGAACCAAGGGATTGGATACAAAAATCCCCAAAACAATTGCTTGAAAAGGGGGACTCGTCAGACAAACCAGAAGCACATCGAAGCCAAGCGAGAGCCGGACAGGAAATGCTCAAGGGAGTAGGCAGAGAGAGTTGCAGGCAGATATGAGGATTTGTTCAAAAGCCATAGAAACAGGTTGGTTTGAGGGGTATGGTGCACAAGATTTCTAGATAGAAGGGAGAGCCCCTCTCTCTAGAAAACTTATTAATCTCTCATTTTTATGGACTTATTGAAACGGTAAGAAATGTCTTTTTCCTTGTTTTACTTGATAAAGTGTTGAAAAGTAAAAAGAAAAGAAAAAAGAATGATTAATTCCGTGACTTACAAGCTTGCAATGAATTTATTGATTAATATTACTATTCAAATAATTAAAGTCGGATAAGAAAAGAAAATTCCCCAACTGTCAAAATAGAAATTCGAATATTAATTGAAGCTTACCTGCACGCTTGATTTATGTTTGAAACTTAAGCTTCGGTGGTTTAAAATTGAAAAAATTAAATGAAAAATGTCATAAAAATCGAAAAGAATATCGAAACTTTTAACCCATTTGATCTGGTTTGCTTGTTTCCTTCCTTTTTGCTCATGGCTCAATCTGCCCAACTTTGTGGAGTCGTTGGCTATGGTGTGGTTGGGTTTAATTTCGGATGAGGTTGTAGTCCTGTGGGCTCTGTTGATCAAGAGGATCGTGGTAGTGTTGTGACTTCCGAAGATCACTCATCTAGGTGGGATAAACATCGTTAGTCCACACTACCCCAAGAGACGTCACTTCCTAGTGTTTTTGCTCATGTCTCTTTGACAACAAGACGCCGCATAAGTAAATTTACTTTCCCGTATTCTTGTTATTCGCAGTTCGTCGTAGAGTCTTCCTTGACTTCTTCATATATTGAGTTTTTTTCGTTTGTCATGCTCAATTAGGATCACAACATTTGTATTTTATCCCCCTTTTCATTTATTTGCTTGTATCATGACGTCTTCTGCCGATTATTTCGACCTCTCAATTTATCTAACACATATGATGTCAGGTATTTCAAATCCTTACTTGTTTGAAAAATAAATCTACCTATCCCACTAGCTAATAATTAGCCACAAAACCAATTCACAATTTCATCCCGGAGTCTTCTCTGACTTCTTCATTTGTGTGACGTTTCGTTGCTTTGTTTGAATTGGGCTAGGATATTTATGTTTTAGTTTACTAGTATCATGACGGTTAGTCCATCTACCACTTGTTTCAGTCTCTCGATTTACCCGACATTGATGTATCAAGTATTTTGAATCTTTACGTTGTTTAAAAAAAATGAATATTTCGCAGGTAACCCTAGGGTTAGTGTAATTGGCAGGGTAAATAAAGGTTTTAAATATTTCACGAGGTAACCCTATACTTTGTAATTTTTTTGCAACACGCCCATTTTATGATTTTTGGGCAAAATAGTTAATTTTAAAATAAAATAAAATGAAAAAACCCGAATCCAGATCTACTCCCTCCTCCTTCCACCTTTCACAGACAACGGGGAGTCGCATCTCCGCCTTGTTGGCTGTTCCTCTACCTTCTCCTTCCTCTTAGGCCATCCACCTCCGTCGCCGTAGATCTCAAGCCATCCACCACTAACGTCGTCTCAGACCCCCTTATTCTTCGTTGCTAAAGCAAAATCAGGATTGATAGCCCTTCAACTCAGACCATCACAACCGTCGTCGTTGATGGATACCTCTTCCACCACTTGTCAATTCTCTTGTAAATCCCTAACCCTAAAATCTCTTTAATTTTACTTCATCTCTAACTCTATAATCCCTTTGCTTGGTGGATCTAAATTTTTTTATTAGGATCGAAATTTCTGATTACAATTTCGAAGGTTGAATTTAGGATCGAAATTTCTGATTACAATTTCGAAGGTTGAAATTTCTAATTGGAACCAATCCAATTCTCTCTCACCATATCGTCTTCAATCTCATCATCTCCTTCAACCTTATTCTTTTCATAGAAATGTTAAAATTTAAAGTATTTTGTCCCAAAAGTTTTACAATTAACAATTTTGCCCAAAAATAAGAAAATGGGGTGGTGCAAAAAATCACAAAATATAGAATTACCTTGCGAAATATTTAAAATCTTTATTTACCACGCGAATTACCATACGCCTCAGCAATTACCATACGCCTCAGAACTACCTCGCGAAATTTCCGAAAAAAAAAAAATTACGCACCAAAACCAAAGGATCACGGTCAACATCGTCAATTTTTTTTTGTTATTTTATTTTATCTAGTCAAAACGAAGACCACAGCTACACATCTCTCCCTTCATATCTCCTGTGCACATGTACTTGTTCCTCTCCTCTTCCGCTGCACATACTACATCATAACCTTCTCCTCCTCTCTCTCTCTCTCGGTCGTCTCCGTCCGTGTTGACCTGGTCGCAATCCTCGTACGCTCTCTCCGATCCATTTTGCCGTTAGGCGCCTGCAATCGTCCATCTCATACCTCCATACATCGGTGGGTTATCGGACGTAATCAAGCTTCGATCGCCCGAGGTGCGTGTCAGCCACAAGACTTTTAGGGTTTTGGATGTGGAGGTGAGTTGTTCGCCTGTTTTCAGTCATTTCGTTTCGCCTGAATAATCTTTCCTGACTGAAATGCTATGTAGTTTATCCTATCTTTGGTTGTTACTATCTTATTAGTTGTGTCCTTGTTTAGGGTTGACCTTAGTTTTTCTTCAGTTCTTCTTATTGTTTTGGTTTCAATCCCTATCTTTGACTTATTTTTGGTAATCTTGTTTTTCTAATTACATTTTACGAACCTTGCTTGTTTATTGGCTATCCCGCTACCTACTTCTTCCTGTGGGTTAGGATTTGATTTTCCAATTACATCCTGTATTCCTTCTCTTTCAACTTTTTCTGTTGGGATTTTGCTGGCATTTTGGATTTATCTTCTGAATTTTATGCTGAATTACCATTATTTGCGACTCGATGTGCATATTTGGAATATTTTGCCATTTGGTTTATGTTATTTATGGTAACATTATGGATAGCTTTTGTTTTGGACAGGCGAATGTGAAGAAATATACTACTGGAGGTTTTGAACCTTTAATTTGCAGACAATGATGTTGGAGGGTCCAAAATTTCCCGGAGTCATTGGATTGAACAACAATGATAACAAGTTTTTCGATTATTACAATAAGCTTGGAGATACCTCAAACATGTCTGCAGAGAGTTATCCCAGTTTGCAGGCTAGTAATGTTGGTGGTTCTGTTGCGATGTCAGTGGATAGCAGTGTGGGGTCAAATGGTTCTGGTACTCGTATGTTGAAACACCAAGGTTTGAACAATAACTACTCTGTGGAAAGTAGTGTTAATCAGCATGGAAGGGTCACTCATGCTTTGAGTGATGATGCTTTAGCCCAAGCTCTGATGGACTCTAGTTTTCCCACAGAGGGGCTTGAGAATTTTGAAGAGTGGACGATTGACTTGAGAAAGCTTCATATGGGTGATGCTTTTGCACAGGGAGCCTTTGGGAAGCTCTATAGAGGTACCTATGAAGGCGAGGAGGTTGCTATCAAGATCTTGGAGATGCCAGAAAATGATCTGGAGAGGGCTCAGATAATGGAGCAGCAGTTTCAACAGGAAGTTATGATGCTTGCAACGTTGAAACATACAAACATTGTTCGATTTATAGGAGCATGTAGAAAGCCCATGCTGTGGTGCATTGTCACTGAATATGCAAAGGGTGGTTCAGTAAGGCAGTTCCTGACTAAGAGACACAATCGTACTGTGCCTCTGAAGTTGGCTGTCAAACAAGCTTTGGATGTTGCAAGGGGGATGGAGTATGTTCATGGACTTGGATTAATACACAGAGATCTAAAGTCCGACAATCTTTTGATCTCTGCAGATAAGTCAATCAAAATTGCAGACTTTGGAGTTGCTAGAATTGAGGTGCAGACTGAAGGAATGACACCTGAGACTGGAACATACCGGTGGATGGCTCCGTAAGAATATTTTTTCTGCATCTCAGTGTTCTTTTTCGCTTCTTTCATTTCAGTTTTATTGGATACTTGTCATTTTGTTATTGTCCACACTTCCTTTTCCATTGCCCCTCCCTTCAACCCTCATCCTTTTATGCCTATTATATGCCTCTTAGCCAACAACTTGATCCCCCAAGACCCTTCCCGTCAACCTTCATCTTTTTATGCATATTATATGCCTCTTAGCCAACATTTTGACCCCCAAGACCCTCAGTATAGGGGGATTGTTGTTGTTGTTGTTGTTGTTGTATGTGCCTCTTAACCAACACACTGTTCATGATTTTATATGGCATATAGCAGTTGAAAAGTTATCAAGTTTTCACCCGTATAAGATTTTTCAAATTGCCTTATCACCATCATTTTATATTCATGACTTTTTCCCTTCATGATTTGTTCTATTACCTTGTGGGTTTCGTTAATAGTTTTCCATTTTCTGTATATTTATTTGTCGTTTCTTTTATGCTTGAAGTTATTTTTTCTCTATCTATTTGTTTATTTTTCGCCTCAGTTGAAACCTCAACTTTCTAGTAGTTTTTTATGCAGTTTTACGAAATAAAGATCGATATTGTTTTGCAGGGAAAATTTTCACATGGTTTGTCTTTGTTATATGTGTTGTGTTCATGTTAATTATGTTACTTTAGAGAAATGAGTTGCCTATAAATTTGTGGCTTGAATGAATCGAGATCTTTTTCTTTATTTTTTTGGTTTATAGGTAGGGATTTAGGCCATTACAATAGGGGGAGGGGGGATTCGAACTTGTGACCTATTAGTCACTACATGTCATCCTTACCGGCTAAGCTAGTAAGGTTTGACGAGACCTTTTTCTGTATGGAGCCTTTGAGATTACAACCTACACTGATGTGTTCTTAACATGATCACTCCAAAATCTCCTCTAGATGGTTGGGTTTTATATTCAATAGTCAGGATGCCAACTAAACTATCTAGTGTGGGTTTACAACCTTTTTTTTTTTTTTGGTATTTAGTCCATGTCACTAAATTTCTTGAATTTGAGTTGAAACTAATGTAAATTGTTTAACCTACTTTGTCGTTTAATTCAAATTAATAGTTTTAGGCAACCTTTCACAAAATGTGCATTATCATACTTCATTTGATGGGCTCAGGCCCGGTAACTTTGGTTGTTCGGTTGGATCAATAGAGGTTACAAACATCGATCAATTATTAGACCCATAGACTTTTGTATGATGTGCTTGAAAACACCAATTTTAAAAATATGTTTAATTGACTATTAAATAATATTAATGGTTAAATCAATAATATAATATCTTATATTAAAAAAATATTCAAGTACAAAAATATTATTATTAAATTTTATTTCTTATCACAAAACTACATATTTATGTTTAATATAAATTAGAAAAATACACCCAATATTGTAATTATAACAAGAATTTCTATTACTTCAAAATTTCTAAAACATCAATCGATATCAATCAGTTCTTATACTAAAGCAGAAGCGTCTAATCCTATGTGTCTCGCTCTCCTTAATTCTCTCAATTCCGAATAATAATTAAAATAACATAAAGTTTAGTGGCAAGAAGGAAAAATGTCTAACAACAAGATAAAATTTAGAAAATGGGAATTGATACTTAAAGAAAAACCTATACCTCTCAATTCATCCATGTTGCAGCTCAACACCCCCTCAAAAACATCCAAACCCTAAGATTTAACATCTACTTTGGATTCGGTAAAACATTTTCAGCCACAAATGAAGTTATGATTGATAGCAACATACTTCGGTATTGAATTGGAGTGGAGGACCCCTTTGTAGACTGCAAGAAATCTTCTTCAAAATGGAAGAGCGATTCAACTCTAATAATTTGATCGACCCTTCTGAACACATTGATCCATGGAGAAAATCTAGACAGCCTTCCATTAGAAACTAATTATTATTTGGAAGATCCCCTCTAAGAACAATATGCATCCACTTTCTCTCTCAGCAAGTGGATTTACATTTAGGGTTATCTATGAAATTGGGGGTTTAGGGCTGAGAGGATTTTAGAGATTGAATTCAGAATATAGTGGTAAGTTACACAATCTCTATCAATTCCATTTCTAACCCTGATTGGAAATTTGGGGTTTAGGGATGAATTCGATTTCAGTGGTTTCTTGTTTACTCGGGGTTGCTCCTTCCCAGCATATTGTGCAATCGAATTTGTCAATAACTCACCAAAGCCACCAAAATCAACCAAAAAAGTGGAATAAAAAGCATATTAGTTTGTTCATGGATGCATTTCAACCAGTTTAGCGTGGTTTCAAAATTGGAGGATTTTGGTAACATCTAGATGAACGGGTTGAATATTTGGATGAACTAGTTTATCTTTTTCTTAGGTCTCGGTTCGATTTTAAAATATTTTCTAAACTGAAAAAGGCTTGAGTGCAATTTACTCAAAGTTATCTTGCTATAGACTTTTTTCATCTTGCGAATAAACAATCCCTTAAAATAATTCTCTAATTTTAAATAATAAATTAATAATTGGAATAATACTTTCCTTCTTTAAAAAAAACATCCTTTTTATGTCAAATTTTATCTATATAAAAGAAAAATTATATAAATATATACTTTAATACATGGCTTGTTAACTTTACTTCTGGAAAATTTTTTAATTGTTTATCATGTCTTCACTTTTGTAAAATAACATTGGAGAAAACTCTATACATAATTGATTTCTATTTGTTCTTTTGTAAATGTTTTTTAAAAGCACGAGTACTATACTAGTTTAAAATATAACAAGATAATAGAGGTGAAACTTGTACTAATAACTTACATTTTTATATTTCTTAGAAGTTACAAATGTAGTCTGCGTACAACTTATCATTACTTGTTAATTGGATTGAGTTTGGTTTGGATCACTCCTTGCAGTGTTTGATAAAGCTAGAGGCAACACAAGGCGATAGACAAACATATAGCTTAACCGTGCTTTAGAAGGAATGTCGATGACTTTTTCATTAAACATCTCAAAACACCTTAAAACTCAAATTTAATACTATAAAACCCATTCTTGATGTAATAAAACCGAGTTTTAGATAGTAAGCAAGTAAAAAAAATGAAGTATAAAGCATCACAAATTACCAATGCTAGTCTAAAGCATTGGATATTAAAGAATATAAAGAAATCAAGCTGAATGGGAAGGATTGTTAGAGAGTGGGTCAAGCAAAATCATCAATGTCATGTACATCATCTTGTTTCTCAATGTTGAGACATGAGTTCCGTCACCTTCAAGAGCAACAACTAAGCAGCACAGCAACAAGTGTAGAGAAAGGAGGGAGAGAAGTAGAGTGAAGAAAGGGAGAATAGGAGGTGGCATAAAGAACAAAAGAAGAGTGTACTGATGAGAGATTAACGTTTTTGAAGATAGAAAGTTGCCAATATCTTTACAAAACATACAAAATATTATCCAAATAAAAAAAAGATAGGGAAAGACGGTATCCAAATTCTATTGAGATATCGAGGATATCTTGAATTCTTGATTAACCAAAATGAGGTAAAAAATGAAATGCCCATTGCCGGTAACTTTTTGGCACCCCTTACATAGCACCTTGTGTGCTTTGGGTGTGCATTTCCACCCAGTATGCGTCTTGAACAAGGCAGGCCCTACCCCTATTGAATCTGTTTTTTTAAACACTGCCTTGACCTAGGCAGGCCCTTCCTAGTTGTGGTCATGTATTGACCATTCTAATTATGATCCAGAAATATTCCAAACTAAAATGTGTACAATTATAAAAGGTATTAATTTCAAACTCAATGATACAAACATGAAAAGTAGCATTTATCTTGGAACAAAAAAACGCACCCACAATAGCTAAGAAGATTTTTGTAGAAATAAATAACCTTACATCCAGATGAGTATTGTTCCAGTCCAATTTATATCTCCTATCTTTAAAAAAAAATTGTACTTGATCATAGTCAAGGTTGGATTCAGAAAATTCTATGTTAGTTACCACTTCCTTTTTTTTTTCTATAGCTGATTGACCTTTGCTTTTCGGGACAAGACTCCAACTTGATATGTTCTCGTCCCTTTCTGAGAAAAAAAAATATTGTTGATGCACCACTTCTATATATTGAGATGATAAGTGAGAACATCAGCCAAATATTAAAGTTTCGTTGGTTAAAGAGAAATACAAGGGAGAGCTAATACTCTCCTACTTATAATGTATAAATCAATAATCCAAGTTTCAAGAACACTTCTTCTATATTTCAAGAACATTTAGTATTTTTCTCGATATCTGATATCTTGATATGGATACTTCTGTATGGTTTAATAATCTGTTCATTCAATACTAGATAATGAAATTATTTTTCTGATTTGCGCAAAGTTGGTAGACAAATACCATATACCATTTTCTTCTTGGGGTTTGCCAATAGCTAATTAGTGGTTAGAGTTACAACAGAGAGTAGACACTAGGCCTCTTTTTTCTATAAAGGTTATCTGCTATCTCACAGTAACCTAATATCATATATATTTGTTCAAGGGGAGTTTTACAGGTAAGTTTAATATAGCATTTTCAGCCCTTGACATTCAAGAATAGAAAAGTGATTGCGAAAATCTCTCAACCAACATCGATTATTAACAGTGCTGCAAAGCTACATGGGATCAACAGAGAAATTGTTGCCATTTAGGATTGAAGGAAATTGTATATATTTTTTTAGCGGGCAGTGGGCTTGAAGACTGCATTTTGTATTTGATGGAGGTTTAGATAGATATGTTGAAAGAAAGAAATTCTTTGACAATTGCAGAATGGGAGTATTGATGGGAAGAAGTAGGTATCCTCTGATTTTAAGGCAGTTTTTAATCAAACAGGCTGGGTACTACTTCAATTAGGATGAATATTCGCAAAGTTTCTTTTACCTGGAGATGGATCATGTGCTTTGCACTCGAATCTTATGCAGTTTAAGTTTTGACTAATCTTTTGTGATTGTGAGAAACGTGGTGGAGGAACTAGTGGGGATGAACATTTCCGTTTTAAAGCAATCTTTCATTTTATTACGGATTTGATGATATTGAAGCGTGCATCATTTAAAAGATTTACTGACATTCTCCTTAGCCTATCGGGAGATTTTACTTCCATAAGTGAGAATATCAATGCACGTAATGTCTGCATAGTTATGAGTATAGCTCATGTATAGGTAATTTCTTGTGACCCGATGAGATGAACTTTTAAAATTGAATTTGACCATCATCTAATGTTGATGTTAGGGTAATTTGTTCCAGAGTTAAAAAAGATTCGATAGGGATCAAGGTTATTAGGATTAAGATCTTAGGATGAGGCGTATGGATTGGATTAGAGGATAATGTAATATAAAATCAATAAAAATTTTAAAATCAAATAATGTAATAGAAATATGATATCCTAAAAGATAATCTATATAAACTCTTAATTTAGAAGAGTTTAGGATGATGTGTCAATCTTAGAGGCATTTTAGGAGTCTTGACCAATCATTTTTTTTTTTTGCCATTTTTCTTTGATTTTCTTTAATTCTCATTTTTTTTCTTCTTTTTCCTTTAATTCTCTTTTTTATTTAATTTTACTAACTATCTATATCTATATCTATATAAACTCTTAATTTAGAAGAGTTTAGGATGATGTGTCAATCTTAGATGCATTTTAGGAGTCTTGACCAATCATATTTTTTTTTTGCCATTTTTCTTTGATTTTCTTTAATTCTCATTTTTTTTCTTCTTTTTCCTTTAATTCTCTTTTTTATTTAATTTTACTAACTATCTATATCTATATAAACTCTTAATTTAGAAGAGTTTAGGATGATGTGTCAATCTTAGAGGCATTTTAGGAGTCTTGACCAATCATATTTTTTTTTTGCCATTTTTCTTTGATTTTCTTTAATTCTCATTTTTTTCTTCTTTTTCCTTTAATTCTCTTTTTTATTTAATTTTACTAACTATTGGGCTTAATTCAAAACATTGAATTCAATCTAATATAACTATTGGGCTTAATTCAAATTTATTTATTAACTATTGTGCTTAATTCAAAATATTGAATATAACAATTGATTATGACACATCACATTTAAACAATGTTATAATTGGTATTATTATTACTGAATAATTTAAAATATCTATATTTATGTATTATACTTTACATAAGATTTTTAAAAAATAATTGTCTGAGATAATTATAAGATACATTTATTGTAAAGTTTTTTATGATTTTATCTTAACATTTATTAATATTTTATATTATTTTTATATATACTATTTTAGTTTTAAAAAAAACGCGCCATGGTGCGGGAATCGTACTAGTTCAATTTAAAGTTAAAAAGTAACAAGAAAACATTAGCAACTCTTCTTTTAGTGAAAACCAACAAAATAAAAAAGTTAGCCAGAGTTCTCCTTTTAATATTTTCCAATAGAGGGCATTGCTGCGTAGGGGGGAGGAAATCACACAGGAAATTGGAGTGTAATAAATGGGAAAGATAATTTAGATCAAAAAGGAAAACATACTTGAGACATAAAACTGGAAATTAAAAAGGCAACAAAACTTTAATCCAAGGATCTTAAGAATTTTGTAAGATCATGAGATCCTTTGATTTTATAAGATCTGGAATGTATGAGTCTGACACTTAACCCGATCTGGATCCAACCTCATTTTTCGGATTGCAGGATCCTCAAAGATCTGGATCTATATCATGATAATCATGGCGACTAAGCGATGTAGTGTCATAGAAGGTTTACTAGGAGTTACGTTGAACACTTGAACTTAACCTGAGATGAAATGGGGGTGGGGTGGGAACTCCATAGAGAAGGAGATGCTTCCTTCACGGTATGTGTTGAGGGATAGTTGATGTTTGAGGTGGTTGAATTCATTCAATTGCTAAGGAGTTGCATGATTACAAACTGCAGTAGTAGCATAAAGATTTTAAAGGGTTTTAACATGTGAGTTGTGTCATCCACTGTGAACTGCTGTAAAGTATCGCAGTGTTTGCGACATAAAAATAGTTATTATATAATTCATTATCCACTAAAGTATCATTTCACCCTGTTGCAGGGAGATGATCCAGCACAGACCATACACCCAAAAGGTGGATGTGTATAGTTTTGGGATTGTCTTGTGGGAGCTGATCACTGGGATGCTTCCCTTCCAAAACATGACAGCAGTACAGGCAGCATTTGCAGTTGTGAACAAGGGTGTCCGTCCTGTAATTCCCAATGATTGTCTGCCCATTCTTGCAGAGATAATGACTCGTTGCTGGGATGCCAACCCAGATGTAAGGCCACACTTC
Organism: Persicaria maculosa; assembly: GCA_963922045.1. Lineage (NCBI taxonomy): Eukaryota > Viridiplantae > Streptophyta > Magnoliopsida > Caryophyllales > Polygonaceae > Persicaria > Persicaria maculosa. The sequence goes on along the minus strand of OY998261.1, from coordinate 55,325,603 downwards.
TCTGAGGTTGTGATGATGCTCGAGCATGCTGAGAATGATATAACAAGTAGTGTTCGCAAGGCGCGTTTCAGGTGCTGCATGACCCAGCCCATGACAGTGGATTAGTCTCATTGAGTAAGATGACCTGTCAAGTGAACAGTGAAACAAAGCATAATAATGGAAATCTGGAAAAAGCAAACAAAAAAGAGGGTGAAGAAACTTGGTAGATAATTTGCTGTTAATTTTTGTTAACCGTGTATTTACGAGGATCAGCCTATGTTTTACCAAGCTGGTAAAGTGAAAGTAATGAAGATAGAATTTAAGGTCTGCTGGTTTCTTGTTTTGTAGTTATATCCTTTAATAATTTATGGAATTTGTGTAGCAGGAGAACGAGATATTTGATGTGTATTTATTCGCTTTCCTGAGCATCTTCTTCTATTCACAATAACAGGGAAATAATTTGAGGAATGGGATAGAGTAGTGCCACTTTTGACTTGTTAATTAATGTTTTGTTGGGCTGGGTTGCTTATTTTTTGTCTACCTCTGTGTTCTTCTTCTTCTTTCTTCTTTTTTTTTCTTTTTTTTTTTTTTTTTGAAATCAGCAAGAAAGAACAGTCTCGATCAACTGTTCAGGGATATTTTACATGTCAAACGAAAATTCAAATCAATTTTTTCCTTTGCTGATTTATGTACCGTTAATGTGAATAAACAGTCTCGAGTGTTTTCCTTGAAGATACTTGAGTCTGAGCAGCTAGTAGAAGGTGTTTTTTCAACCTCTGATCTCGGTATGTGCAAGGGTGTTTGGAGTGAAACTTACAGGACATCTACCCATCTGAAGGGAGACTGCAAGAGAAATTAAAGTATTGTAGGAAAATTGAATAAGCAAATTACATCAATCATGATGCAAGTTAAGTGCAAAAACTGTTACCTAGATATAATGTTTGATAATCTATTTTTCCTTGTCTATCCTAATTGATATGTTGTTTGGTGTAATATTTTGTTGTTTAGAAAAATTATTTGTCGATACCTTGCTTGTATTTGGTTTCATGCTGGAAAAATAGGTCGTTATGTAGTTTTTTATGAGTTAAATTTGGTCTTGCAATCGGTCGTATTGAATTGTAATGGTAGCTACCAATGTAAGAGCAGTTTGAAGACGATTCATAAATATTTGAGTACGGATGCATTGATGTGCAATCTCTTGCTAGGATTGAATATTTTTGCCTCAAGAACTCTCAATTAGGAATAGGAAAAGGAGTCTATAGGTTATTTGTGAATTACAATACGTTTCTAAATAATTTGGTCAATTAGGAATAGCATTGAGTAGGGCGGTGAGGCTCTTTACATGAGTAAGATGAATGTTCCTCCTTACCTATCGGTCTATATAGAATACTATGTCTTTTGGAGCATCGGTTGGACGAATAGGTATGACGGAGGTCGTCTAATCAGTGTTAGTATCTTGATTAGATGTCGTAGGAAGAATTGTTCGTTGAGTAAATGCTTGATCACTTTTGTCGATGTTTGTAAGTATAGGAATATGTTAGATCAAGCTTGTACTATGTTTTAGTAACCTATCCATGTAACATAATGGTCTATGTAATGAGGGTGACGACTCATACGTTCTCCTTGTGTTGTATGTTATCGTCTTATCGACACAAACTCAGATTTTGGAGGAGCCAGCTCATCACAGTATGGAGATTACACTTTTCCGTCACGTCACATCACTATTTTGAGCGATCTCATCACCATATCATCGACACACTTGGTTACCGAATCAAGAGCGTTGAGCACTATAAATACCCATGTAGCCTAGGGTTTCAATCACCGATTCGAAACGATCAAGCCTTTTAGTTTACACTCGTCTTAAGCCGTGTTTGGCTAACTACTTTCTCTCTCATGGTTCAAGACATGGTTTGGTGTATCGTGAGGGTTGATTCCCAGGTTTAATCTATTTTATATTATTTTATCTCCTTTGTTCTACATATTATGTTATTACTCTTGTCTTGATTAGCTACCTAGACGGAGTAGCTTCACGCTAAGTTTCTACTTTGCCTGCAGGGAAGTCAATACCACTATAGTAGCCAGCATGTCCTTATGATATGTAAGGAGATAACATCTTAACTTAGACTACTTCGGAGATAAGCAAAGTCTATATTGACAACCCAGTGCCCTAAGGCATATTCCTTAGAACCGGAGCAAGACAATCTCGATGTCATTGTATTCTTGGATAGCTATGCTACTCGCCTCCATGTTAGAGTGAAAGGGACTCTTTGGTGATCGTGACACTTAAGGCGCCCCAAGGTGTCTACATAAGCCAAGAACCGGAATAATCACAAAGGAAAGAAGCTCGATGATTGAGAAATCAACCATGTTGCGGTGAGCGTGTGAAACCATTCTCATATCTCTCTATCCTTATTCACAATTGCTTTGTTGCTTTGCTTTATTTTCTTCATGTCGATTCTCTACAAGCTTTGTCTTTGTTTACTTTCCAATCTCTATTCTGAATTGTTGACAAGAGAACCATTAATCACACACTCTTTCTGGGATCGACACATGTGCTTAATCGCTATACTAGCTGGTGTTTTGAGTGTAGGTATTTCTTTGATGAGATCAACGACCGTTTTACGCTCGTCAATGACCTAGAGAGCCCTCAACTCTCTGTGTTGTCTCGCTTGGAGATGTACATTGCAGGTGAAAAGAAATGACGGGTCTATATCTGTGTTTTGATTATGTCCGGCGTGGGTACACATTAATTTTAGGGGGATTTGATTATTTTTTAATAATTATTTTTTTTTGTAAATATATATGAGAAATAATATTTTTAATGAAATAATATATAACGGATTTTTTAAAAAAATTGGGTATATAGTGAAAAAGAAATAAATCATTTTAGGGAGGTTTTTTGTAACATTTTTTAGGCATATATGAGATTTTTTAAAAATATACATTTTTAGCTTAAAAAACTTAAGAAAAAATAAAAATTTTAAAAATGGAGGTGAATGGGTTTGAACTCATAACTAAATGGTCAAAATGTACACTCTACCAATTAAAATAAATAATACTCCGTATGATTTATTACTCATTGTACTACTTTATTCGTAAAAATTACAAAAACAACCCATATTTATTTTTTAATTTTTTCTTTAAAGTCGAAGAGGAATCAAGCAACCCTATGATTCCCTAGCTCCTCACTTGTGTGTAGAAGATCAAAGACCATGTTTTTTGTATGAGTGTATTTGACAAAAAGTGTGTAAGGAATCTCATACTTGATGTTTAATTGTGGGTTATTCGGGTTTCAATTAGGTTTCACATATCTCCCAATTTTTCAGGTTTAGGTTTCAAGAGTAAACCAAAATTGACGGTGGGTAGCTAGCCATGCCATGGGAAAATGGTGGTTAGGCTTAGCAAAGTTGACGACTTTGGTTAGGATTGCACCGAAAACAATGAGGGGTTGAAGAGGGTGAGATTAGAGATGTGGTAAAATTTGACTATTATGTTTCTTGTTACTCTATCAAAGGTCAAATATGACAATTAGAGTTTGTTCAGGTTTAGACAAAGATTAAAGTTCAAATTCGTTTAGGATAATATATGTATAATATCATGGACAAATGCACATGAAGCATATGTGATACCCTATCTTTACGGGGCATTGAAAGAGCAACTTCATCTCTCGACTAGTTGGGTAGGAATGACCATTTTCCTCCTTAACTAGCGACATGCCTCCATTGCTCCTTGAACTTAACCGGGTAGGCTTACTTGGACATACAAAGGGCTATTGATGCAAACCTTCCTCGGAAATTGGAGGTTGGACCGTGTTCGCTTGCTTAGGGAGGCTCTTAGCTAATCTTGATGGTGGCAGTGGAAGTGGCTTAGAACACCTCAAAAGACCAATGTTGGAAATGCTAGAAGACTCACGACCTTGAGGTTGGGAGTCGGTAAGGTCGCTAGAAGACTCTTTTAGTAAAGGAGGAGTCGGCGACTAATGGTGCTTGGCAAGTGATGTCGGAGTTAGGTTTGCCGAGGTGACAGAAGGAAGAGGGAGGAAAGAGAGAAGAAGATAGGGAGGGGACGGTGACATTTAAAAATCGGATGAAGGAGATGCTCAATTCAACTAGGGTTTTAATTAAACTAAGATTATAGTTCTCGCGTCATGGTGCAATTTTTTTTAAAATAAATTAATGTTATACAATTAAATAAAATATTTGTTTAATATTTTGAATTAAACTTATAAGAACAAACTCATAAGATAAAGAATATATTAGGTTCATACAAAATGGACTCTGAGTATAATAGGTTCATTCAAAATGGACTTAGTATATGAAAAAGTGCAAATAGATATAGATTATATATTAATTTAATGTTTTGAATTAAACTCATTGGTTATTTCAAAAACGAAAATTGATTAACAAAAGGGAAAAAGAATCAAGATGGATGTCACACATATTTGAAAACTCTTCTATTTTAAGATTTTATATAGATATAGATATAGATTGGTTATTTCAAAAATTAAAATCGATTACAAAAAGAAAAATAAGGGGAAAAAAGAAAAAAAATGATTGATGGGGAGGGAATTAAGGCAAATGTGACACATAGGCGAAAACTCTTCTGTTTAAAAAGTTTACTAGTATGATTCCCGTGCCATGGCGCGTTTTTTTTAAACTAAAATATTATATATAAAAATATTAATAAATGTTAAGATAAAAATCATAAAAAAATTTTTTACAACAAATGTATCTTACAATTATCTCAGAAAATTATTTTTTAAAAATGTTATGTAAAGTATAATACATAAATATAGATATTTTAAATTACTCAGGAATAATAATATCAATATTATTATAACATTGTTTATATGTGATGTGTCATAATCAATAGTTATATTCAATGTTTTGAATTAAGCTCAACAGTTAGTAAATAAATTTGAATTAAGCCCAATGATTATATTAGATTGAATTCAATGTTTTGAATTAAGCCCAATAGTTATTAAAATTAAAGAAAAAAGAGAATTAAAGGAATAAAGAAGAAAAAAAAGAGAATTAAAGAAAATCAAAGAAAAATGGCAAAAAAATATGATTGGTTAAAACTCCTAAAATCCCTCTAAGATTGACACATCATCATAAACACTTCTAAATTAAGAGTTTATATAGATATAGATGATTATATTAGATTGAATTCAATGTTTTGAATTAAGCCCAATAGTTATTAAAATTAAAGAAAAAAGAGAATTAAAGGAATAAAGAAGAAAAAAAAGAGAATTAAAGAAAATCAAAGAAAAATGGCAAAAAAATATGATTGGTTAAAACTCCTAAAATCCCTCTAAGATTGACACATCATCATAAACACTTCTAAATTAAGAGTTTATATAGATAATTATTAAAATTAAAGAAAAAAGAGAATTAAAGGAATAAAGAAGAAAAAAAAAGAGAATTAAAGAAAATCAAAGAAAAATGGCAAAAAAATATGATTGGTTAAAACTCCTAAAATCCCTCTAAGATTGACACATCATCATAAACACTTCTAAATTAAGAGTTTATATAGATTATATAGATGATTATATTAGATTGAATTCAATGTTTTGAATTAAGCCCAATAGTTATTAAAATTAAAGAAAAAAGAGAATTAAAGGAATAAAGAAGAAGAAAAAAAGAGAATTAAAGAAAATCAAAGAAAAATGGCAAAAAATATGATTGGTTAAAACTCCTAAAATGCCTCTAAGATTGACACATCATCATAAACACTTCTAAATTAAGAGTTTATATAGAATATAGATATAGATTATTAAAATTAAAGAAAAAAGAGAATTAAAGGAATAAAGAAGAAGAAAAAAAGAGAATTAAAGAAAATCAAAGAAAAATGGCAAAAAAATATGATTGGTTAAAACTCCTAAAATGCCTCTAAGATTAACACATCATCATAAACACTTCTAAATTAAGAGTTTATATAGATAGTTATTAAAATTAAAGAAAAAAGAGAATTAAAGGAATAAAGAAGAAGAAAAAAAGAGAATTAAAGAAAATCAAAGAAAAATGGCAAAAAAATATGATTGGTTAAAACTCCTAAAATGCCTCTAAGATTGACACATCATCATAAACACTTCTAAATTAAGAGTTTATATAGAATATAGATATAGATTATTAAAATTAAAGAAAAAAGAGAATTAAAGGAATAAAGAAGAAGAAAAAAAGAGAATTAAAGAAAATCAAAGAAAAATGGCAAAAAAATATGATTGGTTAAAACTCCTAAAATGCCTCTAAGATTAACACATCATCATAAACACTTCTAAATTAAGAGTTTATATAGATATAGATATAGATTAATAACAGCCGAATTGCCAGATTGGTATAAAAAGTACACCCCAAGTGACAAATTGATATAAAAAAAACCAAGGCGACAAATAGGTATAAAAAACCACATCAAGGCACCAAATTAGTATATTTTCTCAAAAAAGGGTTTTAATCAATCAAACCCCATTTAATTTTATTGAACCAGTTTTCCTTTTTTTTTATACAAATCGGTCTCTATTTTATCTAATAAACTAATAGAAGAATTACAAACCAATTTACTTCCCCCATTTTCAAACCCCCTCTCACCCCTCTCCAATTACAGAAACTTGAATGAGGTAAAACATATCATATATGACTACATAAATAAAATATCTCATCATTGCATACACTATGATGTTCAAAATTGACGGACAAAAAATGTTAAACAAGTGGCCATTTAAATAGATGTTCCCAGAATCCCAATATTTCAAAGTTTCAAAAGGACAAAAAATGTTAAACAAATGATCATTAAATCGATGCTCCCAGTAGTTCAAAGTTTCAAAAGGATGGAAGACATTCCCTTCATGGTCTAGTTTCTCTTATAACATTCCCTTCACTAGACATAGAAGATCTATACACAATCGCAGAATTATTCTCAAGCAAAATGGCTACTTTGTAATGTTGTGTTTAGTTGTGTGGCGGGTACCTTCCTCTTCCTCTAGATGTGTCATTTCTTCGATTTCCTCTACCTCGAACTTTGCCGTTAGCAGTATCTACAACTAAGAGAGACATAAAGAGTGCATATCTCATTAAGACGTGCAATATTAGTACAGCAGATTAACTCAATATATCACATCTTACCCAAAGACAACCAAGTTGTTTGTTGATGAGATACAACATTGTTTGTATATGTTGGTAGCTGAGCTGAATTGGGCCTTTTTGGATTGCTGATTGGTAAGTCATCTCTATCATCTCTCCCAACTCTATTCTTGCCTCCCTTTGGTCTACCTTTCTTCTTTGATTGGTTTCCATCATTAGCTTGTGGTCTTGGTGCCGGTACCTGCAAAAATAAATACGTTATTATTCATGGATTGAAGTGAGGTTAGTGAGTAGTATCATGCACAACCACATACCGCTACTGGATTCAGACATTTTTTCTTATTGTGATCAGGTTGGCCACAATTGCTGCACTTTGTTGGTAACCCCTTCCTGCAATACTTGGTTTTTTTGTTGGCTCATTTTCTGCCTTTCTTCTAGCTACTTTTCTTCTACCAGGTTGTCTCCTTTCAATCTCTGGTGGAAGCATCATTCCTACATCATCAATACCCCAAAAGGTACTTCCCTGAACTGGTTGTAGCAGTGTAGAATATGTATCATTATATGTATCCAGTTTATACCATTTAGCTAAGTAATCTTCAGGTCGTTTCCTCATATATAAAATTGCACTCATTGCATGAGCACATGGAACTCCAGTCAAGTCCCAACTTCTGCAAGAACATGATCTTTTCTCCAAGTCTATAGCATGACCAATGCCATTATGCGACACCTCTAATCCAGCTTCATTATCACCTCCATTCCATCTACACTCACAATTCTTTGTTCATCGTATGCCTCCACTAGCTTTTCACTTATCCTAGGAGCAACTCCAGCTATGAAGTGTCGAGCTTCCTCTTTCTTCTTTTTCATTCTTTCCATTAATGCAAGTCTGATGTCCTCTAACATGCTGACTATTGGCTTATATCGAGCCAAAAGAATGAATGAGTTAAACGTCTCTGCCATGTTGTTATCAACCACATCACAACTACTATGGGTCTTGAAATGAGACTTGCAAAAGGTGGCAGGATCTCAAGCCATAAAATCATCATATGCCTTAAGGGACAACTTTTTCAAGTTGTCTACTTCTACCAAAAATTGGCCCATTGACGAGGACTTTGCACATTTCCAGAATAAATGTTGCATCTCTCTCCCTTTATGCACATTGCTCCAATTAGAGTAAATGTGTCTAGCACAATGTCTATGTTCAATATCAGGCCAAACAACATGTATAGCTCCTACCAAACCCTACAAATATAAAACTAATATGTTATTAAATCACATAAACAGTGGAAACACTAAAATATAACACTTTAATTTGAAAAGAAAAGAGTGTATGTACCTTTTGTTGGTCTGAAATTACACTCCATCCATTGTCACTTTCCATCTTCAAATCTTCACTTACAAGTCTCAAAAACCACTCCCAACTACTTCTATTTTCTACCTCCACTACTGCCCAACACACGGGGAACATATGATTATTTCCATCCCTGCCCATGGCACAAAGTAGTTGCCCGCCACAAGCATGCTTAAGGAAGCATCCATCTACGCCAATGATCGGCCTACATGTTTGAGTGAAGCTCCTCTTTAAAGCATCAAAATAGACATAAAATCGTTGAAACACAGTTGGTTGTCCCAGAGGAGATCCAAGTGTTTTCAACACACAACTAGTCCCAAGATTGGAGGAATACAACTCTCTCAAATATGGCTTCAAGACACCATACTGACTTTTCATCAAGTTTTTTACTGCATTGAGTGCATTGTTCTTTGCTCTTTGACACATTCTAATATTCACCAATATGTCATATCTAGCCTTCATGTCATTCTTAATATCAATGGGCAACAATTTAGGATTTCTCAAAATCCTATCCAAGTATTCTTCCGCCAACCAGTTTTATGTGATCAACCTATTCTTGAAGGTCCTTGCACATTTATGCTCATCATGTAATGCTTTGATTTTCCATCCTCCGAGGTGTTGTAGATCAGGACCAACTGTCATCTCCCAACTACAACCTGCACACCTAACATGGATTCTTTTTCGATCATTTTTTAAGTACATGATGTCTTTCTTTGCTTCTATACTGTACCATAGGATTGCCTTTTTCAACACCTTTTGAGATGGAAATCTCAGCCCCACTTCAAACTGCACATTTTTCATGTCTGACTTCTCATTAAATTGAGGATAATCCACATTTCTCTTTGATTTTCTCCTCTTTGTCTCCTCAACTTCAACCTCAGATTCATTTTCATCATTCAAAAAAAGGTCTTTCATCATCTGAATCTAGTTGATCTGAATGGCAACCTCCTTCAAAAGTGGTCCAAAATAATGGCCATTTACCACAAAGCACACCCTTTCCTTGCACCTCACTATGAGCTTGCTCAAAATCCAAATTAGAATAGTCGATATCATTAGGCATATCCCTTTCATGTTCCATGATAGCTACAAATTTAAAATCACTTATTATTTAATATGTAGAATATAAATGGTGGTGATAGAGATAAAAGTAGATAGTATATAAGTACCTTCAAAGATATGGTCTGAAGTTGAAGGACTTGTCCTATTCTTTTGAGCTATTCTGAGATTTTGATTCACTCCCCTGATTTGAAGCAACTCAGCATCATCATATTCCAGTTCCTCTACTATTAACTCATCACATTCTATAGAATCATCAGAATTTGCTTTATTGAAATCTTCGCCTTTCTTTGTATGTTCTCCCATGTCATCTATTTCTATATGCTCATCTTCTCCCTCACCCTCGTTTGTACCCTTTCTAGTATTGTAAACCTCATCCTCATCCATTTCAAAATCAAACAAGTCAATTTTTTGATTTTCATATGTAAAGGCATTCGGTGCTAATAACAATGAAGTAAAGGTCAATGGTGGAGGTGGATCATCTGTGGAAAAAATGAATTGAACTCAAGACATAAAAACTTAACCAAAGTTAACCCAAAAACATCACATATCAAACATCATATATCAAACAAAAATAGGATTCCGTAATCAAAATTGGACACCCAAGTCAAATTAACCAAATTAATATGGGAGAAGGAAATCACTACCTGGTAAACTTTCGTGTGATTTTGTAACACCCCCTTTTAAAATCCCAAGGGAGGGCTACAACGCTGGTGAATTCGCAGACTTTAATGTCTTTGCATTCACTTGAGGCTTATAGGGACATGCCACCATGCTCCCATAAACAAGATGGTACTTCGAAAAGTTGATTAAAAGAGTGCGGAAGTCAATTAAATATCGTAGTTTGAAATATCCAATCCATAATATCAAAACCATAAATTGTAAATAAACATTCAAAATAGCTAAAACCAACGTAGCATTGCGGAAACTTTAAAAGTTTAGAAACTGCAGTTTAAAAATCCATGGATGATAGTCCTCTCTTTAGCTCTCTCTTGCTCCACTGCTCGTGCTAAACCTGTGGAATATGGCATGGTGTTTCACTGTTTCGTGAGTACGAAGGACACCAGCCATCCAATAAATAGGATGGTTATTACAATTAAGACTAGCAAATGATAGGGAAAATGTTCAGACTTTAACCATACAGTGACCATAAAGCGGTATATCATAGGTTAAGGGAAAGACACGAGTATTTAAGGTGGAAGCTGAATAAGAAATAAGATTCGTAACATGACTCAGATGATCATAACGATCGATTATATGATAAGAAAAGGAATTATACCTCGAATAAGACTTAAGTATAATAAAACTGAATTGATCACCTATTTAATAAATAACGATAATAATGATAAAAATAACAATACTACTAACGGTAATAATCATGATAATAAGTGGTACTGGTCGAGCCTTTAAAAAGGACTACGACCTACATCAGATCGTTGTTTTACCACCCCACGAAGAATGCATTCTGGGATGGATGTTTCATGAAACCTTGTAAGGCGGTGGCTTAACAAACCACAACCTGCAATTTAGTCTACTACAACTTGCCAATGACCTATGGTCACTCACAACACAAGAGGTGCGCATTTTAACTTATATCACAATAATAGTTCATACTAGGTGATCATAACAACGACGTTAAATCAAGCAGGGACAAGCATGGATAATTCAAAGGACCTTAAAATCGCATGCCAACAATTTGCATGAAAGAAACAAGCAGAAATTCATGCAATTAGGAAGATGAAAATGGGCAATTTTCACTTATCTCAAGTTATAAACCAATAACACATTTAATATACATATCACCATAATTAAATCTATAATTGCCCATTAATTTATACTCATGTCAATTTATGAATAAGGAGATAAATTACATCAAGCAGTCGAATATGCAATTTATCGAAATTGGCAAGGAAATTGGTCACAGGGCTGCATTCGACACCGAAGAATTAAGAAGGCACGTCAAAAGAATCACGAAACACGCAAAGGGCGTTGAACAAAATCACTTGCCTTAACTTTCGATGATCGGCTGACGACAACAAGGCGAGATTTTAGCACCTATTGAATCCAACGGAAAAAGGAATATTTAATATTGATATTTTATACAATTAACTTTACTTAACTCAATTTGAAATTGAATTAATTCTATAAACTTAAATATCTATACCAATATGAATTCCTCGGGAAGCGGGATCCGGCGTGGGTGCTTCGAGATTTCTTGGTTTCGCTGAAACAGGCAAGAATCGAATAATTTAGAAATATTGGCCGCTTAACTTAATAAATAATTAACTTAGGGCCAGAAATGGAAATAGTATAGAAATAAGAGATGTTTCTATAATTTATTCAACAGAGATTAGAATCTCTGTTTTCTTTCTTCTTTAAACTCACGTACAGCGAAGAAGAGGAAGCTCCTCCCTCGGCGGTGCTGGCTCATGGCAAACGGCGATCGGGAACGATGACCGGCATGACGATTGGCGATGGGCAGCAGCAATCGAAGGCGACGCGATGGGCAACGACGGTGATGGCGATGGCACTGCAGCGAAGGTCGGAGGCGGATGAAGCGAGGGCTCAACCTGCTGTCCTGGGCGTGCTTCCGGTGAGGGCTAGGCAGTGACTGCGGTCCCGGTGGCTCAGATCGCCGGTGGTCTTAGGCAGTGACCGAAGACGAAGGAGGACGAGGCTGCGGCGGCGTACGGAAGAGAAGGCGAGGGGAAATGGTTTGTATGACCGTTGACGATTAACGAGCCCCTCCCCTCTATTTATAAGCTTGGAATCGAACAGGATAGGGAGGAAGGAGATCGAGCAGCTTTCAATTGCTGATATCTCGGGCTTAGTTGGTTAGGATTGGGGGTAAACTCCCGTGAGTTTATCTTGAAAAGAAGATAAGACTTGGGGAAGAAGGAAAAAGGTAAAAGAAAAGGGAAAAAGTCTCATTTTCCCTTTTCACCGTAGTACACCAAGAGGAAAAATAGGTGGGCCTCTTTCTCTCCACAAAAGAGGTAATTTGAGCACTACTTTCTGGGCTCAACTTTTGGGCTGAAATGTGGGGCATCTACCAACCGAACTGGGTCGAAAATTAGGCCCTCTTTATTGTGTTTACATTTGTAGAAATACAATATGTATTTGATTATATATTATACATATATATGGATATATATATATATAGCGGAAAGAAATATTATTTAATGTAGCTTTATAAACATTAAAGCAAGAATGTTTAGAGAATAATATTAGAATAATATAATTATTCTAATTTATAATAAATATATCTTATGTGAATCTATTAATTGAACAAATTAACAAAATATCCTATAATATAGTATAATATAGATTTATTTAATTGAATAAAAGAAATAGCCCAAAAATAATTTGGGGTATTTCAGATTTTGTCATTGGAGCACCTTGTTGAGTAGCTCGGTCACCCGAAAGTCACTGTCTCTTGATATTTCCCTGTTTTGATGCAAAGAGTTCATCAATTAGGGTTATTCTAACCAACCCAATCACTTTTTTTTTCTAAAAAAACAAGACCCGGTCTAATGTTTAATTATAAGTAAACTGGTTGGTTTTATTATAATTAAAATGGGTTTAATTGATTTAAAACCGGTTTTTTAATGAAAATATACCAATTTGGCGCTTGATACGATTTTTTATACCTATTTATCGCCTTGGTTTTTTTTATACCAATCTGTCACTTCGGGTTACTTTTTATACCAATCTAGCAATTCGGCCGATTAATAAACTACAAAAAGATAATCTCAACTTAATATGCTAGTATAACGGTTTGATCGATCCCATAAAGAGTGCATGCGACTTAGATATGTTCTTTGTTAACAATGAGAGAAAAGAGAAGTAGAGAAAGCAATAGTAAAGATGAAAGTAATAATAAAGTAAAAAGAGCAATGTTGATTAATATAGAAAGAAATATGGTTCCACTCACAATTCACATCAATGGTTGATTTCCTGATCCTTGGGCTTTTCTTTAGTTAAGTTTGTCGGAGTCCTTTTGAAGGTTTAAATAGATCTGTAGGTCCATTATTTACCAAGACAGATAATGATAGCGTAGATATGCACTCGTCAGCCCAAGTAATGAATCGCGAATGAAACCCAAATTTACGTAGAACTTACTTTGTGAATTTTCAGTCCACCCTGTCATAAGTTTTTTTCATGTTCAACTTTATGAACAACTAACCTTCTTTACCTCTGCGGTTCTTAAAAGAGTGGAAGCTTTCATGCGCAATGAGAGAATTTTCCTAAATTGTGCGATCCGATGCAAATGCCCCTTGAAATGGGCGAATTAATTTTCCTAGAACACATTATAAACACTCAGTTAGTATTTTGGAAATTACTTTGTAAATTGTCAAATACAGGCTAATTCGTCTGTAGTGAGTTGTCGTACGAGTCTTACACTTTGGTAGTAAGGATATAAACATGTGATTGAACTGCCTTAGCAACTTACCTAATCTGAAAAAACCTTTCACTACTTTGATAAATGAGGGCCCTACAATATCACAATAAAATTTTATAGCATTCTGCTATCATTCCATCTAGGCCTAGGCCTGGGCCTCGTAACTTGTTGTTTCCTAAATGAAATACCACACATTTAATCTCTCCATTAGTCATTGGTTTGATTAGGTCGTTATTCTCATCTTCCTAAATCTTTGATGTGATTAGTGTCAAATATTCATTTAATACTCCATTCGTTAATTAAAACTTGTCGTTTTAGGAAGTAAATTTTGTTAAGAAAAACTTGTCATTTTAGGTATTTTGCAATCTATTATACAAAATTGCCCTTGTAATGATTAGATAGTTGTTAGTTGTAGTTTTTTTAGAAACTAAAAGAGTAGAGTAATAATTAGGGGTATAAGTGTATTTTTGTTTGTTTTCTTAATAAGTGTGTAAATTTTTAAAGTGACAAGTTTTAATTAACGGAGGGAGTAGTGTTTTGTTAATTGGGGCATTAACTAAATCTTCTCTCAAAGTCTCTTTAATTTCATTCTTGATATTAACTTCCTTAACAATGTGTGTTCCTTTTGTTGTTGTAATTTATTTGATAATTTTTCTATTTCTTCTCCCCATTGCTACCTTATGAAAGTAACTTGTATTTGCATTTGACAAGCTAATATGTTTCATTTTAGCTCTCCGATTCCAGTATTTTTTGTTATGGAAAATACGAAGTTATTCCTTTTTCTTTAAGAGGTTTATTTGCGTAGTCACATTGTTCAATTTGTTTATTTGCTGGCTTTGTACTTGTAGTTCTAGCAACTTCTGCTCGACGTCTTGTAATTATCGAAAAATATTTTCAAAAGTCACTATGTTCCACTTATTATACATAAGTTTATACATGGCATACCCTTCACATGCAAGAAGCACGCCTTGCCTATTGTACTACACGATGAAAGTCTTTATTTGTAACCACATATTTTTGAATTTAAAAGGTGGTGCTTTGTTGTGATCATCATCTTTTAGTTCAATTGATATAGGGCATTGATCTAAGAAGGAGAATGCATGATTATGAGATATGAGAGAGGGAAACTATTTTATAATTTGGTGATGTACCAAAACCCGATTTAGTTTTTTCAAAAATATTTTCTGGCCCGTTGATCTTTTTCATCACGTGAATTTGTTCCTTGTAGTTGACAATGCGATAAAAAAAATTAGTCTGTTAGGATTAGGATTTATCCCTCTTTATTTTCCTCAAAAACTTAAATCTCATTCATATCCAATTTTTTTTTCAAATTAGCCAAAAAATGAATTTTTTATGGAATTAGCCAACATCCCAAACTATTTTGAGATTTAGCCAAAGAGGGCTATATTAAAGTCAATGTTTCAAACAACGACTTATTTTTTTAAAATTCAGTTTAAATGGGGAAAGACTGAAAAACGAAAAAAAATACACTATTTTTTTTAAAACCTTGAAATAGTAAAAAAAAAGAGGGTAATTAGGTGGGGCTCGTGGGAGAGTGCTTTTGCGCGAAGGGGAGAGAGAAAGAGAGCGGGGTGACTATGGAAGTACTTTTACGGGAAGAGAAGAGATAAAGAGAGAGGGGTGGCTACGTGAAGAGGGATTTTTTTTTATTAGGTAAGAATTCAAGTTCAGACATATCTGAAACTCGAGGGCTGGACAAGCCGACAGACGGGAAAAATCGTCTAGAAACTGAAACATACAATACAACAGAACAAAACAGGTGCTAACTCAGACAAAACGCACTCTACCAAAAACGAAACCAAGCGGACCAAACCAAACGGATCTAGACGAAAAGCGACAAGCGAAGCCAAGCCCCACATAGAAGCAGAACCGTAGGCCAGCGATACATCAGGACTCGATCATCCTGTTGGCAGTGAGGACGAAACTCCAGGGAAGTAGACAACCCGAACAAAGAAGACGCCGCGATACACACTGCCATGATCCCAACCTATCCCGACTCCGACAGCCCGAACCACATCCAAGGAAAAGAAACGCCAAGTCACGCCACCATAGAGTCACACACCATATGAGAAAAGGGCACCCAGAAACCCTAACAGGATCTAGACAACCCAAACGAGATTTAGAGCACACCCGTACTAGCGAGGATTGATCCCAAGCGGATTTTAATCAATATATTAATTTGGAACACACTCAAAATGGGATTTTATAAATATATGAATCAATATATTAATTTAGATCTGGGCAGTGAGGAGGGATGTTTTATGTTTCTAGTTTTTTTTTTAAAAAAAAGGGAGAAGTCGACTCTCTCATGTATATTTTTTTTCGTTTTCAGCCTTTTTCCTATTTAAACTATTTTTTTTAATAAAAATAGTATTATATATATAATTTTTTTTGAAACTGGGCTAAAGTCATTGTCTGAAACAATAACTTAGCCCCGTTTTGGCTAAATCCTAAAATAGTTTGGGATCTTAGCTAATTTCCTATTTTTTTTTTTCGTTTTTTAGCTAATCTGAAAAAAATTTTCATATCCCCGTAATAATGTAGGGTAAGAAGGATAAGTTAATTAAGCGCTTAAGTTTAATCCAAAACCCATCTTTTTCTCCCTCATCCGGAGGAGCATAGTAAAAAGAGCAAGAATACCCAAGTTTTTTTGTTTTGATAAAAATAATTGTTTGGAGTTGGTTAGACCCTGCTAGACCACGAACCAATGACATCTTTCTGGATACAAATCCATAAATTCATGTTATGGAGTAGTGACGTCGAGCCATCAGTCTGAAAGAGGTAGCAGACGTGAGCAATGTGGTCCGTGCAGTGGCTGATCTCCTA
Source organism: Persicaria maculosa (assembly GCA_963922045.1). NCBI lineage: Eukaryota > Viridiplantae > Streptophyta > Magnoliopsida > Caryophyllales > Polygonaceae > Persicaria > Persicaria maculosa. Next base: position 55,308,889 of record OY998261.1, on the reverse strand, counting down.
AAAGACATGGGACACACCTATCACCTCAAACTGCCGGAGAATATGGAGAAAGTCGGTGATGAAGCTTTCAATCTCCCAAATTTGTAGTCTTTGAGGACGTTTATCATCACCATCCAAATTGTCACTCTCGGTTATAATATGTTGAAGTCTCAACTTTTTCGAGCTTAAGTGCCATTACTTATCACACCAGAGCATTCATTGCACAAAGTTGAGCACCTCTCGTGACAACTGACGCTTCTAAATGATCAAGGTCCAAAATCCTCCATATTTTGTTGCAGAGAACTTCACTAATCTTTTCAACAAAAAAAAACTTTTTTCATAGGAAAATACTTGGTAGTAAAATACCGTTTGACCCTTAACCCTAATTATATTTATAGTCCTTAACTTGCTTCTCCTTCCTCACACCGCAACTTCCGTTCTTGCGCTGCTGATCATTCTCTGTCAGTGCTGGCATGCTTTAATAAACCCTGGAACTGGAATTCGTCCTACTTCCGTAATAACTCCGGGGTTTAGATTTCTTGTTTCCTACAAAATTCAGCTGATCGCTCTTCGCTCGTCAGTGTTCGTGGTGGCAGAATCAGCTAAAGTGATACTCATTTCGCCGATTTTTTTTTTCTTTCGCTTGTTTAATTCGGTTGGTTATATTGAGTTTTGATTTGAGAATCGATTTACAGAAGTAGAATTCCGAAACGAAAATGGATGTTGCAAGTTTAGCTGTTATCCTTCGAGGTGCTCTTAGTCCTAATCCCGAGGAACGCAAAATTGCCGAAGGTAGTCTCAACCAGGTTAGTCTATGCAACCTTTTCATTTATGCTTCCACAGTTTTGTATCAAGTGTCGAAAAATTGAAGCCGTTCTTTCTATGTATTTGCATAATTTTGATTTGAATTTTTGAGGGATTTGCTGCCTTGTGAAATATTAGGTAGGGTTTGTCTCTGAATTTTAATTTTAAGCTTCAAATTATTGCTAAGAGTTTAGTTACTTACCTTTGCAAGGCAGTACTGCGTACGTTTTATGACTTTTTCATGGTATTTATTCGAATGCAGATCTTGTACACACAGGAGTTTGATTTGCTGCCTTATAATTTTTTTCGTGTCTGTTGCAGTTTCAGTATACGCCTCAGCATCTTGTGAGATTATTACATATTATAGTTGATGGGAACTGTGACTTGGCTGTTAGGCAGGTTGCAAGCATTCATTTCAAGAACTTCATTGCCAAAAATTGGTCGCCTCATGGTTCTGGTTAGGTTTTATTTTTGCTAACAGTATTTCCATAGAGTCATCTTAGTGTGTTAATATATCTATACAAGCAATTACAAGTATGTTTCAATTACACCTAGTTTCAATCAAATGATATTTCTCTTTGTTGGATGTTAGAGGAAAAATCAAAGATTTCAGAGAGTGATAAGGCCATGGTGAGGGAAAACATCCTGGTGTTTCTCACTCAGATTCCTCCTCTTCTGAGGTATTAAGTCATTGGATCTATTGTTTTCTTTTAAGTCTATGTGAAGATATTGTTCTTTATGGAAGTTATTTTAACTTATGGAGTATGTATATTAGACAAATGTTTATATGGTTGATGCAACAGAATATGCTTTTATATGTTGCAAAGCCATTTTCATGTCTCCTGGTTTTATGTAGGGTGCAGCTGGGTGAATGCCTTAAAACGATTATAAATGCTGATTATCCTGAACTCTGGCCTGGCCTTCTTCACTGGGTGAAGCACAATTTACAAGATCAACAAGTTTATGGAGCTTTATATGTACTGCGCATTCTTGCAAGAAAATATGAGTAAGTGTTATAATTTTTCCTTTTCATTTATGAGTTTGCATTTTGTTCATTCATGATGGTTCTTACTGGAGTTCCTTTTTGCCCAATTGATCCTTGGAGCTGTGATATTGAGATTTTTCGATATAGGATCTATGATTATCTTGTAAACACATTTGTATGTGGGATGCAAAGTTTATGACAAACTAGTGTCTTGACCGGTATTGGGATTGAATGAGGTTTGTCTTGGGGGGATTATGAGAATTCTTGGAGCATCTAACTGTTTGTTTCTGATAGATGTTTACTTTTAAGTTGGTGATTTATAGAATTACTAGTTCAATAATATTCTTTTATTTTTTTTTGAATTTAGATAAATTTTCTATTAACATCCATTCAACTAATTAACTTATTCTATTTTTTTTATTGTTATTCAAATGAAAAGAAATCAATTTATATATATTCTTTCAATTTTTTTGAATTTAAATAAATTTTGTATTAAAACCTGGTGGGTAAAATTTTGATAAATAGATATTTAACGAACTTGGTTAAAATCTTGTAAAAATCTATCGATATCTAATAAAATTTTGATAAATAGATATATAAATGGTATATTGATATTGATTTAAGTAAAATGAGATAAAATTTTCAAATCATGTAGGGATATCATTTTAACTTTCATGTTTTGTCTCTCACTTGGTGTTCTTGAGCCCTTTGTTTATCAACTTGTTTTAGCGTTGATTTTATTGCCTTTTGCATGGTTGTGCTTGGATTGGATGCTAATGTGTGTTTTCTTCATTCTATGTCACTATCGGGTCACTTTGAAAACACCCTCTTGACGTAGTCAAGGAAAGGGTTCGTACAACCGACCCCCAGAGCGGGATTATACTAGGATTATTGTTGTTGTTGGGTTATAGGCACATATATTTATAGGTGAATTTGAAAATATAGTTTGGCACATTTTTTTTTATGATATACAAAATGCATGTTAGCCAAGTTATAGGTTAATTTCAAACTAACCAATTTCACATAAATTTTATTTTTATTTAAAAAAACTAACGTGCCTAACTTGGATATTATGGGTTAATTTGAAAATGCATAATTGGAAAATGGTTCATATCTTCTAAAAATATATCCATTATAATGGAATCGAGTTAAATCTCATCTTAACCATATATTGCTAGATTGATTAAAAAATATTTAGTAGGGGTCTTATTCGAGCCGAATGAGCTGAGCTGTTCATGCTTGGCTCGGAACGGGAGACGAGCCGAGCTGTGCTCGAGCCTAAAATTTATACAACCTTTTTTTGGCGTTCAAGCTCGGCTCGCGAGCCCAATCACATACTCGAGCTCGGCTTGATAGGCTCGTTCAAGCTCGTTGCCCAAGCTCGTTCGTTTAGGCTCGATAGGCTCGTTTGAGCTGATCAAGCTCGATAGGCTTGTTTGAGCTATTTATCTACAAAGACTAATTTGTACGACTTGTATACAGTTTGAAATCAAAATGAACCACAAATATTTTCTACTAACAACACATAAGACTAAAATTAAAAGCTTGCAGAAGTTCAATCTTGCAGCTTGGTTCTTCTTCTTCTAGTCAAGCTCCTCTTTTTCTACCTGGTTCCTCTTCTTCTAGTCAAGCTCCTCTTTTCTACCTGGGTCTACAAGTGAGACATTGTCCTGCTTATAACAAAAAAAATAGCATTTAAGTATAAGATAATGCCAATTGCAAAGGAGAATATAGCTGCAAAGCAAGATTAACATACATATCAAAGGAATCACTAATGCCAATGTACTGCTGAATTTGGACATTGGTTTCTATTAAAATTTTAGGTATTTTAATCCACTAGGAATGGCTCCGGTGAAAGCACTACTGCAGCAAATCAATAAGGATAGGGATAACATATAACAAACATAATCATAAATAAGTGCATAAGGTGAGACAAGCAATAAAAATCAATATTGGCGAATCAGTAAAAGGGTTTGAAGGAGAATAATAAAACTCAGGGATAGCAGTAGAGGCGAATCAATAAAAATCAGGGATAACAGTAGAGGCAAAACCCTAAATTGAGACAAGCAAATCAACAAGAATCAATATCGGAAAATCAATAAAAGGGTTTGAAGGAGAAGGATAAACATACCTTTCACTTTCACAGTTGATGCCGGGGAGAGCAGAGATTTGATTATTGCATGAGTTGCAGAGAGAGGTCGTCGGGAGCTGTCGAGAGAGAAGGCGGCAGGGCGCCGGAAGTCGCCGAAAGAGCTCTTTCTCAGATCTGAGATCTGATATAGTATCGTGGAGGGCAGGGTGAGCAGATCAGATCTCAGATCTGAGATTGCTTTGCCAGGGGCGATGCAGAGAGCCAGAGGGAACCAGGGGTTAAGGGTTGAGGGAGTGCAGTGCAAAGAGGGCAGATCCGAGATCTCTTTCTCGCCGGAAGAGGAGGCAAGTTCGCCGTCACTGAAGTTAGCCGAACAGGAGCGCGGCGTAAAGAGGAGCAGATCTGGACTGTTGGAGGACGTCAAGTAAGGAGTAAGGGGTACGTGCCATGAACGGTGCGAACCGAAAGGAGGGAGAAAGGGGAAGAGTTGAGGTCGGCGCCCGAACAAAGCCTGGAGAACTGGAGAAAGAGGGAGGAAGGAGCGTCTTCCACTCTTCCTCATATATACTTCATATTACCTAGGGGTAATTTCGAAAATAAAACATAACGAGCTTCCGGGCTCGGCTCGAGCACGGCTCTGGCTCGTGTTGAGCTTAAAATACTGTTCAAGCTCGGCTTGTTAAACGTATTTGAACAAGCCGAGCCCGAGCTTTATCGAGCCGGGCTCAGATAACAGCCCTAATATTTAGATATTTATTCAATTTTGGATTTAAATTGGATAGAAATTGAAATAATATTATTCACATAGAACTCGATAGAAATTGAAATAAATTGGGTAGAAATTGGAGGATTTTATATTGTGAAATTGGATAGAAAGTGTAAATTTTTTGATTTGTTAAAAAGCCAACAATTAAGGAGGTTTTGTCATGTGTCATATCCAACTTCTCCTTTATTATATATAATAGATAGATATGAAAATAAAAAGTTTATTACTTAAGTGGACTCATATTCCAAAATGATACCTGGGTTCTTGGTCCCAGCTTGGTTGAGACAGCAGGTTCCAAATATTTTAAATTTGTGTTAAAACTAATGTTTTAGATTTCACATTATAGATTTGATTTCTTGGCCATTCTTTCTGTATTTTAGAGAATATATGGACTCTGTTTCTCCAAAATTTTGTGTATGTAGACATTAGCTGATTAATTGCTTACATCTGCAGTAAAATCCAATTTCAGTTAGTGATGCTAGTAATTGTGTTGATGGTAGGTTCAAATCAGACGAAGAAAGGGCACCAGTCAACTTGATGGTCGAGGATACATTTCCTCATCTGCTGAATCTATTTCACAAGCTTGTTCAGATTAGCAACTCTCCACTGGATGTAGCAGAACTAATCACACTTATCTGTAAAATATTCTGGTCATCAATTTATGTATGTACCTGAAATTTTATCTTATGCCATTCTTGGGAAACTCTTGATTGTTAATGGTGCCTTTATTTTTATGGTGGGTTCTGTCTTGTATTCTTGTGTTGAACGAGAAGCAGTCTTTGTCCATCATTGTCTTTCCTTGCTACTTGGGTCCCTGGAGATGTTTCCCCTTTTGTGGTTATGAACTTGTTCCAGAATTGCAATATTAAGTCTCCTGTAGCTAATCTGTGGTTATAGACTATATGATATTTGCTCATTATTGAAAACCTTAGGGCTTGTTTGGTGCAATTTATAGTCTTGCTACCCGGCTCCCTAGAGACATTTCACCTTTTTTGATTATGAACTTGTTCCAGAATAGCAATATTAAGACTCCTGTAACTAATCTGCAGTTATAAACTATGAGATATGCTCATTATTGAAAACCTTAGGGCTTGTTTGGTGCAATTTATAGTTTCGAGTTTCTTTTTTTTTAAGAACTCCAATCCATTATTAGGGGACACACCTTTTTCTTGTTATTAGTTTTAAGCTGACAGCCCCCCCCGGCCGGAAAAAGCATAAAAACCTTGACATTTTAGAACTAATAGCATCATTCAAAGAATCATTTTTAAGAGGTGAAAATTAAATAGAAGTACGCAATCTATCCTAGTGTGTTTGTGGAACTAAGCCAAAGTGCGGTATTAATTTAATTTTTTTTTTGTTCCAGTTGGAAATTCCCAAGCAGTTATTTGATCAAAATGTGTTCAATGCTTGGATGGTTCTTTTCTTGACTTTATTGGAGAGACCTGTACCAGAAGGGCAGCTTGTTGATCCAGACCAGAGAAAACCATCGGGATGGTGGAAGGTGAAGAAATGGATTGTCCAGATCTTGAATCGGCTTTACAGCCGGTCAGTTATTATCACATTATCACCTTTTCATTACATGTTTCTGGAGGATGTTCATTATATGAATTTATGAAAAATTTGACACGATCCTCCAATCACTAGAAAATAATCAGCAGTAGCTGTCAAAAGGGATGACTGAAACAGGAAAATTTGGGATGCCAAACTGGAGCTGTATGTATTTCAAAAATGTTATATGACCTTAATACTTTTCCCCGCAGATTTGGGGATGTGAGGCTTCAAAATCTGGAAAGCAAGCAGTTTGCTCAAGCGTTCCAGAAAAACTATGCAGGGAAGATAGTAGAGTGTCATCTGAGTTTGTTGAATGTAATTCGTGTTGGTGGATATCTACCTGACAGAGTTACTAACCTTATCCTGCAGTATCTGAGCAACAGGTTTGCATCTTGTGATCCTCTATGAGTTCTGATTCATTCTATGCTGTTTATTGGAAACTGTATTGAATTTTTATATTATTCCTATTGCTAAAAACCAATGCCTATATCCTACATTATGGATATTTTCCAGCTGTCCACCATTGTCTGCAGCCGCTTAATTTAATGAATTCATTAAGTGATCAAACTCATTCCACTTTGTATCTGCAATTGCTTGTGCCTTTGGATGCATTACATATTTGTGTTATTAGGTTGTGTTTTAAATTAAAAAGATCCAATCTTTGTAGTAGTCTTTGCTCCCTTTCTAGGAGATAGGTCATCCTATCCTTCTTTTCCATACATTTTCAATGTTAAGAAACTCTTTTATGTTTGGTTTCTGAAAATTCGCAGCTGTCTTGAACTTTTTTGTTGCACTCTTTGCCTTTGTATGTATGTCCGAGTACTGATGGCCTTGGCCTGACGTGACTGGATCTACACAGCCTTCATGGCCCCTATCTTTGCATTGGAACCAAACCATAATCACGCTATGTGCCACTATTGTTTGAGGGCCTCCCTCATTTTGTATATGGGATTGTGTACGTCCCCTCCCCTTGACACAACTCTTGTAAATATTTCCAAAGTTTCCAATATATTTTAACCTTTAAAAAAAAAGTAATGCGATGAGAGACAGGGAGAAACAATGTAGAATACAAGTTTTTGCTTAGATGTGGATGCGTATGCTTATTATAAAAAAACATCTTCTGTCTATGATTGTCATTTGTTCTTTCTATGTAGCGTATCAAAATCTAGCATGTACAAGCTGCTTCTACCCCATCTTGACGTTCTTCTCTTTGAAGTTATTTTCCCTCTAATGTGTTTCAATGACAATGACCAAAAGCTCTGGGATGAGGATCCACATGAGTATGTGAGGAAAGGCTATGGTGAGTTTTCACTTCTCAGAACTTGCTCCCTTTCCTGAAACTGACATTGGTAAATCGTAGTGGTAAAGTTACCATCTTGTAGGTTTATCTTGTACTTAGAAAACTTGAAGCCTCGTGCACTAGATAGTTTCATAATGGAAAATATTATAGGAAAAGTGCAATTTGTTTCTTACCTAAAATTTATAACAAGGATCTTTAATGGGTCGGGCAACATGTGGTTTTTGTAGTTGAGTCCCTTCTCTCATACTTACTCTGGTTTTTGAACTTGTGAATAGATTCCAAATATCTTGCAAGTGATATCACTTTTTTCTAGAGATAGGGAATGTATAGCTGCCCATTGTTATTGACAGGCTTATTATGGATTTCTCTTTCCTGCTTTTCAGATATCATCGAAGATTTATATAGTCCAAGAACAGCTTCAATGGATTTCCTAAGTGAGTTGATAAGAAAACAAGGCAAAGAAAACCTGCAAAAATTTATTTTGTACATTGTGGAGATTCTTAAAAGGTATTTTAAGATTGTATCAACAAACTTTACCCTCTTACCACAATTTGCTCTTGGATCTGATGGCATTGGCTATATTTACTGGATTTTGTGCTTTATATGCATGGCAGGTATGCTGAAGCCCCTTTAGAGCAAAAACCTTATCGTCAGAAAGACGGGGCTCTCCTTGCTATTGGAACCCTTTGTGATAAACTGAAAAAGACTGCTCCCTACAAATCTGAGCTGGAGCATATGTTAGTACAGCATGTTTTCCCTGAATTCAGAAGTCCTGTGGGCCATCTTCGTGCAAAGGTTGGTTGCTTCATGTTCTGTCCTCATATGCTTTTGTCAATGAAGATGCAGGACATGGTTGAAGGGGGAAAATACTTTAATTAAGTAATCTCTGTGCTTCATTTTCCCAAAGCTGCTTATGAATTTTATTCAGTGACTAGTATCTTGTAGCTAATAGTGAAGGTTCTATTAATAATCATTTATCTTACGAAGACGTTTTGGGCTGATATGTGTCAATTTATGTCTGTTTGAGAAATGCGGATGTAACAGTAGTAGAAGATTAATGAATATCTCTATAATTTGCAGAGTGTATAAACTAAGGAAACAAATTTGGGACAAAAATTGCTTATAAAGAGAGATTGCTTGAGTTTTGATAATTGTATAAAATGAACAATAGTGTGTGATATGCGATTACTTTGTTTAACTAAATGCACCTGTGCTTCTGTTTTCAGATTATTTTACTGTTATATACAATTTTATTTTATTTTGCATAAAAGTGATAGTAATTGTGAATCTCTTCATAAAAAGAACCTAATCTGGCCCCTTCATTAAAAAAAAAACTAATTCGGTGATGGGTGTTGGTTGGGATCAATATTCTAAAAAGCATAAGGTGTGCTCTGGCAGAATTTGAATAATCTTGATCATATCCTTGTATGTCAGCCTGTAGCAAACATCATATGTCAACCCTTTTTAGACATAAATATTCATATAGTCTAATAATTATCCATAATATCATCCGCACACTCTAATTCATTGCCCTTAACCCAAAACCATCTATTCGGTAGTTGATGGGAGAGAGAGAGAGAGAGACCGGGAGGGTTCGAAGGATGGGACTGATACTCTGAGAGGGATGGAGTTGGGGAAGAGGAGACAGAACGAGAGAGGGAGTCTTAGAGAGATCTGGGGTGATCCGGTGCTAAGAGGAAGAGGATACGAGGCTCTGACGCAAAGAGGTGATGGATTGGGATTTGCACCTAGCGCCTAGGTGCACTTTTTAGATGATGGATCGGGATTACAAATTATTGGTCAGTGATTGGGAAAAAAAACATATTGAAATTGGGATCTGAACTAGTGCCAACAGAAGCTTAATTGAGTGAGTGAACTTGTTCTAGAGACACACCTCTCCCCCTCCTAATATTGCATATGATGGAGGTCTCCCCCCCCCCCCCCCCCCCCCTAATATTGCATATGATGGTCAAGAATTGATCGAGATGTTTTTAGATGAATAAGTTCTGAGAAGGCAGTTTTTCACCTAGAGAATTAGTTGTTCTCACTACTTGTATCTATGGATGCCTTCTCCATTTTGGGTTCTTCAATTGCCAATATGGCCAAGGCCCTAGCATGCTCTTTGATTGAGGGTGATTCTTTGAAACATATTTGTTTGATAGCCCTGAGGGAATCCACGGGGTCCTGAGTTGTATTGTGCCCATTTGTCCAAATCTTAATTGTTGGTTTTCGGATGGCATAGGCCGGGGTTCGTCTGATTATTGACTGAGTTTATATTTGAAGTTGAACTTGTCCTTAAAGGTGGATGGTAAATTATACATATTTCATTTCTGAAATGTGCAACATTCTAATTTTCTGGTGCTTGAATAGTTTATCTCATTATTATCAGATATCCATTTTCTAAGTCGTCATTCATTATCATGAAATATCAGGCTGCATGGGTTGCTGGACAGTATGCTCATATTGACTTCTCAGATCAGAACAATTTTCGGCATGCACTGCATGGTGTTATTGGTGGGCTGCGTGACACTGAGCTACCAGTTCGAGTTGATTCAGTTTTCGCACTTCGGTCATTCATTGAAGCTTGTAAAGGTATTTCAACCTGAAACCTAGAAGTCTGTTCTTGTAGTTATATATATTGAGGGTCTGAATTTTAAGCAAGAGAGAACGTGTTTCTTGTGATTTGCAGATTTGGATGAGATCCGTTCACTACTTCCACAATTACTTGATGGTACAAGTCTTACAACTACTTCATCAATAAAACATTTTTCCATGCACTTCTCCCCTTACCAATTTTATTTTCTGTTTTGCTAGAATTATTTAAGCTTATGAATGAGGTTGAGAATGAAGACCTTGTCTTTACACTCGAGGTTATAGTTGACAAGTTTGGGGAGGAGATGGCACCTTATGCATTTGGTCTCTGTCAGAATTTGGTGTGTTGATATAGATCTGTGGGAATACTATTTAAAATGTTTTTTTTTAAATCAAGGATGATAGTTAGCTTGGAGTGTCATAATGTCTTTTCCTTTTAGGTGGCTACATTCTGGAAGTGTATGTCCACTGCTGAAGCTGATGAGGAGGGTGATGATCCGGGTGGTGCATTGGCAGCTGTTGGTTGTTTGCGAGCCATAAGTACGATTCTTGAATCAGTGAGCAAGCTCCCGCATTTATTTGTTCAAGTTGAGCCCATCCTTCTACCAGTGATGCACAAGATGCTAACCACTGATGGACAAGGTATGCTTTTGCTTCTATTAATGTTTAAATTCTAGCGAAATAATCCTAGAATTGGGAGAAAAGTAAATGATTTTCAATATATTGTTAGGTGGATCAAACATCAGGTCTGACTTGCCTTAATGAGAAGCTGTCTCATTCCTCTGAGGAGCGAACTTTAGAAACTCTCCATTGTTTGCTATTGATGCTATGCTTAGTCACTATGGTGAGATAATTAATTTGAGAGTCTGTGTCTCCTTGAACTTCCCTCGAACTTTAGAAGGATGACTTGAAAACTTGAGAATGCTCTCAACCCAAATACTTCTAATAGTAACACAGCTTGAATATGGAGAGCTAGAGGAAAGAGAAAAATGAGTCTTGCTGTCATGATGTCTGATTGTAGTTTTATCCCACCATAATGAGTCTTCCCCAGCTATATCCTTTGTTAAGATTCTTTTGAATTGTTCTGAGGATTGCAATAGGCTATATCAAAAACATGAGCGGGAGTTGGGGCCACAGGTCAATAATTTGAGATTAGTTAGCCTTTCCAGAGGTTGCCTTTTTTGTTGTAAATTTATCCGTAAACCATAGATACATTATGCTCTATGATTGTATAGCTTTCCCTCTTCTATTTTATGTTGTTGCTATTCCATACTTTCTTTTATCTACGTAAAATATTTTTCTTTATCACATGCATGACAATGCTGAAATCATGTATTTTACTATTTCTTATGGTGCTTATGTTTTGAATCTGTCCAGAGGTTTATGAGGAGGTTCTTGAAATAGTATCCTATATGACGTTCTTTGCTCCAATCATTTCAATGGAGATGTGGAGCCTTTGGCCATTGATTGTGGAAGCTTTAGCAGATTGGGCCATTGATTATTTTCCAAGTAAGCGTTATCCATAGATTTTGTTTAATAGTGGTATGGATGTGAATTTTCCTTTTATGTTTGTTGTAATTTTTTGTCCCTGGACCCTGATAGGCCAAAGAATCGGGAATCACACAAAAGAACACGGAATCTTAGGGAAACCAAGGGATTCACAATGAATTTCCAAGGCCAATTTCCACTGAGCTACCAAGAGAAACACTCTTGGCAATAACGCTACTGCCTCTTACAAAACATATTTTTGAGATAATGTGATGTAGGTCTATTGCCCTATATATATACTAATTCATAACCCGTAATCGACACTAATAAAACTGTTCCTTGACCCTTCCTAGCACTAGCCTAGATGAAAAAAAACTTCCCCTAATCTCAGAAATCTTAACCCATCAACCTAACAATGCCACCTCAAGACTTGTCTTAAAAAATGAATTTCAGCAAAGTAGCATCTCACAATTTAGCAGCCAGAATAAAATATGCAGCAGATCACTCATATGACTTCAAGTGTAAAGGCTCCTGCAATATCAGCTGCCCAAATATTCAGCACCAACTCCCCTTTATCATCCTTAATCAGATGCATAGCTTCCTCAATTCGAATGAACATGTGAATTTGACCAGCCCGCAGGAAAAAGGTCTAGGACTTTAAGGAAAGTCCTAGTCCGAGAGGCTTTCCAGTGGGCTGCTTTCCTTATTGCTTTTTTGGCTCATGTTTTGAATGGATAGACGTAGGAGGTGCTCATTGAGACATAGGTAGACCGGTCAGTCTATCACTATTAGCACTAACGGAAGATATGACCGTGGATCACATTCAGGCTGAGGATGTTTAACTTTGTACATGTTTAGTGCCTCTACTTTTGTGTTGCTGTCGCCTTAGTATAGGGTATTTAGTTCCGATTTTTCTTGTCTCTCCTTTGCGTTTGTTTTTGCGATGTTTTCCTTGTGCGATTCATGGTGTTTGCCTCTCTCCTTGTCATTTGTGCTCATTCTTGGTTCTATTGGAAACACCCTCGTGACTAATAGGGGTAAGGGTACGCACATCATGACACCCTAGTCCTTGCTCCCTGTGGGATACGTTATGTTGTTGTTTAAATGGGGAGAAGAGCAAGCCTCTAGTACCCATAGAGACTCTTGAAGACAAGTAAAGGATTTAGGGGGGCAAGAGGGTGGACTCAAATGCTTTCGATCTGGCCCCACCTCAAATTCAGAAATATTCGCAATGAGAAGAAAATCGGGTTGCCTCAATGGTCCAATTTCAAACCAATTACCTGACATACAACACTTTTTGTCTTCGTCTGTTATACTCTATGTGTTGGAATGTCTGTCCGATTGTGTTGTAGGAATTTTGTTGCATTGTCTTACTGTACAGTGGTTTTGTAGGAATTTTGTTCAACATCACCCTATCAGGAAACAGTATACAACTCTAAAAGTGAGAAGCATGTTAAAACCACACCATTTTTTGTTGTAAAAAGTGAGAAGCATGTTACAGCCCATCCGCCTAATCACCAGATTACCAGCCTAATGCGTATCAATCCAGCTGATTAGCACAATAAAGGAGTGCTCCTCCACTCAACAGATGTCTTGTATCGATTACTATCACTGTCATTAGTTTCCTCAACAGATGTGTTTTTAGATGTGTGATACCACTTTTTGCTACCATAGTTTTTTGATAATTAGTTTAGGTATCATTATGCTGATTGGATAATTTGGTTGAGTATTTTTTCTAGTTCTCAATCTTTGTTATTAAATTGGCTTTGTGGCAAATCTTTCATGCAATTTTTTTTTGGTTTAAATGAACATGTAAATATAGACATTCTCGTACCCTTGGACAATTATATATCCCGAGGTACTGCTCATTTCCTGACATGCAAGGATCCAGATTACCAGCAGAGTCTTTGGAATATGATTTCTTCTGTAAGTTTCCACTTCCATCTCTATCCTTGGTATACATTCTCTTCCTCAATTGAAATTCATTTTCTATAAAGATGGCTCCTCTAGGTGTATTATGTGTAGTTGTGCATCTTGAGTTTGCAATGGGATGCATTTAGGTGACCTATTCTCCCCATCTGTTGCAGATCATGGCAGACAACAACCTTGAGGATGGAGATATTGAGCCTGCCCCAAAGCTTGTTGAAGTGTTATTTCAAAATTGCAGAGGGCAGGTTGATCATTGGGTTGAACCCTATTTGCGTATAACAGTTGAAAGATTGCGCCGAACAGAGAAAGCTTATTTAAAATGCCTTCTGATAAAAGTGGTACACTTACATTCTCATCTCATGCTCTCAGCTCTTAACTTATTCTATTCCGCTCTAAAAATTTCATTATAATCTTATGAAATCCCACATGGTGATTATCTTCATACAAGAGAAATAGGTATCACATACCTGATGCGTCCTTTAGACCTCATCTTTTATAACAAGATGACTTTTCGGTTAGAAATAAACTCTGGTTGAGTGGCAGTTGCCCTTGGAGTGACAAAGTGTTGGGTAGTAAGGTTTTATGAAAGAAATGGGTTGCTTATTATATTTGGATATTGGATTAGCATTTGGAAAGAGTATGGATGATACTGTTGGCTCATGCTTAAAGAAGTGAAGTTCAAGTGTTAAAATATTGAAGTTCTCCCATTCATTCTATTGGGAACTTTACCAAGAAATTTGCCCAAACACATGATTTCCGCGTGTAATATGTCAGGACTCAAATAGAGCCTTATTCCACTTTGGGTTCAATTGCGATCTTATGTATGTAGTGTCTTTTTCTCTGTGACAGGTTGCCAATGCTCTTTATTATAATGCTAGCCTAGCACTTTCCATATTGCACAAATTGGGTATGTCAGCGGAAGTCTTCAACCTATGGTTCCAGATGTTGATGCAAGTGAGAAAGAGTGGAATGAGGGCTAATTTCAAGAGGTGTGTCAGCAGAAGTCTTCAACCTTCAGTTCTTGTTTGAAGCCCTTGTTAGTTGAGTGAACTGCATGGTTCAGGGAATTGGATTTGCCCATATTTGGTTGTTTGAATCTCCCTATGGCTTTTGGTTTTGCAGGGAGCATGATAAAAAAGTATGCTGCTTGGGATTAACCTCGCTGCTTGTTCTTCCAACAGAGCAGCTCCCTGAGGATGCTCTTGGACGTGTTTTTCGAGCTACACTTGAGCTTCTTATTTCATACAAGGACCAAGTAGCAGGTTTTTTTCTATTCACTTGCCTTTTTTACTCTCTTGTGGCAACTCATCTTTCTACACGTGTACATGCTTTAATTTGTTGAAGAAGTTTTTGTTTGTTTGTCATAACTAAATAAGAATGTTACAAAACTGATAGATAGGATATCCTTACCTAAATGAACAACTTAAAACTGCAAATAAATTTAAGAGCTCCCATCTAACATTATTGGTATAGTTAAATACCAAACCAAGGTGAAATACCACTTGCCTAGGCACTCAGGTGTGATCAGTGTTTAAAAAAGCCAAGCCCAGGCGCGCAAGCCCAAGGGGCCAAGTCTAGTGCCTGCCTTGGTCAAGGCACAACAAGGGTGGAAAAGACCACCACGGCGCACCAGGCACATTTTTTTCCATTATTTTGGTTGATCATGATATATTACGTATCTCAGTTAAATTTGGATACAATCTTTCCATATCTTTTTTTTTATTTGGAAAATGTTTTGTTGATTTTTTTGAAGATTTTAGCAACAATTTTTCTTCATAAATGTTCATTCCTACCCTCCATCTTTCAAGCCTCTTATTCTTTAATCTTCTATGCTTTATACTTACATTTAGTACTTTTTGATGCTTTGATTTGGGTTTTTTACTTGCTTACCACCTAAAACTTTGTTTTTGAAGCGGTGAATTTATAGAAATGTAAACGGTAATTACAAAAGCAAGTCCAGTCGGACTTGAGATCAAAAAGAATCCCTAGGCTATGCAGGTGATCCAAAAAACAATACTCACACCAAACCTCTATACCTGCTCCTAGCTCATGTCCACTCTTCCCGACTCTATATTGCTCTAAGGCTGATCCGACCTATCTCT
The DNA here is from genome assembly GCA_963922045.1 of Persicaria maculosa. Taxonomy (NCBI): domain Eukaryota; kingdom Viridiplantae; phylum Streptophyta; class Magnoliopsida; order Caryophyllales; family Polygonaceae; genus Persicaria; species Persicaria maculosa. The sequence continues at coordinate 55,293,301 of OY998261.1, read as the reverse complement.
CTAACTGTTTCAACCAACGCCTCTCAACGGATGACTTGCCTCTGCATCTCGTTGAGATACGAAATTTACAAGACTCTATGATTCTTATAGCCCATTGCCTAGGCATACAAGGTTCCCCCTAAAACTTGTTTTATTACAATATGTTTGCCATCTGGTTTTATTTCATCAAGGACGGGTTTTATAGCGTTTAAACTTGAGTTTTAAGGTGTTTTGAGATGTTTTTATGAAAAAGTCACCGCCTTTACTCCCAAATCCTGCTTAAGCTACAGGTATGTCTACTGCCTTGTGTCACCTCTAGCTTTTTAAAACACTAGGTGTGATCAAAGAACCTGACCAAATAATGATTGTCTTCTCCTGGGCATCTAAGAATTGTAACCAAAGTCTTTTTGGAGCTTATTTTTCTCCTAGCCGTGTTATTTAGGAGCCCCATGAAACTAGTGAGACTTGAACTTGAGAGAAGAAAATTAGGGAAAGAAGAATATGGTAGATGAGGTAGGCCTTAAAAGAAAGCTTTTTATGCGGTGGTAATTTTTTCCATTAAAGAATTATTTTTTTATTGGAAACTTCTTATCTATATAGCTGTATGTTGCTTGTTTTACTAGTCATTTTTTGTATTACACCCTAGGAATTTGATCATATAGTGAACACCCTTGTAGATCACAAGAGGCTAATCAATATATCTCGAGTCCTTCTTTATAAAAGTAATATAATTTCAAATAGTTATCGGAGTTCCTACATCCTGAGCACCTTTGGATTTTGTGAATTAGAAGCTGCAAAGGAAGCTGAAGCTGAAGAAGATGATGAGATGGACGGTTTTCAAAGTGATGATGATGACGATGACGACGATGGAGTTGATGGATCTGATCAGGATATGGGATTTGATGATGAGGATGGAGATGAAGTTGATAGCATTAAGCTTCACAAATTGGCTGCACAGGTGTGTTCTAAATACTCGGTGCTAAGGTTTTGAATGCCTTGTGAAGATTGTTTAATCAAATATCCCTTTCCAGAGATTTGTTGGGACCATTTTTTTTTAAAATAATTCTTTCTACAGCACCATATTTTCATAGAATATAGATATTGTCATAATGAGAGTAATGCACTCGAAACTGATGATGTCAATGAGATATACAACAGGTTTTATCCTTTTCATTGTGAAAGGTTATCACATGGGACGGGTTAAGGTGGTATTGAAACAACGAACTACTTTATTCCTTGATGGATGAACCTTCTTTCTTTTTTCTTTGGAGTCAAATGTGTTGGATATTCTATGTTTGTGTACACATCTGATTGGACTTTGGCGCTTGGGCTTTCTTTACTTTTAATTCCTAAAAAGTTGTCTTGAAATTTGTAGGCCAAGGCTTTCCGGCCTGATGTAGACGATTCGGATGATGAAGACTCGGATGATGATTTGAGTGATGATGATGAGTTGCAATCTCCAATTGATGAAGTTGATCCTTTCATCTTCTTTGTGGACTCAATTAAAGGTAAGCCTTGATACCCATCGCATATATCAGGAAAGTACATTCTTTTTTGTCCCTTTATCTTGTCAGATTCCATGATGTTTTTCCCCCACGAGTTTATAACGTTACAGCTTGTGAGTCTTTGATCTGATGTTGTTTTCTTTTTCCTTTCCCATTCCCCATCGCTTTGGTTTTGATGTCATGGTCACAAGCTTTACAAGCTTCTGATCCCGCAAAGTTTGAGAACCTTTCGCGAACGCTCGAGTTCCAATTTCAAGCCCTTGCAAATGGCGTTGCGCAGCATGCTGAACAAAGGCGGCAAGAGATAGAGAAGGAGAAACTGGAGAAGGCATCCTCCCCTGCCATCAATTCATCATGACCGTCTATAAATAGCAAGATGTGAGCCTCATTGCGATTATCAGCCTGCAATGTCAATGCGTCGAGTGCCTAATAGGTGCGCTATTTGGTTGTGTTTTGGTAGCATGTCAGGGAGTTGGCATCGCTTACCAGGATTCCACCCATCCACGTTGCCAAATTTGTGGTTCGTTGGTCTTCATGGATGGTAGAGTTTTGCTTATGGTCCCATAAAATAGCTATTTTTTTTTGTTACAGCAATATTCTTTCCTTACTGTATGCTTTTTTTTGGGGGGTTTTTCAAGTGTCATTAATTCTTCAGGGAGCATGGGTTCCCTCCTTTGCCAGGGTTGAAGGTCATTTTTCATGGTTGTCTGGTCGTTGTGAAATTTTGAAACTCATTAGATTCTTTTGTATATCTTTGGTGATGTATTTCCCCCCTTTTCCATTTTAAGTACTGCGAGTGCGAGAGTAGCGACTGTCAAGTATAAACGAAGACGAGCAATTTGAAATGTTCCTTTATTTTTCGCATATTCTACGCAATTCTCCTCCCCTGTGAATTTGCATGGACACATTCAAGCTAATTGATGATTTACGTTCCAACAATTCGATGGTAGCAAGTTACCCTTACCTAAGCTTGCTTCTATCTAATTTCAAAGTAATTTTCCACCCTAGTTTGCCTTGGTTTTGGATATCTGCTTCATCTTTCATTTACACCACCTTCAAAGCTCACCTCTGTTGTGGCTGCCTGCAACCAGTGATGTATTCCTGTCTCCTAAAACCACGATTTCAAGGTCTGAGGAGGTCCGAGGAGTAGGTTAACTATTGCGACAATATTACCAGTAACCGGTGGTTGCTACTTTTGATGAATGGGTCCACTCTGCTTTTTATGTGGAGGTAGGGCTTGAATTGTGGTGGCAACTGGTGGGCTATGATACCCCGAAACTCCATTTCATAGCGGTTTCGCGTTTCTGCATATCAAGAAACTCCGAAACTCCGGGGAAACACCTCAGAAACGGTTCTGAGAGCTCAGAAACTTTGACCGTTTCGTTGACCAAAAAAGTCAGAAACTTTGACCGTTTCTGTTTGGTCAGAAACGTTTCTGACTTGCCAAATGACGTTTCCACTAATTTTGTAGTTAAAAAATAAAAAATCAAATCAAACCCTAAATCATACTTCCCCTTCTTTTCGTCTGAAACCCCCGTTTCCTTCTATCCTTGCCGCCTACTTCTCCATTTTCAGTCTTCCCTCCTCTCACTTGCTCAGTGCTCTCTCCCTCTAAGCTTTCTTCGGTAAACCCTCACTTGTAGAACTCTCTTGATAAGCCAAAACTTAAGGATGAGTTAGCCAAGTAAAAGATTGATGTTGGATTGATTATTTTGTGTTTTTCTTGATTATGTTGTTATTTTAAAACTAAGTTACTTTATTTTGTTGGTTTGCAAGACATTTAATATATTTGACATGTCTGTATTGATTTCTGTTAAGGAGCAAGGACACTATTTACCACAGTATTGAACATTTTAATTTGTAGCTTTAATGATGCATTCAGTGTGTATCACTTAGTGATATGTTTATTGCTCTTATTTAGACCTTTAAATGAACATATAATTCATATTGCCGTTTCCTACAAAATTTGGATTGCCGTTTCCCGTTTCCGTTTCCGTTTCCCTTCCGGTTTCTGTTTCTGTTTCCGTGTAACATAGCTGGTGGGAGACAATATTGGCAACTAATGCGACAATATTGTTAGGGGGCATTGCTGAAGGGCACTGGTCCAGGGCCTGGTTTTTTATAGGCATTCCCTAGAATATGTACAAAGAACTGTGCTTTCACAACATCGGATCATTGTTCGACTGCGATTGAGTTAAAGGATAACTAACAAGTGAAAGCACCATCGTTCACACTAGAAAGCATGTGGATGTAGATATCATATTTCAAACTTATAGTTGCTCAGTCATGGAGAGTGAACCATGCTGGACCGACAATGTTTAAACTAACTTATAAGACCAAAATTATCAAGATCAGAGCGAAAAAGTGGAGTAAATCTACATTTGGAAAGGTATTTAGATATCTCAAAGAAATAGATGCAAATTTACTTGAATTGCAAAGTGAGAGAGGAGATCCACAAGAAACCATTATTATGGGTGAAAGCAAAACATGTTAAACTAGCGGTTAAAAACACGACCTATTTTCATAGGGTTTCTTTGGGTAGGAGAAGTAGTAAGATCATTAAGGAGATTGCCTCAAATGAAGGAACCATTATTATGGGAGAGGAAAACATTAGGAAGGAGATTCGATTGGACTTTGCAAGACGATTAAAAAAAGGTCAGTGTAACACTAGGATCTTGAATGAGTATCTAGAACTAATATCACGTGAAGTGTCTGATTGTGATAAATTAATATCAACCTCATAAAACCAGTAACAAATGGAGAAGGTCCACGCATTTCGTTCTTGTCTTTTGTAGACGACCTCATTGTATTTTCAAAGGGAAGTTCTTTGGCGTGCATGAAGGTGAAAAGAATTATCGAATAATATTCTCAAATGGGCAAAAGGTCAACTATCATAAATCTATGTTTCAAATAACACCAAAGATTAAAAACTACTAGAAGCAATTAATTCGAAGCATATTGTAAATACCGAACTTGACCACCTTGGAATAATATCTAGGGTGTCCAATCTTCAATAGGAGGGTGAATAAGATGGCATTTGAGGAAATGGTTGTAAAACAAAGGATCAACTAAGGAAATTGTGTGCTAATTACTTACTCTCACAAGAAGGGTGTTCTGTTCCGATTAGATCAAATCTATTAGCAAAACCTAACAACTTTATGAAAAGATTTTGTTATCAGCTATTATAGACCACGAACTATATCAGATTAATTTTGTATTTTTTCGGAATAAAGACCTAAGGTATAATCCTTTGATTAGTTGGGATAAAATTTGCAGGGTTAAGTGTAAAGATGATCTTGGCATTAGAAAATCAAAGGATATAAATATAGCACTACAAGTAAAGTTATTATGGAAAATTTTAGCGGAATCGAGCAATATCTAATCGAGGGTTATTAATGAAAAATATTTATCAGAATGTAACATTTTAAATTATGAGGAAAAAAGTTATCTGTCATGGCAATGGGGGAAATTAGAATTAAACACTGTGAAAAAAGAGTTGATTTAGAATGTTGGAGATGGTAGATCCATCAATTTTTGGACAAAAAAGATAGGCAATTCTACAGATGAGATCACATGTCTCCAAAAATCTCCCTATCCCTCATGTTTCTTCTCACATTCATACATTTATTTTAAAACAAAACTAATTAAAATTAAAATAATATATTAAAAAGAAAATACTAAATAAAGAGATTAAGAGGATGGATAGGGGAGGGACAGTAAAAATTGACACAGGAGATCTTCACTAGCAATTCTAGATCCTTTATTTGTCATAATTGACAATTATAGGGAATATCATAACAACCAAAAAGTATGTGAGTTCATTAACATGCATGAGAAATGGGATGAAGACAAATTATAACAAGTATTCTCAAATCACCTCGTTAAAGAGGTAATGAGTATTCACCTGTCAATATCCCATATCCAAGACATTGTATTAGTGTCCAAATAAAAATGGGTGTTCACCACATCAAGTGTTGTGTAGTACGTTAATCACATATAACAACCCACTTAAGACGTCGAAATCATCATGGATGTGGAAGATTGATATATATCCAAAAATAAAAATTTCTTGTAAAAAGTTAGTCAAAATGGGTTAACCTCCAAAAGTAGATTTGCCCCAAGGGGTATTCTGGTGGTCACTTACTATGATTTGTGCGGGTGTCTAAATGAAGATTATTACTATCTGTTTGTCAAATGTGACTTGGCTCAAATACTCAACCAAGGGGTGTTAGGATTAATAAAATGGTTGAGATGAAATCCAGATCATGAGCGCCATATATGAAATGCCTCATGAAGGAAAGAGGAGGATGTTTGGATAAAGTTGTCAAAGTTAACTTGACATTTTGGTAGACTATCTAATTTTTTAGGAACAGTGTGGCTTTTATAGGCATGCGACGAGTTCATTCGATTTAGGATGTAGAATTGTTTATCAGAAGCCGAAAGGATAATTGGAGTCTAAAATTGAATTTTGAAAAAGAGGCAGGCAAAAACATATGTGCGGTGAAGAGACGCTCCAAGAGGGGACAAACTCGCCAATCAAAATGGAAGTGCCTCTTGATGGGAAGAATCAAAATTAACTTTGATGGATTCAAAATTACTATGGGAGAGAGTGTTGTAGGAGTTATAACAAGGGACTCGGATGGTAGGCTTGTGTTCGTGCATGGACATGTATGTATGCAAATCCCAATCCCCTTTGAAAGAGGAGGCACCAAGTCTCCTCACTAGCGTATAACATGCCGTGCTACAAAGCCATCATCATGTTGATTTTGAAACGATTCCCATATTTTCTTTAATGCTATTAAGCATGTTGGAAGGTGACCCTGGAAGATCAAAATGATTATTATTGGCATGTTGAGACATCTACAAAGTATCATAAACTAGTCTATCTTCTATGTGTCATATTCGACGAATAGAGTGGCAGATAAGGTCGCATACCTTAACTATTCCACCCGGGTGCATGTGATGAATAACTCTGGTCTAAAGGACCTCCTCCGCGGAGATGTTCTCTAGGTTGACTTACCGTTGGGTCAATTCCCAAATTATTTCCTTATAAAAAAAACATAAAGACCATTTCGATCCGGACCTCCATCCATTATGTACAATCGTGGCATATCTATAATGCATTTGACATTCCTGAGCAACTCTCTAACCCAACACAGTAATGACTTTGGTTTTTATCTCATTTTTTTTTCAAAGCAAGATTTTTAATGAGATAACCATAAGGGTATATTGTATATGTGTATCCCAAATCAATGAAGAATTCTTCAAAGACGTTATCATGGTGTTCATACTCTATAAACTCGATCAAATGAAGATCCATATCATACTCCTTATAATGGTATGAAGTTTCAAATGAATAGTAGCTTCTCACTTGTAATTTTTAATTGTTTTTTTTGGTGAAAAATATCTATTTTACCCTCATAAGTTATATTCTCATCTTAGATTAACTATGTCATTTTAAGTAATTTCCATATTTTTTTATAAAATGTCATTTTTACCCTTAAAAGTTTGAATTTAAATTTTTTTTTATTTCAAGGTCCTTTTATGTCTTTTCAAAATTATAAATTGTCATATTTCATCAATTTCACCTAACTTTACATTTTCTCTTAAAATGCCCAAATTACAACTTGAAAATTTTCTCAAATCAACTCTACTCTATATTTTTAATTAAACTATCCAAGTTACAATTACAAGATTTTCTCAAATCAACCATACTTTGTGTTTTTAATTTAACTACCCATGTTGTAACTTTAAAGATTTCTCAAATTAAACCGACTTTATATTTTTAATCAGATAATAAATAATAATAATAATAACAATAATAATAATAATAATATCATTATAATATCATTTTTTTATGTGTAATGATCGGGGTTTTCGAACTCTATAGTTTTGGATTTCTTTTTTGTTTTGATTAATAAACTTTTTAAAAGACTACCCTTCCTTTTTTTTAATTGAAAGACATCATTCTATTACGTACTTTGATGAAAATTTTAAAAGACTAGCTATCCTTACAGTTTCTTATAATGATACAAGTATTGTTTTTATTACTATAGAAATTAAGTTATATGGAAAATCACTCAATCGTACGTATTTGCACACACACACACACACACATATATATATATATGAGTATTTACACATATATAAAAGTTAACATGTACAATCTAAATAAGAATAGACCGCGCGCGGTGCCTTACCTAGTGTTTAAAAAGCTACTACCTCCAATTAAATTTGAAAGCAACCTAAGAAGTTTGAAGAGCAAACATCTATAATTTTAAAAATGTCGATAACAACGTTTATTCTTAGGTCCCTCATCTATGATTTTTAAGGAGACAACCATAAGAGTACATTGCTAAAGGTCTTGAAGATTTGAAGACATATCTGTAATGCGCTTGTCCTTATCATCCACCTCCTTCCTCATGAGTTCTATCGCAGTAGCACATTCTTCCACTTCAATAGATAAGGCCTCCTTCTCCAGGGTAAGCTTGGAGACTTAGACTTTCATATGTTCCTCACGGGAGGAAATTAGCTTGTTGGACAACACCACAATCTTGTCTTTTAGCTTTAAAATCTCCACAAAGGTTATCTCGGACTCTTATTTAACACGCTCCAACTTATTGTTGGCCCTGTCCAAGTCAGTCTTCAAGTTCACCACCATCATAGTACATGCTCAGTCTTCTCTTTGTACTTCTCAAGCTGCTCTTGAAGTTTTTCTTTAGCCTTCATTGCTCTAGCTTTCTCCCCCTCAGCCTCTTTCTTTTTCTTATTCGCGATAGCGGAAGCTTTAATAATCAGGTTGAACCTGGTCTTGACATCTTCCCAAAACATGTTTGTCTACAAATAAGAAACCAATAAACCCAAAACATGATTAGGTTGAACGCGATCAAGTCTCGAGGAGTTGTGACAATACCCAGAAAAAAAAACTCTTCATTGCGATAGATGTGTCGATACCCAAGAAAAATCCGATAACAGGTCTCTCAACAAACACAACTAGAAACGTAAGGTTATACAAAATCTGATAATAGCGTAGTATTTGTTGGCGATTGACCTTCCATAATGTTCTAGTTAAACATGTGTCACCCCCCTGAAGTTTTTCTCTGTCATTTACACGTGGGCATCTCAGGCCATGGACACTTGTCAACAAGATATGCGAGCACGACATGCCCTATTGAAGCTATAATACAGGTGGTGAATGAATCCTCATGGAATGCCGATTCAAAGGTCACCCATGAGATTACCCACGAGGTCTCCCACAAGGTTGCCCTCTTTTTTGTATAAATACCCCTCTTAACCCAAGAAGAAGGGGACTTTTTGGAAGAAACAAGAGAGAAGCTATGTAACCACTTTCCGAAGTAAAACCCACAAAATTTGAGCTTCAGAGTCACCAAGAAACATTGAATTGACTCCCAATGAAGAAGACGATTGAGTTGTAATCCCATATACAAAGAAGTAAATACACTCAGAGTTAATTCTCATATGAAAGTATTCTCTATTATTAATCAATTGCCGAAAATTAGGACTTGAAGCCTCGCAAGTATAGGCATTAATAAACATGATTCATTTGAGCATGAGAGAAACATAATAGGAATTCTTTGGGGATCTTTCAACATTAACTAGTAGATAAAAATGTGATGATTGTGTGTGAGAACTTGTACTCAATTGAAACAAGATCAATCAAAGTAAAACATACCAATCAAAATAAACCATATCAATCAAAGTAAGACAAAATAAGCAAAGTAGAACGTGAAGTGTAAGTGGAAGTAAAAGCGATGTGGTAAAGTGAGGTCAGGACAAGTTCTTTTCCGGTTTAAGTTTCATGAAAATCAAACATTTCCATTTCAAATGTTACACTGCCAAAAACAGTTTTAGGTTGTTAATTATTTGTTATGAAGAGCGGGACCGGTATCACGTGATAATAAGAAGTGTTTTGTGTAAAACATTTCATTTATATTAAAAGTGGTAAAGGGTGTAAAGTGTAAGGGTGTGTAACAGGTTTAAGACATTTAATATGAGGCAAGTGAGTGAAGCGTGTGATATTTGTTTAGTCAATGTATATATTTTAATATGATAGTCTAAAACAGATAACAACAATATTTCATAGTGATTTCAATTAATTCAAAGTTATATCATATTCCATCTCTTAATTGGAATATGGTTCCTAAGAGTACTGTCGCTCACTTTTTTTTTTCTTTCTCAATCCTTTGAGGTTATCCGTGTCACATAAGTCATTTTACAAAGTGTTAGTCCATACCATTTAATGGCCAATGTGTTTAAAGTTTGAAGTGGTCTTTTTTCCAAATGCTTCACTTTTCTCTTTTTTTAGAGGTGGTGTCGAGATGCACGTAAAAAAGACCAATGAAATCCAACTTAAAGCGCAGTGTAGAGTACTGCACCCATCATGCGAACAATCCAACTCCTCTTAAAAATCACTCTTTTTTTTTTTGCTCTTAAAAAGCACAAAATTGACATAACCAAAAGTCATTGTCTCAATGTTCAAGAATTTCTTACGATGGTACTATCAAATATCAATATGCTAAACCTTGAAATACCAACCAAACACATGTTATGGCAATCAAAGACTTTCCTGCTGCTACTTCTCGTCATTGTACCCGGCTGCTCTGCCTGATTTACCAATTAAAAATGGAGCGGGAGCTGAATTATCTTTGACATCCAACCCTTTATATGATCGCCTTGCCAAAAATTCAGCCCCGGATTTTCCTGTGCTCATAACCATGGCTTGTGGGTATGCTTCATGGATCTTGAGCGCCTTTTCCACCGCAGCCTCCAATGGCAGAGGCATTTCGCTGCTGTCAATGTTCTCTGGTATGCCAAGAAAATGTGGTCAGTCAGCAAAATTCACAGTCAAGAAAAGACTAACAAGATGATTCTTTGTTGGGTTAAAAAGTCATCATGACAGGTAATTCTTCATGTCATGGTGACTTGTCAGCATGTTCATATTCTGTAAGTGATCTTATCACTAACTTTATTGGTGTCTTGTAGCGAAAAGAGAGTGATAAAACAAGTACCATGATTGATGACATCCAAACACACTTAAATGTTGAATCATTCCAGTTTGAAGAACTACCCAAAGATGCAATTATGATTCGGAAAATATATAGATTTTAAAAATAACACCAATTGGCATCTCCAGCAGCTGGCTGATGGCTTGAGGCAGTAATGAACTATGAACAATATACTTCAAAAATTGAATGAGTTCTCTGAACAAGATACTTGCCGAGAATTTTCATCAATGTGTAAGTTTTCTTGTGAGTTCATGTTAACAACCACCAGTTGTGTGCACAGCCAGTAATTCTTTATTTCCCCAAACATTTAAAATGGTAATCTAGTTGAAACTCCACAGCACATAATGCCAGGCTAAAATTTCAAGAACACTAAACTTACAGAGGAAATAACATATACCTAAAAAGTGTACTAAAAGCCGTAGTAGCACCAATAACATCAAATCACAAAAAGTGTACGAAAATAGTGCCATGTAGGAGTCATAATTCAAGTTGATTAATAACTTGTGGGGAAAAAACACCTAGAATTTAAAAATATTGTCCATTCCCATGATGCCAACTCAATTTTACATGTTAACGCTCACTTAGTTTTTATACTAGGCCATGTTTCTTTTACTACAACAAAGAGGTATAATATGGATGAAATGAAGCATTTTGAATGTACTCCCAACCCATTAGTTTCAGAGGATTTGGATTCTCAAGTCTTAACAATTTTGGGTCAAACTTGAACCCGAATCTAGCCTAATAAGAGCTTTTCTAATTGGCCTAATAATTGTTGAGGTAAAACCTGCTGGAAAATTGTTTCGATTTGCAATAGCAAAGCATTTGTCCAGGTAGCAAATTGCTTAGTCCTTCTCAAATACTCCCTCCGTCCCATAATAAATTCATTTTAAACCTTAGCAATTAGCATATATTTCAATGAAGATACCAAAAATATCAATGTTCCACTAATTATCATATCTTTCCTCTTCTTGGAAAACTACTACTAACAACTTTTATATTTAATCATTACACAAGGGTATTTACAGAAAGTGGATGCTGTAAGTTCTAAAATGACACATATTTTGAGACAAAATTAAAATGCTAGATTGACATTTATTATGGGATGGAGGGAGCACAATTATTGAAGTTGGTTGGACGATGGGGAAAAAAAGAGGGGGGGGGGGGGGGTGGGGTGGGGGAACTATTAACGATGTATTAACAGTATAAAAAATGAGATACCTTCCGAACCAATATCTTCTACATATCCACCTTGGAGAAATGAATATCGAGCTTCATCTAAGTTGCCTTCCGCTTCAGGAAAAGGTGTAGAAATCAAATCCCTAAACTGTAGTGTATACTCCCCAGTCCAGTGCATTCCTCTGGTGCAGAAAAAAAAATATTAGCCACTTATCCTTTCTAGATTAGAGAGACATGAACCTTCTAGTTGAGAGCACTTGAAAAAGAAGACATCCTATGAAAAGAGCAGAACAAAAAACAGAGGTCCTTGTCCATAACTGCTTCGTTATAATCTGAAGCAGAAAATTACTCAAAGAGTTCTTCTTTAATGTTCTTCCCCAAAATCCACATCCCCATAAAGCATCAGGCCCTCTTTAAAATCTACTGCAAAAATAACACCCACCAATTGCCACATGTATAAACTATTACTCTCTTCAATTGTTGAGGCAGTCGTAAACCTCCCTCCCTTATAGCCACTTTAGCAAGTACACAACTAAAATAACCCCTTCTACCCACTTAGACAAGAACACAAAGCAACCACGATCTCGATTCAGAAATACACTATGTGTCAACACCACAGCACACCATCTCTTAATTTGGAAAGTGCACTCAGAAAAAAAATCCCTCCCCCTCATTTCAACACAATAATGTTCTGCCCCTCCTACATTTGGGTCATTTGGCCACTTGTTTTTTCTCTCAATTTTCTCTATAATGAGAGCCAAGCCCCCTGATCTTATCTAAAGTCAAAAGTTGGACTCTACCAAGTACTTTATGATGTAGAACTGTTCTGAAAAGCAAGTACCTGCCAAAAGCAACCATCGCTTCGAAGGGAGAGATGACCGGAGCTAAGAATTCTTTGCTATCCAACAGGGCAGTTTCCGCACAGGAAATATAAACAAAAATATCACACTGCACAATACTAATTTCATATTATTGATCAAAAATAAGTTTATCTAGTAGAAAAAAAGTATGGCAGTACTGACCTCAGGAAAGTTGGCTAGCTTTGCTGGGTTAGGCCTTCCCATAGCAAATATATAGGTCTTTTTGCCAGCGCTCGTGATCAACTGCTTAATTTGATGAATCATATGAAGATAACCAGCTGCATCATATCAAGTGGAGCCAACAAAGGGACATTGAAGTCAATTCCATTACACAATATTCATCATAGTTTACATTTCCATTTACAATGATGATAGCGAAAAAGAAACCATGTAAATATGGGATATTAGTATTTGAAAAAAAGGAAGGGAAAACCATTACAACTCACTCAACTCTAGAAACAAAAATCGCAATTCAACTCTTAGCATAAAGACAGCACTGATTATTGCCTTCACAAATAGCACAAGCAACAACTAGACTTCCTATTATAACCACATTTAACTTTGAAGTCCAAAATGAAATACAACTCGGCTAAATATTTGAATAGTGTGCATATGGAAATTTCACATATTAACTTTAAGCTCATTTCAAACTCTCACCTTATCCTAAGCAATAACATATTGAGACAGTTCCAGAAATCATATGCAAGTTTACTTTACCAAACAACCAATGAATATAAATACTCCCGGGAAAAAAATGGGACCATAAGAAACCAAGTAAAATGAGAAGCCATACCCACACCAAGAGTTCCAACCAAAATACCAACAACATTAGCATCCTTAGCTTTCTCCACCAAATAATATCTGAAAAAAAATATCATCCATTATGCCACAGAAAACAGACATTTAAAAAGCATTTTAAATCCTTATAATCTATCTCCATGCAGACTAATAACATTTTGAAGATCTGCACGGAATTAACAAATATAATCTAAAGGAAATAAGCATGGATGACAAGAGTACCTACGCTTCAAAACCCTTGTGTGCTGAATGAAATCTGTGGCTAGAAAGTTTCCAGCAGCATCATATCTTACTGCAACAAATGCCAAGACATGCCTCAGATCATTTGATTACACAAAGTAGTGCAAGAAATATTTCTCAATAAGTATGAAGTAGGCACCCTATTCCTTCAATAATATCTCAAGAGTATGCAACCGGATTATATTGATGGATCAAAGTAAAAGCCAAGGGAAACTGGTTAAGTATGCTAAAAATATGCATGTCCCTGTTAGGCCACACTCTTCAACCAACCAGGGGCATGCATATTTTTAGTATACACAGTTTACCAGGGTGATGGTTAGCTTTTTGTTGTCAGAAAGTTGGATAACCTTTTTACATTGTAATCATACCTAAGTTCAATACAGAGGACAAAATTTGTCGCTGAAAACATCTAAATAACACAGGCATATCAAAGAAATCTAAATGTTTTATCAGAAAATTGTATTGCACGAAAGCTAAAACAGCACCTATTTCACAACTGTTGAAAGTGAGCAAAACGTTTGCAAATGCTGCATTGTCAGAACCAACCCAAACAAGTATGCAGTCCTTCACTTTTTTACCCTCGGGCAATTCCCAAGTCAAACCACCAATGCAATATCTTGTTCCAGCTTCAGTGCTACATGCCTGGTTACAGGTACCCTTATCTTGCTTGTTGGAGAATGTATTGTCTTTGAGTGGATCCATGGAAGTACAAAAAACATCAGCACATAGAACATTTTTTGATGCCCGAACTGCTAGTGTTTCTTTAATCCTATGCAACGCATGTGTGTACTCCAGTCCAAACAGGACCTGAAGAAAGGGGGAAAATGAGAAATCAGGCATAAGTGTGCAGGAAATATTAGTCTTTCACAAATTGAAACCATTCATAATTCAAAGTGGAAATATAGATTGCAAGGAAAATAAAAGTACTCCATATAATCCGTCACATAAATACATTTAGAATCAGCACACAGTAAAACAAGGAAGTTCAACTTTGCAAGCATTTTCACACGAACTGTGAAATGGGAACAATGAACTATAATAGGTTTGTTTGGCACGATATGCTGTTTTTTGGAGAACAGAGGAAAAAAGGCTGCAGTAGAAACATATAAACCATATAAAATTGAGCACATCACTCTCCAAGTTAAGCTATCAAATGAGCAACCATACCAATTATTAGAGCGCCCACAGTACAATCCTTAAAAAAAATCTGTTTTGAAAAAAAAAGGTTTAAACTCAGATGTAAGATAACAGCAAAAGAAAATGTGATGTTTGGACAAAACATTAGAATTCTAGGGATGCAAGTCATCCCTACTGATATTTTCCATTAATTACTGTAAAAGACTTTTAGCACAGCAATTTTCACCCTTTCCCAAAAAGAAGAAGATTTTACAAAGCAATTAGAATCAAATCCAACAATCAGAACCAAAAGAAAGCAATTACCACTGGAATATATGGTTAAACTATCAAGGCAGTAAAGTATAAAAACATTCAGTGGTTGACTCCCATAGTAGAAAGAACTGCAGGATTTCACCGGTTATCATCAGAGAAATACCAGAATAAGCTTGTCCTTGCTTGATGCAAAATGGTTTATACTCTCAGCACAAGCAGAGACATCGATAGAAGTTTTTCCGAACACAAACAAAACCGGAAGAGTAGATGTGCTGCAAACAGACATAAAAGATCAAAGTGAGCATAAAAAAAGTAACTGCAATCAGATATTCAGATATATGATATATCATTGCATATTTGCATGCCATCATCTTATCTATTAAAAAAATGTACTAGCTAAGTATCAATCTGGTTTTAAAGACTCATATGATGTGTAGAAAATAATTAAAATTTAGTTTTCGCACAACATTCTCAAAATGAAACAAGTAAACAAAAAAATATAAAATATAATACAACTCAAAGCATAAACTCCATGGTGAAGAATGTCTAACAGGCTATAGTATTATTTTTCAGCGCATTCTTTCGGAATTTCAGTTTGCCAAGATATCCACAGAATAATAAGGAACACTCAAACCAAAATAATTATCCGTAATATAATAATCATAATAATTATTTTTAAAAGAGATAAAGTGAATGAAAACATAGAAAATTAAATGTTAGGGATTTAAGATCTTGATGCCCTACACAATTTTACAGGAGAGAGGAAATAAAAATAGGGATAAAAAAGGCTGGATAGAAACAGATACGAATTAAGAAGAATTACCAATCACCGTGATATAGTTATAACTTATAAACCATTGTCTTTTGTAGGTGATAGAAGAAGAATGCAGTAGTTCATATTATAAGCACACCCATAGGTTTCCATTTCCCAAGATGAACCAGAATCTGTAAATCTCTTTATTGGACAGTAATTCTGTATTAACAAAAGGGATGAATATACCAAAGGTCTAAAGATATAGGCTGATAACTTGAAATTATTTCCTAAAGTTCACGATTCAATTCCACTCTATCTACTGTACCCTTATAAACTTATTTTCTTGTGCTAATCACAGACAAGGAAAACAAAGAGAGGGCACCAGTGGGAATCAATCAGCAACAAAACCGATAGATATCCTATTGCACAATTTCAAAGATGAGCAAAGAGACAAGAAAATAGTTGACGAAAGAAAATTCAAGCTGCTAAACATAGTATAACAAAGATACAAAATGAATTGATGGTTGGTCACAACCCAAGCACAAAAATATCAAGTTGCCCTCAAGCTAAAACAGAGAAAACTTCCTCGCCTATCCAAACTCTTGTAAAACTAAACCTTGTCCTTAAATAGCTCAGTATACTAGAAAGTCCAACAACTGAAAATTATCAGTTCATTATAACAGAAAACTTACGGGCTCAAACACGAATGGCCATAATGTATAACACATTCAGCACCAATATGTGATGCTCCAACTTCATCAACACAGCAGCTACCATACAAGGTATCGGCCATAACATACAAACCCACTTTTTTCCTCTCCTTACCTTCGGAACATCCCCCCGAAAGCTCTCCAAGCTTATCACGCAACGCTGTCACAACTCTGGTAGAATCCTTTAGCAGCTCATCCGGGAACTGATAATAATAACGAGAATCAAATCAGATAACATATAAATGATTGCAGCTGTCCTCTTCGCTAGCTGGAAAGCTAATTAGGTGAAAGGTTTTGTAAGTGTTTAACAGACACCACAAACATGAAGCTGAGTAGTCCATCTGGAAGCCGGGTAAGCAACATGAAAAAAGGAACAAATTTCCAATGAAATAATCATCGGTTATTAACGATTTCGATCTTTCATCTTCGCTATCTGTACAATTTTCACATGGATGCAGGAAATATGACAAGGGTTCAATTGGGGTTTTTGAGGAACCCACAAATTTAGAAAAAAATACATTAAACTGATTAGAAGGAAAGAGAACCTGCAACGCCACCCTGGAGAATTGCCGGGTGAAGATGAATTCAGCTGTGCGATTGATTTCGTAATTTGAAGCAAAATCCATTTGGCAAGAACTGTGCTTGAGAGAGGAGAAGCTAAGGAGGGGAGGCCGGGAGGAGGGAAGTAGAGAGAGTTGCTCACGGGTCCTCTGGGTCGAACCTTGCGGGTTTTGACCCGGCGGGTACGGTTTTTCAAAGGGTACACTTTTTTTTTTACTTGACAACGAAAAAACCCAGCAGACAAAGAAGTCGAAGAAAACTCTAAGGCGGACTGCGAATAGCGAGAACATGGGGAAGTAATACACTTTCGCGACGTCTTGCCATTAGGGAAATGGGAGCAGAAAAAACGGGGAAGTGGCGTCTCCTAGAGTAGTGTGGATCTATGACGTTTCTCCTACCTAGATGAGAGATCTTTGGAAGTCACGAACTCTAGATCAAAAAGGCGCATAAGACTGTAACCTCAGCCGGAACTCGAAAATGATTTTCCTAAATCAGTAAATCTATAAATGAATGTAACATAGTTACAAAATGATTTCCCCCTAGTTGTGTAAAGACCGGAAACTTTTAAAATATTATTTTATTAAAATATTGGTTTATGATCAATTTAATTTTTAAACTTCGAAAAATTTTTGGAATTTTCGTCATCGAGCAATTGAGTTTATTTTAAATATTTCGAAGCAAGTTCCGACATCAGTTTCAAATGGGATTTTCAAATGGATTTTTTTTAATTCTGCTTTCATGTTTTGAGATTCGGAAATATTATTTGAATTTCACCATTTTGTTTCGATGTTGAAATTTCGATTTGAATTTTAAATGAGTCGGGATTGGATCAAGTGAGCGAGTTTAGGGATTAGTTTTTTCGGGTATTTGAATTTTGGGTTTAGGGACCGCATTTGTTTCTTTCCTCCCCTTCTTGATCGAAACCTACGAGTCTTCTTCTTCCAACTTGTTTCTTTCCCATTTGACCCAAACACCCACCTCCCTCTCTTCCTCTTCTCCCACATTTCATTAGACAATCACACCCAACAACTCTCATGCTCGTTTAGTAGCCCACGCCAAAGCAATACAGAAAACCAAATCTTCTCCTCTCTCATTTTGATTTCAAAAGAGACACAATCCCCCTCCCCTTTTGATTGACTCCATCCTGAGCTACACAAACCGCAAATCTACCCCTTTTGTTTTCCAATTCAAAGTAAAAAGCCCCAAAATTTTCTCCCTTGTTTTATCAAACCCAAGCCCCAAACACAACACACACATCCCCCACCTCCTTCCTTGTTCCCTGTGTTCGGGGGATCCACCGTACCACCACCACCATCTCTTGTCGCCAGCCACCTGCAACACCACCACAAGTCCTCCTCTCCTCTTCGGTTTAAACCAAATGCTCCCATCCCCTGTTTCACTTTACAAAACCGCCAAGTCGCATCCGCCCTCCACCTCGAAGCCCAACACAACTCTCTTCCTCCAAGGTCCGTCAAAGAAGAAGCCCGAGCTCAGGAGCCCCAGCCGCCCAACCATCGAGCCTTCACTTTCCCTTGTTTTCTTCAAAAGACCCTCGATAAGCTTTTCCCTCCCATTTTCCGATCGAAAGCATAGGAAAGCTCCACCTTTCTCATTGAACCACCTTTGATTCAGGTCCGAGGAGCGAGCTCCGCCTCCGATGAAGCCCGGAGCGCCTCTGATGAGGCTCCGACGAAGCCCGACAACTCAATCCTCTCGGTGAGCCCTCTCTCTTTCCCTTTCCTTTTCTATCTCCTAGCATCCTTGTGACTCTGGAAAACTGGACTTTCGGGGAGGGAGAAGACGCTAGGAGTGCTCGGTTTTGACATAGCCAGCGAGGGGAGGTGTGGGCGGGAGTGAGAGCGAGTGAGGTTTGAGCGTGAGCGTGAGTGTGGGTGAGAGAGAGAGAGAGAGAGATAGAGAGAGAGAGAGAGAGAGAGAGAGAGAGAGAGAGAGAGAGAGAGAGAGAAGGGAAGGCTGAGGGTGCGAGCAAGGAAGCCAAGGAGGACGGAGGTGGAAGAGCTCAAGCTCAGCCGGCGGCCTGGGCCTGTTCGAAGGAACAAAGGAAAGCTGGAGGAGGAAGAAAGATCGTGGGCTCCACCACCTTTCCCACATCAGTCGAGACCCATTTTTATTTTATTTTATTTTTTCTAAAATCTGAAAGTTGAAAGAGAGAGCAAGCAAATGGGCTTTTGTCTGTTTCAAATTACATGTGTTGGGCTGATGTTTTGTAGCATTTTTATTTGCAAGTTTTGACTTTATATTCCATTCGATTCCTAAAGTAAAGGTTAAAAATAATACTCCCTCTGATTTTTTTTATTAGGCGCGGAAGGTTTCCTAGCTTGGCTCATATTATAGGGCGCGGAGTAGTACAACACTGTAATAATTACTACTTATCTAAATCATCTACCCATTATGTGTCAGTCTTAAATGCTCAGATGCCCATTGGACTCCTCCCTCCCCAACCTTTCATTTTCCACTTGTATTTTTTGAATAAATAAATGACCCACTTTCTATTTTTTACTTCTTCTTTCCCAGAGCTTGAAACACTGATTGCCTTCTACCAAGAACCTCTAAGAAGCCATTTCAACGACATGGAAAATATTGTAAGCATCACATAAAAATCTCGCTTAGCATTAGTTTTTATTGCATTATTTATACATTTCATCTTGGTTGTTTTTAGTTATCTTATCCTTGGTGAAACCCTCTTTAACAGTTTCACCCGATCAAGGTGTTTTTTCATCACCATTTTGTTCTCAAATGTGGTATAGGCTATGGATTTGTTCACAACTAAAGTCAAGAATGGTCTCGAAGAACATGATGTTGTTTCGAAGATATTACCAAAAAAGGAGGTTATAGTTGTTGCAGACCGTGGGTTTGATTTGAATAAGATCCCTATGGAAATAGAACTCCATGATACAGAAGGGATCAACGAAGTAATCTTGATCATGCTAAATGCTCATCTTCCAAAATATTATTGGAGCGCAGCCCCGAAGGTCTAGATATTAGCCCCAAAATTTTAGGTATTACGATCGATTCCTATGCTTAATTTTGCACACTCGACCGGTTCCTATGTTTGTATTCATTTTGTAAGCTGAACCAACCAAGCAATGATGCAAGCTCGATCGATTACGATGTCTGATTTTGTACGCTTAATCGATTTCTATATCTAATTTTGTACTTTCGATCGATTTATATGCTTCATTTTGAACGATCGATCGATTTTTATGCTTAATTTAGTAGAACCATTAATGTTTGTAATTGATCTATTATGATGGTTAAATGATGTCTTTCCTAAGCATGAACTCTTTATTACGGTGAGATTTGTCCCTCCTAATTAAGCATGAACTCTTTGTTACTTTCGTTAGTTATTCAACACATTCAAGAGTAATCACGTACAAGTGATATAGCAATGGTGTTTGAGCAGAAAAATAGTTCTAAAATAAAAAAAGGCTAGCTTGTTTAATTAGATAGGAAAATACTGTACGTGCACAATTCATCATAAAAAGCAAATTGATGCCCATTTTCTACATTCATGTCTAAACTCTTGCTGCTAAACTATTCATCACACGTTCTACCAATGAGTAATCACAAGTGATATGCTTAGGAAGATTTCCACTTCTTTCTAAACTGACCTTTTTCATGTGTGGAATTTTGTATCCGTTGGATCCTCCGTCTTTCATAATCTCTTCCATGCATCGTTGTAAGGTAAGGAAGACATGATTGATCTTTGATGTCGGATATTCTTCGAAGGACTTCTGAACGGCACGAATAAGTTCATCGAAAGTCCTTGTGCACTCCTTATCTTGCAATGATTGAATTGCACAAAAAAACCCAAGATCAAGAACGTTCAAGTCCGGAGAGTTAGCCGGTTGACACATAAGCCTAATATCAAACCCATTTTGTGAAGCTGCTGCTCGAAATTCCTCATCATATGGGCTAACATGTGTTCTTGCATTATCCTGTTGAATAAAAATAGTGTTCCTTGCATCCTCACTTGGCCACATTGCTTGAATTGACGGGATAACCTTTTCGAGTAAAAATGCTCGTATAGTTTCTTTCTTCACAGATGTGATCGGTTTTGTCTCTAGGGTTCCGGCGGGTCGATTTTGACTTCTTCGACGTGCAGGTTGTTGAGTCACAAATGGAAATAATCCTATCTTTCCAGAAAAAGTTTCATTGCCTTCCTCATCGAACCTCGGCCTTGCAACTGCAGCTAAAAACATCACTTTCCCAATGAAATGCTTGCTTTGACATGACCGTAGCGGATCATCCTCTTCGGGCAGGAGGTAATATGTCTTCGATCTCTTTGTGACATAAAACCATTTCTCATCAATGTGAACCACGTTGTACATATCGACAAATCTTGGCTCATGTGGCAAGCTACTTTGGTCTAGCATCGATATGCAAAATTGAAGGCGAGCAATTTTGTGCGCCTCCGTTAAATTTGGATGGATGGCATTTGAGTGGCGCCGAATGAAACCCTCCTTGTAGCGCTTTTGTAGAGTGCTATAACTGATGTTTGAAGCCTGGGAAAGCGATCTTAATGTTCGCCTTCGATTTAACGGTATGTTAGATGAATGACTAAGATCAACTATAACTCGTTTTCGACCGCAATTACCAGTTTTTTTGTGACACACATTAGCCCCTGCGCCATTTGAGTTGTCTTGCGCTTGTTTCCAAATCCGTTGAACAACTCGTCTAGGTATCGACAATAATGAAGACACCTCCGTTGTTGTATTGCGTTTTAACTTTCCATTGACGCTTCTCTCAAGTAAAACATTGTATACCCCTTGTCTTTCTGCATTAGAAAGAAATTTACGAATCTTGGGTCGATCCTCAGGCTGAGACCCTTGAGCATTGGCTGTTGTAATCACAATAAAATTAATCAACAAGGATATTCAATTACCAAGATTAGCAAGGATATATAAGAAAAAACAACAAAGCTATATATACCCCTGTAGGAAAGCTACATTTGAAAACCACCAAGTATATTCAATTACCAAGATTAGCTGGATGCGTAGTGTCTTCATTCACTCGATCGATAGTTAGATCAATAATCTCATCTTCGAGCTCCTCTTGGACATCTTCGACAGCTTCACCTTGGTCGTAAACGTTGGCTTCACCTCCTTGGGGTTGTTGTAACAACATATCATCATTGTTGGTTTCATCTTCTTCAAATCCCGACTCCGGTAATTCGTTTAAATCGAATGCAAACTCCATAGGAAAGAGTATTGATTAAAGTGGTATAATCACATAGGCACTCTAGTCCTGTATTTATATGATCATTTGTTGAACCTTTTGAAAATTATGGCTCCAAAATTAACTTTGAAATTTGATTCCAGTTTGAATTGTTTAAAGTGCCAAATTTTGGATATTAAATTTGCCGGGTTGGAAGTTAAAAGATCGCCTGACAAAAAAATTACAATCAAATGGGTGGAGGTGTTATTAAAATACAGTAAAAAGAATAAGCAATCATTGTGGAGTATTTAATGCTAAAAACAGACAGGTACTATCAGTACAATACAGTAATGCAAAATTACTTCCTTAAATACTGTGTAAACTCTACAGCGCCTAATAATAAAAATCGGAGGGAGTATAAATTTGTGTAGAATGAGCTAACGTGCAAGAAATAGAGTCTGCACAAGTTTTGCTCTAAATGTGTAGGAATTATAGCGGAATCAGAGTCAAAACGGAGAAGCCAAGTGAAGCTGAAAAGAGGTCGAAATCGACTTCACTGGTTGATATCGACTAAAGACCTCAACATAGAATCTGAGTTTCGAGACAGACCACAAGACCAGCATAGAAGACTACTCGATATCGAGTAGAAGCATCGATATCGACTCCACACTAAAGATCGAGTGGAATTGAGCTTCTCGAGCAGAAACAGAGAACTCGATATCGACTGGAATTCAACACGGATTGGACGCGCTTTTTGAGACGCGGATTATAAGTTCTATCATCAAGGCCACGATTTATCTTCTATAATTAGATAAATTATCTCTTAAGGATAGTTTCTTTTTTACCCTAAGATGATTATTAGTTGTTTTAGATATTTACCAAAATAAAGATTTATCCTATTTGTTTGGATAAAGTTTAGATAGAAGATAGGATCTACTTTCCTTGGATAGTGAGGATTAGTAGCCTATAAATAAAGCCCTAGGGGGCTGGTTTTTATTCATTCAATTACACAACAACAATAGCTAGAGAAGTAGAGATAAAGAGGAGCTTTAGGGTTTGGCGTTTGCGAAAGCTGACGTTGGATTGTAAGGTTTCGAAGGTTCAATTAATGCAAGCTCTTTTCTTTCAATCAATGGTGTCTTTTGCAATAAAAAGTGAGTACATCCCCAAAGCTTCTAGGGTCGGGGTGAGCCCGACGTTAGCCATGCGTGTTTAAAGTAAGTATTTGGTGTTGATATCGTTGTGTCTATATCATCTCCTACGATTTTATGTTTAGTCCTTATCGCAAGAAAAGGGATTAATGCTAACAACTTGAGTTATAAACATAAAATTGGTAGAGACAATTAGGTTTATTTGCAAGAGTATTCATAATCGTTGGTGTACGGCGAAAGCTTGTCCCTCGGGTGAAATAGCGCAATTGTCCGTCTTATTTGCCTTATTGCATGCATTGGTTAACGTTGTGGTAAACCCTAGCCCTAGGAGTTGCCTTTTTATAGTTTATACAATCATAAAAATCTATTCTTTTCTATTCATACTTCGTCTACTATCCTCTTTGTCTTTGGCTTTTCTTTGCCGACTCTAACATTTCTGCAAAACCAGTCGATTTCGACCAAACAGGTCGATATCGACCAAACAGGTCGATATCGACCAAACAGGTTGATATCGACCAAATTGCCCAGATCGACGGTTTTCTGTGTCGATTCCCATCTTCCTGCATCTACTGTCTGAGGTCGATTTCGAGAACTCCACTCGATATCGAATGCCCTGTGTCGACTGGCAGTTTTCTGAGCCAGGTCGACTTCGTCTACTGACATCGATATCGACCACCCTAGTCGATATCGACTGCCGTTTTTATCTCTGCAGGTCTTCTGTTGTAGTAGAAATCGACAGCCTAGGTCGACGTCGAGTCCACTACTCGAGATCGAGGCTTTTGGTCGACAAAGACGTGAGCTTTCTGAGTCTATCTAGGATCCCGCTGACACGCTTCCTCGTGGATCGATCCTGACTACCCTTCTACTACAGCGGGAGGAAGTCTTGTAATTATTTGCACGGATAAGGATTCGGTTTTCTTCTATATTTTATATATTTGTTTAAACTCGATTTCCTCATCTTAACATGGGCCGGACTTTGGTGCTAAAAGGGTTTGGGCTTTTTTTTTTTCCTTTGGTTCTAAAAATGTTTGGGTTTAATGGGTGGTTTAGGTTTAGTTTTAGTACGTTGTGTCCGAATTTCTTTTTCCCCTCCTTTGAACCAGGTTCTGAGAATAGCAAGCGGATGGGCTAGGCCGAGAGTAATGGATTCAATTGTTAAATCATTTTCATTATTTGGATAATCTGTTTTAACTATTTATTTATCTGCTTTAGATGTTATGTCCGTTTTATGATTAATTGTTATATTGGCTTGTCATATTTTATTTGTTAAAACTTAGAATAAGTATTTTAAAGTAAAATGAAATTATGTCGGGATTATTTTAAAGATATAATTTTGTGAAGTTAGTTTGAGGGTTTAAATGTTTTGATATTGGAATCTTGCTGAGTATGATTTTAGAATAAATTGTTTAACCAACGACTTGGCTTACTTTGAGATCAAATGACTTTTGGAAACTTTGAAACCGAATTACTTGGAAATAACTTGGTGAAATGATTGATGAACCTTACTTGAGCACTTATGTGAATTATGGCAGAAAGGCAGGATGGTCGTGATGTGTTTTTCCAAAATCAAACTTTGTTGCATGAATTGTATGAAGTATGTGAATTGAAGCATGATTTGACATGTTAGAATCTTGAATTCAGTTATGGAAATTGATGAGATGAAATGTGATGATGTATGACAGTTTGAGAAATATGAAATGATAAGATAATATACGAGATATTACATGATGATATTTAATGAGACGAGATAAGATGTTAAATTGAGATGAAGATGATGAGATGGATAAGATTCGATGATGAGTTCTATGAATTATGTGAACTTATGTGTGATAGTGTAAACGCTCGGGTTTTCAAATCTATGATTACAGATGAAAAGAATTTAAAACGGATTTAAATCGGATATTTTAAGAAAAACTCGTCTTCAATTTAATAAATTGAACTACAAACTGTTAAAGCGAATTCCGACCCAATCTTGAACTTTTTAAGATCGATTCCGTCTTTTCATCTCGGGATCCGAAATTTTTTTTCGGATAACGATATTCTATCGGTTTTAAAAATCTAATTGATCGAGAGAGCGGGATTTGGGGAACCAATCATCGGAAATTCAAATTTCCAATTCGGGACCACAATTCCGTCTTCTTTCACCCATTCTTATCCAATTCCAACTCAGCTCCTCCTACTTAGGTAAAATCCTATCTCTACTTCCCTCCCTCCTTTCTTTGATTCCTCTCCCTTTAGAAAACCAACAAAACTGCATTCCACCTATCCTGATTTCGGTAATGCATTAATTGTGGAATTTTTTTTTGTAAATAGCCAAAAATCGAAAAATAATTAGGAGAATAGCCAAATTTCGAAAGATTTTAGGGAATTAGCCAAAATAGGGTAAAGTCGTTGTTTGTAACAGCGACTTTACCCAATGTTTTTTTAAAAAATATTAAAAAATGTAAGTCGCTGTTATAAACAGCGACTTACTTGTATTTCGTTTTTTTTTTAATTTTTGGGTTTAATTTCATTAACATTAACAGAAATGGAAAAAAAATGCATTTTTAGGGAGAGTCGCTGTTTGAAACAACGGCTTTGTATTTTTTTTTAAAAAAAATTATCGAATAAAGGTTAAAAAAGATGAAAAACGTAAAAAAAAAATATACCGGGAAGAGTCGCTGTTAGCGACTCTCCCTTTATATATATAAAAAAAGGACAACTTTGAGATGGAGACATTGGAGAGTGAGGGAGGGAAAAAGCTGGAGGGAGGAGGGAATAGGGGAGTGGGCCTGGGTACGGAGAGAGGGAGTAAAGAATGATATACTATTATACTCCGTAAGAATTAGGAAGGGGAATGGAGAGAGAAAGTGGGAGAATGAGAGAGGGGGGTCAGGGGTGGGGCTATGCCTACGGGAAAAGGGCAAAAAGTTTGGGGGAGTGATGAATAAGAAACCCGCTGTTACAAACGGCGGTTCTATTTTTTTTTTCATTTCACCTATATCAATATTTGACAATTTAAAAAAAAATCTAAAAAAAATTCTAAAGTCGCTGTTTATACCAGCGATTTTATTATTTTATTATTTTTTTTTAAAATTTGGGATAGAGTCGCTGTTTATAACATCGACTCTTCCAATATGTATTTTTTTCCAGTTTTCAGATAAAACTAATTTCTTATAATCTAAAATTAAAAAAATTAAAAATAAAATAAGGTAAGTCGCTGTTTATAACAACGACTTACATTTTTTAATATTTTAAAAAAAAATCTTAGGTAAAGTCGCTGTTTGTAACAGCGACTTTAACCTGTTTTGGCTAATTTCCTAAAATCTTTCGGAATTTGGCTAGTTCCCTAATTATTTTTCGATTTTCGGCTATTTAAAAAAAATTCTTAATTGTGAACCCTTTCCCCTTCAAAAATCAGAAATGTAATCCCCTCCCCAATTTATGCGAATTTGGCTACATAAATTGGAAAGTTATGTTTATCTGATGAGATGTTATGATTCGATGAGTTGGTTGATCATGATGGGATGACAAGTATGGATGAAGCGATCTATTTACCTATCTGATTGTATAATGTGTGTGATATGTGTCCTTATAGGAGCTTAGATGTAGACTCATATATTTTCCGCTTTTTATCTAGGTGATATTATCTTATTGTGCTTGCTGCGTATCGGGTTCTTCTTTTACTGTTCTGCTAGCCAGGTAAGTTCCCTCGGGGCTTACTCAGATTGATCAGACCTATCCCTGCTTATATGTGCATGATGTACTACGTACTGCATTTCATAATAACATATCATGTAGTATCATGTTAGGTTGCATTAACGTATGAGCATACTTATTCTTTATGCGTTTGTAAATAGAACGACCGTTATTTATGAAGTAACTAGAGTCTTTGCTAAGGTCATAGGACGGCCTAGTCCCATCGGGTCTCGTCCTGAGTCATTCGAGTCATATGGCATCACCTTTACATATATTGCGAGCATGAGTATTATAAGCATAATTGTGAGAGCAGCCTACGAGCTTTATTCATCTATATGGTTACGAGTTGGGCTTATTCATGAGCTGGCCAGTCTCCGCCCTATCGGGAAGGGGGGTGGAGGTAGGAGAGGGATATGCCACTTAGCATTCTGTGCTAGGGCCCTATTTATTATTCTACATATATATAAACTGCAAGCATGTCTTGTGTGTTGATATTCTTGTCCTGCATTAGAAGCATGATATTAGGCTTAGCGTATGCTTATATGTGGGGTGCAGCCATGCGGGCTTCGATCTAATCCTATGCCCGCTTTATTTTTTAGGTATATGTTATATGTATAATTGATGATGCTAATTGACTCTATGAGCGGGGTACTTTTGCATGGCGGAGAGAGAGCACCTTGAGACTCTGACTTTGCCGACTTTCATGGATTTGATTTTACCTGGACTATGTTTTGACCCGGCTTTGCCTTGGCAAGGGCCCTATGTATCGTTTTTAGATTTATGTTGGTTTTGCATGATAAATGGATTTTCCGCGACTTAGACTTAGGACAGGTACAAGGGTTTTACCCCGGGGACTCAAACGGTCCTTACGGTTTTGGGTGCGAAATCCCACTTTAAATTACTAATCTTTGATTTCAAACCTTCAACCTGTACCTGGAGCGCAAGATCCAACGAGGGGTTTTATCCCTCGAAATGTAACTCGGGTATTATAAGCTCGGGCCGTTACAGATAGTTAGGAGTGCCTTGTGTGATTTAGGTAGACTTATGCATATTTTACTTATTGCTTTCTAGATGAATCTCTGACCTGCATGGAATTGCTTGCTATTGATGATTATTGCTTGGATTCCGCGCTTCTCCAGGTAAGTTCCTTATGGAGCTTACTCAGACTGATTAAATAATTCCATCCTACATGTAGTTGAATGATATACTAAGTGTTGCATATGCATAAAAGCATGCCATGTAGTATCATGCTTAGGACTTGCACTTATAAATGAGCATTCTATTTCTCTATGTGTTTGAATACAGAACGACCATTATATGTGAGTCCTAGAGTCTTTGCTAGGGTCATAGGATAGCCCAACTCCATCGGGTTTGTCCTGAGTCATTATTGTTAATGAAACCGGACGAAAATGCCCAACAAAAGTAAAGAAACGGAAAAACAAAATAAGAAAACAGTCTGTGGGCAGGAATACCCGATGAAAGAGCTAAGTACCCCCATGTTAAAACGGACGCGGACATAAAAGAATAACACGTGTCCACCATGCCCCCAATCCATGGAGGTCACACGTGTCCACACAAAAATGACAAGTGTCCCAATGGGAGACACCCCGCCAATCACTATAAAAGGAAGAATGAACAGAGGCAGAAGGGACCTTTTTTGGCCCGGCCAACAAAAAGAAGAGAAAGAAGAAACAAGAAAGAGAGATAAGAGATTGAGGAAGTAATTGAAAGAACCTTTGACCCCGGAAATCTAGCAGAGGGATTAGTGATCACACATCCGCATGCATAAGGTAATTCCGAATTTAAGGGAATAGAGATAGAACCCCGATAGCCGCATCGACGCTCGATCTAGTCGTTATCCGCGGTAAGGTAAACTCCCTCGACCCCTATAAAATTTGGATGAACTCCCAAACATGAAGGGGGATAGTAGGTGCAATCAATGATCCGATGACAACACGGCCCAGGTAGAGCCATGGTGCGTTCGCTCCATGGGTCAGGTAAGACCGTATTCGAAGACTGCATTATCCGAGTCTATCCCCTAGGGTCCCACCGCAAGTAGGCCTTTTATTCTTTTTGGGGGGGATTCATCACTGGCGCCGTCTATGGGAACCCTCTCACACTAAGGGGTTCCCGATTAATATTTTTTGTTATAGCTAAAAACATATAAAGTAATGAACACGCCTCGCCCATGTCTAAACATGGCGACCTCCCCACTCGACGAAGCGTATGGAAAATCAGGCGGCCTCTCCAATCGATGAGACGTGAAGAGGCCCATATAAATTAAACCTCCATTTAATTATTGACAATACTAGTCGTTATCCGCGGTCAAGAACAATGTACCACGGGCAAAGTGAGGCTTCAAACGAAATGAGCCAAAGCGCTGCCCCAGACCAAGAAGTCACAAGCATGTACAACCATGGTTTTTAGGATCGGGATCCTAGTGTGAGATCGAGACAAAGGCGTAGGATCGGATCGTAGGATCGGATCGTAGGATCGTAAGATCCTAGACAAAAATTAAAAATAAAATAAATAATAAAATAAAAATAAACCGTCCTAAACAAATACCTTAATTTTAAAATAAAACTAAGCTTTTCCTCCATTAAACAAATTAAGTATCTAAAATAGTCCAATAATAAGCACTTAACATTCATAATTTGCCAAGAATAATGTCTCAAAAGGTGACAAACAGACAAGGATAATGTCTTTGAATATGACAAACATACAAGAGATAAATCACACATCCAAATATCCAATGCCATCTCTAGTTTCAAATGTCATCATAGCAATTAACCACATCATGAACAATTTCAGGCGCTCAGACGTGGATTTGTCGAGTTGAGTAACGAAACAAAGGGCTTAGGGTTTCAATTCAACGTCTTCACTCTTCTGCCTTCAATTTCTAAGGAGATGGGCTGCCAAAAAATAAAAAATAAAAAGGCTCATCGTATCCAGAAGGCCCGATATCCAAACAAAACAAACACAATTACACAAATATGATTTTTGCTAGGATCGGTAGATCCTAGGTAGATCCTACCGATCCCATAGGATCTTAGGTAGATCCTAGCACAAAGGAGTCTACATGCCCGATCCGGATCAAAACCTTGCCTAGAATCGTAGGATCGTAGGATCGTAAGATCCGGATCGGGATCCTAATAACCATGTGTACAACCCATCCTCCCTCCAGCCAGAAATTGAGGGAGATGTGTGGACTTCACCCTACGTACCACCTTTTTATCAAGGTTTCGCACCATCGTACGAGGAGTTTGTCCCACCGGCATACGTCCCCTTTGGGATCCCACATGACACACTTCACTATTATCACCCAGGGCCAGAGCATCAATGCTACTATGAGTATGGGGGCCCATATCGAAATCAGCAAGGAGCCTTCTTCCAAGGTCCCCAATATGACGGGTATGGCCAACCATACGCGACAGGCAACTTCAACAACAATCATTATGGGAATCTTCTATACGACATCCATGACCTAGGATTTGATCCCCTACACCAGGACCCACCAGGAAACAACTTGCCACCCAGCAAACATCATCGAGGGGAGCGCTCGACCGATGTATCCACCTCCACCAGGTCTGGCTCAGCACAAATGATGATTGACCCTCCGGAGACCCTGCCATCAGTATTCACCCAGGATGTCTGCAGAGCCCCAGTACCAAAACGATGGGGGGATGTGAGCTTAATGAAGTATGATGGGATAACGGACCCTGAAGATCACCTATGTCATTTTATGACCGCGATGGGCATCAACGAGTATAATGACGCGATGATGTGTCGAACCTTCCCATCTACGCTAACGAAAATAGCGTTGACCTGGTTCAACAACCTACCAAAAAACTCGGTCGCCAGCTTCTCCGAGTTAACCCGGATATTCCAGTCTCATTTTGGGAGCGCACGCTCTCGAAAAAAGACCATGCTGGACTTAAACTCAATCAGACAAGGAGGGGACGAAACCTTGGGACATTTCTTTGCCCGCTTCACCAGTGTAGTGGTCCAAATCCCCAACTTCAACCACGAATCTGCGACTATCATTCTCATGGGGAATTTGGCGGACGGGGATTTCAAGACCTACCTATTCAGGAAAAAGCCCAAAGACTATGATCAACTAAGGGACTTGGTGTCGCGGCAGAAAGATACGGAAGAAGCAGCTGCGTCAAGCTCGTGAGCCAATGGCGGACATCAAGGCTTCTTTGGAAAGATTGCGGGGAGGTTTAGAAAAGATAAAGGAGCAGCGAAGCCACCAAAACAACAATCAGCAAAACACCATCGCCAACCGCAGAATGATGAAGTCCATTTGAACTCAAAAAGAGGGGGAGGAGCTCATCATCGGAGGGATGATTGGAGAGAAGGAGAAGACCGCGACCGGCTTTATCATTCCCGAGGGAATGACTACCACGGTCGGGATCGCCATCACCGAGATTATCAACCGCCGCGGGACGACCACCGAAGAGGCGAAAGGCACCAGGCTGAATATCAACCATGAGAAAAGGGTCCTCTACGGCAACAAAGCAGGGACCAAGACCGGCAGAGAGATTGGGAAGAAATCCCCCAACCAAATCGTGGAAGAGGCCAAAGCCGAAGATGGCGCCGTGGACGCCAAAACAGACCGCCTCCACCAAAAGGGTCAGTAAACCAGGCCCCGGGAGGCCGCGAAGGACGAGGGAGATCCGCATCAGAACGCATCCCAGAGCGAGAAGGATACATTAACACTTTGGCAGGGGGCCCGTCTCTTTCCGGCACCAGCAACCAGGAAAGGAAAAATTATGAGCGAGAAGGAAAGCAACCTCCATCTGCGGCAAGCAAAAGAATCGCCCTCTCCCCACACGCAGAAGTTGTGTTTTCAGCAGGTGATGCAGAAGATGTAAGGATGCCGCACTCCGACC
This sequence comes from Persicaria maculosa, assembly GCA_963922045.1. NCBI lineage: Eukaryota > Viridiplantae > Streptophyta > Magnoliopsida > Caryophyllales > Polygonaceae > Persicaria > Persicaria maculosa. The sequence continues at coordinate 55,261,401 of OY998261.1, read as the reverse complement.
CCTTGATCATACATGTGCAGATCACGACCAAAACTATAAAGAGGGTGTTCATAGATACAGGATCCTCGGTAGACATCCTTTCTTGGGAAGCCTTTTCACAACTGGGCATATCCGCAACTACACTCAAGCCATACTCTGGAACAATGGTTGCCTTTTCAGGAGATGAAATTCTAGTGGCAGGAACCATTGAGCTGACAGTAGTTTTGGGAACCGCGCCGAAACGAAGGATGGAAATCATTGTCTTCACTGTGGTCAGAATTCCAACGGTATATAATGCGTTGCTTGGAAGGGTGTCTCTCTACAAATTCCAGATGATAGTCTCGATTTACCATTTCCTGGCCAAATTCCCTGTCACCGGAGGAGAAATCGGAGAGGTCCGTGGCCAACAACTCGAGAGTCGGAGTTGTTACCTAACCTCCCTGAAAAAGAAGAAAGAAGCGATGCACATTTAGAAAGTGACCGCAAGCACCACAAAAAATGAAAAAGAAGATCCGTTGGGGGATTCCACAACCGAGAATGACCTCATGAACGCCAGCACTGAAGCAGAACTAGAAGTAAGGCTGGCAGTCAGAAAAATCCCTACCGCTGACGAGAGATCAACGTACCAACCTTTCCTCAATCCAGAAGAAAAGGTTTATTTAGGACAGGCCTTGGGATCAGAAGAAAGGAATCATGTATTGAGTATAATAGCAAGGTCACGGGATATCTTCGCATGGACACCAAAAGACTTACTTGGATTCCCCCCGACGATCGCCCTGCACACTCTCAGGATTCGACATGATGCAAAGCCTGTTTCACAAAGGAAGAGAAAGACGGCTCCGGAGAAAGCACTTGCCGCTAAGGAAGAAATGGAGAAACTGCTTGACGCAGGTTTCATCAAGGAAGTGGAAGACTTTGATTGGTTGTCGAACGTGGTCTTGGTAAAAAAATCCAACGGAAAGTGGCTAATGTGTGTCGATTTCTCCGACCTCAACAAGTCATGCCCAAAAGACAGTTACCCACTTCCATCCATAGACGAACTGGTCGATGGGACTGCAGGTAACGCGGTCCTCATTTCCTGGACGCGTATTCGGGGTATAACCAGATTCGTATGGATCCCCTTGATAAAAAAGCCACCACATTCATCATGAACCAAGGGATATTTGATGTGCGCGCAAATTGCCATATTTTCTATGCACATAAAAGTCCATTTTATCATTCATTTGCATGCATATTAATGGGAAAACATGGTATTAGTGTAGTTTATGCTTGAATGTCAAATATATGGGTCTGCCCGAGTTTCTATGTGATTTAGTAGAAAACAGGATAAAAATGGACAAATTTGGAAGAGCGGAAAAAGAACTCGAAGTCTTCTGAAGAGGTCGAAATCGACTGGGGACCTCGACATCGAGTACAACAGAGACATAGGAATCGAGCAGAGCATGTCGACACCAGAGAGGTTGATATCGACGTCTAAAGGTCGATATCAATGTTGCCAGATCGAGCTAAAAGATAGAAGTCGAGTGCTAATCCGAGTAGAAGAAGGAGAGCTCGAGATAGAGTTTTACAAAAGTCGATATCGATGTTCATGGTCGATATCAATATTGCCCAGCAGAGGAATTCGACTCAGATTTTGATAGAATTCTATCCGAAGCTTGCACGTCTATCCAAAAGTCGAGATTTCTTATCTTCAACACCAGAGCTATCATATGAGCTGATTTACCATAGGAGTTTTTAGTTTTTACTTTATTTCAATTTTATCTTAGAGAATAAAGATAAAGTTTCGAGTCTTTGATAGCAAAGTTCGATATCTATATCTAGAGGCCATTAGGGCTGAGTTTAATCATCCAAGCACATACAATTCCAGTTTTACATTGAGTTTTATCGAGTTAGGGAAAGAGAGAAGGAGGCCGAATTTGTTTGGTGGAAGCGAGAGCGGAGATTTGGCTTGTTCGGTTGTAATTTCTTTCATAGTTTAATTCAAAGTAGTTTTCTTTCAATAATGATGATGATGATGTGCATGATGAGGAGCGAGTAGTCAACCCACTTCTAGGGTCGGGGTGAGCCCGACGATAACGATGTAGGGTAAGTGCATCAAAGGTATGACTTTTATGCGATTCCGTCTTCTATCCTATGCATGATTCCTTTGCGAAAGTTAAGGAGATTCATTATTTGCATTATTGAAGCGAAAGCCACTCATATTGTGAACTTGAATTGCTCATGAATTGGATAGTAACTCTTAGGAACTATGTGAGAGCCTCTAATCACCTAAGTGTTGATAACGAAAGTTATTTGACGGAAAGGCATTAAATTTCATAACTTTAGCATAAAACTTGCATTGTTATCGTTGTGGCATGAAACCCCGACTTTGGAAGATTTTAATTAATTGAATCTATATAAAAGTTTTAGTTTTGTTTCTGATCATCCTTCTTAACCATTCTACATTCTTCGGACTCTTTTCCGACAATTGGTTACGAATTACAGTTTCTGTGACAAACATCGAAATCGACTGTAAAGGTCGATATCGAGGTCTAACGTCGATATCGAGGTCTGTCTCGATGTCGACTTTGCTGCTTTTGTTTTTTGCAGGAACTGTACTGGAAATCGACCAGAACTGAGGTCGATATCGACCAGACACATCGATATCGAGTGTCTTCTGAGGTCGAAAGCTTTGATCGTGAGTACAACAAGGGAAGCGCTGACATACCTCCTCGTGGATTCGATCCTGAAATACCCTACTACTACATTGGGAGGGGATTCTTGTATTATTTGTTTGGGACAGGGAGTAGTCTAGTTGAGAATTGTTTATTTTAAATATTTGAATCCTACACTATCCCATAAGCGAACAATATTCTGCTATCGGGTCATGCCGTTCGGATTGAGGAATGCAAGAGCCACCTTCCAAAGAACCGTTGATCGAATCTTTCGCACCCAGATAGGAAGGAATGTATCGATCTATGTGGATGACATCGTGGTAAAAAGTGAAAAGGCAGAGGATCACGCGGCCGATTTGCAGGAGATTTTCGACTCCCTACGGCGCGGAGGTTTGAACTTGAATGCAGAGAAATGTGTCTTTGTGGTGGACTCCGGGAAGTTCCTAGGATTCATGGTCAGCGAGCGTGAGATAGATGTGAACCCGGAGAAAATTGTCGCAACACAGAACATGCAACCACCGTGGACAATCAAAGAAGTCCAGGCTGTCAATGGGGCGATAAACTATCTCAACCGATTCTGCTCTTGTCTCGCTGACAGTTCTCTACCTTTCTTCGCATTACTAAAAAAGAAAGGGCCATTCCAATGGACCCCAGAACTGCAACAAGCCTTCGAAGAAATGAAAACCTACTTGATGAAGCTGCCAACTCTCCACCGACCAGAGAAACTTGAAACTCTTCACCTCTACCTAGCAGCGAGGAGTGCGACCATCAGCGCCGTCATCACCCATGATGAGAAGTACCCCGTATACTACGTCAGTAGGGTCTTACAGGACGCTGAGACAAGATATGACCCGATAGAGAAAATGATTTTGTGCTTGGTGTTCGCGGCAAGAAGACTACGACCATACTTTCAGGACCATCTCATCAAAGTTCTAACCAACTTACCCTTGAGACAAATACTTTACTCACCGTGTCTCTCAAGGCGGATGACGAAGTGGGCGCTAGAATTATCAGAATTCGAGATTGAGTATGCACTGTGGAAGGCAGCATTGGCTGATTTCATCTATGAAACCAGTTTCGAAGGACACACATCATCAGAGGAGGCCGAGTGGGTCCTCAAGGTAGATGGAGCAGCCAACCAAGCTGGCTGTGGGGAAGGGGTCACCTTGATCTCCCCTGAAGGCCAACAATCAAACTACGCTTATAGACTGGCTTTCCAAGCAACAAATAATGAAGCTGAATATGAGGCTTTGATAGCAGGACTCGAAGTGGCTCTAGTACGCGGGGCAAGGGTGATAACTGCCTACACAGATTCAGAAGTCTTGACGTTACAAGTAGAAGGAGAATACGATGCCAGGACCGGATTAATGCCGGACTACTTGAGGAAGGTCGAGGCCCTGCAGAGGGCCTTTATAAGTTTCAAGTTGACCGCCATCCCGAGAGAAGAGAATCAGCAAGTAGATGCCCTAGCACAAATGGGCATGGCAATGCCGTCGGAAGTCGGACAAGAGGTCGTTTTTGAAAAAAAGGAAAGTCACGGGCTCATCAAAGAAGTCTACTTTGTAGAAACCAACGGTGAGGACGATTGGAGGACCCCCATCATGGAGTATCTCAGAAAAGGGATTCTCCCCCCAGGAAAAAGCGAAGCAAGACAAGTCACCACCAGAGCGGCTAGGTTCACCATCTGCGACGAAAAACTTTTCAAAAGAGGCTTCATCCAGCTGGACCTCATGTGCGTTTCCACAGAAGACAGGAAGGTCATCATAGAAGAATTGCACTCTTGAGTATGTGCACATCACCAGGGCTGGAGAACTTTGACAACAAAAGCCATGAGGGTCGGGTATTACTGGCCCACCATGAAGCAAGATGTCCAAACATTCGTCCAAAAGTGTGACACATGTCAGAAGCATGGGAACGCTATCCACCAACCCGCCGAAGTGATGAAAGGGATCTATGGAGCTTGCCCTTTTTCTCTCTGGGGAATGGACATCTTAGGCCCATTCCCGACCGCACCGGGACAATTGAAGTATGTGCTCGCGGTTGTAGATTACTTTATGAAATGGGTCAAAGCCAAAGCCATGGGTTTCATCACGGCAGAAAAAGTGAAGTTCCTCTAGAAAAACCTGGTGTGTCGGTTTGGAGTCCCCGAGACAATCATTATGGACCATGGCCCCCAGTTTGAATGTGAGACCATCCACGATTTCTGCAAAGGCGTCAACAACAACCTCAAGTTTTTATCAGTGGCCCACCCGCAGACAAACTGACAAGTAGAGATCACCAACCGGCAGATACTAGAAGGGATACGAAAAAAGCTGGGAACGTCAGCCAGAGGACGGTGGGACGAACTCCTTTCCTTGGTACTATGGTCCTACAGAACCACGGCCAAGACCCCAACAGGGGAAACACCTTTTTCACTAGTCTACGGTGTAGACGCGGTCATCCAAATCGAAAGAATGATCCCTTTAGCCCGCATCCTCGGATTTGATCTAAGATCCAACGAAGAAGCACTCGAAGTGAAAATGCATCTGAGAGAAGAGCACAGGATGATGGCGGCACTAAAAGCCCTAGAGTACAAGAGGCGAACAACAAGATACCACGACTGACGTGTACAACCGCGATGATTCCAAAAAGGAGACTTGGTCCTGCGACAGGTACAACCAGGAGGGAAGCTGGATGCCAGTTGGGAAGGACCCTATGTTGTGGCCGATGTCATCCACACCGAGGCATACAAGCTGTAGAACAAGGACGGAGAGATACTGAACAAGACGTGGAACGTAGACAGCCTGAAAAAATACTATGTGTAGACCCAGGACCAGGATTAAATAAATAAAAGAATCGCCCCCGCGGACGATGAAGAAGCGGTTAGCGGGCGTTTTTTGTAATAACACAGGGATACGGAAACAAACAAGTCACACTAAGGCCTGGAACGCTGGAGCTTGCCTCCGCGTCGGCCATCTGATGGAGACACTCGTTCTCTCAGAATCAAACAAGTCATACTAAGGCTTGGGACGCTGGAGCTTACCTCCGCGTCGGCCATCTGATGGAGATACTCGTTCTCTCATAAACAAACAAGCCACACTAAGGCCTGGAACGCTGGAGCTTACCTCCGCGTCAGCCATCTGATGGAGATACCTGTTCTCTCAGAATCAAACAAGTCGCTCTAAGGCCTGGAACGCTGGAGCTTGCCTCCGCGTCGGCCATCTGATGGAAATACTCATTCTCTCAAAATCAAACAAGTCGCCCCTAAGGCCTGGGATGCTGGAGCTTGCCTCCGCGCCGGTCACCTGATCGAAACACTCGTTCTCTTGTGATTTAAAAAGGGTCATAAGAAAACCCAAGACGCACGAGCTTGTCTCCGCGTTGACGGCCTAAACAAAAAGAAATCACATTTCTCGAGAAGACCAACGGTTTTCTTCAAAACCACGAAAACGAGGGGGTCCATTCACATTGAACCAATAAACATAAGGTCTCTTGAAAACAGACACAGAAACTGAATTCTGAAAACTAGGAAAATTGGACGCATAAAACCGAAACAAGGCATGCGCGTCCGAACAGGAAAATAAATCCAGACCAAGACATCCAACCAAGACAAACATAAAGAGTAAGAAATTAGAAAACAGGGGGAATTGTCCCTCTAGGCGGGAACTCAACATGACCGTTCTCCACTCCGATAGAGTCACTATCGAGCACACGGACCTCGAAGTAAACACCACCTTTGTGATGGAAAATCATGACGGTTCCCATCTCCAAGCCTTGAGATGAGACAAAGTCGTTCCAGCCTTCGACTAACCAAAATATTCCATAGTCTCGCTTGACTATCCCCACCGGGAAGTCCTCAACCAAACCAAAGGACAAGAAGACCTGAGAAGGATCTGTGACGCCTGTTTCGCTCTCAAACAAGGCTGGGAGTGACTGCACAAAACAAAACCAGTGGGGTAAGAAAAAGGCCCAGGGGGCCTGGCTAGGTGATGCCTTTATGAGAATAGAAACATGGAAATAAGGATGAACTGGGTCTCGTTTATAAAAAACGCTGCAGGGAAGAAGATGACAAAATACCATAAAGATTCCAAAACAAACCCCCCGGGAAGAGGAAAAACAGTAGCGATAGAACTTACAGGTGATATGACAAGAGGTATAAGAGTCATAACACACGAGACCCGAGAAAAGCCTTGATATCCTCAAAGAAACGAAAGAAATCACATTTATTCCATACAGACGCGAAAAATATTCAAATACATACCGCAAAACATGAGCTACGAGGCCAGAAGACTCCAACAAAAGAAAATGCCTCAGAAACATAGGGATAAAAAGGGACCACTCCACTTAACGACCATCCCAAGGGTAACGGATTAAGGATAGGAACCATTGGTCGAGTGATCCGCGTTGCCGTGATGGACGCGACCGTTACTCTCGTCCCCATCTTCTAAACCCATGACCTGGACCTCAAAGCGTGCATCCCTTCTATGGATGAAAACCATAGAAGATCCAACCGTGAGTCCATGGGATTCGACAAAATCATTCCACCCGCGACCAAACCAGAACATGCCATAACTTCCCCTGAAAAAGAGAACTGCAAAGTAACGCAAAATATGGGACGAGAGGAAAACTTGCTCGGGGATAGCGTCCTCATATTCGTGCTCAAAACGCAGGGGCAAAAGCTGGAAAGACAAAAAAAAAAGAAACACAGGGGCATAAGAGAAGGGGCAAAGGTCGCGAAGGAAGAGATCAGCAAGACAAAGCCGACAAACCAATGAGAGTTACCAAGCAAAACATCTGCTCCTCCTGGTCGATCGATTGAAAGAAGGCCCATCTATCCACACCAAAAGAGACCATGCTCGCACTAAAAGAAATAGGAGGGACGATGGTCGAACCGCGCATCAGAACCCTACACTATAAAAAACAAGGGGGGGGGAGGCACAGAGAAAGAGCAAAACCAGCAATAAGAAAGCAAGGGCACCGGAAATGCAAAACACGGAACCAGCTTGGAGGATTAGTCCCTCAGATAAAAAATGCGCATGCACGACACATGTCAAAAGATCCCCCTTGTAGAAAAACATTACACCATTTGAAATGACTTAGCATTCACATGCACCAAGTTAAGAGAGGCAGCGAAATGTCCCATCACGCAGCTATGGATTGAAGGAATCCCGACCAAGATCAAAGAGAGATCCGTGGAAACATGCAACCATAAAAATGCCCCGTGGAGTTACCTTGAAAAAATAAATCTAACACGCGACAAAGAAAGCTGAGTATAAAAACCCCATAAGACCCAAGCCTAAGGGCACATTAAAAAATGGAACTCGAAGGGCCACCCAAAGCCTTCTACTGAGTGGTTCTCGTGGAAGGACAACTTCACTCCCTACAACTCCCATTGATGTACGTGTTACTAGAAGAAGATACCCATAGTCTGGCGCATCTCTGGTCCCGATCCAACCGAGAGCACGAAGTCAAAGTCGAGAGAGACGCGGATAGAATCTTCTGGTTCACCGATGGATGGTCAGAATTCACGCAGGCAAACAGGGTATGCATCAGCGTGGCTCTGATCTTCGTATACCAGGGGGACTCCATATTCGAAGTCTACATAGCCAATCCCGACTGCGACTACAATGGCGTCATGGGACGCGGATAGCTTAAGGCGAAAACCAGGTGACAGAACGAAGGTCGAGAAATCAAGAAGAAGTATGGCCACAATCGCTAGGTATTAGCTGGGAAGCACCCCCCCAATAAATAAAACCTAGTTTAAGCTTTGTGTAAAGCCCTCGATCTTAATAAAAGTCTCCAGCCCTAAAATTAGAAATTGGATAGCAAAACGTGTCCTTAATTAAAAAATCTACGCCAACAACACTTTTTATTAAAAAGAAAAAAGCGACCCCAGAAGGGCTAACAAGACCCACTAGAAGAAGTGTTCGAAGGGCAACACTCAGCACCACAACACTCGAGATCACGGCGCAGACAGACTTTAAAACGAGCATGACCCATGTGGAAAAACGTCATCGATGATCCAACGCTGAACCCGTGACGGACAACAAAGTCACTCCATCCGCGGCTGAATTGCAAACGATTGTCCTGATCCCTACTCACCTCCACCTAAAAATTGTTAACGATGTAAGAGGAAAGGAAGAATCTCCTCGAAAGGACGGGCCGACACTCGACCTCGAATCGGGGCGGTAGCGGCTGACAAAAACAGTGCGAGAATTTAGGACCCAAAATGAAATTGTAAAAAAAAGGGGGCAACGAAACGAAGATCAAAGAAATCCTACGAGCCTAAGGAGCTGATCAGCAAGATCCAAGGCTTGGATAAACGCCCAGGGATTGGGATATTTGGGCGCCATGATTAACGCCGAGAAAGAAAAGAGGCCCGGGAAGAACAAGAAAACCCTAAACTATAAAAATAAAGGGAAAACTCGAGCATGGATGACAAATGGCATGAGTTTTTTATACAATGACGCAATGTCATCCTAAACACATGGAAAACACGTGGGAAGCATAACAGACACAAATATACACCGCTAGGTATAGCGGCCGGATTCCGTTGTCACAAAAAAGAATCGCCCAACCAAAGCAAAACCCCCAGGAAAAAAAAGCATAGTGTTAATTACAAAAGCTCGCCCATGCCAGTGAACTGTTCAAACAGGAAAGTAGGAGTTAATCTTCTTGATCATGTGGATCCACGTCAACATCAACATCAACTTCAACCTCGTCTGACTCGTCAGCGGCAAGCTCTTTCGGGGTGAGACCCCAATCCTCCTGAACCAAGCTCGCCTCAAATTTCTCCAAGGGGATGCCCAGGTTAGCTTTGGAGCGAGCCACGCTTTGGTTAATGCCAGCAGACATCCCCTTTCTAAAGTAGCTGAAGCATTTGTCCTTCAAGAGTTCACTACCCTCTGAAGTACGAAGACAATGCTTGGCCATGGAGGAGAGAAAAGAAAGGCTCGCCTCAGACTTAACCCATTCAGAAGCTAAGAAGTTAAAACCCGTGGGTGATTCCAGCCATTGGAGCGCCACTTCCTGATCCGAACGAGACTGAAGCGTCTCCAACTCCTGCTTCAGCAAGGTGCGATCTTCCTCTAAGATGGAGTAATCCCCCTGAAGCTTGTGGAAAGACGTCTCGCTAGCCTCGAGCCGACTCTTCAAATCGCCAATAGAAAGTTGAAGCTCTTCCCCTTGACGACGCGAAGCTTCCAAATTGGATAAGGACGCGTCACGCTCCTCAATCAGCAAGGATACTTGGTCATTGGCCACTTTCAACCTCTCGTGAAGTTTGACAGATTGCTTCTTGAATTTTTCCACCGAAGTAGGTCCCCAACAGTGTTGCCCAGCGTCCGCACGCGGTGGTTCCACTCTTTGATCTCAGCGGACTTCTAAGAAATCTCTTTCTCTTGGAAGGCAAGCCGATGATCCGCTTCAGCCTGAAAACCCCTAACCTGGGAAGAAGGAAAAGCCAGACAAAACAAAAATGGGAAAGAACCATTTTTTAACAAAAAGGAAAATAAAAAAGAAGGGGGAGAAACAACACAAAAGACAGAAGATTAAGTAACATGCAAACTCATCCATTGAGCAACACGGTCGAATTGGATGGAAAAATCATCACCATCCAAGCGACGCAGGTAGGCCTGCTCATTCCGCGCCATCTTCTTCGGAAGCCTGAGGCGGACAAGTTCGTCCACCCCAAAACCGGGGATACGGAAAGAAGGAAGGGTAACGTCACCCTGCAAGAAAAGAGGTTCCTCTTCCCCACCAGCACCAAAGGGCTTCGAAGAACTCTCCACCCTTTTCCTTTTCTAAGATTTAGGGTTCTAGGCGTCAGACACGCGGGGACGTTTGTCGCGAGGCTCCGAGGCGATGGCACTAGCTTCTACAACTGGGTATTTGCCTTGTCGGGCTCTCGTTCTACCGTAGCCCGAGGGGTCGGAGGATGAAGGGGTATGCGCGTGGCTGACTTCTTTTTCTTTTTGCCACCTTCCTTGGAATGGTGACGAACAAGCAGAGAACCGAGATACATTAAATCTGTAGATTAAAGGAAAACGAGGGACATCAGTAGTAGATCGACGCGAATAACACCAACGAGGCCCACAAAACACGAAATCCCAAAAAAGCCATAGGAAATGAAGTATATATGAGACTAAGATGACACCTAATCGTGGATAAGGTAAACTCAACCCCGCCATCTCAAGTCGGAGGGCCGAAACCATAATACGCCAAGGCAGCTTGGGCTCATGGACGAAAGAGTCTTTAAACTTATCAAGACCAGCGACCCATGGTTTCCTAATAGCGCTAAACCAGCCTGGGACGGTTTTGAACCTGAGGCAAATACCGGCTTTGTCGCAGACAAGGAACCATTTATGCTTCCAGTTCAGTTTGCTAGATAATCTCTCAATATAACCACAACTGGAGTTACATTGGTAAAACTTAGAGTCCTGGGCCCCCCTCTTCATGGAAAAAACACTGAACATAAGCTCCTTAGTCGGGGGCACACCGATGTCCAAACACCTGATTATAAAGCTGGTAAAGAACATCCAGCAGTTTAGCACGACTTGTGCAGGGCTAAGGTTATACTCAGACAAAAATTTAACAAATAAAGGGTGAAGGGGCAAGCGAAACCCTTGAGACAAACTTGTTGCGTACACAACCACACAGTCCTCATAAGCATCAAAACAACCCCCACCTTCGGCAGGCAAACACAACTCCACCCCCGCAGGCCATGGAAAAATCCGGGCGATAGCCTCAACACTAGCCAGGTCGAGCAGCGTGGTACAACCCCTCACCTCCTGATTTGGAGAGTGCCGAGGGCGTACCCTCTCAGAAATCACCAAGGGACACGGCTGAGGGTCGAGGATGGAAAAATCCCCGCGAAAAGAAAAAGAGGAAAGGTCATCCAAGGTGTAAGAAGGAATATCCAAATCACTAAGAACTTCCTTGGAGCGAACCCTCGAACATGTCTCCGCGAGCCCGATGGGGGAATCAGCGTAAGGGACCCAAGATATTTCAGAATTCAGGCCGCTAACTGACGGATGAGAAGTTAAAGAGGCGTGCACATCAGGATGAGTCTGAAGCTCCACGTCCGATGAAAAAGCATCTCCATCGCCGTCCTTAGAAGAAGAAGAAGTTAAGTAAGGTGAAGAATAGTAATCAGGGTTAGAGCGTTTCTGTTGCCTTCTCACCTTAATCGGGCTTCCAAAGTGCCCCACGCGGTCTGGAGTAGAGACTCTCGAAGAAGAAGAGGACTCCGAAGAGGAGTCCCCAGAGCTGGACGGGGCGCCCCCAGAAGAAGACGGGGTAGAAGAGTCCAAAATCACCGCGGCAGGTGCCGCTCGAGAGGACGAAGGTAAGTCCGCCCTCCACCCTTCCTCCCTCTCGAACTCCTCCAACACATCATGATCTTCCCTAGAACTAGCCATCCTTGAAAAACTAAAGGGAAATCTCAAAAGGGACCCATGTAAATGGACCAAAACATCAAAAGAACCCAAAAAACAAAATCACAAGAAACAAAGGAACTCCAAAAGATCTAGCGATTGCAAAAACAAAAATCCTAAGCAGATTCATGGAAGACAAAAGGGTTCAAGGCAACTCAAAGCAAAGAAACAAGAACACAACTCAAGAACAAAAGAGGAATTTACCTCGAGTAACCAAGAACACCACCGAAAAGTTTAACCGGAAAAGGAAAGACAAGCGCGAAAAGCTCTCGGAGAACAGGAATCTGGAAAAACCAAAACAGATAAACGAAAGGAAATGAAAGAGTGAAAAAAGGAACGGGGTAATTTATAGAAAATTACCGACTTTTCAACTCCCCCTAAAAACATATGGGCCGAGGTAAACCCTAATGGGCCGGAGTGGGCCAATAATAGGCCCAACTTCGATAAACTAGAATGACGAGTATACCCCTCGAAAAGGAACAGGAAAGAGGGTGGCATTTCCGCGGAAAAGGTCGAATCGTCTCAAGCTCTGAAGGAACTTAACCCGACCCGAGGAGTTGTGATAAAACCGGACAAAAATGCCCAACAAAAGTAAAGAAACGGAAAAACAAAATAAGAAAACGGTCCACGAGCAAGAATAGCCGATGAAAGAGCTAAGTAACCCCATGTTAAAACGGACGCGGACATAAAAGAATAACACGTGTCCACCATGCCCCCAACCCACGGAGGTCACACATGTCCACACAAAAACGACAAGTGTCACAATGAGAGACACCCCGCCAATCACTATAAAAGGAAAAATGAACAGAGGCAGAAGGGGCCTTTTTTGTCCCGACCAACAAAAAGAAGAGAGAGAAGAAACAAGAAAGAGAGATAAGAGATTGAGGAAGTAATCGGAAGAACCTTTGACCCCGGAAATCTAGCAGAGGAATTAGTGATCACATATCCGCGTGCAGAAGGTAATTCCGAACTCAGGGGAATAGGGATAGAACCCCGATAGCCGCGTCGACGCCCGATCTAGTCGTTATCCGCGATCAGGTAAACTCCCTCGACCCCTATAAAATTTGGATGAACTCCCAAACATGAAGGGGGATAGTAGGTGCAATCAATGATCCGATGACAACACGGCCCAAGTAGAACCATGGTGCGTTTGCTCTATGGGTCAGGTAAGACCGTGTTCGAAGACTGCATTATCCGAGTCTATCCCCCCAGGGTCCCACCGCAAGTGGGCCTTTTATTCTTTTTTGGGGGAATTCATCAATTGTCACGAGATACGAGATGAGCTTGATTGACTTATATGAGCATGATTACGAGATTTATTACGATGATTGATGATGATGATTGATTATTGATGTGCACTTATATATATGATGACGGATATGCTATAGCATCGAACTGGCCAATGTCTACCCTAATAGAAAGGGGGGTAGAGGTAGGAGAGGGATATGTCACTTGGCATTCTTTGAGCGCCTTTACAATTTTTTCTTCACATATATATATATATAGGGATTGACTCCGATGAAAACCTCAAATTATGGTAAAAACCATGAGGACTAATTTATAGCTTGGTTTATTTGAAACCCGTGCTAAAAACCATGAGGACTTTACAACTCGGTTCTATTCAAAACCGGGATATAAAGCTAGTGAACTGGACTAAAAAGCCGGTCCTCACAGGTTTTTATCGCAATTTCCGTTTTCATCGAAGCGCACCCCTATATATATACATACACATATATCTGATAAGCATGACTTGCGTGTTTTAATTTTCGTCTTGCATTAGAGCATATGTATTTAGGATTAGCGTATATGTGTGCTATTGTGGGATATAGCATGCGTTGGGCCTCTCCCTCGCCCTACCTTATACTGCGTTGACATTTCCATCCCTCTGTCGGCTCCTTGCAGTGCCATTGCGCTGGTGTCTTGCCTTTTGCGCTGCTCCTTTGCACTGCCTGCCTCTCTTGTAAGTCTTCAACTTCTATTTCTATTGTTTTAGTTTTTTAGGGTTGTTATGTCACGGAAAACATTAGATTGATTATCCTAAGGATAGATCTCAAGTAAAGGTTCGACCAAAATTGAGTGAACCAGACCTAGAAATCGTTACAGAGGAGGAACCAATTCGAATGAAAGAGAGAGAGGAAGGCACAAAAGAGTATCAATCTATAGTTTGTTATCTTCTTTATTTTCATTTTAGTACTACACTTTATCTTGAAAATCACTAGGAATATCTTTCTTTTTCAAGTTGAGAATTTGATGTGGGAAAGAGGGGAGGACAAAGAGGTACATAGAATCTCTGGACAAGTTCCTAATCTATTTTCAATGTAGTCACGTGTGATTTTTGGAAAACTTTAAATAGACTTGGTGCTATGCAAATTGAATAATTGGTAATGAGTTTAGCTTCTGATGTAGTGAAATTGTTGAATAGGTTGTATTTAAGATTCAATTTGAGGTGCTAACTGGAAATGCAGGAATGTTATGGGGAAATCAGTGTTGAGATATGGGATTGGATATGTTTGCTTTCATCTCTCCAATTTTTTTCTTTCCAATTCTTCCAACAACAATGAATTTTTGGAGAGGATATTTAATAAATAACTCAACTCTAATGCTAAACAACCAGCCCGGACTCAATATATATTCTTAGATTAATATCATGTTCGCCCATTTGAAATTTCTTGTTCTTATTATCTCTGGACCCTGGTTGGTTTCTAGATTGTGGATTGTATCTCATAATTTTAGTGTTTTCCTTGTAAATGAGACCTTAAAATGCAGTTTGTAAGGAACTATAGAGGATGAGATTGGAAATGAGTACTTGGAAAAATAAAGGCTACATTTGCTAACCTTTTTTTTTTCCATTTGCTCCGCAATTCGTTCTATCAGTTTCAAGATGATAGCGCCATTCCAAAGCTTGAGGTTGGTTGGTATTGAAGCTTATTGATAAACTCTTGGTTATGAGTATTTTATATATTTTAACATCTTGTTTTCATGTTAATTTTTTATGTTGTACTAGAATGAAGTAAAAGCTCTTGAAGAAGAGAGAGAGCCTGATATTATTATTGTCTATGTCCCTTTTTCTCAGGTAATGAGTTTACTTATTTTTCAAGCATATGTTGGTGCAGACGTGCAACCATTAGATCTACTGAGTATTGACGTTGTATAAACAGTGAAAAATTTCCTAGTTGGAGATGTACCTTATTTACATGAAAAATTCATTTTCCTTTATTGATTTCATAGGCACGAGGCCAAGAAGCTATTGTTGCTGGATTTTTTCATGAAGACTATGAAGAGCCATTTGGATTTTGGTTTGAAAATCCAAATGGCTCTACTGAGTATTCGACTTTTTACATCACTCACATAAATATCGATTTTTTTAAAGACATCGGTTATTACCTGATGTTAAATGACATATTTGGTAAAGACCGGAATTTTAAATAAGTATTTAATTGCTAAAATTAGAAAGTTTTGGAAAATTCGTCCTCGAGTGCATTTCTAAAACTGGAAAGTCTTTGGAAATCATCCCGACATGTTTTACAATATAGGTTGTCGAGCTAAATTCCACTATTATATTCGAATTTAAAACATGGAGTCTTATGAGTCGTTTGAAATGAATTTAAACTCGAGACAGATTTTGGATAGGTAGTCGGGACTTAAGGTCGGCCGAGCGGAACCCGTCTCTCTCTCTCTCTCTCTCCCACTTATTCTCTCTCTTCCTTCCCACTAGCACCTTAATTGTTTTGTCCTTTTCTCTATTAAAACCCTAGTGTGCCCAATTGGTGTCACTATTTATAGAAAGCTCCAATCCCCGAAATTCCAATAAAATCTTCATAAAAATCCGAGCCTAGCTTAGCATCCATTCTCTCTCTCTCTCTCTCTCTCTCTCTCTCTCTCTCTCTCTCTCTCTCTCTCTCTCTCTCCCTTCATCATCCATTCAAAAACCAAACCCTAAAAATCCAAAGTTCCAACTTTTCACCTCTTCAATCCATCACCCTCACACTCCACCCTTCATTTCTTGTTTCTCAACCATCAAAGAACCCTAAAATACCCAAAAATCGGAGTCGGAAAGCAAATTCCATTAAAAAACCAAGTTTCTGCCCCTGTCTCTGCCGCGAGTTAATCCTTGCCGCTGCGAGATCAGAGCCCAGAAAAAGAAACTCATCCTCGCGGTCACGGTGCCCTTTTCTCCGCTGCGACTTGGAGCCCAGTTTCCGTCGTTCGCTCGGTAAATCGACCCGTTCTCTCTTGTTTTAACTCCTTTCTCTTCCCCGTTTATTCTCCCTTGTTCCTCACTCTCTCATCTACCTTCCAAGGTTAAGAAACATCATATCTAACTCCTTTTTAAGTGGATTCGAGCTCATTTCTTCCTCTTTCTCTGTTTTTGAGCAAGGTAAACTCTCCTCCTTCCATCCTCTCGTTTTGGATCTAAAACTTCGTAAAGGTCCTCTTTTGACCAAGATTTGTCCCTCCTAGGCCTTGTCATAGAAAAATCTCATTGGATCGGAGCCCAAGAACCCACTTCTTCCAAGGTGTTTAAAGAAGCCTCAAGGAGGCTAGGTAATCCCTCTTCCGCTCTCCCCTCTAGTCCTCGTTTGAGTCATATATGGTTGTTTGGTGACGGTTTTTTTGTTAGAAATGTTTTAAAATAAGTTTGGGTTAAAATGGATTTGAATTGAGGCAAAAAGAATGAGATTTGAAGCAAAAACGAGCAAACAGGTTCGAATCTCACCGTGGTGAAACCAGGGTCGCCGCGGCGAGTTGGTTTTTGGTTTCGATCCTTTTAGTCGGGTTTGAGTTTGAGGTTGATTTCGGAAAATGAGATTTTGGAATATTAATTTAATAATTTAAGAATGGGATTTTGGCGGAATTTGAAATGTCGGATTGAATACTTGGAAAGTGTTTTGAAAGCCTTTGTTTCAAGTGTCGGGATTCTTAAACTAGATTAAATGATGTATATTTGGAAATGAAAATGAGCTTGAGTATTATGAAATTGGCTTATTCGGATGATTTGACTTTTGATGTTTCCGCCTTGAGAATGATTTGAAATGGTTGGACTTCGGATGGTTTTGGAAATGGTTTTGGGACTTGGTCCTTGTGTGTGCGTGACTAGTAGTCTTGTGCCTTATCGTTTTCATATTAATATCATAGGTGCTTGTTGATTGAGTGGATTGAGTGGATTCTGGTTGTGCTACACTTTGTTGTTCGGCTTTTGTGGTAAGTTCCTTTATGGACTTACTCAAACCGATCAGACACACCCTTCTACATGTAGTCATATGACATACTAGGTGTTGCATAAACATTGAAGCATACCATGTAGTTTCTGTTTACTCTATTAGTATAAAAAGAGAACGACCATGATCTGTGTGTCCTAGAGTCGTTTCTAGGGTCATAGGACGGCCCAGTCTCATCGGGCTTGTCCTCCATTGAGTCTGATTAGAGTTGAGCTTGCGGGCTCTACTCACCATATGAGCATGATTACGAGACTATACCATCTGCGGATGGCGGGTGCTATGCTATAGCCCGTACTGACCAGGCTCCACCCTAATGGGAAGGGGGGTGGAGGTAGGAGAAGGATATGCCATTTGGCATTCTTTGGGCCATTTATCATATTTCTGCACATATATATAAACTGTCAGCATGTTTGAGTGTTTAATATTCCGCACTGCATTAGAAGCATCTTTATTAGGTATAGCGTATGTATATGTCTGTTTATGGGAATAGAGTGCGATAGGGCCTCGGTCTGATCACATGCCCTGCACATATTTTTTTAGGTTTGTTTGCAGATCATGTATGCTTCATGCTTTTATGGTGGGGATTTGCTCGGGCGATCGAATCGAACTTATCTTATCACTTGGCTTAAGTATTTCGCATATATGAGATTTCGTGTTTTGGTTTTGACCCGGCCTCACCGTGGCAAGTTGTACTCTACTTTCTATTTCCGCCTTTTACTCAAACGAATTTTAGCGATGTAGACTCATAGGATAGGTTAAGGGTACCCAACGACCCTACGATTGATTCGGGGTTCGAAATCCCCACTTTAAAACACTCTCATTTGAGATTTTGAAACCTCGGCCTGTACCTGGATTGTAAGATCCGAACAAATGTATCAAACTTTTGAAATATAACCCGAATATTTATATTTGGGTCGTTACATATTTCTAGTAGTGAAAGAATAGCCCCCGCCAAAGAAACGCCATTAGATAGCCTAAACCCAACGAAGGTAGTTTCAAGCTTAATTTTGATGGTGCTAAAATATCTTCTGGTTGTGCTTCTGCGGCTTTCTTGATTAGAGATGACAAAGAAAGATTAATCGCTTACGATGACAAGAGATGTGGGAAGGTGTTGGCATTATGAGTCGAGGTGGTTGGATTGCAACTTGGACTGGTGTAAGCTCGAAAGAGGGGGATTTGAAGACCTGTTGTGGAAGGCGATTGTCTCGCAATTGTGAATGCGATCAAGGGAGCCTGATTAATGCCCTAGGAGATCGAACTGCTTATTTTGGATGCCCTCATTTTGCTCGGTTCCTTTGAGACGGTCTCTGTTTCCCACATCTTCAAGGAGGCCAACAAGGCAGTCGATCGTCTTGTTCACCTGACCTTGAATTCCGCTTCTTCCCCTTCGAGTTTCGACCTTGAGTTCCAGACTCTCGTTCGCAAGTATACTCTTGGGTGGTGGTACAACTGTGGTTGACACATCCTAAATTTTTGCCTTGTAACAAAAAAAACAATGTGAGGAAATAAGCACATAGCATTACATCTTTCCCAAAGCTTTCGACATTAAGCACAAACCATAGCCTTTCTTTCTCTACTCAAAATGATTCACCATAACCAACTCTAAATCCTAATTCCCGGATGGGTCAGACTTATTATATACTAAGGATATATATATATATATGTTCTAAAATGTGCTAGGCGGCAGGTGACTGCCTAGCGCCTAGGCGGCTAGGCGGCGCCTCAGCGGACTTAGAACAAACTTGATTATTTCCTCATCTTTTAACGTATAACACATGTCAATGATTCATATAATGTACTAATAATCCATAATATAACTCATAAACCCAAATTTACGGTGCTTAACTAACACTAAAGTAAATAAACGCAAAAGTACTTGTCCGACTGACGACTCTAAACCTCCTAAAATCCAAAATCATAGGTTTGATTCAAAAGCAAATATATCTCGGTTTGGGGATAAAAAAACTCTAAGTTGACTAATCATATGCCTAAAAGCTAAAATTAAACAATTGTCGAGCTAGGCGGGACTAGGTGGCGTCTAGGCGTGCCTACGCGGGTCTAGGCGGTTCTAAGCGGCGACTAGGCGGATTTACACCTAGAGGGCCGCCTAAGCTAAAAAATTCCTAGGTCCCCTCCCGCCTAGCGTCTAGGCGCGATTTTTAGAACACTGATATATATATATATATATATATATATATATATATATATATATATATATATATATATAGGATATATATATATATAGGGAAAGGTTCTAATGAAATGGATAATACGGTGTAACGGTGAAACGAATGAATATTGGGTCATATTCATATGAATATTATATTATATGAATATATAAATGTGAATATTATGTTGTGTGAATATGAATATGATTTAAACATGGGTATATGAATATGTTATTATTTATATTCAAATAATATAAAGTGAATAACACCATATTCATGTCCACACACCACAATATTCATATATTCATATCCACATAATGTCATATTCATATTAATATAACATAATATTCATTCGTTTCACCATTTCACCGTATTCTTTGTTTCACTGGAACTCTTGCCTATATATATATATAGAGTATGGATCAAATGTGCACACCTCTTAGGATGTACCTTGTGCACAAATATGGGCCATTCAATACACTCAAATCAATGGTGTTGATTTAATCCTAATTTCAGATTATTTTAATATTAAAAAAAAATTAAACAACCCTCTCTGTCCCCTATCTTTCATAATTAATCACTGGAACCCTAGGCCAATTCAACGACGATGCTATTGCTTCTCTGCCTCTACCTTTCTTCTTCTCTCTGCCTATCCCACTCTCGCCTATGGTGAAGAAGGCTGAGCAGACGCCCATGTTCTTCGACGGCGAAGAATGCTGAGCCATCTTCTTCGACTGGTTCCCAACTCAAGGTCGATGACAATGGCTGCCTAAATTAAGGTCGATGACGGCGTCTGAATCGAATCCAAATGAGTAATAAGCCATCTTCGACTGGTTCGCATTCACAATTGGAGTCTTTCTGAATCCTCGCCAATGGTTTTTGTCGCCTCCATCGGAGAAGGATCCTGACCGGCCGGACGGGGGCGCCTATGGCGGTTCCGCTTTTGCCTCACAGGAGGATGCTGGTGGCGATGGGTTTGGTGGTTGTTGGTCGTGATCCCCAGAAGTGCACTTCACTGGTTTGGGCCCCTTCACCTGCTTGGCCAACGACCGAGCAAGGGACTGAGTACATTGACGACGATGAAGTCCAGTTGAAGGTCTCGAAGGCGATTTCGAAATTGACGACGACGATTTGAAGTGGCAGCGACGACGATTTTACCGGATTGGGCGCCTTCATCTACTTGGCCTTCATCTGCTTTTTCTTTCTTTTATGGGTAAGGTGGGGTGGGTAGGTGGTGGGAGTAGGGTGGTTGGGGGGCGGGGAGTGGGGATGGGGTAGAGGTGGGGGGTGGTTCTTGTTTGTGTTATGGTATCGGTAAAATCGAATTAGGGCTAAAATTTATTGCTTAATCAACGTGTGACGCCCGAATTATTCGGGAAAAATGAAGAATTATTTGGACGTATATGTCGAATTTAGTGTAGGGTTTTTAAGATGCATAATTTGATTGATTATTCGTCAATTATTCAGACATATATGTCGAAGTTTGGTTACTATTGGTAATGAGTTGGTCAATTATTCGGTGAAATCCGATTCATTATTCGTTAGTACATGGAGTCTTCGTTTGATAAACAACATGAAAAACCTCAATCGCATGATTATGACTACAAAAATGAACATTATTCGGTGAAATGTTACACAACTACACATTATTTGGTGAAATGTGAAACATTATTCGGTGAACTATGAAGCATTATTCGTGTAAATCGTAAGTAATGTTCAGGGATTTGAGGTTTCTTTTATCTGAAATTGATGAACAAAAAACAAAACATTATTAAGTAGAATGTGACAAATTATTCAATGAAATTGGTAAATTTTGATTTGAACTAGATGGAAAAAGATAACATAATATTATTCGGTAGCATGTAAAACATTATTCGGTGGAATTGTCAAATTTTTAAAATGAAATCAAGTAGGTCCCACCGATTTTTTCACAAAACCATAAAGATTTTTTATTTAAAAAAAAACCAAGAAAAAAGTTGGGAGGTGGTATAAGTGTAGAATGTGGGTTGAAGTTGTTGGAGTTGCCCCATAGCAAATGCATTACACGGTAAGTTGAAATTTCAACCGGGTCCCACTAATTTTAAAACAAAATATTAAAAAACCACATTTAATCATAGCCATCAATTCTTTTAGATTAATGGTCAAGATTTGTGCACAAGGTACACCCTAAGGGGTGTGTACACTTGAACCACACTATATATATATATATATAGCGTAAGATAGATATGGATAGATGCACTGGCATAATAGAGCAACATATATATATATATATATATATGGTGTGGTTAAAATGAAAAAGGTGCTTAAAATGAAAATAAGGCTTAAAATGAAAATGGGGGAAATAAGGGACACGCGCGCCCGGTTCAGAAATAAAATGCCTGAACCGCTGTGAACCGGAAAAAAAGGAGAAAAAAAAAACAAAAGAGAACTGGTCCAAGTGATCCCTAACTCTCTTCCCCTCTTTCCTTCCAATCAGACCTACCTCTTCCCTCTTAGACCATCCGTAACCATGGGGTAACCTCTTTCCCCCTTTTTTTTCTCATCTTCCTATCACAACTTTACAACTCATTTATTTTTTTGTTTAAAATAATTTTCACTTCTTCTACCTCTTTCTAAAAGGTTTCCTTTACAACCATGGGAAACCTCTTTTACCTCTTTTCAAATTTATTTTCACCTTTTCTTTTCTTTTATACATCTTTTCCTTTATTATATGTGTATCATCATATATTATTGTGAATTATTTTTATTTATAATTTTATAAATAAATAAAGGCATTTGTAACATCCTTGAAATTGAGGATTTTTTAGAAGATTTGGATCAAAAGGCATATTTGGAATGGGTGGAGTATTTGGATTATTGTGATCTATAGTTAAGAAAATAGGTGCAACTACAATAGATCAAGATGAGGATATATATAGGGTAAAATTGGGCTCAAATTATAGAAAAAAATAAAATTAAACCAATGGCATATTTTATTTTAAAAAATAATGAAATATAAATATCTTTTTATTTCATTTTAAACACTATTACAATTAATAAATCTAAATGGAAAAGAGAAGATTCTACTTTATCATTAAAAAAAAGGAAAATAAAATTAGAGAAGGGAAGAGGTTACCTCTTTCTACCAAGGTAACCCCTTCCCACTCCTTACCTTAAGGTAAACCCCACAACCTTGGGCTTACCTTTTAGTAACCTTAAGGTAAGTAAAACCCATGGTTGCTCATGCTCTTACCCCGTCGTTCTTCGCTCTCGCCTTCTTCCTCTCTCCCCGAAGATCCTCTCGCCAGCAACACCCGCTAGACCACCGGCCTCCGGTGTTGCATCTACACTCCGACGTCCTTTCATCTGAGCACGCCGCTGGATCTGTACTCATTCGATCATAGGGTTTGCATCTTTCCCCTTCGCCCTTTCTATTCGGATCAAGTATCGTCCCTACTCGGGAGGAGCCTCAGCTCTCTTCTCTCTCCCGGAGCGGCCATGGCTTCCTTCCCCCTCGCGAGGAGCCTCGTTTCGTTGCCCGCTCCGCTCGGACCGCTACCGGTAAGTTCCTTTCCATCACCCATCCATCTCTAATCTCCTAATCTTCCTTCTTCTTCTTCTTTTGATTGCTTTGTTTGTTTCGATTGGTATTTGCTTGGATCTGGATTTTTAGGTTGTTCAAGGGGTTTAGTAGATCTGGATCTTTAATGACTTTGACCCTTTCTGAACCTGATTTGGATCTGGCCGTGAAGTCTAATTCAACATTGTAGACTATCTTGTGTATGCTTTAGGGATAGTTTTCAGGATTTTAAATTATATTACTGTTACTATTCCTTATTATCTGATTTGAAGTATTAGGTTTAATTTCCTGTTATTATTTACGTGGTTTGATATCTAGAGTAGTTGGGGATTGCAATTCACTTCTCAGAATCGATACCTTAAGGTTTAAACGACATGAATCTGATCATTCCTATCTTTGCCAATACAACGTAGCATGCTTTCTGGATCTCACGAGGATGTCAGCTAATCTGTTACGCTAGCTTAATATACTCAGTGATTTAATAGTGTAAGGTATATTGTCATCTGATCGTTACTGTGTTTTTCCCTTAGATTAGTTTAATTGGATTGCATAATCTCCTGAATTTGACATTTAATATTATATACGCTATTTGTTTGAAGTATGTACTGTATCTTGATGTGATTCAGTAATATACTGTAATTCAAAATCTCATAATCTGCTCATCTATTTTCAGATGCCAAGATGTTGATTGGTAGGAGGTTCAATGATGCATCGGTTCAGAGTGATATCAAGTTGTGGCCCTTCAAGGTTATCCCTAGACCAGGTCACAAGCCCATGAGTGTAGTCAGCTACAAGGGCGAGGATAAGCAGTTAGCCGCTGAGGAGATTTCCTCCATGGTTCTCATCAAGATGTGTGAGATTGCTGAGGCCTATCTCGGTTCCTCAATTAAGAACGCAGTGGTCACTGTCCCTGCCTACTTCAATGACTCCCAGCGTCAAGCCACCAAGGATGCTGGAGTCATTGCTGGACTCAATGTCATGCGTATCATCAATGAGCCTAAAGTTGCTGCTATTGCTTACGGTCTTGACAAGAAGGCCACCAGCGTTGGGGAGAAGAATGTTTTGATCTTCGATCTTGGGGGCGGTACATTTGATGTGTCTCTTCTTACCATTGAGGAGGGTATTTTTGAAGTAAAGGCTACAGCTGGAGACACCCATTTGAGAGGTGAAGATTTTGACAACATAATGGTTAACCACTTTGTCCAGGAGTTTAAGAGGAAGCACAAGAAGGATATCACCGGCAACCCGAGAGCTCTTAGGAGGTTGAGAACTTCCTGTGAGAGAGCTAAAAGGACTCTCTCATCCACTGCCCAAACCACCATTGAGATTGATTCTTTGTATGAGGGCGTCGACTTCTACTCCACCATCACACGTGCTCGTTTTGAGGAGCTGAACATGGACTTGTTTAGGAAGTGTACGGAGCCAGTCGAGAAGTGTTTGAGAGATGCCAAGATGGACAAGAGCACCATCCATGACGTTGTCCTTGTTGGTGGTTCTACCAGAATCCCCAAGGTTCAGCAGCTCCTGCAGGACTTTTTCAACGGCAAGGAGCTTTGCAAGAGCATCAACCCTGATGAGGCTATTGCCTATGGTGCTGCAGTTCATGCTTCCATTTTGAGTGGTGAGGGTAACGAGAAGGTGCAGGACTTGCTCTTGTTGGATGTCACTCCTCTCTCTCAGCGCTTGGAGACCGCTGGTGGTGTTATGACTGTCTTGATCCCGAGGAACACCACTATCTCGATGAAGAAGGAACAGGTGTTCTCAACCTACTCCGACAACCAGCCTAGTGTGTTGATCCAGTTTTATGAAGGAGAGACGGCGAGGACAAAGGACAACAACTTACTTGGAAAGTTTGAGCTCTCCGGAATCCCACCTGCTCCCCGAGGTGTCCCCAGATCACCGTGTGCTTCGACATCGACGCCAACGATATTCTAAACGTCTCTACTGAGGACAAGACGACTGGCCAGAAGAACAAGATCACCATCATCAATGACAAGGGAAGGTTGTCGAAGGATGAGATCGAGAGAATGGTGTAGGAGGCTGAGAAGTACAAGTCTGAAGATGAGGAGCACAAGAAGAAGGTGGAGGCCAAGAACGCCCTCGAAAACTACTCCTACAACATGAGGAACACCATCAAGGACGAGAAGATTGGCTGGAAGCTCGACCCAACTAACAAGAAGAAGATTGAGGACGCTGTTGAGGCCACCATCCAATGGCTTGACGGAAACCAGCTCGCCGAGGCCGATGAGTTTGAGGACAAAATGAAGGAGCTCGAGAGCATCTGCAACCCGATCATCGCCAAGATGTACCAAGGTGCTGGTGGTGACATGGGTGGTGCCATGGATGATGATGATGCTCCTCCTGCTAGCGGCGGTGCTGGCCCCAAGATCAAGGAGGTCGACTAAGCCCTTTCTCTGCCCTATGGTGCTTTTTGATCTTTTCAGTCGTATTGGAAATTGTTGGTTAAGAAACTTACCCGTGAACTATCCCTATTGTTAGCCGATTTTGGACAAGCAATGGTTATCTTTTAGTTAATTTTTTTCTCATCTCCTTATTGTTTTGTGCCTTTGTGGGTCGGTCATTTGAAGGTACTCCCTCCTTTCGGAAATAAATGATGTTTGACTTTTGTGCACGTAGTTTTAGGAGCTAAAAACTATATAAAATCTTATATAGTTTTTAGCTCCGAGCTGGGCTGCTGCTGATATGTAATGAAGACATATTGGTTTGGTTCCTTTTGAAGTTGCAGATGTTTTGGTTCAATATGCAACCAGTTCTTGTGAGTTGGATTGAGGTGCATCGAATTTCAGCTATGTCGGTGCCAATTTGATCTCCAATTTCTCCATTTTTTTATTAGCTAGATCACAAATCCCTCTTTACTGCTCAGAATCTTCATGATTTGCATTAAAAAATTTATAGTAAATTATTATAACTTGCAATGGCCTATTAGCTCAATGGTAGAGCAATGTGTTTATGCATATAGACGTGGGTTCGACTCCTACATAGGCCAAATTGCTTAATTTTAATAATTTGTATTATTTTATGTTAAAAGTGCAATTCATAATCTTAATTGTGCACTTTATAATCTTATTCTTGCACTTTATCATTTTATTTATGCACTTTTTGTTTACAGTAGGCAAATATTAGGGGGGATTTACATGAAACGTAAATCAGCCTCATGATCATCCTGAAGGATGATGTTACAAAGTTCCCTATTAAAAGGGAGGGTCGCATTGTTACAAATAATACCATGTCTAGCTATATAGTTTGCTACCTTATTGGCTTCCCTAAAACAGTGCTTAAATTCTACCTGATCAAAGGTGGTAATTTTCATCTTATTTATCTTCTCCACTTGATGTATAATTTCCCACTTGATGTTATTACCATCGTTGATCGCCCTTATGAGCTCTTGATTATCTCCTTCGATGATGATCTTTCTTAGCCTTTTCCTTGTTGCCTGTTGCAGTTCCAAACAGATTGCAGCAGCCTCGGTCTGGAGAATGGTAGCTTTACGTGTCTCCTGATAAAAAGTATCAATTACAATACCCTTGGAGTCCCTGATGACTCCCCCCACCTGGCAAATACCCGTGGGTTTAACTGAGCCATCTACGTTTATTTTGTAGATGGTCCCCTGTGGTTTAATCCACCTAGCATTCATCCTCTTCCTGCTAGAGTAGTTATTACTCTTCTCTACCTCTGATTGTTTCCACATGTTGATATTGGAAGTGATTTTATGTGCTAAGTTTGTTGGAGATTCTAGATGTTTATTGTTAAAGATGAGTCCATTTCTGGTTTCCCATATGACTTGCCAGATGAAACAAAGATCTTCGAAGTGGGGGTTTGCTTTTCTTATAGCTGTTATATCTTCACTATCTGCTTGGTTTCTTCTAAGATTTTGGAAGTATTTACCAGTTATTTGTTGATAGTTTGTTATTAATTTGTTAACAAAAGGGCAATTTATGAATAGATGGGTGATATCCTCATCTTCCAAGTTACAAAGGCAACATTGAGAAGGTACTCTATTTATGTATTTATTTAGTCTGAGTTTAGTGGGAAGGCCGTCAATAGCCATTTTCCAAATTAAATATTTTATTCTAGGTGGTACATTTAATTTCCATATCCACTTGTATTCATTGTTATTTTGCATTCTTCTGTTTGTTAAAATTTTTGTTGATTTTGTTGTAAAGTCGCCATTAGGTTCTAGTTTCCATATTAGTTTATCTGTTATGTCCCAATCTGGGATTTGTATATCCAATATCTTTTGGACAATATTATGAGGGAATATTCTATGAAGGATAGATGTATTCCATTGTTTTTGTGTTGTGAAAAGTTTATTAACTGTCATATTTGGATCAAAGTTCTCTTGGTACTTTGATAAAGATGAATCTGGTATCCAGGGATCATTCCACACATTTACCTTACTACCATTTCCTATGATCCAAAACAGCCCTTGATTGAATCTTTCTCTTAGGGATAAGAGTCGTCCAAATTGCCAGGAGGTGTTCTGATTAGAACGATTTCTTATACATTCAGTTTGAAGGTATTTTTCTTTTATAACTCGTACCCATATATTGTCTTGGTCCGTATAAATTTTCCATAATAATTACATTTGTAGGCTTATATTTAATTCTTCCGCTTTTCTGAGACCCAGGCCTCCTTGGTGCTTGGGTGTGCATATTTTTTCCCAGCTAATTAGCGGTGTGTATCTTTCTGAATTGATTTTATTCCAGAAGAAATTTTTATTTATTTGGTCAATCTGTTGAAGGACTCCTTTTGGGAGTAGGAAATTTTGCATTAGATAGTTTGTCTTGGAACTAAGATTTGCCTGGATAAGTGTCGCTCTTCCCGCCTGAGAGAGGTAGAAGCTTTCCATTTAGTTAATTGTTTTTTGAGGTTCTGAATAGCTTCTTCAAAGACACAGTTTTTAATCCTACCATTAATAAGTGGAATACCAAGGTATTTTTCAAGTGTTTTTGATATCGGAATTTTCATTTGTTGGGCTAAAGATTTTGCTAGTAAATTATTAACATTTCCAGAGCACTGAATGGAGCTTTTATTATAATTTATTGTTAGCCCTGATAAATTAGAGAAGTTGTTGATCATATTTTGTATAGTATTAAGACTTGTATGAGCTGCTTTTGCAAAAATAATTGTGTCGTCTGCAAAAGTTAGAAAAGGTATTGGTGTTCCATTTTTTGTCAGTTTGATACCTACCAGAGCATCTTCTAGTAAGGCTTCCTTATGCATTTCTCTTGCTAGATCTTCCATTACAATGACAAAGATATAGGGTGCTAGAGGATCCCCTTGTCTAATTCCCCGATTGGGTTTAAACTGCTTACCTGGGCAGTTATTTACTAATACTGAAAAGGTGGTTGTGGTTATACATTTCATCACCCAATTGATCCAAGTCGGATGAAATCCAAACTTTGTGAGTATAGCTTTGATATAACTCCAGCTGATTTTGTCATATGCCTTTTCCATGTCTAATTTTAGAGCCATCCATCCACTCTTTCCTTTTTTCTTATGAAAGCTGTGAAAAATTTCATATGCAATAAGAGTATTATCTTGAATTGATCTTCCTTCCACAAACGCACCTTGGTAAGGGCTAATTAACTTTGGGAGGATAGATTTTAATCTATTTGCCATTATTTTGGAGATTACCTTGTAAATAGTATTACAAAGGCTAATAGGTCTATAGTGATTAATATTCATAGGATTCTCTATTTTTGGAATAAGTGCTATGAATGTCTGGTTTATTTCAGAAAGTAAATTTCCGGAGTGAAAGAAGGCTTTGACCGCTTTACAGAGTGATGGTCCCACTATATGCCAATACTTATTGTAGAATTCGGGGGGATAACCATCAGGTCCTGGAGTTTTATCTTCTGCCATACTGGTTATTATTTGTTTGATTTCACTCGTGGTTGGTTGTAATATTAGGGCATTGTTTTCATCAACAGTTATCTGAGGTTGTTTATTTTGTATTTCATTATGATGGGTTATCTTCTAATGTTTGCTAACAAATCTATCCTTCAATTCAATTGTGATTTGGTCCGAGATTTGTTCCGGATCATACAAGGTTTGCCCATTTTTTGTTACAAAGGATAGGGTTGTTCTTCTGAAATTTTTAATATTAGCGGTCGTTTGGTAATACTTCGTGTTCCTATCTGCTAGTTGGACATGTCTAATCTTTTCTCGTTGTTTCCAGAACTTGTAGTTATAGTCTAGAAGCCTATTTCTTTTAAATTCTAATCTTGCCAGCTTTGTTTTTTCAGTATTAGTGATATTTCCCCATGGTAGCCTCCTTTGAAGTTCCATTATATCTTTTTCAACCTTGGTGAGCTGTGTCTGGATGTTATTCGAACTATTTTTACACCATTCCTTCGTATTTTTCTTAAGAAATTTTTGTTTTTGAATAAGTTTAAATCCGAACGAGCCAACAAATTTGTTTTTCCAAACCGTTTTCACTAAATTTTCGTAAGCTTTATTTGTGGACCATGCCATCTCAAACTTGAGAGGGGTTCCTTTTTTAGTTTTTGGGCTACCAATTTTTATCGTTATAGGGCAGTGGTCAGAAGAAGAAAAAGGGTGGTGTTGTACTCGTAGATTATTTATCCTGGTGAGCTAGAATCCTATCCAGTCTTTCATATGTATTATTGATGTCAGTATTATTCTTTCTCCAAGTAAAGGGGGAGCCATTGTAAGGTATAGTGTGGAGGTTAAGTTCTTCTTTAACTCGTTTTAATCATCTAAATCTTGTAATTAGTGGTGTATTACCACCAATCTTTTCCGTATCATTTTCAATATCATTTAAGTCACCTATGATAATTACAGGGAGCATATGTCTATGAACTATTGTGAATATTTCTTCCCAGAACTTGTTCTTCTCACTTTCGACTGAAGGAGCATAGACAAATAATAAGGCTAACTCATAGTTATTTATGCTAGTTTGCATCATGAAATATCTGTCATTTTGTTCGATTATAGTGATTTTATCTAGAGTTTTGTTTATGCACTTTATAATCTTAATTGTGCACTTCATAATCTTATTCATACACTTCATATTATTATTCTTACACTTCATCAATTTATTCTTGCACTTTATCATTTTATTTATGCACTTTATCATTTTATTCTTGCACTTTATAATCTAATTCATACACTTCATCATTTTGTTCTTGCACTTTATCATTTTATTTATGAACTTTATAATCTTAATTGTGCACTTCACAATCTTATTCATGCACTTCATATTTTTATTCATATACCATCATTTTATTCTTGCACTTTATGATTTTATTTATGCACTTTATAATCTTAATTGTGCACTTTACAATCTTATTCATGCACTTCATATTTTTATTTATATACCATCATTTTATTCTTGCACTTATCATTTTATTTGCACAACATAATATTATATTTGCACAGCATAATATTATATTTGCACAACACAATATTATATTTGCACAGCATAATGTTATATATGCACTTTACCATCTTATTTGTGCACGTTATCATTTTATTATTGCACTTTATAATCTTATTCATGAACGGGAACAAAAAGAAGACAACCATAAATAGTTTATGCGGGATTTTTGAACTCGAACTTTTGTGCATGGGCACATCGCTATACCATTTTTAATTGAGCTAATAGGCTTTTAATGACACATGTCACATTAAAGTACAAACCCGCTATAAAAATAGCAGCCCATAAAGAAAAATTTTGGTAAGAAACTTACTTTACATTATGAAAATGAACATTTATTAATAATAACCTATATAGTATTATTTGTTCACTTTATATTTTGTAATCTCATATTTTTCACTTTTTAAAATAAAGACAAAAATGTGATGTAACATATTTTGTTGCATTTTGTAATCTTATAGTTGCACCTTATAATATTATTTCAAATAAAAATCATGGGCTAAAATATGTAATTTTTATAATTGAAATAAGGGCAATATTGGTAGAAATAGAAAGTATGGGAGAAGTGGTGACATTTACCTCATAATTAGGGTCATTTACCCATTTACCTCATAAAATTAGGCCCATTTACACATAAATTAGGCCTATTTATCTATTACTCATTTAATTAGGCACATTTACCTTTAAATTAGGCCCATTTACCTTCAAATTAGACCATTTTCATTTTAAAAGGGATTTTCATTTTAAGATCCATTTTCATTTGATCCATTTCCTATATATATAGTGTATGTATCATTTGTGCACAAGCCTTAGGGTGTGCACTGTGCACAAATATTATTCGGTGAAATGTGAAACATTATTCGGTGAAATTTGAAGTATTATTCGGTGAAATGTGAGTATTGTTTAGGGAAATGTGAAACATTATTTGATGAAATTTGAAACATTTCGTATAAATTGTAAGTATTGTTTAGGGAATTGAGGTTTCTTTTATTTGAAATGGATGAATAAAAAAACTAAATATTATTCGGTAAAATGTTGCAAATTATTCAGTGGAATGGAGACGTTTTCATCTGAACGGAACGGAAAAAAAAACATAACAGTATTCGGTAGAATGTTTCACATTTCACCGAATAATGCTTCAAATTTCACCGAATAATATTTCACATTTCACCGAATAATATTTGTGCACAGTGCACACCCTAAGGGGTGTGCACACCGAACCACACCCTATATATATATATATGCAGGACGAGATGAAATTTATAAAATAAGGAATATTAATCCTTGTCTCGGACCTCATCCCGCGTAGTTTTTGCAAGATGATATTCATTATTTTTTCTTTCAAATTCTACCAGAATTGAGACGGAATCGAGACGAAACCGAAATTTGTGCCCATCCCTACTAACCGGAATCTCAGCGGTCGAAATCTCATTTAACAAAATGTTTTGAGACCAAAACACACCTGCGGATACAGACAAGAACACTTGTACCTGAGTTGGGAAACTTGAGTACGTAGCAACAAGGGGTTGTTCGTTAAATGTGAATGTGTTTATGAGTTGTTGTGTCACTTGTGTGGCTTCTACTGTTTGATTATTAGTTGGAGACAATTCAACCATTTGACATTTATGGACGTAAAAATGTGGTTGAAAACTCGTTTGATAAACAATTTTCTACCATATTTGATGGAAAGTATTGAGTTTTCTTTTTAAAAATTTTAAAAATAAATTAAAATTCGTGGTCGTTATGTAAGTTTTTCACGATTGTGCTCTTATTTCGTCATTTGTTTCTCAACTTGAGCTAATCATTTTTTTTAAAAAAAAAAATCAGAAAAGAAATTCGATTATCTAGACACGCTTCAAGAATTGAGAAACCAAACAAATGGGTCGATGAGTTAACCATCATATACAAATCGAAATAAATGACATATAAAAAATACACCAAATAAATGAGGGGAAAGAAAATGAAAAAGAAGAAGAAAAGTACATGTCATCCTACACCGAAAAGCACAAGCTAGCAGAAAAAGCGAATCGACGTATGGATTCCACAGAGTCTTCAAGTATCAATCACATTCTCACGATATCTCCGAAAATCAACCACTTGAGCTAATCTTATCATCGTTATGTATTTCCATTTTTATTTATTGCGTTTTCTTTAATATAAACTTCATATAGTTTTCCAAAGGAAAAATGATCACAAATAATACCAACTATCAAGTTTGAATAAAAAATAATACGGGCAAAAAAAAGTATTGAAATAATACAAACTATTAGCCTATAAACCAAAATTAATATGGACTTTAAAATCAATAAAAAATAATACAAAATATGAAATTTCTACTTAAAATAATACAAACTTTTGAACTTAAATTAGAATAAGATTGAAAACAAAATTTTATTTATCAAAATTATAAAAAATCTATAATTAGTCATACTTTGCATAAATCCACCATTTATATTTTAAATAGATCAAACCTACTATTTGTTTGACTAATTTTGTGTAATACAACCCCAACTGTTGAAAATTACACAAAATTACATGAATTTTAGGCTATGATTCTGTTTATTATTTTTTTTTTATTATTATAAGGACTTTATTATGATGAAAAAAAAATTTACATAAAGTTAGTTGGAAGCCTCGTAACAAATTGAGCTCCAACCCCTTTTTGAATAGTAAAACTAACTCTATGGATAAATTGGTTTTTTTATATTATTATTATTAATAATTATGGATAAATTGGTTTTTTTATATTATTATTATTATTATTATTAATTATGGATAAATTGGTTTTTTTATAAAGTTGGACAAATCAATAGTGGTTTTGCTGTATTTAAAAATAAAGAGGATGAATTTGTGCAAAGTGCGTGTATATACACATATTTTTGTAATTTTGGTAAATAATGTTTGTATTGATTCTTCTCCTTGTCCAAATTCAAAATTTTGTATCATTTTAAGTTAAAATTCCATAGTTTGTATTATTTTTGGGCAAAACTAATTAAAATATCCCAACCTTTAAGGGGGTGTTAAAAATATATCCCTACCTTTCAAATGTAAGATAAATATCCCGACCTTTTTAAGGGATGGTAATATAATATCCCAAAATTTTCTCCCACACAAAAATGCTTACATGGCACATATGTGGCAAAAAATAATGATCATATTCACAAGCGTGCCCTTGGATCTTAATGCTCGAATTATACAAAGTATAGTCTAGATTGTCATGATAATTTTTAAAAAAATAAAAGTCTCTTTTGTAACCGAAAAAAAATCATTCAATTTAATACTTTTTTATAGATTATAATTGAATTTAACCAAAACAAATATAATAAAACAAGTAAATATTTAAAATATAATTTTCAATATCTTGATTGTGTAAAATATCATTCAAGTTTATTAGATTATATTAGATTGGTTTTTAAGTTTATCTTAATTTTTTTTATTTTGGATTTAAGAAAAAATAAAAAATTACATTCTTTTATATATTTTTTAATAATAATAATTTACTTCTTATATATAAATGAACACCATTGAATAATCTAAATAATTAAATTTTCATTTCAATTTCGTAGTAACATAAAGTTTATAATTGACAAAATATTCTTCAGTTTTGATAAGTTAAATCAGTAGCTAATCATTTAATAATTGAAAATATGTTATTTTGCTTTATATTTTTTTATTTGGCTTGTTATAGATATTGATTTAAAAAAAGATATAAAAAGTTAGGTACAAATTAAATCTAAAACTACGAAAGTTTATTAAATAAACTTTTAAACTCATCTAATTTAATTTTATACATTATGTTTTATTTGAATTGAAAATACATGAGTAATACAATACAAAAAATAAGAATTTTATTGGAGAGAAATCATTGGGATATTATATTACCATCACTTATAAAGGTCGGGATATTTATCTTACATTTGAAAGATTGAGATATATTTTTAACACCCCTTAAAGGTTAGGTTATTTTAATTAGTTTCACCTTATTTTTGGTTTATAGATAGATAGTTTGTATTATTTTGAGACTTTTTTTTGTTCGTATTGTTTTTTGTTCATATGTGATAGTTGGTATAATTTTGAGTCATTTTTTCCTTTTTTAAATACTAGTATTTTAATCTCTCAAGCTTTTTTTTTTTGATATAAGTAAGGATTTAGACGAGACTAGTCCATACTAGACCACCCTAAGAGCATCCTTACATATGATCTCAAGCTAATTATTTAGTACATCAAATCGCTTTTATTTAAAAAGTTATAATAAAATTTCTATCAGCTCCCAAACTTCCATCATAAATAGTGCCCCATAGCAATGCAAGTCTTCACACTAAACAAGTTGTACATGTGTAGTTTCCTACAATGGATTTCTTCACTATACTTGTATTAGCTTTGTTGTCATTTCTCTTGTTTCTTAACAATAGTCTTCTCAAACTTAGGAATCTTGCACCTAAAAAAATGTCACTTCTTCCACACGAAAACCAGACGGGGCATGGCCAATTCTCGGTCACCTCCCTCTTCTCGCCCACCAAAAAGCTCCTACTTACCGAACCTTTGCAGCCATGGCAGATCTCCATGGTCCTGTCTTTGTAATTTAGCTCAGAATGTAGCCTATTGTCATCGTCAACAACTGGGAATCTGTCAAGGAATGCGTCACCTTCAAAGATAAACAACTCGCCTCAAGACTCTCAGCAAAGAACTTTTTCGAAAACTTAACTCTGAACAAAAAGCTACTCTTTCATTCTGTTGGTGGAGTATTTGGAAGAGAAACAAGATCATATTTGAAAACAAAGCATAAGAACAATAGACAAAGTGATTGAAACAATCCATCATCACATGAAAAACTAAAAAAAAAATCCAAATAGGATAACGTAGATGAAGAAGTCGTAATCACAAGAACAATCAAACCAAAGAATAACCCTCATCAAAGAAACACCATTAGATAGCGTAAACCCAACGAAGGTAGTTTCAAGCTTAATTTTGATTAGAGATGACAAAGAAAGATTGATCGCTTGCGATGACAAGAGATGTAGGAAGGTTTCGGCATTATAAGCTGAGACGGTTGGATTGCAACTCGGACTGGTGTAAGCGCGGAAGAGGGAGATTCGAAGACTTGTTGTGGAAAGCGATTGTCTCGCAATCGTGAATGCGATCAAGGGAGCCTGGTTGAAGCCTTGGGAAATCAAACTGGTTATTTTGGATGCCCTCATTGTGCTCGGTTCCTTTGAGACTGTCTCCATTTCCCACATCTTCAGGGAGGCCAACAAGGCAGTTGATCGTCTTGCTCACCTGACCTTGAATTCCGCTTCTTCCCCTTGGAGTTTTGACCTTGAGTTCCAGACTCTCGTTCGCAAGTATACTCTTGGGTGGTGGTACAACCGTGGTTGACACACCCCAAAATTTTTGCCTTGTAGCAAAAAAAAACAATGTGAGGAAATAAGCACATAACATTACATCTTTCTCAAAGCTTTCGACATTAAGCACAAACCATAGCCTTTCTTTCTCTACTAAAAAGGATTCACCATAACCAACTCTAAATCCTAATTCTTGGATGGGTCAGACTTATTATCAGCTCTTAAATAGTGTATGGATCATTTGTACACAACCCTTAAAGTGTACCTTGTTCACAAATATTATTCGGTGAAATGTGAAACATTATTCGGCGAAATTTGAAGCATTATTCGGTGAAATGTGAGTATTGTTTAAGGGAACGTGAAACATTATTTGGTGAAATTTGAAGTAGTATTCGTATAAATTGTGCCTTGTTTAGGGAAGTGAGGTTTATTTTATTTGAAATAGATGAATAAAAAAACTAAACATTATTCGGTAGATTGTTACAAATTATTCAGTTGAATTGGAACATTTTCATCTGAACTGAATGGAAAAAGAAAACATAACAGTATTCGGTAGAATGTTTCACATTTCACCGAATAATGCTTCAAATTTCACCGAATAATGTTTCACATTTCACCGAATGATATTTATGAACAAGGTACACTTTAAGGGGTGTGTACACCCGAACCACACCCTATATATATATATGTATATATATATATATATAATTGATGTGCGCGCAAATTGCCATATTTTTTATGCACATTTATGTCCATTTTATCATTATTTGCATGCATACTAGTGGGAAATCATAAGCTTAGTGTAGTTTATGCATAAATGTCAAATATAGAGGTCTGCACGAGTTTCTATGTGATTTTGCAGAAATCGAGACGAAAATGGACAGATTTGGACAAGAGAAGAAGAGCGAAAAAAGAACTAGAAGTCTACTGAAGAGGTCGAAATCGATGATTAACCTCGGCATCGAGTGAAATAGAGCAACCAAGAATCGAGCAGAGGAAAACAGAGCATGTCGATACAAAAGAGGTCGATATCGATGTCTGAAGGTTGATATCGAGTGGCCTAAGTCGAGCATATTGATAGAAGTCGAGTGCCAATCCGAGGAAGAGAAGGAGTGCTCGAGATAGATAAAGGGAGGTCGATATTGATGTCTTATGGTCGATATCGATGTTTCTGCAGAAAAGATTCGACTCAGTTTTTGATAGAATTCTATCCGAAGCGTGCAAGTCTATCCTAAAGTCGAGATCTTCTATCATTAAGCACCAAACTTATCACTTTATGAGTTTTACCAAGGAGTTTATAGTTTTTACCTTTATTAAGTTTTATCTTAGAGAATAAAGATAGAGTTTCGAATCCTTGGATAGCGAGGTTTGAGATCTATATCTAGAGGCCATTAGGGCTGAGTTAGGCATTAAGTTTTCATCCAAGAATAGCAAGAGCTTTAGTTTTATCGCAGAGAATAGTTAGAGAGAGAGAGAGAGAGAGGCTGAGTGGAGTTTGAGTAAGCGAGAGCGGAGTGGCTTTGTTCGGTGTAATCTTTCTTTCTTTTGCAATACAAAGTAGTTTCTTTTCCATGATGATGATGAGTTCAATGATGAAGCGCGAGTAGTCAACGCACTTCTAGGGTCGGGGTGAGCCCGACGATAGCAATGTAGGTTAAGTGCATCAAAGGTATGATTTTTATGCGATTTCGTCTTCTATCCTATGCGTGATCCTTTGCGAAAGTTAGGGAGATTCATTATTTGCATTATTGAAGCGAAAGTCAATCATATTGTGAACTTGGATTACTCATAAATTGGATAGTAACTCTTAGGTTTTATGCGAGAGCCTCTAATCACCTAAAAGTTGGTAACGAAAGTTATTTGACGGAAAGACATTAAATTTCATAACTTTAGCATCATACTTACATGATTATCGTTGTGGCATGAACCCCCGACCTTGGAAGATTTTAGTTTATTGAATTCTTATAAAAAAAAGTTTGAGTTTTTACTTCTATCCATCTTTCCTTCACCATTCTACTCTCTTCGGACTACTTTTCCGACACAATAGGTTACAATACAGTTTCTGTTACAGACATCGAAATCGACTGGCAAGGTCAATATCGAGCACTAACATCGACATCGAGGTTCATCTCGACGTCGACTGCTTTGCTTCTGTCTTCTGCAGGAAACTTACTGGAAATCAACCAGAACTGAGGTCGATATCAACCAGACACCTCGATATCGAGTGTCTCCTGGAGTCGAAAGCTTGATTGTAATTGCAACTTAGGAAGCGCTGACATACCTCCTCGTGGATTCGATCCTGAATTACCCTACCACTACATCGGGAGGGATTCTTGTATTTTATTTGCTTGAATAGGAAGTTGGCTTAGTTGTGATATTTATTTGATATTTTGTTTGAACGAATCTACCTCCCCTTAACGAACAATTATATAGCGTAAGGTAGATATGGATAGATGCACTGGCACAATAGAGCAACATATATATATGCAGGACGAGATGAAATTTATAAAATAAGGAATATTAATCCTTGACTCGGACCTCGTCCTGCGTAATTTTTGCAAGATAATATTCATTTTTTTTTCAAATCCTACCGAAATTGTGACAGGATCGAGACGAAACGAAATTTGAGAAATTTGTGCCCACCCCTACTAACCGGAATCTCAACAGTCGAAATCTCATTTAACAGACTGTTTTGAGACCACCTGAGTTGGGAAACTTGAGTAGCAATAACGGTTTGTTCGTTAAATGTGAATGTGTTTATGTGTTGTTGTGTCACTTGTGTGGTTGGTCGTCAGTCGTACTGGGCGTAAAAATGACTTTGTGGGGCAGCTAGCTTCTGTTTGATTAATAGTTGGAGACAAATCAACCATTTCCCATTTATGGGCGTAAAAATGTGGTTGAAAACTAGTTTGATAAACAATTTTCTACCATATTTGATGGGAAGTATTGAGTTTTCTTTTTTAAAATAAAAAAAAAAGAAATTAAAATTACTGGTTTTTATGTAAGTTTTTCGTCATTGGTTTCTCAACTTGAGCTAATCATTTTTTTTTAAATCAGCAAAAAAAAATTCGATTATCTAGACACGCTTCAAGAATTGAGAAACCGGACAAACGAGTAGATGAGTTAACCATCATGTACAAATCAAAGCTAATGACATAAGCAAATACACCAAATAAATGAGGGAAAAGAAAATTAAAAAGGGAAAGTACATGTCATCCTACACCGAAAACCACAAGCTAACAGAAGAAGCGAATCGACCAGCCAAATGGAATACGCACACAAACTCTGGGGATCACTAGTGGACACCTCAGATTATGGACTCCACAGAGTCATCAGGTATCGATCACATTTTCACGATATCTCCAAGTATGAACAATCAACCACTTGAGCTAATCTTATCATCGTTATGTATTTCCATTTTTATTTATTGCGTTTTCTTTGATATAGTTTTCCAAAGGAAATATAACCACAAAAAATACCAACTATCAAGTTTGAATAAAAAATAACACGGACAAAAAAATCTTGAAATAATACAAACTATCAGCCTATAAACCAAAATTAATATGGACTTTAAAATCAATAAAAATAATAAAAAATGTGAAATTTCTACATAAAATAATACAAAATTTTGAAGTAAAATTAGGATAAGATTCAAAACAAAATTTTATTTATCAAAATTATAAAAAAATCTGTAATTAGTCATACTATGCACAAATCTACCATTTATATTTTAAATAGATCAAACCTACTATTTGTTTGACTAACTTTGTGTAATACAACCCCAATTGTTGAAAATTACACAAAATTACATGAATTTGAGGCTATGATTTTGTTGTTGTTGTTGTTGTTGTTGTTGTTGTTATTATTATTATTATTATTATTATTATTATTATTATTATTATTATTATTATTATTATTATTATTATTAATTTTGGATAAATTGGTTTTTTTTGTAAAGTTGGACAAATCAATAGTGGTTTTGCTGTATTTAAAAATAAAGTGGATGAATTTGTGCAAAGTGTGTGTGTATACACGTATTTTTGTAATTTTGGTAAATAATGTTTGTATTGACTCTTCTCCTTGTCCAAATTCAAAAATTTGTATCATTTTATGTTAAAATTCCATAGTTTGTATTATTTTTGGTTTATAGATGGATAGTTTGTATTATTTTGAGACTTTTTTTATTCGTATTATTTTTTATTCATATGTGATAGTTGGTATTATTGAGTCATTTTTCATTTTTTAAATACTGGTATTTTAATCTATCAATCTATTTTTTTCTGATACAAGTAAGGATTTAGATGAGACTAGTCGATACTAGACCACCCCAAGAGCATCCTTACATATGATCTCAAGCTAATTATTTATTACATCAAATCGCTTTTATTTAAAAAGTTATAATAAAATTTCTATCAGCTCCCAAACTTCCATCATAAATAGTGCCCCATGGCAATGCAAGTCTTCACACTGAACAAGTTGTACATGTGTAGTTTCCTACAATGGATTTCCTCACTATACTTGTATTAGCTTTGTTGTCATTTCTCTTGTTTCTTAACAATAGTCTTCTCAAACTTAGGAATCTTGTACCTAAAAAAAACGTCACTTCTTCCACACGAAAACCAGACGGGGCATGGCCAATTCTCGGTCACCTCCCTCTTTTCGCCCGCCAAAAAGCTCCTACTTACCGAACCTTTGCAGCCATGGCAGATCTCCATGGTCCTGTCTTTGTAATTCAGCTCGGAATGCAACCTATTGTCGTCGTCAACACCTGGGAAGCCGTCAAGGAATGCGTCACCTTCAAAGATAAACAACTCGCCTCAAGACCACCTTTTGCTCAAGGGTAAAAATCATTTTGTTTGCCTGCTGTACTGTTCTAAAAATCACGCCTAGAACTATAAGCAGGTGCTAGGTGGCCCCTTACCGCCTATATGATCAACCTAGCGCTTTTTAGAACACTAGTCTGTCGTAGGTAAATGCACAAGAAGTCCAACATATAAATCTTTTATGTTTTTATCTTACCAGGAGGTACCTTGGAAATGACTTTGCTTCATTCGGACTTGCTCCTCTTGGACCACTGTGGCGGGAGATGAGGAAGATAACCATGGTTGAACTCCTTTCCACGACGAAACTAGAAGAGCTCGGACACATTCGACGGAGTGAGCTGAATGATTTCATCAAGGCACTATACGAATCATCGCGTCAACCCAACCACAAGCTTGTGTTGAGTGAGTGGTTTAGCCTACTAGTGCTCAACACGATCATAAGGCTGATGGCGCGAAAGAGATACTCTTACCATGGAGAACAAAATAAAGAAGCCAAAAGGCTTCGCAGGATAGTCAAGGAGCTCATGTATGTTGCTGGACAGTTTGTGCTATCCGACGCCTTTCCACTCTCGCTCGTAGAGTGGTTGGATCCACAGGGACACATTCGGATGATGAAGCGTGTTTCTAAAGAGATTGATCAAGTCATAGGAGGTTGGATCGTCGAGCATCGACAGAGTGGACTGCAACCGGAGAACGATTTTGTTGATGTTCTAATATCCTTGGGAGAAAAGGGGAAACTAAATTTTGATAAATGTGATGTTGACACCATGATCAAAGCAACAATGAAGGTTCAATTTACATCTTCCATTTGATTTTTTCACACCAAGTTTCACTGATGCTAAAGTCTTCAATTCTATATGCAGAGTATATTTGTAGGGGCTAACGATAGCACGTCCTTAACGCTGACATGGTTGATGTCGTTGCTTCTGAATCACCGCGATGTGATGAGGCATGTTGTCGAAGAGATAGATCAATCCGTCGGAAGAGACAGATGGGTGGAAGAATCCGACATCAAGAGCCTGGTTTACCTCCAAGCAGTAGTGAAAGAGACCTTGCGACTTTACCCTCCGGGTCCTCTTTCGACTCCTCATGCTGCAGCCGAGGATTGTTGTGTTGGAGGGCATCCGATGAAGAAGGGAGATCAGTTGCTGTTCAACGTGTGGAAGGTGCACCGCGACCCACGAGTGTGGAAACACGCTGAGGAGTTCATCCCGGAGAGGTTCCTAGAGGATGAAAAATTGAGCTTCGGAGTGACTAAGGGGCCGGAGTTTTGGTACATTCCATTTGGGTCGGGCAGACGGTCTTGTCCGGGAAGTGAGCTGGCCTTCCATGTGTTGCACTTGACGGTTGCTCGGTTGCTCCAAGGTTTCGAGATCTCGACACCGATGGGTGAGCCGGTGGACATGGCTGAAGGGCAGGGTGTCAGCTTGGTCAAGGAAGCTCCGGTTGAAGTTATTGCTATACCACGCCTTTCTTCGGGGATGTATATGCAACTGTGAAAGAACTCTTCTAGAATGTATGCCCTTGCTGGGTAATGTTTAAAAATTTGCTTTCAAAGAATTTAATATGGAAAGCAGTGATGTAATATAAGCTGTACTTCATTAGCATGAAACGAAACGATGTTATGTTTTTTTTTTTTTTTTGAATCGAAAAAAAATTGGCTATAGGGGCAACCCTATAAGTCAAGGGCATCCGAACGGATGAACTCACAAAGCGCTAAGTCGTCAAGAGCCAGATGGCTATGGAAAGCAACGTACAGATGCGATAAGCGGTCCGCAACTCGGTTAGCTTCCCGAAACGACTATGTTAGATTTAAAGAAAATATTAAAGAGCAAAAATTATTCTTCTAAAATAACATGATTATTCGTACATAACTCATACGAATAATCATGTTATAACAGACGAATAATTTTTATATGAAAAAACTGTTAATACATACGAGTAATCAGTGGCAGATCTAAGGGAAGTTCAAGGTGGTTGAAGCCCCTCTAACTCGGAAGAAAAAAACATAGAAAATTTTTTTTATGGAATTTTTTTGTAATTTTTATTTTTTTATAGATAAAAAAGTATAAAATGAGGAATTAATCACAAAAATAGCTTAGCTTAGGGTGAGTTTGGTAAAAGGGAGTTTTGTGGAGTTGGAGTTCGAGTTGGAGTTGTAGCTAGAGTTAAAATGGAGAGTTAAAGGTTAGTTTTTTTTTTTTAAGTCTTTGAAAATATTATTGAGTGTTTGATATTTACTAAGTTTATGGATAGATTTTAATGGGAAAATTACATAAAAGGACTTAAATGAAAAATGAGATATACATGTGTCTAGTATATACCATTTTCAATCCATCACACACAGGGGTGACCCTAGGGTGCGACGGGTGTAAGTGGCCGCCACACTCTTCGGCCAAGAATATATGTAATATTGGTGTATTTATATACATGTTGTTAAGTTGGCATAGTTGGTAGACATGTAGGCGGGGAGTAGAGGAGGCCTAAGTTCAAATCCCCCCATCACCGATTCTATATTCATTTTTTTAAGGGGGCTACTATGCACACGGTCAATATATCGCCCAATACATGGTAGTTAACGGCAATCGCGGATTAAGTCCGCGCTTTATTATTTTTTTTTTAAATTTTCGCAACCGCGAAATACGAGTCCGCGGTTGCATTTTTTTTTAAATTTTCGCAACCGCGGATTATGAGTCCGCAGTTGTAATTTTTTTAAAAAAAAATTTCGCAACCGCGGATTACGAGTCCGCGGTTGCAATTTTATTTTTTTTATTTCCGCAACCGCAGACGGTGAGTTTGCGGATTTCCGCATACTCACAATCCGCGATTGCGGTTTTTTTTTCAATTTTTAATTTCCGATTACGATAATATGGATTCTCTATGATTACGGATAAATATTCTCTATGATTACGGATAAATATTAACGATATTTGACCGTACCACGTTGATCTAAATTTTGGATATGCG
The DNA here is from genome assembly GCA_963922045.1 of Persicaria maculosa. NCBI lineage: Eukaryota > Viridiplantae > Streptophyta > Magnoliopsida > Caryophyllales > Polygonaceae > Persicaria > Persicaria maculosa. The sequence continues at coordinate 55,217,854 of OY998261.1, read as the reverse complement.
ATAAGATATCGCGTTTTAAAGATAATTTAGGATAGATATATTTGGATATAAATATATTTTATTTCCTAGAATATTTGTCGACGATCTCTAGATATACCCTGCGTGTTTAGAGCACAAGTATCTCAACAATTTAATCTTTCTCGCGAAGCGAATATTTCCAATATCCTAAATTTCTCCCTATGTCTTCGTCGGATGAAGATGATCTACCATTCAACCCATATAGTTACAACAATCCGCAAGAACTTCTAACTCACGTCGATGTAAGTCTACTCACGATTCTAGTAAAATCTCATATATTCATATATATTATATATATGATAATGTACATTAGGGAAATTTATTTTACATCTATATGTTTTGAATGTGTTTGTTTCCCGTGTGTATAGTAATATTTATGCATATACCATCAATATTTATCACGATAATAGGGAAATTTTTTTTCACATATATATGTTTTGAATGTGTTTGTTTCCAATGTGTGTATAGTAATATTTATGTATATACAATTAATATGTTTTTAATTCTAGGATCTCCCTGACCTTCCTCAAGTCTTGGGTACCGATTATTCGGTTATGTTTCAGATAGGTGGATATTTCTTTGACTCAAAAAACGCAAAGGAGTGGGCTCGTTTTATGGCTAGAATTAGAAATATGGTGTTAATAACTCAAAGGTCTTGGAAGAACAAGCGAAATGGGTTAGGTGTTTTTCGTTTGGTTTGTGAGTACTATGGCTATGCTAGAGGCAAGCCCGATGTGGATAAGGATTTCCCACCATCATCAAACAGGGAAAAAAAGTCAAAGAAAAGAGGATGTGCATATGAGCTCGAGGGTCGTGAGTACGAGACAGACAAATGGAGATTTTTGGTTGTATGTGGTTCTCACAACCATAATCTTCCGGATAACTTGTACGGACATGTCTTTGCCGGAAGGTTGACTGATAAGCAGCATCATAAAGTATGCCGAGGTGCCATGATTGGGTTAAAACCTCAGCAATTGTTGAGTATCCTTGAAGATGAAGATCCCAAATGTGTGACAAGTATCCGGCAAGTGTACAACTCTGTCGGAAAGATGAAGAGGGAAGAGGCAGAGAGTCGTGGGGATATATAACAAGCATTGCATTCACTTGAAGGAAAACAGTACGATGTATTCGTACGTAGAGTGCATGAGTCTAATCAGCTGAGTGATCTGATGTTTGCTCACCCAGACTCCCAATATTTATGGAGGTTATTTTCCTACGTCGTCATGATGGATGCAACTTACAAGACTAATGAGTATGTTTATCCCTTTTCCTGTTTTCTTATAGATGTACAAATAGATTTAAATTTGTTGATCTTGTCATAGATGATTTATTGATCATCCTCCTTTCATGTAGGTATAAGATGCCATTGTTGGAAATCGTTGGGATCACTAGCACAGCGAAAGCATTTGTGATAGCGTTTGCATTCATGGCTAAGGAGACTACGGATCACTATAGCTGGGTGATGAAGAGGCTCCGAGATCTCTATAGACATAGAATGCCAGATGTGATTGTCACATATCGAGAGTTGGCAGTAATCAATGCCATCAAAGAAGTGTTCCCCAACGTGAAGCATTTGTTGTGCAGATGGCATGTAATGTCAAATATCGAAGCGAAGGCGAAGATCCTATGTCCTTATAAAGATAGAGAGTTTGTTAGCGAATGTTATGCCTTGGTCGAATCGATGTCAGTGGCAAGCTATGAGCAACGTCTACAATCGATGAAGGCCAAGTGGGGTACGCATTGGAGTCTAATGGAGTACCTTGAAACGACATGGCTCACGGACTTTAAGGAGGCACTTGTTAGAGCGTGGGTTGACTACTTTGCGCACTTTGGCACTAGAACAACAAATTGGTAAGTGTTTTCGATGTTTATTCTAGTCAATTACGCATGTCACGTTAATTTGAATAAATAGTTTTTTAACCGCCAATCTATTGAAACCCCTGCAGTTGTGAGTCACAACATGGAAAGTTGAAGGGTATGCTGAACACGTCAATAGGGGGGTTTGCAGACATGGTCAACTACATCGACAGAATGGTCAACGATCAGATCAAGCAAATAAAGGGTTCCCTTGAGATGTCACGCATGAATGTTCGTAAGAGCGTTTCTAGCAACCCAATCTTTGCTCCATTCGTTATGAATGTTACGGATGAGTGCTTCAATCTATTGGTGGCTAATTACAACACGGCGATGGGCATACGCAATCATGATGGGGTCTGTCGAGATCGGTATTGGCGTGATGTGCATGGTGTGCCATGCGTGCATGAGTTTTTAAACGCCATATCCACCCGTAGCCCGATAAGCTTGCATCAAATTCATTCGTTCTAGAAGCAAGTGATGTGGAATGGACCTATTATGGCAGAGGAGGGCATGGACCCTGTGGAAGATATAGACCCGACCAGTTTAACGTTACTGAGGTTGAAGAGAAGGCTTGAGGCAGATGATCTCACTCCTCAGGAACGTAATGAAACGTGTTCGTCTCGGGGTGCCATCGGTAAAGAAATGCTTGGATCAAACAGTGATCCACTCTGCCAAACTCAATGTCCTCCAACGTTGTCAGGCCACTCGCTCGTGCAAATCTGAACCAACTCATATGGGCATTCGTACGAGGCAAGTTTTTTATGAAGTCGATGTGTGTGTCGCGTCGAATGCATCGAACTTCCTTGTCCGTCTACAGGGGACAAAACACTTAATTCGTTACATCATAGTGAAATATTTAATCTAAGTAAAAAAATTCGAAAGAAAATAACCATGACTATATACCTCACCCATCCAAAGAAGTCAGCATCTGTGCGTCTTATACCACATCAATGGCTCATTCTCTAGTGGTCGGCCGTCATTGGTAACTAGGGGGTCCGCCCCTTGTTGTGGTTGGTCATGTTGGACTGGTTGTTGTGGATGTGCAAACTCATATAGCTGCTCTTGCTTCTCATATTGCCCCTCGTAGTCAGCAGCTCCATCCGCAGCCACGTTGTGGTAGTCATAGGCTCCAGCACCGACTACTTCCTGATTATCACCATCATTGGTTGCATCCTCAAAACTCTGTTTCGGTCTGTATATCATCATCGGATGCATCTGACCCAACCGCATTGCCTGAATGAATATCCTCGAGTCCTGGAGTCTGACTGTGGATAGGAGATGATGGTGTACGCTCTGAAGACGAACATCTCAATGTAGGTTGACTCGGCCCAGGCGATCGTGTCCTATCCCGCAGAACGGATGTACTCGCCTGAGCGGGTACAGTAGTGGCAATAGGGGGAGCCTCCTCTTGGTCCTCCTCATGTGCTGCATGTTCGCCTCGACGGACCGAAGTTGTGGGCCGTCGTCGCTCTATTGCCCTAGCAATTTGCTATCACATCGCATAACAAATAAACAAATTTCAGATAGGTTACTCATCTAAATATGATATAAAACAAATTTCACGTGTTACAAGTTTTTATCATTACAATTATCAAAAATTTTACCAATTTTCCAAATGGATATGATTGATTAATAAGAGCGATAAACACAAATTGATAGTCCCATGCTACGCACGGGACAATCAATTTTATATTAACTAAGAGTTTTATATGTTTATAAATAAGTTTGAAGAAGAAAGTCAATCAAAAAGAAAATTAATAAAATCAAAAGTGAATATCATATACTCAATGTAGTTTTTAGACTTAGTTTTGTACGTATATAATTGTAATAAACTTAATTTATATTTTCTACTAATATATGTAGTATATTGATATTAAAGTAAATTGTAAATGTGAAAACTTTACTTTTACTACCATAATCCTACTAACATTTTTCAAAAATAAATGATCTCAAAATTTTACTAATATATATATATAATGTAATTTTTATAACGTTTTACTTTATGTTTTATACTAATGTATTAAACTAATATTAAAATATATATTAATATATATATATAAATATTTACTTTACCACCATGTTTCTTGCTAATATTTTTTATAATTTTTATTTATGAGATGAATTAAAAAGGTATGAACTTAAAATCAATAAATGATCTAGAAACTTTATTTCACTATATATAAGATTAAATCCATTTAACTTACATTTATTAGTTGAATTTCTTTAATAATTTTATATTATAAATTAATCTTTGTAAATAATTACAAAATATATCTTTGTAAATATTAATCTTTTTATTGTCATTAATTTTTAAAAATATTTATCTCCTTTTATAATTTGTGAACAATTTGAAACTTTATGTAAAATAAAAATTGTATACTAAAACATTTTTTTAGAAATAGCATTAATATTTTGTTGTTTTCATTAATTAGACTTTTTATCTTCTAATTATGCATTAATACCCCTAAAAAGCTAACTTTACTAAAGAGAAAGATTTTTCTAAAATATAATGTCGCTTATATATTTCCAAAATTTTCATATCTACAACTCATAAAAACCGTAATTTTGGTTACCTATTTTCAACGTAATTTTATCTAAGTCATGACATAACAAATTTCGATTACCTATTTTCAGTTGCTTACCAACATAAATTCGCTAAACAAAATCTTTCAACTAACTTGAAATTATCATGATCATACTTCAAAAAATAATTTTTCTAGATATCTACCTAATTCAAACCTTAAGCAATTTTTTCCTTAAACATTGAATTTTCAACATCTTACAATTTCTAATATTTCATGCAACTTGTTCATTTTCTCACTAAACATTATCATTATCATAAAAGTTATCAAAACTAATTACAATGAACTTACCTCTCGAGCTTTCTGACGCTCATCTTTATCTTGTGACGATCGTTCCCCTCGAAACCAACCCACCATCTTCTTCATTTTTTATGTTATAATTCTTGATTAACTAATCAAAAACTTATATTAGTAGGTGTAAGTCACACTATGTAAACCGAATTAAGATAATATAAAAGTGAAAATATAACTACGGACATAGGAAGAAAATAAAATTAATGAGAATACCTTTGAAGTTTCAACTGGATGATGAACTGCTGGACGAACTTCGCAAACACAAAACTCAAAGGAAGTTTCACTCAGCAAACACAAAATTAATGAGAATAACTTTGAAGTCCATGGTTGATTTTATAGGCAAGGAGGATCACGGACGACAGGATTCTCGGAGGGCAGAGCACATTCGGCACGCAAGATCTGCACATCAGCGCGATTCCCGGGCGTAGCTGCAGCGCACGTGCCTAACACGTCAAATCCCCGGATGCCCAGTGCGTGATTGCCCTTTTCCGCAGATGCCTAGTGCGCGGTTGTGGATTTCTTCACCTTTCCCCGGATCCGTGGATGCCCAATGCGCGATTGCTCTTTTTCGCGGACGCCCAGTGCACGATTACTTTATTTTTCGTGCAGTTAGCGATATAATGACCGTGTTAATAGCAATTCCGTTTTTTAAAATAGTTGACTTATTAATCCCTCCTCTCTTTCTCCATTCTTTTTTTTCCATATTCATTCCTTTTTTAATAGTTTCTTCATTTTTTTTTTAAAATAGTTTACTTATTAATCCCTAAAACTTAAAGGATCTTTGATAATTAAACATTTTTTCCATTTTCATTCTTTTTTAAATAGTTGACTTATTAATCCCTAAAACTTAAAGGATCTTTGATAATTAAACATTTTTTCATCTTCAGTCTTTTTCTAAATAGTTGACTAATTAATACTTAAAACTTGAAATATCTTTGATAAGTAATTAACTCTATTATTAGTCATTTAAATATAGATAAAAAATCATCTTTAAGTTTTCACTCAATATATATATAGTGACAAACATGAAAAACAAATAAAATTATGTGTAAATTAATCCATCCTACCCAATATTGTAATCCTATGTCGTGACTGCCTTCGACCAAAGTGAACATATATTATGTACTATTTCATTTTCCATATGTATTCACTTTAAATGCAGACTGAAAATTTGAACTTATTTAATATTCCATAATCCATATTATGTGCTATTTTGTGGATGAATTGGTGATGTTACTATTTTCGTATTGAGGCCTATAAATTTACAAATGCAAAATTTCGCCCCACTTTTTAGAGACTCATGCGGCCGCCACTGATCACACATGAAACACCTCCCTATTCATTCTTTTTTAAATAGTTTCTTCATTCTTTTTTTATTCTCTATTCATTCTTCTAGAGACTCTCTATTCATTCTTTTTTCATACTTTTTTTTAAATAGTTGAATTATTAATCCATTCTCTCCCTCTTCATTTTTTCCCATATTCATTCCTTTTTTAAATAGTTTCTTCATTCTCTTTTAAATAGTTTACTTATTAATATCTAAAACTTAAAGGATCTTTGATAATTAAACATTTTTTTCATTTTCATTCTATTTTTTTCAATAGTTGACTTATTTATCCCTAAAACTTAAAGGATCTTTGATAATTAAACATTTTTTTCATCTTCATTCTTTTTTTAAATAGCTGACTAATTAATCCATAAAACTTAACAGATCTTTGATAATTAAACATTTTTTCATCTTCGGTCTTTTTTTAAATAGTTCATTAATTAATGCTTAAAACTTAAAAGATCTTTGATAAGTAATTAACTCTATTATTGCTAATTTAAATACAGATAAGAAAAAATCATCTTAAAATCTTCACTCAATATATATATATATATATATATATATATATATATATATATATATGTTAGCACGCATTTATATAGGCATAATAGGTTGCATTTAGCTTAGTTAAGATGCATAGCATGCATGATTTAAGTATAATTTGCATATTTACTCTTTATGTTGGTGGAGTCGGAATCTACACACTTTTATTGATTATTTCAAGTAACTGTGGATCAAGGAGGAGACATGGGTTGATAACGCATTAGATGAGAAAGTCAAGTTGATCGAAAAAGCTTAAATGAAGATCTAAAGAGGTCCTGAGAAGAATAAGAGAGCCTAACAAGTCTGCAGAAGTTGTCGTCTGACAAGCTGAACTTGTTTTGCACTTTCTGGAGGCCTCGGTTGTCCGGTTGACTATTATAACCATGCGTTGGAAAGCTATTTCAAAGAGTTACAACTTTCATGTTGAACACAAGAGCTGATGCGAAGTGCATTTTTCGTTAATGACAGATGCAACGGCCGCTGCATATTTTGCCACAGCGGCCGCCGCATTTATGCAGCGGCCACGGCAGCTGCCCAGAGCGACGCGTTTAGGGTTTTTGCGCAGCGACGCTTTGTTCTCTCCTAGACCTATTTATCTATCTTGTCTTTTGGCCGACTCTGGGCACGAACTTAAGAGGGGATTAGCCCTAGGTTTGATTAATTCATATTCAGTAGATTAGATTAGATTGGAGATCCAATACAATTTGGTTTAGTTTGAGAGCGATGTTCGCCATGATTCAGGACAACTCAGTTGTACTTCATATGCTGCATAAATTTGTAATTCGAGTGCAGATGCCTTGCAGATTTGGTTGTACGAATCTATACCAGACTTTGGGGTCCAGTTTGCGTCGAAGGTGTCCTACAAGGCATGGCCTCGTTGTCTCAGGTGGACCGCGAAAGACAATAACCTCTGTTATGACACTATAGTCAAACGCATGGACCCAGAGGACGAGGATGACATTAAGGTTGAGGAGAACTCACTACTAATACCGGATGAGGACGAGCTGGGGTTGATGGATGGATGCTTCTACTGGCAAGAGGAGCCCGACATCCTATTCGATGACATTATGGCACCCTTGGTGCGCCATTTTCATGCCCCTTCTGGGAGCTCCTCCAAGACTGTCCCAACTACGCGGAGAGGACCCGATGATAAGGACACCGGGGGGGACCACGTGGCCAAGACACTGGAAGCAATGATGGAGAGGCTCACAACCATGTCAAGTTGGATGGAGAAGATGGATGGGAAGGTATTTCATTCATTCTCATATCTTCATTTTCTGCATAGTTTGGATAACTGAGGTGACATATGTAAATGGACTCCTAACACGTGGTATTGTCAAGGTGACACGTAAACGTTGATATTGAAAGAATCTGATATGAATTTCAATAGGCCCTAAAAATACCACCTATTCCCTCTTATGTCAGTCTGTTGGATTTGAATTCAATTTGTTGGTTTTTAATTCAATTAGTCTTTATGAGTGATGCTAAAATCCTAATCCCTGCAGTTGAAAGTGTTGGAGGAGGTCGTCAACGGACCGCGTGTTGGTAGCACTTCATTTGACATTGATGAAGAGAAGGAGGGTGATGTTGGGACATATGCACCTGAAGACGACGTTGTCGATGAGAAGGAAGGGGATCAGGGGGAACAAAAGGATGATAAGGTAAGCTTGTTTTTGTGTGACATGTCAACAATTAAGTTTTGAATTCATGGTGAGAAAAATAGATAGAGGTGACTTACGATCCATTGACCAGTGAAAAGGAGACTGGTCTGTTCCACCTAGGAGCTTCCTCATTCTCTTGGAAGTCCTTATTCTCTTGGCCTTTTTCATGTTTTGTCGCTTCGACATTCTCTGGGGCATCCTCGTTGACGGGGTTCTCAGTCTAAGTCGTTGTGTTGTCTTCCGTCCCTGATGACGAGCTCACATCATAAACATGAGATGGAGTTGGGGAATCTGGCAATAGAAGAGAGTCATCGTTGAGGTCTTGGGAGGCAGAGGGACGGGTTGTAGGAGCTTGGGTGGTTTCATTACCCTGGGAAGCGGAGGGTTGGATGGTTTCAGTAACTTGGGAGGCGGAGGGTTGGGAGGGTTGCGTGGGTAGGATGTAGGTTGAGGGTGCTGTGTTCGTCTGTTTGGAGGCCCTCGAAGAGAGACTGGAGGTTGCAGGAGCTTCGGTGGTGTTAGTACCTTGGGAGGCGGTGGGTTTTCGATTGAGGGTGTCGCGCTCGCCCGCTTGGATGCCCTAGCAGGGGAGGTTCATGCGGGAGCCCTTGCCTTTACCCTTCGCGGAGATCTGGTCGGTGAGGAGGCCACTTGTGAAGAGGTAGCAGGAGTGCTCACCGGTTGGGAGGCAGGACTGGGAGAGGGCCTTGTCCGTGCCGTAGGTGGAGGCAGCGGTGGTCGGGTGTTGTCATGGCGAGCAGATCTCCTTAGGCCTCCCCGCATCGGGGGAAGGTGATTGAGAGGGTTTCATATTGATGAGGAGAGAGGAGAGTGGGAGGGTTTGTGAATGACGATTGAGGTTTAAGGGTGTGAAATTTTGGATTGAGAGGGTTTCTGAAATTTTAGATTTCCCTCGCCGCATTCTGAAATTAGCTAGGATTCTGAACAATTAAGAATAGATTGGGTGGAGTGGGCTGGGCTAAAAGGCCCATCATATTGTTTACACTTAAAAAAGGCCCAATAATGGACATTCTCAAATTAGGGGTTCTGATCGAGATTTCATTCTTTTTTTTTTAGACAACGATGGAGAAGGTTCCTCAATTTCGATTTCATTCTCAAATTAGGATTCTCAAATTAACTCGTGGGCTAGGGTTCCTTAATTTCGATTTCGGTGGCGAAGGTAAGAGGATTCTTGATCGAGCGCGATGGAAGACTTCAATGGATAGCTTTGATGGAGCTAATTGTTCGTCGTCGTTTTCGTCGACCATAACTGGTAAGTATGTGATGAATTTGTTTTCTTGGCTACTGCTCTTGGCTCGATCCCGATGAATTTGTGTTCCGTTGAATCTTTTTTATGGAATTTTGGTTTATGAATTTATGTTTCTTCAAAATTGGGTTGATTGCTCCTTCTGTTTGCTGCTCTAGCGGTTTAGTTCTCAGATTTGGCTATCGAAATTTGGTTGATTTGTCCTTCTATGCGATCCTTTGAATGATCTTGGTATATTGAATTTTGGTTGATTTGTCCTTCTGTCCTTCTCGGATTTGGCTATCGAATTTTTGTATCTTGATTCCTCCTTATGTTTTCGTCACTGTTTTTTGTGGAATCATCTTGGTATCTCGAGTTTTGGTATTGGATTTGGCTATCGAATTTGCTGCTCTTGATTCCTCCTTTGTGGAATCATCTTTGTGGAATTTTGGTTGATTTGTGGAATTTGTATGTGCCGTCACTAATTTTTTTCTATGGATTATATGTCGAAGGAGTATCTTTGGTAGGATGAATATCAAATTCAGTAAAGGTTGTTAATGTGTTGTCGTTTGAAGGGTACCGTTGGGTACTGTCAGTACTTGTATTTTCCATTGTTTACCATTGTTTTCTATCAGTTTGGAAATCTTGTTGTCAGTGGGTGTTTGGGTTTGGGATTCAGCATGTTTTGTCATTGTTTTTGCCATGGGGTCTTGTTGTTTTTGTCATAAAATTGTTGTCAGTGCATTTGCCATTCTGATGTCAGTGTATAGGCATACATATGCATCTTGGCAAATCTACATTGTCAAGGCCTGTTAGCTCAAATTGGAAGAGCGTTGTGTGTTCACAGTGATGTGGGTTCGATTCCCTCACATGTCCATATACATTGCAAAAAAACAGGAACATCATACTGCAGGGTGTGTTCAATCGGATTCTTCTTCATCAACAGGAACCACACCCTCGTCCAAGTCATCTCCATCATCGTCGGATGCCATAACCTCGTTGTAGTCATCGCAGACATCATATGCACCGGAGGAATCTCGCAAGGAAGTCGATGAGTCTTCTACTTCGATGTCAATGGAGAGTTGAGCATTGTTGACTTTGTCTGATTGGTACGCAGTTTGTGCATCAGTGGGGGTCGTCGATACCCATCTTTCTTCTATCTTGTGTCGAGCCCTTGATTTGCACACATTCCAATCCATTCGATCCCGTGTGGCTCCTGGATATTGAAGGTAGTAAACTTGCACAACCTTCTGTGCGAGTATAAAAGGCTCATACCGCTGATATAATTTTTTCTGATTGACTTCAACAAAATGGTAGACTGGATGAATTTGTGTTCCACGTGTCATTGGATCGAACCATCTGCACTTGAAAAGGACTACGTTCAGCGGGTAATCGTTTGGACTTGGGTACTCCATCTCGATGATTTCTTCGAGAAGACCATAGAAATCTGACTCCGCATTTGCATAGTTTGAGCCTCGAACACAAACCCCACTATTCATTGTCTTCTTCCCAATACTTTGCTGTAGAGTCTCGAACTTGTAGCCATTGACAAAGAATCGATCCCAACTTTTTGCTTCCACATTTGGACCCCATGCCAAACTCCACAAGAGAGTATTTGGACCAATCCCATTGCTTCTGTCCATGGCCTACAAAACAGATTGTTTAACCATTTTATTAATACTTATATATGTAATTATATATATGCAAAAGTATATATTTATACTTACATATAATTTAAACCATTCCACAAAATCTTGTTCAATGGTGTCATCTCTGCACGCATCTCCCCCATTGTAGCTATGTATGAATATCCATATGTATAAGATGCATTATATGACATAAAATCAAAAATATACCTAATTCATAAAAAAATTTCCTCACTCGAGGTATGGTTGTACTTCCGGAACACGTATGTGTGTGCGGCCCTCCACTCTTTGTCTTCATTCAACCACCTTGTTCTCCCCTTGCCACGACCCACACCAGGGTGATTGAAAATGGAGAAAGCATAATCGTCACCAGAGTAGACATCATTTCTCGCGACTCTGCTGAATTTTGAAGGAACATGCGAAGGAAAGTAGTGCACCGAGAAAGATGTTATTTCCTCCCTTAAGTATGCCATCACGATTGACCCTTCAACATTACTCTTTTGGACGATCTTCTGTTTGAGATGAAATAAATACCTCTCGAATGGGTACATCCATCGATACTGAACTGGCCCCCCTATTTGTGCCTTATACGGTAAATGGACAATGAGATGCTCCATGGAGTCAAAAAATGATGGAGGGAAGATACGCTCTAGCTTACATTCCAGTATAGGAATCATGCGATGCAACTGTTCCATCACACTAACTGACAAGCTCGATGAACAAATTGTCTGGAAGAAGATACTCAACTCAGTTAAAGGACCCCAAACGGATGGTGGCAAAAAATCTTTTAAAGCGATCGGCAAGAGTCTCTCCATAAACACATGACAATCATGACTCTTCATCCCATTGAGAGTGCATTCGTCACTCAGAACACATCTTCCCAAATTAGAAGCATATCCATTAGGAAACTTCACAGATCTCAACCATTGACCCACCTTTTTCTTCGCCTCTGGAGACAAGGTATATATTGCTTTAGGCTTTGCGCCTCTGTGGTCATCAGCCACCTCCAGCTCAGGTCGATGACAATATAGGCGAAGATCCTTCCGTGCATTCAAGTTATCCTTCGTCTTCCCAGGGATATCCATCATGGTGTTATAGACATTGTTAAACACATTTTTCTCAATGTGCATAGCATCGAGATTGTGACGAATGAGAAGGTCCTTCCAATATGGAAGTCTCCAGAAAATGCTCTATTTTGTCCACTTATGTGAAATCCCATAGTCTGGTGACGTGTGAAAAGGATCGTCAATGACTGTTGGCAACTGACGTACCCGCTCCCATATCTGCTCCCCCGATAGCATCGGCGGTGGCAACGCTGTTTTTGCATGTCCTCGATAGAAGTCCTTTCTATTTCTACGGAAGGGAAGGTTAATGTCTAAAAATTTCCGATGGAAATCAAACCAGGTAGCCTTCCTTCCATTTTTCAGCCGAAAACAATCAGATCCTGATTCCATATAAATCGGACAAGCCATCAAACCAGAAGTGCTCCATCCCGACAAAATAGCATATGCAGGGAAATCACTTATTGTCCAAAGTACATCTGCAGGCATAATGAAGTTCTCTCTCCTCGAAACATCATAAGTAGGTACACCGACCTCCCATAATGGCATCAACTCATCAATGAGAGGTTGGAGGCAAACATCAATCAACTTCTTCGGGTTTTTCGGACCTGGCACTAACAAGGACTTAAACATGTGCTCCGTTTTCATGCACAAGTGAGGTGGAAGATTGTAAGGAGTAACAATAACCGACCAAGAAGAATAAATCTGTCCACTTTTGTTGAAGGTAGCAAAGCCATCAGTGCATAAACCCAAACGAATTTTACGAGCCTCTAAAGCAAAATAAGGATGTTTTGTGTCTAACCTTTTCCATGCATCTCCATCTGACGGATGACACATCATTCCCTCCTCTGTTACATGTTCTGCATGCCAAGTTATATGACTAGCTGTTACCTCAGAAGCATATAATCTCTGAAGTCTCAGAGTTAAAGGTAAGTAGAATAACACTTGGTGTGGAGTGCGTTTTCCGTTGCTCGCCACTTTATATCTTGCATGCCCACAAAACCTACACGATTCTTCATTGACATCATTCCTCCAAGACAACAAACAACCATTAGGACACATGGCTATTCTTTCCACTGGTAGACCCAAACTTCGAGGTACCTTCTCAATTTCATAGTAACTAGTGGGAATCTTATGGTTAGAAGGCAACACTTCATCAAACAAGTGCAGGAATCCATTGAAGAGTGGATGGGAGACATTATATTCACACTTCAGGCTCATAAGTCGACTTACAAAGGACAATTGTGTATGTGAAGTACAACCTGGATACATTGGGTCATCAGCGGCTCTGAGCACTTCTGCAAATTGTGTTGCTAAGAGATTAGCCTCCTCTGTCATCATGTCTTCACCACCACCATGATCAGCTTCTTGGAATTCAACATCATTTCCATCAACATTAAACCATGGAGGAGGAACAAAGTTGGGACCTGAAATTTCAAACCCCATCAACTTCTCGTAATTCATCATCATTTCAATCGAACATTAAACAATATAGGATATAATAAAGTTCAAACCTGCAATGTCAAACACCATCCTTTGTTCTCCCGTTAATTGATCATACATAGACAGATGTTGGTTTAGAGGCGCAATAGTTTCACAATGTGTTGTTCATCGATGATAACCACATATAAACCCACGACGATATAAATGCTCCTTAACCTCATCTGCTCTGTACCATTTGCAATTATTGCATCGCGGACATGAACATTTAATCTTGCCTTCATCGACATAAAGTGGATGCTCCAATGCAAATTTTATAAACTCATCCACCCCTTTGAAGAATTCATCATTTAATCCTTCATACATCCATGAACGATCATCCATATTGCACTTCACCGATTTCTGTACATATGTACATATAAATAATGAATATTAATTTGAATTATAAAATTTTAAATGGGTGGACTAAATAATATATTAAACCCATTGAGATATATTCAACTTATACAAATTACTACCACTTATGAAATTATCATGTATATAAATAACCATGAACACCAACAACTTAAACCCATGAACACAACAACTTACATTACTATTAAAAGTCCATACATTTTAAAAATTAAGAGATTCCATATAAACACAGCAATTTTACTCCCACTTATGAAATTATCATATATATAAATTAAACATGAACCCAACAACTTAAACGTCCATATATTAAACCCATTAAATATATATATATAGATTTATTCAACCCATTAAGTTTACATTACTATTTAAAGTCTATAAATTTCAAAAATCAAATACAAATTCCATAAACACAACATTTTTACACTCTACAAATTTTCTGATTATTAGATCTATACAACTATAAAATATATAGCATAAACACAACATTTTCATCTCCCACTTGACATTAACCCTCCATTTTACGGGGAAGACGACAACCATGCTCAGTGTTTGTGTAGGGAGCTTTCACCATCATGTTAAAGTCGACAACTAGAAAGTACAAATTGCATTCATTAACTCAACTGTAAATAGTCACGGCATTAGCCACAGATATGACTGTGGCTAATAATTGGGCTCCTTAATACGCTGAAAGCTATTGATTGGGCTTCCTTATTCATTGGACTTTGACTACCACTAACGGGTTGACCGACTTTGGGCCTTGACTATCTCTGATATTGGATTGACCACCATTGGGCTCTAATAATTTTTTTGGGTGAGATTTTGTGCTTTAAAATTATTGGGATTTGTGAAGAATTACCCACACAATTCAGAGGCATCAATGAACAACGGGCATGGTCATATTAGGGTCGAATCCAGCCACGGATATACCACCAGTGGCTAAATTCGTGGCTATTTGTAACGACATTAGGCCATGATTGTGATTGCCACCTTTTCTTAGCCACGGGCACAGACACGGTCTTTTTTCGCGGGCTTCTTTGCGTCGAAATCAGCCACGGATATTAAAATAGTGGCTAAAGTCGTTGCTAACAGCCATGAATTTAGCTACGACATTCATGATCGTGGATAAAATTCACGACATTCTGGACATGATTTTATGTCATCACTCCTGGCCACGAATTTAGCCACGGAGAGCTTCACTCGTCGCTTATTTAGCAATGACATGTCAGGTCGTGGCTACATTCGTAGCTATCAGCCACAACCATACACCGTTGCTAACAAATATGTGGTTATTTCATGTTTTTTTTGTAGTGGTAGCTGTCTAACGGATGATCAAACCTAAATGAAATTAAGGTATTTATAGGGTTAGGGTTGGGCCATAACCCTAGAAAAAATGACCTTAAGTAATAAGAATAAATCTCTAAAGGATAGGAACAAATCTCCAAAGATAAATCAGATTCGGCCTCATTAGCTAGAATCGGTGGGCACCTTCAAGATGCAGAATCGACGGGTGCCGGTCTTCAGCGGTGGGCGACAATCTTCAAGATTCTGAAGTCCTTCATTGTCTCTTCGTGCGTTCAGCTCGTCTCCGTCTTTGCTCATCTCAGTTTCCTTATGGACATTCTAAGTCTCATCTCAGCCATCTCTAGCAGCTTCAGGGCTCCAGCATCGCCTCCTTGATCCACCTTCCAAGTCCGAATCCGAAAATCTGCAGAATTAACCACAAAATGTGTCGATTCCGAACTTCGACCACCAAATGATAAGATATGCGAAATGAACATAAAATATTGAATATTCACACTAAAACTATCTAGAATGTCTATCTAAAATATCCATTATCACTCACTGTCCGCTCACTCCCTTACCCTATATATACCCCCCCCCCCCCCTCAACCTCACTCATGATGATCGATTTTTAGGGAGAAAAAAAAGAAAGCTCTGCAACTAACTCCCAGAGTAAAAACCCAGGAATTTGAGTTTTCAAGTCTCCTAACAGTGAAGAATCATTTCCTAGATAACTAGATCATTCAAAGTTACACTCACAGTGACAATTGAACAGTAACATAGCCAATTCACATCGCGAGCTTTATCTCAGGCTATAGGGTTTAGGATTCATGTATTATCCGCCCTATTTCCTTAAAATGAGGAACCCGTCAACAAGGTGAGGTAATAAAGATAAAAAAAAAAATTAGAAATGCTTCATGGATCAATAATACATTTGAATGTTCTAAAAAACATAAAGTAGAAAAAATGAAACTATAAATTATTGAAGTGTATTCAAGCCTAAAACTAATAATATCTTTTGGTTAATACCATTGATCAAATATTAAATGCATCAAATACACAAATATTTTCGATGGAATATAAAAATTTTAGGTTCATTGAATTGATTTTTTAGCCATTAATTTTTTACTTACGGGGGATAATAAATTTTGATTGGTAAGCTAAATGAGCATCTTTTAGAAATATACCATTTTGATAGACCATTTTTTTATATTATTATAGTTTACGATGGGAGATGTCCTTAGCCTTTTCCGTTGTGTAGCAATTATTTATATTAGTTAATAGTTATATATATATATATATATATATATATATATATATATATATATATATATATGTATATAGAGGTGCGCTCCGGTGAAAACCAAAATTGCGGTAAAAATCTGTGAGAACCGGCTTTTTAGCCCGGTTCACTAGCTTTATAGCCCGGTTTTGAATAGAACTGATCTATAAAGTCACATATTTTAACCCGGTTCTGAATAAAACCGAGCTATAAAGTCACTAATGTAATTTTAAAACATGAGTTTTCAGCACGTTTTTTAGGTTTAACCGAGATATAAAGTCATGTATTATTTTAGAACTGGAGTTTTTAGCACGGTTTTTAGGTTGAACTAAATTGTAAAGTCACTGTGTAATTGAGGTTTTTAGCACGGGTTTCAAATAAACCAAGCTATAAAGTAGTCCTCACGGTTTTTACCACAATTTGAGGTTTTCACCGGAGTTAATCCCTAAATATATATATATATATATATATATATATATATATATATATATATATAGAGAGAGAGAGAGAGAGAGAGAGAGGATAGATCCTGTGTAAGCAAGTGTTACTGTGTAATTTGTGAGCAAATCTAGAGCGTCGGATTAAGAAGATCAAACGGATGAGATTAAAAGTAACGTGTGAACAGTAACATTATTCGTAGGTACGAAGTGATTATTCGTATGTACATACATATGAATAATCTTTTGTTACTTACAAATAATTACATTTATTCATACATACGAATAATGACATTATTATTTACGAATAATCGTTTGGTACATGCGAATAATTTTTCTGCTCACAAATTACACCGTAAGGGTTGCTTACACGGGATCCAACCTCTATATATATAGGAAAGAATTTGGGTGAGCAAGCTCTACTCTGCAGCATCCTTACGGATGAGGTCTGAAAGACCAGAATTGTTGTAGATATCGACCCCCCTGCAGAGTGGCAAAGGTGTGCAACCTTATCAGCCACTCTATTGCCAATCCGGGGAACATGAAAAAAGGAAACTTCTTTCATAGTCGATAGTAAAGTTTTAACATCTGGCAAAATGAGCTCAATTTCCCAAGGGCATTTAGTGTGGTTGTTTAAATGATTTATGATTATGTTGGAGTCACTCTCGATATGAAGCTTGTTGATTCGGAGCCGGATAGCGTGTTGTACTCCTAATTTTAAGGCTAGCACTTCAGCTTTGATGGCGCATTGTTTTCCCAGTTTTTGGTAACATATGGTTATTGGTCGACCTTCCCAGTCCCGAATAATAGCCCCCACTAAGCTGTCCGAATTTGTCAAGGTAGACCCATCGAAATTTGATTTTAGAGTTCCCGTTGGGGGTTTTCACCATTGTGTTTTCCGGTTTATATGTTTCTGTTTTGGTCGTGTAGGATCACTCTCCATCTGAATACGTGTTGGTTTCGAGTGTACCAAGTCGTCCACCAAACAAAGGCAAGCTCCATCTTGGCCGTGGGAGTAAGATTATTCCCAAGGAAGGCTAAAATAGGTTTGATGTCTCGAGATTGGTTTGTCATGTTGGAAATGGTTGAGTCAATTGAAGAAGGAAAAATTTTGAAGCGAGCTTTCGTAAGGACATTCAATCAAAAGATGAGTCTCATCTTCTTCTGGCCCAGCACAGAGGCAACAGGTGGAAGGTATAGACACCCCATGAGAGGCTAACCTAGAGGCATTGGGGAGGCCGTCCTGACAAATTTTCCATAAGAAATTTTTTATCTTAGGCGGAACATTAATATTCCAAATCCAGGTGTTGGTGTCAATGCTAGAGGATGAACGTGATGTGATTAGCTTGTAGGCACTTGAAGTCGTTAACCAACCAGCCCTATGTGACTATGTTGGAGGGATTAGCTTGGCAATTGAATGTCCATTATTTATGTGACTATGTTGGAGGGAAGCACTTTGTTGAGTTTCTCCCGCCACCATCTCCCTCCTAAAATATAATCATTAACCCTCTCATCGGCATTGCCACCTAGGGGGCAGTCGTCCCTAGATCGCAAAGAGGAAGTTGTAATCCAATTATATGTCCAAATTTGATAGATTTCCCATTCCCAACTGACCATATGAGGCCAGATTTAAATTTATCAATGAGAGTAACCATTTTAGCCCATTGCCAGGAAGAGTCGCCATGTTTCTTGTACTCAAGGATGTTAGAAGATCGTAAGTACTTATAATTAATTAGTTTAACTCAAATATTATCTGGTTCAGCCAAAATCTTCCAAAGTAATTGCATTTAGAGCACCTCGTTCATTTCTTTTGATTTCCTAAGTCCTAATCCTCCACATTTTTTTGGTCTATAAATCCTATCCCAGCTGATGAGATGTTGAAGATCTTTGTTCCAGAAAAACATTCTATTAATTTGATCAAGCTCTTTGTGAATTGAACTGGGTAACATAAAGCTTTGCATTATGTATAGTGGTTTAGCTGACAGGTTTTTTTTAATAAGGGTTGCCCACCCCTATTGTGATAAAGCATTTGCACGTCATTTGCTTAATTGTTCTTTAGATTGACAGATGATATCTTCAAAAGTTTGTTTGTTAACTTTACCGTTAATAATAGGACAACCAAGATATTTTTCCAACGATTTTTCGTTTGTAATATTCAGGCATCTACGATGCTCAGCAATCCTGGAGCTTGAAATTCCTTTTGGTGCTTGGAAGCTCGACTTATGATAGTTCACCTTTTGACCTGAAACTTTACAGTATGAATCAATTATTGTTCTGACTATGTGGGCAGCATCCAAGCTTCCTATTGAGAAAATGATAATGTCATCTGCAAAGGATAAGAAAGGAACACGGGGACCGTTCCTACCGAAAGAGAAACCAATAAGGCTACTGTCCATAATTGTTTATGCTGAGAGCTTCCGTGCTAAAATTTCGGCCCCTAGGATAAACAGGAATGAGGATAGGGGATCTCCTTGCCTAAGCCCACGAGAGGAAAAAAAACATGTCTGTGGGACCGTTGTTCACAAGAACTGAGAAAGACACGGTTCTAACACATTCCATAACCCAAGAAATGAAGGTGTTGTGAAACCCAAATTTTTCCAGAATCCTTTTCGTAAAACCCCAGTCAACTTTGTCATACGCTTTCTCCATATCAATTTTTATCGCAATCCACCCCTCACAACCCTTGTGGGATCTAAAGGAATGGAATATTTCGTGTGCTACCAATACATTATCTTAAATGGCCCTATTAGTGACAAACGCACCCTGTAAAGGGTGGATTAATCTGCCAACGACGGTTTTGATTCTTTCTGTCAAGATTTTAGAGATTATCTTATACAGCGTTGAACAGAGACTAATTGGCCAGTAATGACTAGTATTGGTCGGGTTATCTCGCTTAGGAAGAAGGGATATAAATGTATGGTTTATTTGTTTCAAAAGTTTGCCAGAGTGGAAGAAACCTTTTACAGCTCTAATGATGGATATGCCAACAATGTCCCAATATTTCTTATAAAATTAGGTTGTAAAACCATCTGAGCCTGGTGATTTGTTGTTGCCAAGACTGAAAACAGCAGCCTTGATTTCATTATTAGATGGGTGTCGAATAAGGTAAGCATTTTCGTTTGAGGTAATTGAGGGATGGATTAGATTTAGCATTTTCTGTAAGAGTCTATCATCAATTGCTTCCTTTTTTAATCTTTTTTCAAAATCACTCTTGATTTCATTTCTAATATTTTCATCTCCTATTATCAGAGTGCCTTCAGTAGAAGTTATATTGCGAATTTGTTTCCTATGTCTTCGTCCAGAAGCAACCCGATGGAAATATGTTGTGTTCGAATCAGAAAGTTTAAGATGCTTCGTCTTGGAACTTTGATTCCAGAAAATTTTTTGGAAAAGAAGAAGTTTTTCCTTTTTTGTAATGAGGCTCTTTTCTCTATTATTGGTTGACCTGTTGTTATCTCTTGATACGGAAGATTGAATATTGAGAAGTTCGGTTTCCACCTCATTTAATTGGCGAAAAATATTTCCGAAGGTTCGATTATTCCATTCCTTAGCTTTTTTCTTCAGAATTTTATGTTTGAACATCAGTTGATACATAGTCGAGCCCAGATAAGTTGCTCGCCAAGATTGTTTAAATATGTTTCAAAAATCCTTTCGTTGAAGCCAAGTATTCTCAAACTTGAACGGAGGAGCTTTGAAGATCGATTAGGTTTGGGAATTTCTGAATGATCTGGTGATGAACTAGCACATGGTCAAGTTTTTCGCGAATGGTGTTTTCGTCATCTAGGTTCTTTCTCCAAGTGAATGGGTTTCCAAAAGTAGGTAGATCTAGCAGAGCGCAGTTGTTTTTAAATTATAGTAGTCTAGTGAATCGAGCGGAACGAAGGTTAGCACCACCCAGCTTGTCTTCACTGCATAGAATTTTGTTCAAGTCACCTAAAACAATACAAGGAATGGTCGAATCACTCACAATGGATGTTAACGTTTCACAGAACGGGTCTTTCTCTTGAGGGCCCGGAGGCGCGTATACAAACAGCAGTAAAATCATAAATCTATCATTAATATTTTCGTATCGAAGTCCTATGATTCGGGGTAAGTGAATTTCTACCATAATGATTTCGTTTGTTAATTGGTAGGACTTTCAAAGGATACTGAGACCACCCGATTGCCCGGAAGCAGGTGGCCAAATAGCCTCGTCAAAGCCAGTCGTTTGCCAAAATTTGTTTTTCAGAACGGATTCTGATTTAGTTTCCGCTATGACC
The DNA here is from genome assembly GCA_963922045.1 of Persicaria maculosa. NCBI lineage: Eukaryota > Viridiplantae > Streptophyta > Magnoliopsida > Caryophyllales > Polygonaceae > Persicaria > Persicaria maculosa. The sequence goes on along the minus strand of OY998261.1, from coordinate 55,196,506 downwards.
ATTATTTGACTATGTTCGATTTTGCACTTACTATCGATTTCCATCCAAAATGTTTTTTTTTTCTAATGCCTCTACAATTTCAGTATGTGATTTTCATATATAACCGCCAGGGGTGTGAGGCCAAGATTTAAGAGACCTCACACCAAGAAGAAAGTGTAACGATAAACTAAGTTGGAAATAAGTTTTATGAGGGAGCATGATTTCCGAAATCAAATTGGTGTTACTTTGTGATTTAATCGGCCAAATTATTAGGCTAATTTTACATGTAATTACTCTAGTGCCATAAAACAAAACCATAATTAAATACAAGCTGCTAAACAGATGGACAACAAAGAGGCTAATTCGAAAGGTGTTATAGCATAGATGTTGAAGTATAGTGATGCAAAGCTTTAATGGTGAAAACGAACTACACCCTTCAGCAGACGAGAACTTGATAAGTTTGTCCAACTTTTCTTTTGGAAGAAACGAGACAAAACCGGTGCCCCGCAGGATCGTCAAGCACCACCATAGCTCATGTGTTGCTATGATAGATTGATCAAAAATCTCAGTAAATATTACAATGAGCAAATTAGAAGCAAAATTGTAACATAATAACAAGTCGCCCAATATAGAGTAAGAATCACTTGAGGATTGCATCAAAACAATTTTCAGGCCTTTAAGAGGGATGTCGATGTGACTCGAAGTCACTGATTTTAGCAAACATAAGTAGACAGTGTGATTTTATACATCGAGAATCAAATATTCCAAATGATATATCATGACAATACCACTAGCAAACCAATATCACAAGTAAGACTAATCATGTCTAAGAGCTTGAACTAATAGTAAAAAGAGATACAAATTTAGATTTTTTGAAGATACCCAAATGCTTGCTGACAAAGAAGCACCGAACAGCAGGGGGAGGATCCTTCGACTTTAGGTAATCTAAACACCTACATTTATCATAGAAAGAATTAACACCCATAATAAGAGTAACCGCACAAACCATTTTCTCCCAAGATTTATCAGAGCATACAGGGTAGCCAAGTAAAATGATAATCCTTCCACCAAGACGAACTCAACAGGCGTTTTTCCTCAGACACATCGAGCTGAGATCATTTAGTTCAGTCCAATGCAAGCTGAAACTAACCAGGTTATGTATGAAGATATTGTAACGTAACAACTAGCAGTCCAACAAAGAGTGAGGGACACTAAAAGGTTGCTTCAAATCAGCTTTTAGGCCCTTAAAAGGAATGTGAGTATGACTCGAAGTCACTATTTTACATGAATTGAATGAAAGAATCTCAGATTTCACAAAATCTAGTTCAATAGACCATATTGATTTCTTCTCAGACAGCACAATGTGAGAGAAGTCGAATTGAATGAAGGTTGATTCAAGGTGTAGCATTAGGTTATACCTGGGTTTGTGGTGCCACAAAGGCGCCCTCCAATTGAAGAGCTAGTAAACAGATGAAGCTGGTCTACAGAAGGCAAAAGAGTGCCAATGATAATCTGTAGCAGCTGAGGGGCAGGACTCTACATCAAGGCTATTTTCTTCAATTTTCTTCAATTGTGGCATCGAGACCCAGAGAATGGGCATCGGATCGAGGCGGAGACCTCAAAATAGTTCACGCAGGGAATATGGAGAGATACCGAGCGCAACTCGGCTTGAATCATTGCCAAAGAAAGGAGAAGGATTACAAGATTAGTCGATTTCAGATCAAGAATTAGGGTTGAGGAAGGAGTTCTGACGGAGGAGATTAGGGGCGTTGTTTCCAGCCCATTTGTTTGTGTGTGTGAAAAATTAATTAAATTTGTATTTATTGATAGGTACATTTATATAAAATAATTTATAAATGCCCCAGTCGGGATGACCTAGTGGTGGTAAGACAATCGGGATGACCTAGTGGTGGTAAGAACTAAGAAGGTCTCGGGTTCGATCTCTGCCTCCGCCTGTGAGTTAAGTCGGTTATCACACACCGGTTTATCTGATGTGTGACCCTTGTCGACTAAGATTAGGGTTGTTATTCGAGTCGAACGAGCCGAGTACTAAGGTGCTCATGTTCGGCTCGTTTATAATCGAGCCGATCTCGAGCTCGAGTCTGATTATTTTTCGAGCTTAGTTTTGTGTTCATATTCGGCTCGCGAGCATTCAAGCAAGCTCGGGCTCGTTTAGCTCGTTTTATTTTAGTCGAGCTCGAGGTCGTTTTCGAGCTCATTTGTTTAGGCTCGGTTTTGAGCTCGTTTATTCATTTTTGCTTGTTGGGCTTGTTTTATTCTTTTTGCTTGTTGGGCCTTTTTTTCCTAATTTGCTAGATTTCAAGCTCGTTTAGGTTAAACATGCTAAAAGTCTTATTTGTGAATGAGCATTACAGATTTACATATCAATATACAATCCCAAAATTTCAACTTGAAAATGAAACAAGCACAGACGCATAGTAATAAAAGAGTCTGAATGTCATTTACACATGGTGAGATCTGTCAACTGCCATTTACAATCAATTAAAAAAATTTCACAAATCCAAATTTGTTAACTGTCTTTTTAACACCACTTGCAATCTGTCCACATGACAAAAATCAAAATTAGAGGATTTATATGGTACCTCAATAATGAAAAGAGAGGTTTTAGAAAAAGGGGACAACAATAAAAGAAAAGAAGGACGAGATCTCACCACGTTGGATATGAAATTTTGTATTAACGTGAAGGCCAAAGGGATTGGTGGTGTGAATGTTACAGATCTGCGGGAGATTAAAACAAAGGGTTAGAACTAAAAAGGGATGAGAAAGGCGAGAAATATAGCGAACCTGAGTCTAAAGGCGACGACTCCGATGAGACAAGGTCAGCCGTAGCGATGCCGGCAAGATGTGATCTGTGGGAAGTGAGAAGGACGAGGGGCACCAGAGGCGGAGGTGAGCGAATAAGGGAAGAAACTAGAAGACGAAGGAAAGTGGCAAGCTAGGAACGGTAGATCTTACCAGGTTGGAGATGGAAACCCCGGAGATGCACTAAGGCTGGAGGCGGCATGACTGGATCTGAAAGAAGAAGAGTTAGAGCACATAAGGGTTTGAGAAGGGTGAGAAAGACCCTAAATTGGAGCGAAGAAGGATTATATATTATACCAAAACCGAGGATGGAGGCAGCAATTCCGGCGAGCGGAGAGTCCGACGAGGCATTGAGGATGGAGGCGGCGAGAGGGGAACTATGCGCCTCTATGAGAACTGAGTATTGTGTGTGAATGTGTGACCTTTTATAGAGACGGATAGAAAACCTAAGAAGGGTGGGAAAAAAATCCTAAGGGCAAACTATAAATAATGCATATAAAACGAGTTAAACGAGTAGCTCGAATAAAGCTCGAGCTCGATACAAGCTCGAAAATCTGCTCGTATTCGGCTCGTTTTTAAATATAAACGAGCTCGAGCCGAATCCGAACTACTCGTGTTCACATAACACCCCTAACTAAGTTACGTGTCTACGGACAATTCAGATCTCTTAAACTATAAAGTATCAAGAGTAAAATAAAAACGCGTAAAGGACCAAGGATGGGAGAATAAAAAGCGGGAAGACTTGATACGGCCGGTTTTTAGGTTTATAACGTCTCTCTTTCACGCCACCTTTTTCTGCAATTCGCCGCCGAACTCCACACAACCGAAATACTCTCCTCTCGCTCTCTCTTTCTCTCTCACTCTCAGCCGCACAGGTACACTCTCTCTTCTCTCTTCATTCTCCCGATTTCGAGCTACCCTTTTTCCGTGTCTGCTTTGAAATTCACTGTATTTGTTTGAAGAATAAAATCCCTCGCTTCAGCTTTTGGTACTTTTGTAATGGACCAGGGGATTTTGGTTTTACAATTTCACCTGTGTTGGCGATTGTAAAAGCTTCTTGGCATATAATTTGCTGCATAGGGTAGAAGCGGCATCGACCTAGTTGCAGTTTAGATTGTTGTATTTAGTGAGGGACTTGTGTCAGTTTTTATGTGAGAATGTTCCTAATCGTATTCCAATTTCGCAATACAGATTACTTGAACTGCTCAATTTAACCAAGTCTGTGAAATACTTGGAATTAAGTTTTAAACCTAACCGTACATGGTCGGGTCCTTGTTTCATTTCGAATCATTTGTGTGTGTTTGTAGGACAGAGGTTAAATCTTTTTTCTTTTTTTTTTGTGACCTGTTTCTATCTGTTTTTCTTTGATGCAAAGGGTTCTTTATTGCAGTTTTGTCCATTTTGGTGTAACATCATTCATCATTGTAAATAATTCCTTTTTATAGGAATTTGAGAGTTTCCTCCTTGTATGGTCTAACAATGAATGCATGTTTTGCTCCCACTGAAGAAAAAATATAAAAATGACAGTCACAACATCCAAGGAGAGTAGAGCTTTCACAGCGGTCCCAGATGAGAAAGTATTGAGCTGCCAAACTACATACAATACCACTGCAGTTGAACTAGCTCCTGTAGATGAAACACTAAACAGTCCAAACAGCCCTGATGATTTCAGAGTTAATGTTACTGAGTTCACAAATATGAGCATGGATAGGCCATCTGGAGAAATTGATACAGATGCAACTGAGAACTCGAGCTCATTTGGTGATACTGCATCCAGATGTGAGAATACATCAGGAGCAAGCGATGCAGAAGTTGAGTCAGAATTTTGGGGTGGAAATGCTCTGGCTTCCATGTTTAACAACTATGATAATGTTTTACCAACAAGGTTTGTTTCTGGATTGTCTTTAATCCATCGATTATACACTTGTTGAATCCTAACTTTTTCCTCACTTCCTCCGTAAAGAACCACCACAAGGAAATCTGCTGCTTCTGCTTTCGATCAAAATATTAGCTGAAATTTTGTGTTGTTTCATGTAATAATAGTAGATGTTAAGCTGGTGCTTTTTGTTAATTTAGAAAAATAAACTTCTTGCTTGCAAGAGGATTTAATCTTTTTTTGTTTATCCTTGTTAGATTGCTTGATTTGCATTTGAATCATAGAATGAAATTACATTAAATACCTTGCATGATGTTGCTTATAACTTGATGTTAAGAATGCTATATGTTACTTTGTTAAAGGTTTTTTTCTTTTCTTTTCACAAGTGTACTCATTAGTCACGATTATGACAACAACTCATTATTCATGATTGTTCTGTAAATTCTTAACTGAATTGATTATTTCTCAGGTCAGGAATTTACAATGGAGTAAATCTTTTTATAGTACAGGGATAAACTGAATATGCGACAAGTATTTTCAAACTTACATAGCTCAGTTTGACCAACTGGAAAATATTAAACTTGTCATTTCTGTGTATGGAACTTTAGCTCTTTATTCTCTGGCCATGTTTTGTTCTTTTTATTGATTTTAACATAGATTATGGTGTACACATGTTATGGGTTTTAATTTCTTGTTCTGGTGACACACCCCTTGTCTTTTTTAATAATGGCATCTTTATTTATGAAGGGTAGAGAGTTCATATTAATAGCTGACATGGGGACTTTGATGCTGTTCATATTTCATATTTTCCAAGAAATTGGCATTAACATTTAAATTGGGATTTCAATACTCAGTAATCAGTAGCAATCTTCAGTCTATTTCTAGCATTATCATGTTAACAGCTAGAACTTGTATAAAATTTCCTGTTTTGCCTTCTTTTAAATTACTCCATACTTCTTTCTTGAGGTTATTTGCATGGATATTGTTATATGCCAGTTGTGTCTCTACTTAATGTGGTACCTTTCTCTCTAGTAATGTTGCTTTAACTTGATGAATTTCCAAATGTGTAGAGTGAGATACTTTTCACTATTTACATGTTTTTCCTCTGTAAATACTTTTTGCTTCAACAGTTGTTCTTAGAAAATATGTTGACTACTTGGCTTCATACTTATGTTGGTCAGTATTTGTTCTTATCTTTTATGCTAGCTCTAACTCAAATTACTTATTTTTATTGTGATACTAATATCAATATCAGGAGAAGGAAGTTAACTCCTCACTGGAGGAGCTTCATACGCCCACTTATGTGGAGGTGCAAGTGGACAGAGCTTAGATTGAAGGAACTGGAGTCACAAGCTAAAAAGTACTCCAGGGAGCTAGAAATAAATGAACAAACAAAAATGTTGGAGTTAGACCAATATGCATCAGAGTTCTGTTCAAAATCTTTTCCATTTGTTGGTCACTGTCTGAAGAGAAGGCCCTTGAAAAGAGGAAAACGGAAACAAGTGGAGAAAATAAATGAATTAACACCATTTATGTCTCACCACCGACTCTTCTCCTATCTTGGTACGATTTTATTTCTGTAAGGAGTTTTTCTAAACACTGTTCCTTTACCTTTTGGCCTTTCATCTTTATGCACTACAGATGGACTTGGTGTTATTAACCTCGGGATATTTTTGATGCAGAAAATAAGAAGTCTGATCTAGACAGCACTTCGACTGTTGATGACATTGGTGTTACAGGTATAAGCTTTTATTGCTACCTTTTCTTTTCAAAACACTATAATTATGCAAGTGCATTTACTGAAATATCTCAATTTGATTTCTATATTTTAAGCCAAACTTCCTTCTATCATCAATAAGAATTTGAGAATTAATGTTTTGGATTCAGAGAAAAATAAATGGAAAGTTAAACGGACTCTCGTGGCCTCTTGGGTGTAAGAGAAATATGGTAAGGTCAATGCTAGGATGAGGGAGTTGATGAGTTCATCATGCTTGTTTAAGGCTATGTTTGCCTGTTTGGCATGTAGGCTGTAGTGGTAGCTGAGAGGGTGAATGGGAGCTGAAGTTGAAGAATTTTTTTTCCCTCTCGGGAAGACAAAATAAGCTCCCTTAAAAGCAGAAGTGACCAACTAGGCTCCAGCAAATTGTTGTACCAAACATAACCCAAGTCAAGAGCATCTCCCCTGGGGGCTACAAATTTTAAATAGTATATAGTTGATTTTGAATTCTATCCTCACTGATTCTCTCATCATTTGAGGATGCCTTATTCCTATCGCACCCCTACTTTTTGTTGATCAAATCAAGTGAGCCACATCACCTTTGATAGTAGTTCACTGAAAGGAGAGGTTACCAACAACCTAAGGTCAATTGAAAAAGTTATTGACCCTTTTTCTTCCTTGTGTGAAGAGAATGGGCCACTATACTTTCATTGTATCAGGTCATACTTGAAAACCAACTTTTGAAGTGCGAAAGATGGGAATTGAACTTGCTAGCTCCTTATAACTTGCTAGCTTCAATGGGAATGGAACTTCATAGGAGAGAAAGATGCAAACCGGGTCCACTTGGTTTTAGTAGATGATGACCTTCCACCTTTACTCTTCCTTGTACACACTTCAAGCACAAACATATTATTTGGCAAGTAAAACTAGTTTAAACTTGAACATTTTATTTAGGGTTGATTCTGCGACACTTGTTTAGTTACATTCTCACACAAAATGATGATGCTTGTGTACTCAAATCATAGTTCCAGAAATCGAATAATTAGTTATTAAATGGTTTTGATTTGGTATTATGTTTTATATATTTTAGTTTTCATTATATATTTATACAATGTTAGTGGGATATGTCTTTCTCATTTGTTGGAATTTATTATTATGACTCTCTCATGCACTATGCCATTGTTATAGATCCAATTTCCAAGCATGATGAGTTTGCACTCGGTGATGAGTGGTTTAGTGGTGATGAGACTTTCTTGGAGCAGATCCTCTCAAAGCTTGAAACCATACACTCTCGGGTTTATAAACTTAGAAACAACCTTGATATGGTGATGCTAAAAAATGGCATGAAGTTCTCATCTTCGGAGAATTTGAGTCTTATTTCTCCGTTTGATGCTCAAACAAGTTCTGCTTATAGCCCTGCCATCTCAGCTGGCAACGAGGACATAGCTTCTGCTGGCGCTATATATACTCCTCAACGGTTGTCAGATTTTGAAATCGGTGACCTAGCTTTGCCTGAGGTCATCTCAAGCTGTGCAATGGTTCCTGAGATTCCTGATATAATAGAAAGCACTGTTGGATTGTTATCCGCTGCAGATGTTACCATCCATCAAGCACACATAGAATCAGCTGAAAATGTAAGCCTTCTAATGAACTCTCCATGTTTTCATCTGATTGTGAGAGGCAGCAGTTTTACAAGTCTTTATCTAAAAGGAAAGCATGCATCAATACACAATTTTGTGCACATATTGGATCTTTCATATTAACTTCAAAGTGCTTTAACTTTTTTATCATTGATATGCATTTTTAAGTCATAACAGTAGCATCATCTGTTTTGCCTCTTGTAGTTTGAAGTTTGAGATACAATGGGTCTTTATGCTGTATCAATACAATCCTATTCTTAAGTTGCATTTTTCTTGAAAGAATCAGCACCTTTGTGTTTAAACTGGGTTTCAGTCACCAAATGGACAGTGGGCAACGAACTGCTTGCATGTGAAACATACTGAAATAGCTATATTGAGATATATAAAGGGGGTCCTGTGAGATGCTATCGTAAATGTTCCTTTTTTTTTTCACTTTTGCGCAGATATTGGATGATGCATTGCTACAGAATGATGTAGATCAAGACGACCATCCGTTTGACAAAATGATGGATGAATCCTTCGAGATGGAGCTACAACTGCATCTGCAGCTCGAGGTGGGTGAACAGAACGGCAGCTCCTTTCTGCCCTTGGCAGATCTAATTCCAGAACCCATTGGAGAATTGAACATTCCCGAGGAAAAACCAACATTGACATCATGTTTAACCTCTGAGTTCCACATTCCCAAAGCCAAGAGGAAGCGAGGGGAGCGCAAGGCTGGTCCTTGTGGCTGGAATCCATAATATTTTCCAGTGAGCAGAAATCAGCAGTTTCAAAATTTTCCTGTTATCAACTAGAGTCGTAGAGGGGAACAACACTTTCATAGGTTTGAAGTGGCTCCTGCACTGGACAATGGACATGCTCGTGGTAGTCTTGATAAGGTAGGTCGTGTTAATAGAGCTATAGCCATCCATGTGTCTGCCTAGAAATTTCAAAATTTTGACCCATGTTGAGGTGTAGGGGGAACCTTCTAGTTGGTCTTCTTTCAGCTTCTGTACATAAGTTGTCGTAAAACCTAGGATCTTGATCTGGGACCCACACCTTTGCGTTTTGTATGTTCGTGTCGATGACATTGCTTCTCATGGTTTATCAGTACTGTTGTAACTTGAGGGCAAGCCCGGATACTTTTGCTGGATGTTTGCCCAGGACAGTGTTAAGCCGTTGTGGAATGGTTTGCTGAGCTATACAGAACCAGAGAAACGAAAGCTTATTTGATGAGCATAACACCAAATATTGACTAACAAAGAGCCAAAAAGTGGTGCCTTGTGTTACCATCAGACTGTAGGAAACACAGAGAGTGCCGTGCAGATGAGATATCAACTGATTCAACTCCTTGCAATCTTTGAAAAGTAGCTGAGGGCTGAGGCCAGGGGTGATATTTGTGCAATACAAGCCGAGTATTAGGTTGCTTAAACTCGGCTTGTTTACAAACAAGTCAAGCTTGATCTCAATTTTCTTCCCAAGTCTAGAATAGTGTTCAAGCTTGGCTTGTGAGAAGTAAAACATGCTTGAGCTGGTTTAGCTCAGGTTTTTTGGAGCCGAGCTCGAAAGCTCGTTTTGCTTGTTGGGCTCATTTTGCTTGTTGAACTCGCTTTTTGGCTTGCTTTTGCTTATCTAGGTTATGAATAGGTTAATTGTCGTTGTTTAAATTTATACTCCCTCTATTAATTAAAACTTGTCGTTTACTATTCATGCACGTTTTTTTAGAATGATAAAAACTATACGAAATATTAACTTTTTTAAAAATTTATTTTTATAAATTCATACTCCCTCCGTCTCAAAATACATGTCTTTTTAGCCCATAAAATTTTGTAAAAAATACATGTCTTTTTAGATTTAATCATTACACTTAACCTACTTTTACATCTAATCATTACTCTAATTTTTACATCACCCCTACTATCCTCCTCACAAATTAAAAAAAATAAACAAATACAAGTCTAATAATGACACTTAACCTACTTTTTACATCTAATCATTACATTTAACATACTTCTTAATTCCCGTGCTCCGTCCTAAAAAGACATGTATTTTAAGACAGAGAGAGTACTTAATAGTAACAAGTATGAAATTATTAAAAAATTATATTAAAAAAGTTAATATTTTATATAGTTTTTAACACCTCAAAAAGCGTGCGTGAATTGTACAACGTCAAGTTTTAATTAACGGAGTGAGTATTAAATAGGAAAAATGACCAAGAATAATATCAACTATCACTCGTGAACCAAAAATAATACGAACTTTAAAAATTACTAATTAGTATACAAACTATATCCAATTAAACCGATTTTGATACCATGGCTACAATTCATAAACTAAAAAACAATCTACACTCAAAATACAATTAACAACAAGTTTGGGAAAAATTTATAAAATTGGGGAAACTTGTCACTGTTCATCGTCGCCATCCCCAGCACCTCAGAACGATGAAGCGACGGTGGACTGAAAATACCAGCTATTGAAGTAAGTCGCGAGCTCGAAGATGAGCAAAAGAATTACAGTAAACAAGAATCCCTTGATTAGTCGATAGAATCGGGAGTCAGAGCGCTTCTGCGGTGGCGAAGACGGAGCAATCCGACGGTTATCGCTGCGGAGGAGGAGGAAGCGGGCGGTGAGGTGGGACTGTGGGAGAGCGAATTGAAGAGTTTCTGGAATCTCGGTAGAGACATAAAGGACAATTTTCGGATGCTATGAATCCGAGGCCGCTCCCCAGCGATACCGGCGGCGGAGGTAGAGTCATGGATCTTGAGTTCTAAATAGCACGGTTTATCGGGGGATGAGAAGACGTCGTTGTGCTTGTTCCACCATTCCTAGAACTCATGACTAGTGAGTTGTGAAAGAGGAGATGCAGAGTTTGGTGGGGGAGGGAGACGGACGAACATGGAGATGTAGATAAAATTTGAAGATTGGTGAAGAAGGGGGTTACTGCCCAAATTTAGTTTGTTTTACAAAACGCTCCCAAACTTGTTGTTAATTATATTTTGAGTGTAATTTATTTTTTCGTTTTTGAATTTTAGTCATCGTATCAAAATCGGTTTAATTGGATATAGTTTGTATACTAATTAGTAATTTTCAAAGTTCGTATTATTTTTGGTTCAGGGTGATAGTTGGTATTATTTTGGGAAAACTAATTAAAATACCCCCACCTTTGGGGGTATGGTAAAAATATATCCCCACCTTTTAAATGTAATAAAAATACCCCAACCTTTAAGAGTAGTGTTAATTTATTGCCCCCGATTTTTTTCATGGGCAAAAAATGCTGATAATTTTTTTAAAAATAAAATATCGAGCTATCTCATTTATTAATTTCCTTAAACGCGTAAAAATATTCACTTAAATTCAAGATTAAAATAAAATACCTATAATGATAAAAGTTTTTTTAATAATCCTGTTTACAAATCAGCACTAAAAGTCTGGTATAATTCTTGGTTTCATAAAGAAAAAAAGGAAATGAGAGGGGTTAGAGAGAACAAATTAACAAAATAAAATTTTGGTTTTATTAAACTGAAATTTTGCTAATTTGAACAAGCACCACTTTCCTCTAAGTGGCGATGATGGTGAGTTTCAAGAGACAAAAAGAGTTTCAAAAAGATCGATAAAGAGAGTAGGTGCATCAATAGAGTCCAAGTTTTGTAGGTTATTTGTGAAAATAACCGGATGGGTTTAATAAAATCGAAATTTTATTTTGTTTGTCAGGTCTAACCCTCATTTCTTTTTTTCCAAGAAACCAACAATTATACTGGACTTTAGTACTTATTTGTAAACAGATTGATTTTTTTTAAAAAAAAACTTTTATCATTATAAGTATTTTATTTTTATCTTTAATTTAAGAGAATATTCTTGCAATTTTTAAGGAAACTAATAAATAGGATAGTCTGGTATTTTATTTTAAAAAAAATTAATAACATTTTTGGCCCATGAAAAAACCGATGACAATATGTTACCACTACTCTTAAAGGTTGGGGTATTTTTATTACATTTAAAAAGTGAGAATATATTTTTATCATACCCCCAAAGGTGAGGGTATTTTAATTAGTTTTTGGTCATTTTTCCTATTAAATATTATCACGCATTTACACCAAAACATTTAGGATATATTACATACAAGATAAGATTGGGTAACGGGTGTCCCTATATACACCGCAAATTCACGAATTAAAGATGCTAAACAACGTCGGATTCGACCTTGTAACGTTAATTATATTACAACGTCGGATCCAACATTGTAATATGTGAAGTGACGGATCGGATCGGGCCGAACTGGGCTAACAACGTCGGATTGGACGTTGTTAAGGTAAATTTTACATAATTTTTCACACACACCCACAACACCAAAAAAAAAACACAGCGTCCATTTGGACGTTGTAAATCCAAAAAAAAATTAGTTTTTGTAATATCTCATATTAAGCCCGATTTGGCCCGTATTAGCAACGTTTAATTAAACGTTGTAACAACGTCTAATTCAACGTTGTTACAACGTTCGGATTTTCTAAGTGAAATTACAACGTCGGATTCAACGTTGTTACAACGTCGGATTGGACATTAATTTGCGGTGTATATAGGGAACGCGTTGGGTAACAGATGGACCAAGCTGGCGGTTGGTGTCTTTAAGATCAACTTTAATGACTTCAAGTTGCCATCGGAGAGGCGGTGGCATGCTAAGTTATCCGGGATCACCATGGTCGAGTCATATCCATTGATGCCTCCCTGTGTGGCTCTGTTTCAGCCTTGATGGATGAAGCCTTGGGTCTCCACTCGTGCTTGATATCGCTTAGAGACTTGGGCTCCCGATGGATCGAGCATGAAGGTGATAGCCTCACGGTGATTAACTCGGTGTCTGGTGTGACAATGACTTTATGAGATCGAGATCATCGTCACAGACATCCAACACTTACTGCAATGTTTTGAGGATGCTATCTGCAAGCATGTGTTCCAACAAGTGAATAAATTGTAGACAAGTTGGCTCAGTTCAGGCACGCGATGAACCTCGGACCTCTTACGTCGCATCCAGAGTTCCTAGTCCTCATCCACCTCCAAACAAGCAAGTATATTAAAGCAATGACAGTTGTGTTATTTTCCTTTTTTTTTTCTCACAAAATAACCTTATACACTCCAAACACACTACATCGGAGTTATTTTTTAAAAAACAATTTCCACATGTTCTACCTCCATAACCAGGAATTTTTTTTCAAAATATTTACTAAAAAATAATTAATTAACAAAATATTCACACTTTTAAAATATTTACAAAAATATTCATTTTTTGCAGGTTTTGCAGAAAAACGCGGTATGAGACCGCGTTTTATTACAAAGGTGAAAAACGTAAAATTGGAGAAAAAGAAGAAAAAAAATTAACAAAAGAAACGCGTTTCAGACAGCGTTTCTATTTTAATTTAATTTGGGGTTGAATTTCATAATTTTGCAAAAAAAAATACACTACGCGCTTTCACATCTTTTTAACCCGAAATGGGCGATTTGATGATAAAATGAACGATATTTTGTTTTACCACAGAGAATTATTTAATTCTTGTGTTTAAACAAAATTTCAATGATACACCAAAACTCTAGTTTTTTTCTTCTTTTTTTTTTACAGAAATTGAAAGAAGAGGGAGAGATCGACACGCGGTCATCTTCCTCTTGCCCATCTGCCCATTTGAGTCCGAAATCCAAAATCGGTCATCTTCGTCCTGCGCTCGGCTGCTCCGAGTCCGATCGAAGGTCATCTGAGTCCGACATCGAAGGCCTGCTGGAGAAGGAGGAGAGAAGAGGCCAGAGAGCACCGGGAGGCAGAGAGAGAGAGGGTTGTCGGGGTCGGTTGGAGGTCGACGGCCAGAGAGCCCTAGGAGGCGCTCGAGAGGGGGCTCCGCCGGTTCCTGCTAGATATGGTGCTCGATCCGCCGCTTGCTAGTGCTCGAGAGATTGACGGCAGCTCCTCCCTCCTCCTCCGGTGGCGGCAGCTTCTCCCTCCTCCTTCGGTGGCGGCGTGGTGCTCGACTTCCTCCTCCTGTTTCAATTTTAATTTCAGACTCGGAGTGCGCCGACTTCCTCCTCCGGTGGCGGTGTGACCTTCCATTTCACAAACTCCTCCTCTTCTTTCAATTTCTGTAAGAAAAAAAAAAGAAAAAGCAGAGATACGCAGGTTCAACCCGCGTCTCTAGTGTATTTTTTTTTTTGCAAAATTACGAAATTCAACCCCAAATTAAATTAAAATAGAAACGCGGTCTGAAACCGTGTTTCTTTTGTTAATTTGTTTTTCTTCTTTTTCTCCAATTTCACGTTTTTCACCTTTGTAATAAAACGCGGTCTCATACCGCGTTTTTCTACCAAACCTGCAAAAATGAATATTTTTGTAAATATTTTAAAAGTGTGAATATTTTGTTAATTACTTATTTTTAGTGAATATTTTGAAAAAAATTCCCATAACCATATAATAATCTCCACCTCAATTAACTTCTTAAAAATAATTTTCAACCCTTAAAAAATAACCCTTTGCCAAACATGACCTAAATAATCTCAATCTTTTCTACCGTAAAATAATCTCCACCAACTAAAATTTTATCTACTAAAAAATATAGCCTAAAAGCCCGGATGCTATTGCGGGGAGTCCGGATCAGCTACACCCCACAATGCACCACTAAATTATTTCGGGCATGATTTTATATACTTGTATTTACATTTATATAAACTTTTATTATAAAAATTTTCATTTTAAAAAAATTATAAAATTAAAAGATCAATTATATTAGAAACTAAATTTTATATTTTTATAAAACATGATTTTTTTTCAATAAAATTTTATAAATACGTAAACACAAGTATGTGGAATGTAAATATATATTTTTAAAAAAATTTCTTTAAGTAAAATTATAGCCTAAATAATTTAGTGGTAAATCCAGACTCTGTTACGGCAGCTCGGATCCCCTACTCCCCTTCGGTGCTCCATCCGGTGCAACACAAAATTATTCCGAGTATAAATAAATATTGAAAAAAATAAAAAATCTTATAGGATTGATCAAAAGCTCTCGGATTGTATTGATTATCTTGCTGAAGTGTGTCTAATTAACGAGCGGGTACATTGCCTTTTATAGGCAAGAGAAGCCTAATATGATCAAAATTAATTGAAGGTCATAAGGACTGTAATACAACGAAGCCGCAATTGGTACAGTAAAATGTACAGTAGGAAGGTGAATAATTCACCAAATATCACAACACTCCCCCTTGAATATTCACCTTTACAGCCCGGGGTAAATACTGCTGCCTCATTAAAACCTGACTAAGGAAAACCGAGAGGGGAAAAATCCAAAGCCTGGGAAAAAGAGTACAGATTGTTTTGTACGCTTTTGGGATATTGTACTGCCTAATTAAAAACCTTGTTAGGAAAATCCAATGAGATAAAAACCTGAACCAAGGGAGAAAAAAGTGGAGTGCGTACTATTTTCTCCCCCTCAATTTAATGTGCCTCTCGGAGTTGACACATCCCGATTTTATACACAAGTTCTTTAAACCTGTTTGGGGGTAGTGACTTTGTGAATAGATCAGCAGGATTATCACTTGATCGGATCTGTTGTATATTCGATGTGCCTTCTTTCTCTAAATCGTGAGTTGAGAAGAGCTTTGGTGAAATATGCTTTGTCCGATCGCCTTTGATATATCCTTCCTTCACTTGAGTGATACATGCAGAATTGTCTTCATAGATAATTGTTGGACTTCCAGCGATTGATCTCAATCTACATTCTTCTTGTATATAACTAACTATGGATCTCAACCAAACACACTCTCTTCCTGCTTAATATAGAGCAATCAATTCAGCGTGGTTTGAGGATGTAGCGGTAAGAGTCTGCTTTGTTGATTTCCATGAGATCATCGTGTCTCCATAGATGAATACATAAGCATTTTGAGATCTTGCTTTGTGAGGATCTGAAAGATATCCTGCATATGCATACCCAACAAGAGTGGCATTTGCATGATTACGATAATACAAACCAAGATCATTTGTACCTCGTAGATATCGAAATACATGCTTGATTTCGTTCCAATGTCTTCTTGTTGGAGCTGAGCTGTATCTTGACAATAAGCTTATAGAGAAAGCTATATCTGGCCTAGTATTATTTGTCAAGTACATCAGTGCACCAATTGCACTTAAGTAAGGAATTTCAGGGCCAAGAATTTCTTCATCTTCTTCTCTAGGTCGAAAGTGATCATCCTGTATGCCAAGAGAACGAACTACCATAGGTGATGTTAATGGGTGTAATTTGTCCATGTAAAACCTCTTTAAGACTTTCTTGGTATAAGTACTTTGATGAACAAATATTCCATCCTTTAAATGCTCAATTTGTAAACCAATACAAAACTTGGTTCATAATTATCAATGTTTCTATCTTCATTCAGAATATTTTTGTCATCTAATGCGCCCTCTACATTTATTATTGTTTTTTAAAAATAAATAAAATAATCACTAAAATATAATCGAGCCCTTAAATTCAAATTTTGAATATATTTATAATCAAATTTGAGTTTAAAGACATTAAAATATAATATATTTAATGATAAATTAATGAAAATAGATGAAGGGGTGGTGAGTTGTAAGTAAAAACCATTTAAAGGGTGGTTTTCTGTAATTTTGAATTTAAGGGGTGGTTAAGTGAAAACACCCATATTTAAGGGGTGTTTTTCTGTAAATTTCCCAAATAAAAACTACTAGATTTCACACGTGATCGGTTGAGTGTAATAGGAAGAGAGTACTAGAGTAGGTAAAACATGTACAGTAGCTAGAATATATCAGAAGGTAAACTTCATCCTTTTTGGGTGGGATGGCGTGTTGGAGTAAAGAAAAACCTGCAATTTGTATTTTATGGCAAAAACAACACGTAGCTTCATGCAGTATAGATGTATATTATTTGATGTTTCAAAACAAGCTTCACCATCAAAACTCAAACACAAAAACCCTCTTTTTGTAAAGCTCATAAAAAACCGAAAGCTTCAAAATTATTTTCAATGGGAAAAGTTCATCCTTTCAAGTATGAGATATTTGAAGATCATCAAAGAAGTGAAGAACAAGAGTATATCAACAATAAATTTTCAAGTTCAAGAGGTAATTATGGGTGGAAAAACATCTTCAAAATTTTACATCTTCCACTTTTGTCCGCCTCATTCTCATATTTCCCTTCTCACTTTTTCTTCATAAAAATACCATTACTCCTTTTATTTTTACTTAACATCCCATCTCTCTACAAACTTTTTCTTCTTTAAATTATCACCACTCCTTTTACTTTTACTATTATCTCATCTCCATCTCCATCCTCATCTTCATCATTATCAACCT
Organism: Persicaria maculosa; assembly: GCA_963922045.1. Classification (NCBI taxonomy): domain Eukaryota; kingdom Viridiplantae; phylum Streptophyta; class Magnoliopsida; order Caryophyllales; family Polygonaceae; genus Persicaria; species Persicaria maculosa. The sequence goes on along the minus strand of OY998261.1, from coordinate 55,179,152 downwards.
CATCTCCTCCAGCCTCCTACAACTAGGGGTGGCCACGGGTCACGGGTCGACTCGTGACCCGCTGGGTCGTATGGGTCGGTAACCCGGTGGGTCAGTGATCCGGCGGGTCAGTGACCCAGCGGGTGCGGGTTCTAGGGTCAAAGGGTCAAGGCGGGTTGTGGGTTAGGGTTAGGGTCGGGGGTTTGAAAACCCGCTGACCCGGCGGGTTGGACCCGATTGGTCGACCCGTCGGGTCAAACCTACTTTTTTGAAAGATTTTAGCCGTTGATGTAGTGGACCCCAACGATATTTTTTTTTTTAAAATGTAGTCGTTGTGCAACGGTTAGCTCAACCCGAAATGCCTATAAGATCTCGTCTCCTTGGTTCATTTCATTTCATTACAATCATACATTTCATTTCCGTAATAACGTTATCATGTCCGATCAATCTGTGACTTTGTTCCAAAACCATTTCGACAAGGTCGAGCTAGGCCTGGGGAAGGTCGAAGCGGTTTGTCGTCATTGCGGTCACAAGTTCAAGGTTACGAGAGGTGTCGGTTATGGAAATCTAAAGCTTCATATAACAAGAAAGCATCCCGACAAAATGCAGATCTAAGGAGGTTCGGGCTCGGCCTCGGGTCACTATGTGTCTAGGTCGTTTAGGCTCTAGCCGTGTAGGTGTGTGAAGTGTGAGTGTGTCACATTGTTAGAGACTTAGTGTTACTGTCATCACTGTCATGTACTCATGTACCGATTAACTAATGAACTCATGTGTGTGTCAGTGTGTGTGGTGTCAAATGTCGATGTACACGTAATCACAGTTTCGATTTTTGAACCGTATTACGAGTGACATAATGACATAAAATAAACTGAATATTTGTAAAACCTAGTAAAAAAAGCAGCAGGCTACGAAGCTCAAGTGCGAAACCATCCATAAAATTTAAAAAAATAGGGGCAACGTTCGAAATTCGAACGGCCGACCCGCCGGGTCGAACTTTTCCCAACGGTCGATTTGCTCCTTTTTCCTCCCGATTTTGGCTATAAATAAGCCTCACCACCCTCCCATTTCACTTACACCTCAACAATACAACAACCATCTCCTCTAATTTCTAATCTCATCTCAATCCCTGTAACCGCTCTGTATTAAGGCCCGCGACGTGATGAGCAGCAGGACAAGTGAATCCAGTGTCCATGGCCCGCGGTGCGATGAGGAGGAGGGCGAATCCAGTGTCCAAGGCCTGCGACAAAAAACGCACACGCTCTTGAGTGTGGCCCAATTTCGGGCCGCTAAAGTCACATGCTGATTCACAAAGCAACCGAGGGATGAAAACAGTTGCGACGTCAGTTGTAACCTCTGCGGGACGGTCTTGAGGCACCCGAAGGGAGGAGGATATGGGAACTTCAATCGTCATATCCAATTAAAGCATCCAGAGAAACTAGCCTTGGCCAAACATTTGTAAATTTATTATTTAGTGTTATTTGTCACTTAAAATATCGACATTAGTAAGTTAACACTTGATTTTGATTTTTTTAATTCTGCGCTTATTTACGTTTCATGAAAATAATACCCGGCGGGTCGACACACCGGTTAACCGATGAGTTTCGACCCGCTGGGTCGACCCGTCGACCCTAGAACCCGTTGGGTGACCCGAACCTGCCAACCAGTGGGATTCCCGGGTTAGGGTTCGGGTCATAATTCCCCGACCCTTGACCCGGCGGATCGGACCCGTGGCCACGCCTACCTACAACCACCATGAACTCCTCCGACCGATTCGATCTCGAGTTTCTTATTAGCATAATATTAATCTATGCGATCATATTCTTTGAGTTATTTTGGTGGAGATTTATTGGGCTTTAAGAAGAAATCAGATCCGGTGATTTTGGTGAAGATCCGACGGAGAGGTAAGAAGAAATCGATTTTGTAGTTTAAAAACTTGTATTAGTTTTAAAGTTTGGACCGATTTGGTTGTAAATCCGTTTGAATCTAATAAAAATACCGGGTTTATGTATGAAATTGTCTCATATCTTGTATGAATATTTTTCTTCTTGCTTGCTACTATTTCATAGAACATAACCGAACCATATAAATGGTGATTTGTGTTCTACGAGTTGAAAACTTTAATTTTCAGAAGAAGATTCAAAGTTTTATGAGTTTCTGTTGTAGAAGATCCCTTAATTAAGGGCAACTACAGAGCATACTTCTCATAAATGGTTTTTTGACGAAAATAATTAAGCAAATCGGTAGATTTTGAATGTTCTACCTTGTATCTATTGGCTCACTCAGTTGGATCTGAAGAACACTCGTGCTGATAACGTCTTATATGATTGATCAAAAGCTCTCAGATTGTATTGATTATCTTGTTGAAGTGTGTCTAATTAATGAGCGGGTACATTACCTTTTATATGCAAGAGAAGCCTAATATGATCAAAATTAATTGAAGGCCGTAAAAACCGTAATACAACGAAGCCGCAATCGGTACAGTAAAGTATACAGTAGGAAAGGGAATAATTCACCAAATATCACAACCAAAAAAAAATATTTTTAGAACTGAATCAGTAGTTGTCACAAAAAAGAAGCAAGAAGACGGCCATAGGCCCAACAAAACCCACTCGTCCCTCTTGTCTGTGAGTCTCAGCTGGCTGGGGTTGACACAAGAAAGAGGGTGAGTGAGGGAGTCCGGAGTTTGTTTAACAACAAGCATGTCTCCGTTTTTGTTGCTTCTCTCCTCCTGAATCTTGATGACGTAAGCACCCTACGAAAACCTCTTCCCTATGGAAAACAGCCTCCGTAAAGACATCACGGTGATGCACCGTCTCCCCAGCAGCGGCCACTCCACCCCTTCGCCGCCCCATTCCCCTTCCGTCCGATCTCCCAGGTACCGCCACCGTAAGCCTGGGGGCCGCTCCTCTCAGTCGGCCTTCCATCGCAATTTGGCTCATCGCCTCTCCTGGCTGCTCCTCTCTGTTCTCCTCCGCCGCCAGGGGATCTTCCTCTTCGCCCCCCTCATTTACATCTCCGGTATGCTCCTTTATATGGGCACTGTCTCCTTCGATGTCGGCCCCGGTATCGTCCACCGGCCCCCTCCCGGCTCCCTTTACAGGAGCCCTCAAGTCTACGCTAAGCTCAGCGCTGAGATGGATTCCGATAATTCCACCGTTGACGCCGTTAGTCCTTCCTTGGCACTTACTTCTGATCTGCTTTTTCTTTTTCTTTTTTCTTTAAAATCCAATTTCATTTTTAAGGTTTCTGTGTGATGTCTGTGCGAATTTGTTCTGATTGTAGAATTGGGGGTTTTAGGTTTAGAAGAGAGATGCGTTGGTTGATAGTTCTGATAAGTGATAAGTGATGCGATCTTTGATGTATTGGAGTTCTCAGTGTGGATTAGTTCCCCTCTTTAGGATCCAGGGATTATTTGTTTTTCAATCTTCTTTGTGCCATCTAATTGATCAACCTTTGTGAGAAATTGTTTCAATGCAAGATTCAGCGTGCATCTTTTATTGACTGAACTATGATTCCAAGCTCCCAACTCTTGTTCTGGGGTTCAGTTCAATCTTATATGCTAGGATTGTTATGCTGCATTATTGTCCATAAAGCAGCTCTTATGATTAGGTGTTCAACAATCCTAAATCTTCCATGATATTGCCATTAACCATTGTGGAATATTAACTCTCTTTTGTTTTGGCTGTTGCACATTCTTTTTTTTGGTGGTATGTTGCACATTCTTTCTGTACACTGTTCATACATGCTTGGGCATTTTCTTATGACCTCCCTTGTGTCTTTGCTGAACCATTTAAAGACTACTCTCTAATTCCGTTAAATGTATGAATGTTTTCACTTTTGAACTGGTTATAAATGGACATAGTCAATACATTTAGCTGGAACTCCTTGTTTGCATTTTTTTAGAATCTTATAGCACTATACAGTGAGTCATGAGACAAACGAGCCTATCTCTTTGAAGTCCATAGAGTTGAGCTTGATGGTAGTGTTTTTATTATTATTATTATTATTATTATTATTATTATTATTATTATTATTATTATTATTATTATTATTATTATTATTATTATTATTCCTTTATGCCGATGCATGTTTTAGAATAGTTAATATAGGGTGATATAATTTTTCAGTCACCACATTTTTTTGAGAGGGTCTGAATAGTTAAATTATGTGAGTGGAAATCCATGACTCGTTTCGTTGTATAGTGCTATAAGATTCTTTAAAAAAAAGCAAACAAGGAATTGCAGCTAAATCTATTGATTTTGTCCATTTATAACCCATTCTCAGAGGGACTGAATTAAATTATGTGAGTGCAAATACAAAATACCAAGGAAGCTGTTTTTGTTGCCCAACACCTTCATATGTATTTAAGATACATATTGGATTTTGAGAGCACATTGGGATGTGAATTGATACTTTTGAAATCCTGATATTGATATTTGTTGGAAGATGTGATTTTTTTTTTTGTAAATTTCACATTTAGCACTGGTTTTTTGTTTGTTTGTTGTGTTTTGTTTTCTTTCCATTGAATTATACGGCAAATTGTATGGTAGGTTAATTGTGAAATTCTGGTTTATTTGTAGATATCAACTATATGGAAAAGTTCTTATAAAGGTGGTGAGTGGAGACCGTGTTTAAGCAGATCCACCGGAGGTATGAACTATGTTTTCATCAACCTATATTTGAGATCCCTTGTTTGTTTCTGTTATTTTGCTGGCAGCATACTCCATACAGGAAGCTGATGGAAGAAAGTGGCTGTGTCTTGTTTCCTTTGTAAAGAATTGTTTGAATTCTTACAGCCCTACCTATTCTTATATTCACTATGTGCTCTTTCATAGCATTGCCAAGTCATTTCTCCTGTACTGTCCATCACTCCATCTTGTAGTTGGAAAGGATTAACTAGAGAACATTGTGAGATACTGTCCATCACTCCATCTTGTAGTTGGAAAGGGTAAACAAGAGAACATTGTGAGATACACATACATGTTTATATCTTTTTGTAAGATCTAACATCGACTTTAGGAGCACTAGTGTGCATGTTTGTGTCTGGGTAATTATTGAGCGTCATAATTATTGTTTTGCATCCATATGATTGATCTTCTAGTTAGCATTCGTGTTGTACCACTTGTACCATATCCTTTAGAATTCAGTATACTTGCTTGTTGTATTTAGACTAGACTAGTTGGTTTGACCATGGTCATTGTCACTTGAGTTTTTTTTTTTTTTTTAAATCAAATTAATGTGTTGAAGAGAATTCTCTACCACATTGCCTTCTAGAAGAGTGATATGGGATGCACATGCAGATGATATTTTTGTGTTTTCTGGTTTACATGTGAGAAAATGTAATGTGAAGCTCGTTTTCAATATTAGGCTTACTGGGATCTAATGGTTACATTTATGTTGAGGCAAATGGTGGTTTAAATCAGCAGAGGGCATCGGTCAGTTTTCTTCTGTACTGTGGTTCACTTTTATTTATGTAGCTGTTGGTTGCCTCGACTAAGCTAGTCATCAACTAATTTATGTGTTCTTGATCCCCTTTCTTTTCAACAGATATGCAATGCAGTTGCTGTTGCAGGCTATCTCAATGCAACACTTGTCATTCCTAATTTTCACTATCATAGCATCTGGAGGGATCATAGGTTTCTGTCTCTCTTTCTCTCACCCCCTGCTCCCGTCCCTTTACTTAACCCTCATGACACACTCAGCCCTGTTATTATGTTAGAGTCTGCATTGAACAAAGGATGGATGCCTGTATTTTAAATCTTAAGTAAAAAAATGGTGCAGTCTTTGATGTGAAACAATACATTTGTATGATCTGTATAAGAAGGAAACTTTGGGTGCACTGGGTTGCGATTGGTGTAGAGTAATACAATTTATTCCTAATTTCGTTCAGTTCTGATTATAGTGCTACTCTTGTAATATTTATACTGTATTCATTATGATTTATTTATGTATTTATTTATCTCTTGTATTTGTTACAATCTCTGTCCAGGATATTGGGCCGTATCCTAGAATATCTTCTTAGCTATGTATATATATGTACCTATCATTCTTCAATGAGAATATAGTTCCTAGAATAGCTTCATGTTGCATCCATTCGTGTATTTGAATAAAGAAGGATTTGAGATAGACTATCACTTTGTTGACAAGATCACGAGAAGATACAGAAATTGCTTAATTATAACAAGTACATGTTCAGATTGGAGAACAATTGGGAGATCTTTTGACAAATGCCATAATGGGGCTTGGGTTCATTATGTTTTGTAACAAGCTGAACATGATTAACATTTAGGATGCTCCAGCTTGAGGTGGGTAAGGGTGTTCAATATCTTATTTTTATTATTATTAGTTGTGCATACTATCATATTGTAGATAGTTTCTACTTTCCTTATTAGCCTAATTGTAGGGATGCCTTGTTTCCTACAGTAACTTCTTAGCTTTGTATGTATGTATAGGAAATACATGCTATTGAAGCATAAGGCTGAAGACATCTAAATGAGTTTAAACTCTTTGCTATTCGCAATATGTCTGAGATAACATGTTGTGCATGTTGCTTTTTGTTAGCTTGGCCTCTCAATACTAGGTTAATTTGATTGTATAAACTGTAGTTTAGAATCTGTTTGTATATTCTGTTTAATAATGTATTATTATTGGTAAACTAACTCGTTAGGCAATACAGCTGTTAGATGAGTCCCTAGATTAGTTAATCACTGCTTCATTTATTTATCCTCATTAGCTGCATCTATTTAATGTTTTTTCTGAGATGTTCTAGGAGTATTTGGAGGGTATCCCTATATTATACTTAAAAATATCAAGCTTAGCCTGAGAATAAGATTAATCCTTTCATCTTCAATCTCTCTAATGGTATCAATGCTCTTGAGAGAATAAGATCAAGCCTTTCATCTTCAATCTTCACCCCTGTGTTGATCATCACTTTTTAAGATTAGTGTCTATAGATGTTATGATCTGCACTACCTTTAGAGTAATGCATTGCTTTTAATTAACCTGGAACTAAGACTGTACCATCTGTTCATATTTTTTTGCTGGAGTAAGTACCAAAAAACTCTTACACTGTGTAGCATTCGCATACAGGTGCTGATAATGCTTTCCCTTATGCAGCAAATTTAATGACATCTATGATGAGAAACATTTTTTGGATACCTTGGAATATGATGTAAAGGTGGTTAGTAATATTCCTGGATACCTGATGGAGCGATTTGACCACAACATGAGCAATGTTTACAACTTTAGAATAAAAGCATGGTCCTCTATTGAGTATTATAAGGATATTGTCCTACCAAGACTGCTCGAAGAAAGGTGAGTTGAATTATTTTCTATTTTCTTTTTAATTTTAAACTTGTAACTGGAGTTTCTTTGTGCAAGTACATTATGCATGTTCTTCAACTGATTTCAGTTAGATGACCTGTGATGGTATGTGCTAAAATTGCTGAAAAGTGGTCTCGTGTGGATTAAGTATTTCTGAAGCCAGTTTGTGACTATTGAAAGTCTATTAGCGGTGTTCTAAAAGTCACCGATAAGGCCCACCCTATGTAGTGGGTGGGGGGGGGGGGGGGGGGGGGGGTGGGGGGTTGTCACCTCCTAGATTTTGCCCTGGGCGGGGGTTGTCTAGGTGGGCTCTTTTCCATTTCTTCTCAAGTTTTACAAGTAATACTCCATTATAGGGTTGAATTGATTGCATAGATCAGGTTTCTATTCCAATTTCAAGTCCAGGTCTTCAGATTTTTATTTTATTTTTGCCAATGGGCTCTTTTCACGGTTTCAGACACATGAATTTAGTTTACTTTCTCTTGAATTGTACAAGGGCCATGATTTTTCACTTTATGCATGAAATTGTGATTTATTATTGGTGTATATGGATTATAAACAAGTGCTAGAGCCTAAAATACAAGAAAATAACCCCAAAAGTTCTAATCCCCTAGGCGCTAGGCAGGGATACACCGCCTAGGAACTTTTAGAACAGTCTATTAGTAGTTTTTGAAGAAGCTAACTAGTTAAGAACTTAATGAATTCTAACATTTTAAAGGAAACTAGGAGGACTTAATTTCACATGATTCCTCACACCATTCGCTACATAGCTTGGTAGAATTTCACATGCCTTGAGAAAATAAAGTAAAATTAAAGTTACATCTGCCCATTCAAATTCTTGCAGTTCATCTCTCCCTCCCTCTCGGGTATCTGAGTAAGCTGTTGCTTTCGTTATTTATCATGCCATGTCTTGATTGTTAGTCATTTCAAGTTACTTACTCAACCATAGTGGATAACTCAGGGTCATAAGGATCTCTCCTTTTGCCAATCGATTGTCATTTGATGCCCCTCCAAATATTCAACGGCTTCGGTGCTTGGCAAACTATGAAGCTTTGAGGTTTTCTGATCCTATTTTAACCATGGGTAAAACCTTGGTCAAAAGGATGAAAGAACGCAGCAAAAGCAATGGGGGAAAATACATCTCTGTGCACCTTCGTTTCGAGGAGGTATAACTGCGTGATGTTTTTGCTCTTCTAATAATTCTATTAAATGTTCTCAATACTACACTTTGGCAAGTTTAGAGAAATGTTTCTCATATCTTTTCTTTCTTTATGGTTCATTATAGGATATGGTTGCTTTCTCTTGCTGTGTTTTTGATGGTGGCAAACAAGAACGAGAAGATATGGCTGCTGCTAGAGAGAAAGGTTGGAGAGGGAAATTTACCAGGCCTGGTCGAGTTATACGTCCTGGTTTAATCAGAATCAATGGGAAATGCCCTCTTACTCCTCTAGAGGTGAGATCATGCCTTCTTGGCAATTTCCAAATGTCTTTTGTGCTTTTCAAACTTCCAAAAGTTATGTATAATAATGACCAATCTATGATGCAAACACATTTATCATCTACTTCTATAGATTATCTTCAAACGTGTATTCCGATTTGAACTAATGTAAATTTGGATAATTTCATGGCCAATTAGTTTGAGAATGACCCAACGGGAAGTGTGTCCCCTTACTTGCCCCTGATTCTGATAAAAACTTGTAGAATCTTTAAGTTTAAGCTATGCTATTTTTTTTATGACTACAATACCCTTAATTGAAAAAATGAATTTTGCCTTCTTTCTTTTGTTTTCTTTCCATTTCAACCCTATTGTTTTTATTTTCAAATGAAAACAAAAGATAATGGTTTCTTTTTCCTTCAATGGTTTTTATCTTTTCTTTTTCTTGGAAAATTCAAATGACAATGGTATTCAACTACCATTACTTAGTTTTATGTCAAATGGGTTTTGATCAATATTAAGAAATGAAACTAGATTATGAGTTGGATATAATTTGGGAGATATATACTTTATTTGTAAAACAATTTTCCTAACATATGCTCTAAGGTTATTGGTTGAGCATCTAAATCTGGCAAGCATATCTCATCTCATAGAGATACCATTCAATCTTGATTTGTCCATCCACTTCTAGTTTAATAATTTTTTTTTCACTTTTATATCCCTAAATAATTGTCTAACATATGCCCTTTGAAAATTCAGCATACTTGAATGAACATACAAATGAAAAACACACTATACACATTATAAAACCAACTGATGTTTGCTCAAAATTCATTAATTGTCACCTGTAGGCTGTTTCACCTTTGTATACCTATTAATGGAGAAATATTGCCTTATTTTTCCAAAGAAAAAAAATTGTAATTGTAAAAATAATAAAAAGTAAAATAAAGTCGAATAGCATGAAAAATAGTGTTAAGATTTCTTTGAAACCTAGTTTTACATAAAGAAGATATATAGATGGATAGATTCTTTCTTCCTTTTATATCTTATTTTTCAACTGTTTTGTGTGTCATCATGGAAGCAGAAGCTGGTTGAAGTACATTGATATCTGGTAACTAGTAAATTGGATGCAGTGATTCTCATTTCATTTTTTTACCTTCTCAATAAGTACTGTACTGCAGTGGAAGGTGGCAACATGAAGTGAATGCTATTGATAATTTTAAAATTTCAATTTGCTGACGTTTCTGTTTTAAAAACTTTTACAGTTGAACTTTTACAGTCTTTGTTGCATATGTATGTCCTTACAGATGTTGATTTTCTTCATATCAACAGGCTGGTCTCATGCTCCGAGGAATGGGGTTTGATAAAAACACATCTATATATTTGGCATCTGGGAAGATCTATGATGCTGAGAGAAATATGGCTCCATTACTCGAAATGTTTCCTCTTTTACAAACAAAAGAGACGCTGTCATCCGCAGAAGAACTAGCACCTTTTAAGGTTTCACGTGCTTTGCTTATCTCCACTATATCTTCCCTAATTTTGATGTCATGTCAGAATATGACCTGGTGCTGACAGTATATATTTTTATCAATAGAATTATTCATCCCGGATGGCTGCTATAGACTACACTGTGTGTCTACATAGTGAAGTGTTTCTTACAACTCAAGGCGGAAACTTTCCTCAGTTTCTCATGGGCCATCGGAGATACATATATGGTGGACATTCGAAGACTATCAGACCTGACAAAAGAAAGCTGGCACAACTGTTCGATAATCCTAATATTGGGTATGCATTTTCATATATATCCTTTACTTTTGCCTCCTTTTCCTAGTAACCCAACGAAGAATAATATGGTAAGTACTAAGTAGTGTAAATTAACCTTGAACCATGAAGTCTACGATATCCATAAAGCGTTGCTCAAATCTATACGTAACATAACTTGAGTCTTGAAGCACCTGTCTATAACTGCTTGAAGTATAATGAAGGCCCATAAACTATTTCCCCCAAATTGTGCAAAAAATTAATACACTTATTTGGTTCTTTGTTCCTTTGTCTTCCTTCCCTATAAAACACACAAGTCTTACAAGTACCTGCTAATATAACGTACTGAATTCCCTGGAGATGATCTCCAGTCCCGTTCTTTTGTTTATGAAATAATTGTTGGAACTATTGCTCGTATTATATAAACCTACTAAAGTTGCTCCATGTTGTGGTGGTGATCCTACCCAGATGGAAAAGCTTCAAGCGGCATATGCTGAATATGAGATCACATAGCGATTCTAAGGGATTTGAGCTCAAAAGACCCAATGATTCAATATATACCTTCCCGTGCCCCGACTGCATGTGCCACACGAATAAACCAGAAGATTCAAGATCAAAATCTGCCACGTGATTTGCAGTTGAAGGCAAATTATGTTTGATGCTTCATTATAGTACAATGATCACTGGGGAACATGGTATGTGGCTTCGGATTTGAAATTTGGATCACCAAGGACTCTCATGGGACCATACTGCACACAGATCCCATTTTTCCAGGATTAACCGACAGAATTCACTTTGTTGTATTTGCGATCACAAGGGAAGAAGCTGTAGAAATCAAATTAAAGAAAGGTAAGAGGGGATTCTTGGCATTGACTCTCCAAGGCTTGCAGCTGCTGTATCTCTAACAAGCTGTGGGATTGACTCCATTGATTGTTTGGGGCCTGATTTTTTCATGCCTCTGGTCTGTATATTGTTTTTTATTCATTCTGATTGATATCAAAAGTGGGGTAAAAAAAAGCGGGGTAGATTTTTTCAAAAATTTGGTGTACATTGCTCACATTTGGGGTCTGAATATTTGTTTTGTGCTGTCCCTCTCTTTCTGTACGCGTTTGGGTCATATAGGTTTCTTGAAATTGTATGTCAAGGCTGAAAACAGTGTAAGAATTAAGGCTAAGGAATTGTATGTCATATGTGTTCGAGTGATTGTTTTGTTCATATATGCTATTTTGCCTATTGCGGCCGTGTGACTGACCAATAAATATCTCCTATATCACTATATACTCCACTCCCTACAACAACAAAAAATATTTTAAGATTTATTTAATCTTAAAAAACATTATAAAATTTTTATATTACTAACATCTATTTTTATATATTCATAATTTTATTTTGAAAAATCATGTTTTACAATTAACATTATAAAAATTTTATATTACTAACATCTATTTTTACATATTCATAAAATTTTATTTTGAAAAATCATGTTTGGGAATTTTTAAAAATTGTAAAACATGATTTTTAAAAATATAATTTTATGAATATATAAAAATAGATGTTAGTAATGTAAATCTAATTTTTATAAATTTTTGTAAGATTAAATAAATGTTAAAACATTTTTGTGTTGGAGGGAGTGAGACATATAGTGATATAGGAGATCTTCATTGGTGACTTAGAAACATTTCCCTAATTACATATGAAGGTTTTGTTTCTCAAGCTCTTGGGAATGATAGAGTTAGACTTCTTCCTACCTATATCCAAATTATTATGAGCGGATGCATACATTAGATATACTTTACCACGTATAGAGTTTTGTCTATAGATAGATTTATTCATACTTGAAAATTAAGGAGTTTATTTCTATATATTGTATGAGTGGAAACGCCAAGAAATACATCAATTGAATATACCACTATTTTCTTCTCTCTTGTTTTTTTATACGCTTTGTTCTCAAGATCATTATTTGGATGTAATTTTTTTTTGAAATATTCACAAAAATTAAATATTTAACAAAAAAATTCAATGTTCTAAACTATTTACCAAAATATTCATTACAAATAAAATTTGAAATTGGAGAAAAAAAGCTGAAGAAAAAATAAATGGAAAAAACGCGATCTTAAATCGCGTTTTATACTTAAAAAAATTCCCCCAATTAAACGAGTTGTCAAATGAATTCGTAAAAAAAGCAGAAAAAGGTAAATCGCAATATGAAACTGGGTAAATTACTACTATTCATCTTAATCAACCTTACCTCCTATGGCTGCCGAGGGCTCCGCCGCCCAGATTCCTCCACCAGTGACCTGCACCACCAGTCACACCAGTCGGATCATCTCGAGCTTGCCACCGCACTAGTTGGACCCTCTCGAGCCCGCCGCCGGACTAACCGGACCCTCTCGAGCCACTGCCGGTTTAACCCCCAATTGAACCCAGTTCAACCCACGTCAACCTGTGCACCTTCAATTATGCAAGACAATTCCAACATCAACTTATTCAACATGTGCAAAGCAACCGAGTTCAATTGTTCAACCCACCTCCCGCTTTATGAAGATGAACAATAATACCTATAAGCCACAGTTTGAACATAAAGGACCATTTAAGGAAGCAAGCCATGGTGTTCATATGATTGTGTGAACTATGTTGTGTGACTGCAGTAGGTAAGGGTAGTTTAGGTATTAGTTGAAATCTGTAAGGGCATTTTAGTCTTTCCTCCTATGGTCGTTAGCTAGTTATAGCAACAGATTCCCTCTTTATAAAGGGCTCTGTTAGTAGTTGCAGACTGCAAGTTCTCCAGTTCCAAACCTTCATTTTCTTCATCAATGGATTTCTGTGTTTGATCTTCTGTCTTGATTGGAATCTATTTTGATTCTTCACATGGTATCAGAGTGTACGATTTGAGTTTGTTCTCGGTCGTTTGATTGATTTTGAGAAGCTCTGTTTCGTTTCCTCAAATTTTCTGTGTTGATTCAAGATGGCTAGAGGTGCTGCTACTGCTAATCAGCAACCAGGGAGTTCGAATGTTAATCCAGGACTTGGCACCGGGAGAGGAGTCGGTATTGGCTCACCAGGAGCGCCTCCTAATGGTTAAGAACAAAGCCGATCACCATTGGTGCTGATAAGATACAGTTTGGGGATTTTGGATCTCAGAATTCAAATGCGCATGTCAATCCTTTGTTTCTTGCGACGTCCGATCATCCAGGTATGCAATTAGTCTCCACTTTGTTCAATGGTGCTAACTTTACTAGTTCGAATCGAGGTATTCGCATGGCCTTAGGTGCTAAAGCCAAATGGGGATTCATTAATGCAAACTGTGTTAAACCTCCTGAAACTAGTGAAGATTATGATAAATGGATCCGAGCATATTTTATGGTTATGTGTTGGATCATCAATTCGGTGACTAGTGAAATTGGGGAGAGTTTCATGTATGTGCAGTCATCAAAAGAACTTTGGGATGAAGTTAAGGAACAATTTTCTAAATCAAACTATCCTCTGATATATCAACTGCGTAAGGATCTTTGCAATTTGAAACAAGGAAATCTGCATGTTGGTGCATACTACAACAAGATGAAAATGATTTGGGATGAGTTACAGGTGCTGGAAGGGCTTACTGGATGTGAGTGTGGGATTTTCTTGTAGTGTACTTGTCGAATTCTTAAAAGAATTCAAGAAAGAGAAGCTAAAGCTAAGGTCATGCAGTTTTTAATGGGCCTTAATGAGTCTTATGATCATTTGAAGAATAATGTACTCACCAAAGATCCAATGCCTAGAATTAATAAAGTTTTTCAACTTGCTGTTCAAGCTGAGAGAGGCAAGGGTGCAGGTACAAGCACTCAAACTGATGCAGATATGTTAGCTGTGGGGAGAAACTTTCAAAGTGATAAAAGAGGGAAAGATACAGTTAACAGTAAAGGTTCAAAGAACTCTCAGAATTTTCAATCTAAGCAGTCTGAGCAAGGAAGAAGAGAATACAAGAAGCCAAAGTATGATAGACAGTGTGATTATTGTGGTGAAAAGGGACACACCAAAGATTATTGCTTCAAGCTTGTGGGGTATCCTGAGTGGTACACTGGGCCTCGCATTGGGGGCAAATCTCAGGGTGCCAAATTTGTTGCTAATGTTGATGCTCCACAACATGACAGTTCCCTTGATAACAATGGAGTCAAACCTGATCAAAGCATGGTGAATGCTACATATCTTGAGGTTGTTAAGATGATAAAAGGCAAGCAACCTTGTGATGGTGGCAATGCTGATGCATATTCAAACAATGCAATTGTGCATTTTGCAGGTAATCTTAATGTCTCATTCCTTATTGGGTCTCGAAAAGCTGATTGTTGTGAATGGATCATTGATTCAGGAGCTACTGATCATATTGCATTTGATAAGTTTGTCTTTTGTGATATGATATCTCTTGATAAGAGAATTTTACTTGGTTTGCCTGATGGGACTACTAAGGTGGTTGAATGGTCTAGTATTGTGGTGTTAGCAAGTAACCTTGTCCTTAAGAATGTGCTATTTGTACCTAAGTTCAGACATAATTTGCAATTTGTGTGAAAGATGTTGTGTGATGAAGGGTTGAAGTTCAGTTTTGATTCTGTCTCATGTGTGTTACAAGACCTTACAACTAAGGTCAAGATTGCTCGTGGAGTGATTCATGGAGGGTTATACTTGCTGTATGCTCAGAAACTGATAGCAGTGCAACACTTTCTTGAGTCTGACAATGATGTGCATCATAAGCATGATTGTAATTCAGTAGGATTTTTACATACTCTTCATGCTAGGTTGGGACATTCATCTGTGCCTAAGATGAAACATGTTCTTGAATGTAATAAGGATGAATTGAGAGATTTTTTTTTTGTGATACTTGTGCTATGACTAAGCA
The DNA here is from genome assembly GCA_963922045.1 of Persicaria maculosa. NCBI lineage: Eukaryota > Viridiplantae > Streptophyta > Magnoliopsida > Caryophyllales > Polygonaceae > Persicaria > Persicaria maculosa. Next base: position 55,163,778 of record OY998261.1, on the reverse strand, counting down.
CCATGCTCTTCCATTACAGAGAAGTGAGTGTAATGTAGATGCTCCTTTCAAACTCATTCATATGGATCTATGGGGTCCTTATAAAATTCATTCCTTATGTGGTGCTAGATATTTTATTACTGTATTGGATGATCATACTAGATCCACATGGATTTATTTGATTCAGGATAAGATGCAGGTTCTACAGTTGATCATAAATTTTGTGAATATGGTGGAAAATCAATTTGCCACTTCTGTAAAGGTGTTGAGATCTGATAATGGGACAGAATTTACACACAAACAGTATGTTGAGTTTTTCCAATCCAAAGGGATATTGCATCAGAAATCTGCACGAGGGGTTCCTGCACAAAATGGTAGAGTAGAGAGGGAACATAGGCATCTTATTGAGACAACTCGTGCTATTTGTTTACATCCTGGTTTACCTGCTAAGTTTTGGGGAGATTGTGTGTTGAGTGCCACACATCTCATCAACAAAATGCCTTCTTCAAAGTTGAATTGGAAATCCCCTTATGAAGTAGTGCATCATAAGCCTCCTTCCTATGATGATTTAAGAATCATTGGTTGCTTATGTTATAGTGCAGTTGATAAACATAGCAGGGATAAACTTGGGGTCACATTTAGGAGGTGTGTGTTTCTAGGATATCCTCCTAATTAGAAGGCCTTCAAGTTGTTTGATTTGGATTCGAAAAAGGTGGTGATCAATAGATATGTCAAGTTTATTGAAGATGTGTTTCCATTAAAAAATATGGAATTTTTGATAGCTTCTTCTGTAGTTAGACAGAGTTAGCCTATTGTCTCTCCATATGAGGATAGAGATGTTGTGCATGTCAGTTTGCCTCATGTCATGTCTGAGATACATGACAATGATTCACTGCCAACATCAGAGCCCATTGATTTGGTTGTTGCTGATTCAGAGTCTGATAATAGACTGTCACCTGATCCTATTGATTCACACATTCATGATTCTCCTGAGTCAGTGACAACACCTAGGAGAGTGATACAGAGGCCTGCTAAGTTGAGAGATTATGTATGTTCTTCATTGCCTAATGAAGGGACATCTTCTGATTCTTCAAGTGCAGTCTTTTTAGTGATGCGTTTAAGAGATGTTAGTCATCTTTCTGCTTCATATCAAGCATCCTTGTTCAATGTCTATAAAGTTTTTTAACCTAATTCATATGCTCAAGCTAAAGGCAAATCTGAATGGGAATTGGCTATGAAAAAAGAGTTAGATGCCCTTGACAACAATTATACTTGGGTTTTAATTCCTCTTCCTCCTGGTAAAAAGGCTATTGGCTCCAGGTGGATATACAAGGTAAAGTACATGCCCTCTGGTGATATAGAAAGATACAAAGCTAGGCTTGTTGCTAAGGGTTATAATCAAATCAAAGATAAAGATTATAAACATACATTTTCCCCTGTGGCAAAGCTTACCACTGTGCGCATTGTTTTAGCTCTTGCTGCTACTAAGGATTGGCAGTTGCATCAATTGAATGTCAACAATGCCTTTCTACATGGGTTTCTGGATGAAAATGTTTACATGTTACCACCTCCTTTATACCCTTCACCTCCTGGAATGGTGTGTAAACTTGATAGATCTTTGTATGGGTTGAAGCAGGCTAGCGGGCAGTGGAACTATGAGTTGATTAAGTTCCTCAGACAGATGGGTTTTGTTCAATCTAAACATGATTACAACTTGTTCACAAAAAAGGGAGATGGCACATTCACTGTTGCATTGGTTTATGTTGATGACATGCTTTGGATGGGGAATTCTCCTGCAGAGATTGATGCTACCAAACAGGCCTTGCACAAGAAATTTACAATCAAGGATTTGGGCATAGCCAGGTATTTTTTAGGAATGGAAATTTTTAAGAGTTCAAGTGGAATTTTGTTGAATCAGAGAAAATATGTTCTTGATATTTTGAAGGATGCAAACATGATTGATTGCAAACCTACTAAGTTCCCTATGTAGAAAGGAGTCAAGTTGTCCATTGAAGGGGATGATGTTTTCCCTCATCCTGATAGATACAAATGCATTGTTGGAAGATTGTTATATCTGACGCTTACTCGTCCAGACATATCATACACAGTTTAGCAATTAAGTCAATTCCCATAACATCCTCTTTGTTCACATTGGAATACAGTAATGTATCTGTTGTGGTATCTCAAAGGGACCTTCAATATGTCCCTTTCTTACTCAGCTTCTTCTAAGCTAGTGTTATCTGCATACAGTGATGCAGCTTGGGCCTCCTATGCATTTAGTTGTCGTTCTTTAACTGGTTACTGTGTGTTTTTGGGTTCTTCTCTGGTTTCTTGGAAGACTAAGAAACAGAAAGTGGTGTCTAAGTCGTCTACTAAGAGTGAGTATAAAGCTATATCTGCTACGACCAGTGAATTGGTCTGGATTGAAGGGGTACTTTCTGATTTGGGAGTCACAGTTCCTATGCCCATCACATTGCATTGTGACAATCAATCTACACAACACCTTGCAGCTAACCCAGTTTTTCATGAACGGACAAAACACATTCGTGTGGATTGTCATTTCATCATGGATGGTTTCTTATGCACATCTCACATTTCCACAACTCAGCCCTTGGAGTAGCTCAACACAAGTTTTTGAGGTCCAAGCTCGGCCTTGTCAATCAAGTTGCAAGTCCAGCTTGAGGGGGTATGTGAACAATGTTGTGTGACTGCAGTAGGTAAGGGTAGTTTAGGTATTAGTTGAAATCTGTAAGGGCATTTTAGTCTTTCCTCCTATGGTTGTTAGTTAGTTATAGCAACAGATTCCCTCTTTATAAAGGGCTCTGTTAGTAGTTACAGACTGCAAGTTCTGTAGTTCCAAACCTTCATTTTCTTCATCAATGGATTTCTGTGTTTGATCTTCTGTCTTGATTGAAATCTATTTTGATTCTTCACAGATTGGGGAGCGGTAACTATGTGGAACATATATGGAAGCTCGCAAGACCTTGCACACCGCCAAGAGCCAGCCAAACATATCATATACGGGGCAACAGAGCTTCTCACAGGAGCCGAGTTCATGGATCGGCTTTCTTTGCATGCTTGGAACAAAGATGGCATTGCGTGGTATTGCTGCTGCAAGATATAACCATTTATTATTATTTTGAATTAAAGACAATCAATTTAGTACAATATTTAAATTCAAATTAATAAATATATACTATAAATTAGAAGATGAAAAGATAGTGATTAGATTTTTGAATTCAATAAATTAAAATTTTACAATTTTAATTTATATAATACGAGAAGTAATTTGGGTATGCATTTATGAGGCTGAAAACAACTTTTTTTTAGTTATATTATATATTATAATTTTGAAATTTAAATTGATATAATATTAAAAATAATGAGGTATGCATTTATGGTGAGCTGGACACAGTTTTTCTAGGATTATTAATATAGATATTATAGAAATACAATGTTACGTTTAAGAAAGGATCAAATCACAAATTTGAGAAAATTTCTATTGAAGTAGTTGACTATTTATTGGAAAATATATCATTTCACACACACATGTGGACACAAAAAATAAAATAAAAACCATTTTCCCTATAATTTGTTACTTATCAACTTAAATTTGGCATTTACATGTATTGACCAGGGTAAAATAATATTTTTCATTATTCTAAAACTAATAAAAACCCCACCCTGGCTACCAATTTACTGCTACTGAATAAGAAGAGTGTAGGTGTTAATTAATATAATATCTTTCATATCAACCTTTATATACTTTTTAATTTGCTTCAATAAATTACTATCTTTTTTATTTTACAAATAATCAAATGACAATTTATTTGGATTCCAAGTAAAAATTAATGATTGTCTTTTCATCTTCAAATGATCCAACTAAAAATAGAAATACAAGTTAGGAATAAAAAAGCATATATTATTTCAACAAAATAATAATTAACATATATATTAATAATATGAAAAAATAGTATTCTGTATTCACAATCTCCAATGTATAAATTTAGCAAATTGAAACACACAAAGAGAGGAATAAGATTTTCATATAATATTTTCAGCCACTAATATATTTCTTTACACGATTTCTGTTTAGCGCAGAGTTAAATTTCCTTTTAGCGCATGACCACGTGGTCGCAACGACCAAATGTCAATTGGTCGTTGCGATCACTTTTTTTTTTACAAAATATTGGTTGGTCGCAATGACCAGATATAAGACTGGTCGCAACGACCAGTTGCGGTGATGGTCGCAACGACCAGGTGCGGAGCTTGGTGAGGGCTGATAATGGCGGCATCTTATCTTCTCTTGGGTCATGAGAACACTGTCTTCCTTTCCCTTTCTCTCTGCTCTTTTGAACTTTTCTTCACTGTTGAATTTCGGAATCCTGTCGTAATGGCCGGAGATCATGTCCCGACCTTCTTCGCTAGGCCTATGCCGCCTGCGCCACCGGCTTCAAAGCTTCAGCCTCTTCAGTGCCCGCCGGCTGGATCAATTGAACAACTATAGAAGAAATTGCTTTATGTATAACAATATATATGATCACATTGTACATATCTTTAGATGAACGAAATCAATTTTGGGTGGTTTAATTTATTGATTCTTTCTTCTTCTTTGGCTATGGATCTAGTTATTTAAATACAGTGGAAAACTCCAAATCCAATCCCCTCTCCCTTCCCAAGTAAATACCTTGCCTTCTTAGTCACCACCCACATCATTAAATCTTCCTTTCACACAATTCATCACCTCCACCAATCTCATTCATTCTGCATTCCAGACTTCCAATTTTGTGGTTTAGGTTCTCAATTTCGCTCTTCTATGGCGCTGCGTGGTTCTAAGATGGGATGGGTAGTGTGGGTAAGGGTGTAATTCCATTTAATTTGAGGGGTATTTTTGTCATGCTCTAAAAAGAAATATTATCATGCTCTAAAAAGTAGACCCCCTATATTTTTTTCAACAAAATAAAATAAATGTATCAATTTAAAATAAAACAACAAAAATAGGGAAAAAAACATACTCTTAATTTGCAATGTTTACAATTCGGTGGTGAATATAAAACTTCTTACAACAATGGAGATTGTAAGATGTTTACACATCGGTTTTGTATTTATACGTCTCTTACTAACTTTCGTGCATAATTTTTTTTTAATGACAAGGAAACACACCATTTTATTGGCAAATCCCAGACACGTGACTCAGTCGGTAACAACCATGCACCATGTTAAATCAGCTTGCGTCGACCGATTCAACCCGCTGGTAAGGAATAAGGCAAACCTTAAATTTTCTCCTAAGAAGAGGGGCGGAGAGGTAGGGATCAAATCCGAAACCTCTTTACCATCCCTTATTTCACACCATTAGGCCAATCCCGACTGGGGCTTTTCGTGCATAATTTCTTTCTAATGCTTCCGAACTCTACACTTACTCATATGACTTATAGTCAATCCAGTATGCTATACTCTTTAGAATCCATATTGATTATAAAGTTATAATGCAAGTTTAGTTATGTAGTTGAAATAATCTAGTTTGTGATAATCCGATATATAATGCATTAAATACTTTGTTAAAGGATGAAAGCCAACATGGTTGGTGAGATATATGGGGTGGAACTCTTGGAAGGGGCCGGCCACAGGGGCAATAGTACGTGATGAGACTAGGGGTGTTATTCGAGTCGAACGAGCCGAACTTGACATGTTCAACCTTGGTTTGTTTGTTAAACGAGCTCGAGCCGAGCCGAGCCTAATTTTTAAATGATCTTTTTATTTTGTTCAAGCTTGGCTTGTTTAGGAAATAAACGAGCTCGAGCCGAGCTTTTTTCAAGCTTTATGTAGTTATACTTGGTTATAACATGTTAATTTAAAGAAAATTTTAGAAATTTCATAGAATTCGAACTATTCGAGCTTTATTCGAACGAGCCGAGATTTCAACCGAGTTTAAAATTTTGTTCAAGCTCGGCTTGTTTAAATAAGTGAGCGAGCTCGAGTCGAGCCTTTTCGATCCGATCCCGAGCCGAGCTCGAACTGTTCAGTTCATATAACAGTCCTAGATGAGACCTTGTGTGGGTCCTAAATTGGCCCCCACCCCCCAACTCCAACGGCCAATGGCTTTCTATTAATCTCTCCCCCACCCACAACAACCATAATAATTGAAGGTAGCTGCCCCCAAATCGGTATGATCGATATCTCATTTGTGGCACACAAAAAAAGAAGCTCCCTTCTGAACTGTGAATGTAACCCTACATTGGCCTTGGTATTAGGGACATTGAAATTGTAAATTGGCTACTCGTCTTGCTCAAATTCCACTTCAATTTAAAGTAGACATTAATGCATGAATCATGTACTATACTACTGTATGTAATAATGCAGGTGAGTGTTCTTCCATCTCTTTTTTTTCTTATTGGACCTTTCAAAACAATAATAATTTGAAACTGTTAGGGATAATGTTGATCACTTTTCTAACTTGCAACACAAGATTACTCTACAAGGACCCTAGAATTATTTTAAACCTGTCACAAATTGAATTTAGTTTTCTAGGAGCCATTTTTCTAAAATAAGGGTTTGTACATCTCCACCTTTTAGACACAAGGGTTGATATATATAGTATTTCCTTCGTCCGATAATAAATGCACATTACTTAAAGAGACCTATATCTAGTTAGCTGCAAAAAAAAAGTAGACAATTACCCTAAAAATCTATGTATTTTTAGAGGTAATAATTATCCTAAATACATAGGTAATGTAAAAGACACTAGTTTGTACTACGTTTAGGGGTAATAATTACTTTACAAACCTATGTATTTTTTGATAAAATATAAAAGGCTAAAAACCCATACATTATGAGACGGAGGGAGAAGTAAGTTTGGTGGCTCTATAAATAGGAAACCATTCTAACTTTGGAAAACAAAACACTCCATCCAATAAAAGGAAAGAAGAAAGAAAGGAGAGATGGAGTCAGCAGTGGCAAGGGCAGGGCAAGGAATGGCCAATGGGAAGCACACAATTAGGGATCAATGGTCTAATAATAATGGAATTAGAGGAACAGTAGGGGAGTTCCAGATGCCACTTCACTACCCAAGGTACTCAAAGGCTGACTATGAGAGCATGCCTGAGTGGAAGCTTGACTGCCTCCTTACCCAGTATGGCCTCCCCTCTTCTGGTTCCCTCCACCACAAGAGGACCTTTGCCATTGGTGCCTTCTTGTGGGCTTAATTAATTAATACACTTACCTTTCTTTCTTACTTATTGCCTCTCTCTCTCTCTCTCTCTCTCTCTCTCTCTCTCTCTCTCTCTCTCTCTCTCTCTAAGCTAGGTTTGGTTTTCATCTTTCAAGTGTGTCACTTGATCCTTCAACTATCACTCTATCATCTCTACCACTATTGTTGTAATAATACTAATAATATGCATGGCAATAAGAAGAAAAATAGTGCTTGAGTACGTTTTTATGCAAAACCATCCCTTATTGAGAATATTTTACCCATTATGTCGTCTTTATCGATAGAGAGACCACTTGTATTTTAGAGTTGTGATTTTAAATTTTTTTACCGATGAAGGTTTTTTTTTTAAAAAAAAAAACAATTTCGATGGTCGTCTTGACGAGTCGTATGAGATAGGTGAAGGAAAATTAGATGCTTAAAGCGAAAATACAGAACAATTCTGAACATTTAATTTAAGGATCTTCATGCATAATTGATAGATCAATTATTGTTTAGAGGATATACCTTTGATGCGTGAACCGGATCGAATCTAGATGGAATCGGAAGAGATCGAAAGCCCCCAAGCGTGACTTCTCTAGTTAGTCCACGCGAGTCCGGCGTCTAGATCTCCCTTGTCTTCGACTGCTAGAACGAAGATCGAAAGACTAGCAGTCGAATTGCTTCGGATGATGGTGGTTACACTTGCTCACCGTATGATTGAAATTGGCAACTACTTTGCCTTGGGTGCCTTTGATTTCTTACGTAAAAATCTCTTTTATACGCTACTGTTGTTGCGTAGTACTCCCTCCGTTTCCTTTTAAGTGACTTTTTCAAGTCATACGCGTAGTTTTAGAACGATCAAAACTATATTCCCTCCGTTCGGCAAAACTTGTCATTTTAGTTTTTTTTCTCTAGTTAACAAATGTACTAATTTACCCTCAATTATTACCCTCCTTTTTTACTTTATCGAAAACTACAACTAACAAACCATCAATCATATCAAGGGCATTTTTGTAAAGTGAAGGGCAAAATACCTACAATGACAAGTTTTTTTGAACAAAAATAACACCCTAAAATGACAAGTTTTGCCGAACGGAGGGAGTATTAAATATTAATATTTTAATAATATTTTTTAATAATATTATACTTATCACCAATAAGTATGAGATTATCGAAAAAAAATATTTTAAAAAATTATTATTTCATATAGTTTTTTACACCTTAAAAAACGTGCATAAATAGTAAAAAGTCAATTAAAAGGAAACGGAGGTAGTAGAACACTAAGCAAAACAATTTTTGCTATTGCATATATATTTACACCGGCCAACCTCTTGATGTGCATTGATATTTTAGGTAATTAATTAGGATGAGGGGTTATAACCCTTTTACATTCTAACATACAAATTAACTTCAAAACGTGTAACCTCCCTAATTAATCTTTCTTTTATTTTTATTTCACAAATAAATAATATGAATATATATTAATAATATGCAATATATATTTAACCATCATTCCCGTTGATCTAGCCCGTAAACTCAAAGTGTGTGACCTCATATGACTCGTTTATAATAGCAATGGAACTAAACCGTTTAATCTCATTAATCGCAGTTGGCTTCTAGCAAAGCACTACGGCTCCTAAAATAATCAGATTGTATATCTTTATCAATCTTCATATTCCATGTTTAGTCATTGCACATTAAATTAAAGGACACAATTCCTTCAATCTCCCACTTGTCCTAAAACAAGTGTGCAATATAAGATACCTTTGTCTCTTAATGTCTTAGAAAACCCTGCCCCCTGGCACTAAGTCCGGGTTGAGAAATTTGCATGTAAATTCGAATGAAAGAAAAGGGGGGGGGGGGGGGTCAAAGACCCTACAACCTAGTTATCCCCTTTGGAATCAAGTACGCAGTCTAGATTCACAAAGGAAGAAAACCAAACAAAAAAAGTCAAGAGTATATGTACCACCCAACAAACAAGTCATCGGGGTACATACAAGGGAACAAAGAAAACAACCAAGGGTGTGTATAAGACACACAGATCTTATAGGCAACACCAAGAAAACACCAAAGGGGTTTGTTCCAAAGGGACGCAGCCCTTCAAAGACACAAAACACCCAAACAAAACATATGGAGTGTTCCCGGAAGCACGAAGGCTTCAAAGGCACGTAGGCCCAAGGACACACTCCAAATCAACCTAAGAAAATCATGAAAGCACCTACGGACACTTGGGTCCAGATTTAGCCAACTTTATCAACTTCATGAGCCGGGAAGGATGTATGGAGCAATAGAAACATATGGGTAGCTATGGTCTCTTAATGTCTTATTTGATGATATAGTGACATTCATATCTATGATCAAATATGTTTCTTGACTCCGAGTTTGAACTGTCAATTAAACGGATGATTACAAGTAATCCATCCGAGCATGGCCATGCATTTTCAGTTCTCTCTTCTTCAAGTGACCTAGACATCATTCCTTTTCGATGCATCACAGTATGCACGAAGAAGGAGGACTTCTCCAATCTTGTATGACTATGGCTCCCACTCAACTTTTGGCAATCCCAACTACGACCTTTATAACTCCTTGTTACGGAAAGCATTTAGCCGTGTCAAAGAAATACCAATCATCAAGAGAGACCATAACATACTCATGTCTGAGGAATATACTAATCATGGTTTAACTTAAAACTCTGCAATCCCTTTTGCGGAGTCTTAAGGTAGGTCTGTCCTATATGTATCATCCATACATATATATATGTAATTGACTAGACATCTCCATGTCCCTATATCCCATGAAACCTGGCGCTATTAGTCAACTTACAATATAGTCATTAATAAAATCACCTATGTCCAAGTTGATGACTTTAGACTACGGACTTGAGATAATTCATAACTGCATTTCACTTAATGGGGTTTCATACCAGAACACTTAAGATAAGCCCATTTGCGAACTACGAATTATTTGGACATTTTATTTATTATCGTTCAACACAATATATAAATAAAGATGAAATATCATATATCATAAAATCATCCATTCGAACATAAACTTAGTGTCTAACACTCTAAACATAAAACGTAATAGAAAGCAATCTCAAAGCCATTCTCCAATGTGTCTGAGACCCTTAGCCCTAGTGTGACTATCATGCTTGGGCTTAGGCATCAGCTTTGTCAATGGATTTGCAATGTTGTCATCTGTATGCAACTTACACATCTTAATGTCACCCTCGGTGACTATGCGTCGAATAAGGTGATACTTCCTCATAACGTGTTTGGATTTGGAGCTTGAACTCGGTTCCTTGGCTTGGGCTATGGCACCATTGTTATCACAATAGATGTCAATGGGCCCTGAAATGCTAGGAACAACACCGAGTTCATCTATGAACTTCCTCATCCAGACAACCTCCTTCGCTGCTTCACTAGTGGCTATATACTCAGTTTCTGTCGTAGAATCGGCAACTGTGTCTTGTTTGGAGCTCTTCTAGCTCACAACTCCTCCATTAAGGATGAAAACATATCCCGATTGAGACCCAAAGACATCTCGCTCAGTTTGGAAGCTAGCATCAGTATAGCCTTGTACGATCAACTTATCATCACCCCTATACACTAAGAAATCATCCTTGGTTCTTCTCAAGTACTTCAGGATGTTCTTAGTTGCACACCAGTGTGCCTCTCCTGGATTCAATTGGTATTTGCTACACGTGCTAAAAGCATATGCAACATCTGGTCGTGTACACACCATGGCATATGTTCGCTAGCGGGGTGGTGAGTAGGAGATTCAAATAAACTAAATAAAATAATGCACAACTAGGCTAACTCCCTGTCCCAAATAAATAATACAAGAATCCCCTCCCTTGTAGTAGTAGGGTAATTCAGGATCGAATCCACGAGGAGGTATGTTAGCGCTTCCCTTGTTGTGTTCACGATCAAAGCTTCCGACCTCAGAAGACACTCGATATCGAGTATACTGGTCGATATCGACCCCAGTTCTGGTCGATTTCCTAGCGCAATTCCTGCAGAAGACAAAACAGCAAGTCGACGTCGAGACAGACCTCGATATCGATGTTAGACCTCGATATCGACCCTTACAGTCGATTTCGATGCTTGTCACAGAAACTGTTTTCGTAACCAATTTGTCGGAAAAGAGTTCGAAGAAAATAGAATGGGAAAGGAGGATGATCAGAAACAAAATTAAGACTTTTAGGTTGATTTCAATTAATTAAAAAGCTTCCAAAGTCGGGGTTTCATGCCACAACGATAACAATGCAAGTTTTATGCTAAAGTTATGAAATTTAATGTCTTTCCGTCAAATAACTTTCGTTATCAACACTTAGGTGATTAGAGGCTCTCGCATAGTTCCTAAGAGTTACTATCCAATTCATGAGTAATTCAAGTTCACAATATGAGTGGCTTTCGCTTCAATAATGCAAATAATGAATCTCCCTAACTTTCGTAAAGGATCATGCATGGGGTAGAAGACGGAATCGCATAAAAGTCATACCTTTGATGCACTTACCTTACCTCGCTATCGTCGGGCTCAGCCCGACCCTAGAAGTGGGTTGACTACTCGCTCCTCATCATGCACATCATCATCATTGTTGAAAGAAAGCTATTTTGAATTAAAACTTCGAAAGAAAGTACAACCGAACAAGCCACTCCGCTCTCGCTTTACAACTTCACTCAGCCTTCTCTCTCTCTCTAACTCGCTATACAGGTACCTTTCCATCCTTATCTGTCTTGAGTTTGAAAACCCATTTGCTTCCTATGGGTTTTACCCTATCTGGAAAATCTATCAAGTCCCAAACTTGATTTTTAAACATCGAATCCATTTCGGATCTCATGGCCTCAAGCCATTTCTTGGAGTCTGGACCCATCGTTGCTTGCTTATAGGTATTAGGCTCATCATGTTCTAACAGAAGAACATCAAGGTTTACATTCAAGATGAAATCATCATAACGTCTTGGTTGTACCCTTGGCCTATCTGATCTACGGGTGGGTTCAACTGGTACAATAACTGGAGCTGGAACAGTTTCCACAACTATTTATGGATCCTCTTGTTCCGGTTCTTGGATGATTTGGGGCCCTTGACCTTCCAAAACTATCAACGCGTCCTCGACATCATCTATGTCATCTCGTTGTTGAGTTTGTTGCTCTTCATCATGACTGGTTCAAGATGAATATTTCTCCCACTTGATTTATTGGAAATAAACTCTGTTTCCAAAAAGACACTATCTCTTGCAACAAACACCTTTTGCTCAGTGGGATTGTAGAAGTAGTATCCAAAACTACCTTTTGGATAACCTATAAAATATCATTTATTTGATTTAGGGGCAAGCTTATCAGTTTGTAAATGTTTTACATAAGCTTCACATCCCCATATCTTCAGAAAAGACAATTTTGGAACCTTTCCAGTCCATATCTCATATGGAGTTTTGTCTACAGCTCTAGACGCATTCCTGTTTAGTGTAAGTACGACATTTGTGAGGGCATATCCCCAGAAGGATACCGAAAGGTCAGCAAAACTCATCATTGACCGAACCATGTCTAACAAGGTCCGATTTCTCCTTTCAGACACATCGTTAAGTTGTGGTGTTCCTGGAGTAGATAACTGTGTTACAATCCCACAATTTTTCAAATGATGATCAAATTCATGGCTCAAGTACTCACCACCATGATCTGATCGAAGTGCTTATATTTTCTTGTCAGTTTGAGTCTCTACCTCATTTTGAAATTCCTTGAACTTTTCAAAGGATTCCGATTTATGTAACATAAGGTAAATATATCCATATCTACTCATGTCATCAGTAAATGTGATGAAGTATCTATAACCACCTCTAGCTTTCGTACTAATTGGCCCACATACATCAGTATGTATAATGCATTAATGCCCAATAGTTTAGTAACCCTTTCATTTGTTCCTTTGAAATGTGACCTTTTCATCTTACCCATCAACCATGACTCACATGTATCAATGGATTCAAAATCCACGTCTTTTAGAAGTCCCTCTTTATGGAGCTTCTTCATGCAGTCTAAACTGATGTGACCCAAACGACAATGCCATAGGTAGGCTTCACTCAACTTATTTGATTTTTTGCCTTTTTGCATTTATGTTATAAGATTCTGTTTTAAGGTCAAATACAAATATTTCATTAATATCTTGAACACGAGCATAGAAGATATCATTCTTGTGAATAACTATACCTTCATCTGTAGTGCCAAAATTAAAACCTTTAGAATAAATTACTGCAGCCGAAAAAAGGTTCGTTGTCATGCTAGGAACAAAATAACAATTATTCAGTTCTAAGATTAAACCAGAAGGAAGAGATAAACTAAAATTTCCTACGGCAAGTGCAGCAACACTTGCTCCATTTCCGACGCGTAGGTATATCTCCCCTTTCTTCACTTGTCTCCTATTTTTTAGTCCCTGCACATTTGAAATAATATGAGCACCACATGCGGTATCTAATACCCAAGTAGGACCATTATCTAATGTGAGGACATTGGTTGACAGTAATTCAATAACATAAATACCTGAAATGTTGGAACTCAAAGTCCCATTCTTCTTATCTTCCAAGTACTTGAGACAGTTTCTTTTCTAGTGTCCCTTAGCCTTACAGTGGAAACAATCATGGTTTGCAGCCACCCTTGGCTTCTCACCACCCTTAGGTTTTGCAACTTCCTTGCCTTTCCTTTGGTTATTGTTCTTGTTCTTGGCTACCTTCTTGAACCCTTTCCCTCTGTTGACATTAAGAACTTCCTTCTTGTTGTCAGTGGGAGTATTCTACTCAGCAGCTTTGAGCATACCATGGAGTTCATTCAGATTTTTCTTAATACCATACATATGATAGTACATCCTGAATGAGGTAAAGCCATCATGTAAGAAGTGCAAGACGATATACGTGGCCAACTCTTGATCATATGGGGTGCCTAGTGTCTCCATACGGCTAAAAAGACCGATCATGTTAAACACATGGGGACCTACTGGCTTTCCCTTCACAAGCTTGCTATCCAGTATAACCTTGTGAGTTTCATATCGTTCAATCCTTGCTTATTCCTGAAACAGCACTTTCAGGTTGGAGATGATAGTGTAGGCGTCCTGGTGTTCAAACCTTTGTATTTATATTGTTTTCTTAAGGAAAAGAAATGGAAAAAAAGATTTAATTATACCTTATTCTTTATTTAAAAATAAAGAATAGTATGGAAGAAAAATAAAAGGATTTGAAAAATGAAAATTGTAGAAATATTTCGATGGCTCCATTCTCTCTACAAAGGATAGCGCCATAAGACCTCCTACCCCTTTTCAAACAGGGTTTACGTTGGGGGTGGCTGATGGCTCCTCCATAAACTTCTGGCAAGACCTCTGGTTTGATTCTTCCCCTCTTTGGACCCTAGCTACAAACTATTCACTTGCAAATGCAAACACGCTTGTAAGTGAGTTCATTACTCCTACAAAGGAGTGGGACATCCTAAAACTCCAAACTAACCTACAAACACATCTACCCCAGAATATCATATGCAATATCGCCCAAATACCAATCCCAAAAAACATTACACAAGACAGGCTATATTGGAAATGGAGTCGTAATGGTTGGTTCTCCACCTCTTCAGCAATAGAAATGATACATAGCAACAAGCAACATGCTAAATCGGACTTCCATTGGATCTGGAACTTGGACTGTCTACCAAAAATTAAAGACTTCATCTGGCGGATCACCAAAGATGGTATACCTACTACAGTCAAATTAGCTCGTCGCGGTTTGGGTATTCCAACGAACTGCCCTCTTTGTGACATGAACTACGAGAATTTAGAACATATTCTATTCACCTGCCCCATATCAAAAAGCACAATAAAGCTACTCTCCCCCAATATCTCCAGTATGGTAGATAATGCATACAATGCAACAACCACTATAGTTGAAACCTTAATAAAGCTAAAAAACGATCTTGGAATGCAGGTTTTTTCCACCCTAGCAGTGTCCTGGTGGAGCCTCTGGTACTTCAGAAACAAAAAAGCATTCGAAAACATAGATCCCAACCCAAAAGCAATACTATCTTTCATCTCGGAACATATCTTCAACTGGAACAAGTCTAAAGAAATCGAACAAGATCCCAAAGAAAATATGCATCAAGCAGAAGGTAATCATCAAAAGAAAACCACCCGAAAACGTTGTCGATGGTCGAAACCCAGACTTGGGTGGTATAAACTTAACTTCGATGGTGCCTTATCCTCTACGAATACTTCTTCCTACAGATTCATCATCCGCAATGCAGACGGGTCAGCGATATTCTCAGAGGCTGGCACATCTCCTATCCCTTCTGTTCTTGGGGCTGAATGTTTCGGCCTTTGGAAAGGGATTCTTAAGGCAATTGATCTCAACATACATAATATCACTATCGAAGGTGATAATCTTAGCATCATTAACAGTCTAAAGGCTGGATGCTCTTGTTCTGGAGAGATTGAGATGATTCTATCTGACTGTCTCCTCTCTTTCCGCCGATTTTCGGACTTTGAGATTCATCATATTTTTAGGGAAGGTAATTATGCCGCTGATCGACTTTCACATCTTCCATATCCTTTCTCCGGTACATCTCTACCTTCTGACGCTGCCCTGGGCAGCATCATCCTTCGGGATGCTCTTGGCTAGTTGTTTCCTGCAACTACCAAATTCTTTTCTGTTAAAAAAAATATATAAGATACATTTTTTATGACTGGGAGGGAAATCCAATAAATATAGGATATACGAAAGTCGGTATACAAACACCCCTTCAACAGAAGCATTAGCTAAAAGAATGGAGGCGTCAAAGGCTATTGATCTCTGAATTACCAATTTACATATTAAAGGAGATTAAGTCATTATCATAAATCACCTCAAAGGAAATGGAAAATGTCCATGAAAAATTGAACTCATCATGTTCGACATTAAAAAAGATTTGAAGAAAATACAAAACACAACATTTTTCAATGTGAAACGGTCAGGTAATGGAATGACGAATAAGGTTGCTCACCTTTGTCACTCCTACAACAGTCAATTACTTCAGAACTATCAAGGTCTGCTAGACCTCATCAATTTGGATACTCTCTGATAGGCTATTAAGGTCTATACGAATCTTTCTCAATTAAAAAAAAAGAACATGTTATTTACATTTAAAGCTTCGGTTGTGTGTTTGCAAATCAAACATCATCTTGAAATGATGACTTGTGGCTTGTATTGAAAGCGTTGGCATGTACTTGTAACCCAAGTATTTTATTTAGCTTATTATATAAGCAAGTTGAAACATTAAACCCAAAACAAAAAAAAAGGAAAAGAATGGGAAAAAGAAAGTGAGAGAGGGAAAAAAAGAGAGAAGAAAATGAGGAGCCGCAGAAGTGTTCTCTCCTCTCTCTTCTTCTAGAGAGAGGGAGAGGTTGTAAACCCCCACTGAATGACACGAAACCTTGGTCTTGGCTGATGCGAACTCAGCTCCGACCACCACAAACTCGGCTCTCACCGCCATCAACTCGGTTACCTCTTGTGGTGATCATTGACTTCTGGCTTCGGATGGATTTCCTAGCGGCCTTTGGTTCTCGATCGCTGCCTTCGTTCATCCTCTTCCCTACATCCTCGAATATTCTTGCGATTCGGGGCCTCAAATCTCTTCTCCTCGCTCACATCCCCGTCGCCTCGTCGCTTCCGGCTTGCAGTGGTGGTTCGTTTCCTGGTCGCCGGAGTCTGCCCTCCTTGGGGCTCGCCAACCCTGGTTTTTCGTACCCAATTTCTAGCCAATTAGCTCTAATTCCTTAGGAATTTTGTAGATTTGAGGTTTGAGATCTCCGTTCCTTGATCGATCTAATCATATTTCAAATAATCGTCCCCCGATTTTGAACTTTTGTCCTCCAATCGAATCACTTTTAGAACTATCTCGACGAACCTCTTCTCGGCTTCTCTGGACCAGGGGTGCGGTTGTCCGGGCTGATTCCGACCTTGGTCGGTCTTCCTCCGGTTGACATCTGAGCCACTTGCGCTGGCGTGTGGCAAGGCTCCTCGTCACCGGTTGCTTGGCTGCGGTAATGCTTCTTCTCAGGTGTCCTTTTGGATTTCGTTCTTGACTGCCTGGGGAGTGAGCTTATCCATTGCGGGCTCATTCTTTGGGTCCAAGGCTTTGCCTTGGGCCCAGGACAGCCCGAAACTAATTAAAAAAATAAAAAAAAGGGTGTATATATTTATATTTATATATATAAATTGTACTTATTAAATTCCCTTTGATCATTTGAAGGGGGTTTAATATTTTATTCATTTATATATATATATTTATGTATTTATATATATATTGGTTAAAATCCTGCAAGGTATCAAACCCCGCTCGTATGGGTGTATACTAAAATTCGTTAGGGTAGACTAAATTCCGATAAGGTTTTCGGGTGCTCGTTGTTCAGGCGTTGTGCGGCTCTACGGTGGCATAACTTAGTGTTCTCCTCTGTGGATTTAGTTTTGGTTGTTGGAGTCGGGATAGGTTGAGGTCTTTGTAGTGTGTATCGTGTTATCTTCTCTTCTTGGGTTGACTACTTCCCTGGAGTTACGTCCTCACTGCCCACATGATGACTGGGTCCTAATGTATCGCTGACCTACGGTTCTGCTTCAGAGTCGGCCACATCCTATTTAGTTTAGGCCTGCTCAGTTTTGTTTTTTATAGAGTGCTTTGACCTGAGTTGCACCGTTATGTATTGTTTATTTTGATATTTAGACGGTTCTTATTCTTATCTGATAAAAAAAAAGAGAAGAAAATGGATTAGTAATAGACTTCTTTTGACTGGCATACTCGCTTTTGACTCTTTGACCCATTTCTTTTGATCTTGGTTTAATCCGTCCATGAGTGCCCTGCTGATCGAGTTGATCATGGTGGTGTTTGTAGTTTTGGAAGATCAATTATTTAGGTAAACCGGTTTGCGCCGATCGGCTCGACCCACTAATAGAGAGCAAGACAAACCTCCTAACTCCCCTCTTGCTCCCCACCAGTGAACCGGAAAATATTTTGGTGTCATGTCATATATTTTGTAATTGAAACACTACTATTACTAATAATAATTGTATTGGGTATTAATATGGTTTTAAATAATTATTATTAATAGCTTATTATTTACCTCTTGTATTGGGTATTAATATGGTTTTAAATAATTATTATCAATAGCTTATTATTTACCTCAAGAGGAGATATCTATTTCCGCTAATGGGTTTATACGTCATTGACTTTTTGGTGTCATTGACTTTTTGGTTGTATTATGACAGTTTGTACGTCAGTCGTTTTCCTTCAACATCTCGATTTTTCAAACAATGGTATTGTATGGGATGTTGAATTAATACCTTGATAAAAGAAAAAAATAACTAGTCATAGAACTCTAGCTTTTGATGTCCTTGAAAAGCATACTCAATAGTCAGAGCTGAAACTACACAAACTGATACAATCTGATACACAAACAGCGGAAAGTATCAGGAGAAGAACTCTAGCTTTTGATGTACTTTAAATTAAAAGCATACAGCTAAACCAAATGAACATCAGCACCACAAGTCTGACATGAAATACGACCACACAGGGAATGGCTAACGGGCCAAAGAGCATCAACGTCGCTTTTGCGCAGTCGCAACCTCCCATGCCTGCAGGACGTGGTTCACAATCTCTCCCACTCCTACTCCGTGCTTCACCTGTACAATTTTGAACATCATTTGTGTCAGAAGTGGATCCAAATATGAATGTGCAGTAATATGGCGCAAAAAGGATACAAAGAAAGCATCCATACTTGCACATCTACAGCTCTTTAATTAAATTATTTAGCAGTGTAACTAAACAAACCTGAGCAAAGACGAAAGGACCTCCATCACGCATCCTAAGAGCATCCTTCTCCATTACGGCCAAGTCAGCCCCGACTGCAGGTGCTAGGTCAGTCTTGTTTATAACCTGCGCCCCAAAGAACGTGAAGTTTATCAATTCAGAGCCAAGAAAAGAGCATGCAAGTAGAGAAGATGGGAACATTTAACATACGAGAAGATCAGCTTGTGTAATGCCAGGGCCTCCTTTTCGGGGAATTTTGTCTCCTCCAGAAACATCTATTATGTAGATGATGTAATCAGCAAGTTCCCTACTGAAGTTGGCAGCTAGATTATCTGCATATGCAAGAAAAAGGCCAAAAGAGATTTCAAATCTCTCACTGCTTGGAGATGTTTAAATAGTTTTTTTTTGGAAAAAAAGACTTTTAGTAACACCTCAAGTTCATATAAACGGGAAATAAACCTCAGGTTATGAAAATACTTGCATATAGGTGGAAAAGTGATGAAACTCATAAAATAGTCGGAAAATACATTACCTCCTCCAGATTCACAAAGAAGTAAGTCTGTTTTGTACAAATTAGATAGCTCTTCAAGAGGACCGAGATTAATGCTGATGTCTTCACGGATAGCAGCATGCGGGCAACCTCCAGTTTCAACTGCACGGATCCTTTCCTCTGGTAAGGCACCGTGCTTTACCAAGAACTCACCATCCTCTTTTGTGAATATATCATTTGTCACCTGAAATTGACACGTGTTCATCCTTCTGAGTTGAATTGGCAATTCCATGAGCCATCTAAGTTTAAAGGCTTCATTAGCCTATACATAATGTCAATCCCCAGTTTGAGGGATCAATTGGCAATGCCGTGAGCCAAGTGCTTTGCAAACAGAATCATGAAAACACAGAAAGCAACAACTATGATTTAGCACATAGTGCCAACGAATTCCTCTATCAAGAATCGAGATTGACACTTTGAGCCTATTGAGTAAAGATCAAGGAAAAAGCACATCTTCACTCAAATCAAATTCAGTTAATGCAAGCTGATTTCAAGTCAAGGGCAATTTCATCATAAAAGTAAGTAATTAAAACCCTCTCATCATCAAATTTTAGGCACTCACTGCAGCAAGGCTGTATTTTTCCCTCAAGTGCTGGCACAGAGCCAGCATCAAAGCAGTTTTCCTGCAAAATACAAACCCCAAAATCATCAAAACCGAACCAAATCTCAATGCACAGGGCCAACTGATTTCATTTCCAAATCATTCAGATCAAATCGATATACCCGGTACCAACAGGGCCACCAATACCAATGGTGAAGGCTCGCTCCTTGAAACAGCGGTTGGGGAGAGGGGGAGCCCTCCGGGAGAAGAAGCCAGGGGAGTAAATGGGTTCATGGCTATGTGGGGCCAACCCATCATGGCTATGGTATACCTTTCCATCTTTCCCCACCCATGATGATGAGCTTCCCTTTCCTTCTCTGTATTCAATTTTTATTTATAAATCAAACAACTAAAATTAAGAGCACACAGATAAAAATAAGTTGAATTGAAGAGGAAAGGGGAATCAATTACTCATGGGTATGGTGATGGTGATCATGATCATGGTCATGGTGCTGGTGGTGATGATCATCTCCATGGCTGTGGGGGTGGTCATGGGAAGCCATTGCCTTCTCAAACTGGAATGATTTTGTATAACCAACAGAACATTTAGGTAAGGGATGATTGATTAACAATGCATGGTCTTAGCAGCTGCTGCAAGTCTGCAACTCTATAATTAAGAAGCAAAATCATCAAATATACTCTGTAATCATTGCATCCTCTTGTGAAATGAAGATAAAACCGTCTCAAAAGACAACCTAATTTCCCTGGCCTCCTGTCCCGAGGCATGTTTCAGTGATTCAACACACAATCATGCACACAGAAAATCAAGCAAAAGACACAAACAACAACATTATCTGCCTGATTTTAGTCAAGAAAGAGCAGCCTTAGTAAACACATCAATGGGTTTAAGAGAGAGCAGCCTTAATATACGGCGTCATTCACAAAAAGTGGGAGAAAACGAGAAAAGTATTAAGGGGTAAGGAAGAGGAATCGGAGATCGGACCGGTAGATTGATGTGCGGTAGCCGAAAGAGGTCCAGCCGGCGACCGGAAGAAGGAAGAGAGAGGGTTGAAGGTCCGTCAACACTCACGGATGAGAAGAATGAAGAAGAACCAAGTCAAGGGGAGGAGGCGACTATTTCCACCTCTCTACATTGGATGCATTAACCCGATCCGAAAATCGGATCCATTTTTTTTATTAGGAAAGAATTCGGGCGAGCAAGCTTTATCAGGCAGCATCCTTACAGATGAAAGAAGGAGACTTATCAGTCGTCATGCAGAGTGGCAAAGACCAAAATCGTTGTAGATATCGACACCCCATGCAGAGTGGCAAATCTATTGCCTAAACGGGAACATGAAAGAAAGAGACTTCTTTCAAAGTCGATAGTAAGAGTTTAATATCGGGCAAGATCAGTTCAATTTTCCATGGGCATTTAGATGTGTTGTTTAGATGATTTATGATTATTTTGGAATCGCCTTCAACGTGAATGTTATCAATACGGAGTTGTATAGCATGTTGGATTCTCAGTTTCAGCGCAAGAGCTTCCGCTTTTAGTGGACGTTGTTTACCAAGTTTTTGGTAACAAATGTGTATCGGGCGACCTTCCCAGTCCCGTATTATGGATCCAGTCGTGCTGTCGTTGTTTGTAATTGTGGATCCATCAAAATTTAGCTTGAGAGTTCCCCTCGAAGGTTTACACCACATAGTCTTATTATGCTTATGTATCTTCCTTGGATAGTTAGAGTTTTGTTTGTGTAAGGTTGAGTCCTCATCTACACAACTCTCCAGTATAGATGTTTTTCTTCAGTTCTCCATATGGGTTTTAATAATCCGTAATGCGCTGTCTTTATGAGGGATGGAGACCTGCCTAAACACATGTTGGTTCCGAATGTACCAAGTTGACCGCCAAGAAAAAGCAAGCTCCACCTTAACCGCAGGGGTAAGGTTATTTCCAACAAAGGAAATGATGGGTTTTATCGCACGTGATTGATTTATCATACTCGACATTGTTGAGTTTGTGTGTGGGTAGACGCAATAGAGAGCGCACATAAGGGCATTCTAGCAAGAGGTGAACATCATCTTCAACTGCACCGTTGCACATACTACATGTGGAAGGAACAGAAACCCCACGATGGCCAAGTCTTGAAGCAGTTGGGAGACTATCCTTGTTAATTTTCCAAAGGAAATTTACAATCTTAGGCGAAACATCCAATTTCCAAATCCAAGCGTTATTATCTAAGTTCAGAGCGGATTGAGCTGTGATTAGTTTGTATGCATTCGAAGTGGTGAACCATCCCGCTCTATCAGCTATAACCGATCATCAAAGGGAGAAACGAGAAGTGGGATGTCCAAGATTTCTTTAACTATGTCAATAGGTAACACATTGTTTTGCTTCTCCAACCACCATTTACTACCCAAAATGTAATCACTTATGGTTTCCTCTATGTTATCAATTTGTGGGCAACCTTCCCTACACTGCAGAGGAGAGGTTGTAATCCAATTGTCCGTCCAGAATTTAATAGAGGTCCCATTTTCAACTGACCAAATTAGCCCCGATATAAATTTATCAATGAGAATTGTTAGTTTGGCCCATTTCCAAGAGGAGTCACCTCTTTTCTTGTATTCAAAGATGTTAGTTGAGCGAAGATACTTGTGTTTAATCAGCGAGACCCAGACATTATCTGGTTCAGCCAATATTTTCCATAATAGTTTCATTTGCAGAGCTTCATTCATCTCTTTTGATTTCCTAAGCCCTATTCCCCCACATTTTTTCGATATCTCAGCTAATGAGAGGTCGGTGTTGAAATCTTTATTCCAAAAAAATATTCTATTGATCTGGTATAGCTCTTTATGTATCGAAGCGGGTAGCATAAAGTTTTGCATGATATACAATGGTTTGGTCGATAGGTTCGTGTTGATTAGGATTGCACGTCCTTGTTGTGATAAGGCATTGACACGCCATTTACTTAGTTGTTCTTTAGATTTGCAAATGACGTCTTCAAAAGTTTGTTTATTTACTCTACCATTGATAATCGGGTCCATGAATAAATGGAACAATTTTTTTTATTTTTTTTAAAGACATGTTTGGATAGTATTTTTTTAAAAGAAAATAATTCGAAATATCAAATGACAATATATAGAAATCTGGGAAAACGAGATGTCGAGTAGAAAAAATAAAATACAAAGGAAAAACTTGAATACAAAATATCTCAGCAAAGAATACAAGCAGAGAAAAGTCGAAGGACACCAAGTGAAGACTGAGAATGTCGACAACATGGGAAAATCGAAGGACTGACACGATATCTCGATGTCAGGAGACAGAGGCAGAAACCCATCAACGGAAATGGCGTCTACTAGGGAAGTGTGGACCAACGACGTTTAACCCACCCAGATGAGAGATCTTCGAGAATCACGAACACTGCCACGATCAACTCGAACAACAAGGCGCCTAAGACTGCAACTTCATCCGAAACTAAACGTGATGATTGCCAATTAAGTAGCCTCCTCATAATTTATCACATATACGTCATTAATAGGATATCCAACGTAAAGTTATAGAATTACACCTTTCCCGACGTTTATACTTCGCGATCTAAATGTGAAAATCCCCCTCTATCGGACATCCCACAAAGGGATGCATCATTCCATATATGAGATCGTGAAACAGGATTAGGAAAGGAGGTCGTTCATCTCAATAAGACATATTGTCAATTAGTATCGCAATTTAGTTCTCTTTCTTTGCCTTTTTGATAATAACGTTTATTCTGAGTGTTTAGTCAAAATATTAACAAAATAAAAAAATATTTAACAAAATATTTATGGTTTGAAAGTATTTACCAAAATATTCATTACGGTCCCACTTATCTTTTATAATTGGGTGATTTGCATAGATGACCCATTTTTGGGGATGCTTTGCATACCTAAACCCCACTTTGGGAAAATGAAAAAGTGGGTTAGGGGTGTATTTTTGCAAATAAAAATTATGACCTAAAGGGCCGGTTGCAGGTGAAAGGCAGGAGGGAACATGTGAGCAGGGAAGGCAAATAGCTCGGGTGGGATTTTGGCGCCAAAAGGAGGGGAAAAATGGTGAGGTGATGGGTGATGTGATGGAGTGTTACCTTTTACCATTTGTATGGTATAAAAGGGGAATGAGGAGAGAGGTCTTCATTTTCTGTTTCTCTCACATGATAAGCAGCAAAAAAAATGGAGAAAGAGATGGAGAAAGAGATGAAAATTGATCATCCACCATGGAAGACAAGGTCCGAGCTTGCTGTTCCAGTTGTAGAGAACTTGTTGGCTTCAGTCTATGCCCATGTCAGTGATCAAATACCCCGTGTCAATGTGATCCCTCAGAAGCTTGTGTTGGCAAATGAAAGGGGTAAGTGTATTTGGCGATGTAGTCCTCATCTATGGCGTTAGATATCCATGAACCTTTCTTCTCATCCATTGTTTCATTTTTCAGGTGGAAACACCATGGTATGCGTCACTCTCATCTTCCATGGTTCTTGGGTGGTCGAGGGAGGCATATGGGTGTATGTGGGTGTGAAGGCGCACAAGAATATCATGATACAACAAGCCATTGACTTCATCGCTTTGAAAAACCTAATCAGGCTGAAGGTCGGCGATGATGCTTCTTATGCAGAGGGGGCGTTGTCGTATGTTCCGAACTCGAAAGAAGGGGGTCATCCGATCATAATAGCTGATGATGATGACCTGGAGGCGTTGAAATTTCTGAACTCAAAGTTTGGAGAAGATCCATGGCCCCTTGCGCTATACATCGGTCCATTGCAGAAGGGAAGCTTCGAAGTAGAGCACCCTACAGACGAAGAACGCCCTGCTGGGGAAGAACCCCTGAGTGGGCCACCCTCCTCCAGAAAAGTGGAAGATTTGGCTAAGATTGTGACAAACGATAAGGCAAAACAAAACCCCATGTCTGAACATGATGTGTTATATGTTGGGGGAGAGGTGATGGAGGCATTAGGGAAGAGCCGGGAGCTGGCTGCGATGGACAGTAATGACAGGGGTAAACAATCAAGTGGCACGGGGAAACAATCAAGTGACTCGGGGAAACAATCAAGTGACATGGACAAATTGCCAGGTGACAAAGAACAAGGTCTGGACGTGATTGAAACGGGTGACACGGATAGCTCCTCATGTGACATGGGTCACATGGGTCAGGGGTTGGAGGTGATATCCATTAGCAACAGGGAAGAGAATGACGATGGCCCAAGCCCCTTAATCGACTTTGAAGTCTCGGATGAGGACGAAGGTTTTGAAGTGAAGCTCGAAGAAGATTGGGATGATTTGGAGTTGTACGATGTGAACAAGGAAGTTGAGGATGAGGTGATGAAGAAGCTTGAAGATTGTATTCCTAGGTCTAGGGCATCCCGAACCCCGATGAAGAACTTTGAAGCTTTGGTGGAGCGAGTAACGCCTTGCACCTAGGACCCACGACGCAACACGATAGAAATTTCGGATGGACAATTATTTGCATCCAAGGCTAATGTGCAGACTCGCCTTCGGTGAAATGCGGTGGAGAGGTGCTATGAGTTTATTGCAAAGAAGTCTACAAAAACGTTGTAAGTTGTTGGTTGTGTGGACCCAAAGTGCACGTGGATGTGTAGGTCCTCGCCTTATCTACGCACCACTATATGGGTCATCCGAAAGTATATCAAGGAGCATACATGTGGCATCAACGTGAACCACAACCATAACCGACATGCTACGTCAGATATGATTGGACGGAACCTCATGTCCATGTAAGTTTTACGTTAGTTGTGAATACTATCTTCCTTGTCATATGTTAATATTCCACTTGTCACCTTTCAGTATTCCACTTGTCATCTGTTATTATTCCACCTGTCACCTTATATCTTTGTCCGGGTGAAAGTAACTCAACCTATAACTTGTAGGTTCACCGGGAGTCGGAAGAACCTCATTCCCGACCAAGTGCAGTCGCTGACGAAGTCCCAGTTCGGCGTCACGTGTAGCTACTGGAAGGCCCAAAGGGCACGATTGGCGGCGAGGGATGTGAAGCATGGGACCGATGAAGAGAGTTACCGGGATATTATTCCATACTTGCACATGGTGGAACATACTAACCCCGGGACATATACTAGGGTTGAGATGGACTCCTCCCAAAGATTTAAGTACGCCTTTGTTAGCTTCGGGGTATAGCGCAAGGCGATCCCCCATCTAAGAAAGGTAAAACCCCGTGTCACATGTATAGTTTTATTTGTCACCCACCAGGATAGACCATGTCACAGATCCGTCATTTATTGATCTCAATGTGCAGGTGATTTCAGTGGACGGGAGTTTCCTGAAAGGTAAGTTCAAGGGGACGCTTCTCTTTGCCACGATCCAAGATGCAGACCACAAAGTATACCCGATTGCATTCGCGATTGTCGATGGTGAGAATCATGGGTCATGGGGCTTTTTCTTCAGGAACATGCTATATGTTGTCGATGACACCCCGGACGTAATGTTTGTATCTGATCGCCATCTGAGTATCGTCCAAGGTATGAGGGACCACTATGTGTTTGCGAAGAAAGGGTTCTGCGTCTGGCATCTATTTCAGAATGCAAGGTGCAGGTACAAGGGTGTCACGGGGTTGCAGGCCTTGTTCTTCAAGATGGCGAAGGCGTACATGAGGGCTGAATGTGAAAAGATGTTTGCTGATTTCTGCGCACAGTCAGCCCCTACAAGCCAATACGTGAAAGAGGCTGGTTTCCAGAATTAGGCCCGAGCATACTTCTTGGAGAATCGCTACAACATAATGACAACGAACAACTCGGAGTGCCTGAACTCAGTCTTCAAGGAGCCTCGCGACCTACCCATCACTGCCCTGATTGGTGCCATCATTGAAACCATATCGAAGTGGTTTTATGAGCGACAGGAAACCAGCAGAAAACGAGGTAAGCTGGTCAGCGATTACGTTTCTGATACTCTGAAAACGAATTATGCGATGTCAATATGCATGGATGTCAGACCGCTCAGCCCACACGAGTACAACGTCCGCAAAGGTTTCTCCTCATGGGTTGTCAACTTGAGTGCCCGTAGCTGCACATGCAAGCGCTTCGACATCGACCAGTTCCCGTGTGCACATGCCCTAGCCGCTGCCAAGTTTCGAGGTATCAATATGTACACTCTTGTCAATGACTTCTAGAAAGTCGCAGCATGGAAGGCGTGTTACGAGAATGTGCTATATCCGCTCCCTCCAAGATCAAAATGGAGGATTCCCCCTGAAATCTCTGGGGTTGCGTGCCTTCCCCCGATTGTGAAGCGGCGGCCTGGTCGCCCTAAGACATCCCGGTACCCATCTCGCGGAGAAATTCCCCGTGTGAAGCGTCATCTTTTGTAGTTGTTTTGTCGGTGCTCCAACGACTTACCTCAGAAGCTGGGTTCTCTTTTGCAAGTTTAGTTTGGGGTCAGGGGTTGGACCATTTTAATGGGTAAGTGGTTTATAACTTCGTAGTACTGTTGGGACAGGTTAAGTACGTGGGAGTATTTTTGGGTCAATGGACATATGACAAAATTTAGGTAAGTACATTTGGGATGGGGGTAAGTAGTTGGGAGTATTTTTTGGGTCCATGCACCTATCACAAACTGTTGGTAAGTACTTTTTCCCTGTCAAACTTCTATGAACAATATGAATGCCGCAGATCACCTGTTTGTATGAACGTGTTAGATGATATATTCCCCGTGTCACCTGTTTGGAGGATGCGCCTGTACGCCTCGATGAATGCGTCGTCAAGTCCGTCGAAAGTGGGGGCGTCCTTGGTGGGGAGTTGCATGAACCTGATCGTGTATGGTCCACAATCTCCACTGTAATAGGGATGTGTTTGTCAGATGCATAGGACTCGGATAACACACGAAATGAAATTCAATGGTCCCATAGAAATTACCTCAGTTTGTTATGCGGCATCCCCTTAACGCGATGTAGAGCCATAGCCTTTGGAACCTTTTCTGCGTAGGTGTCCTTCAACGTGGGGTGGGCATTCATTAGTACGGGGATAAGGTGGGTGACACACCTTAAGTGTCCCAGAAGCTGGCGGTCCCTCACAATCTATATTCTTTAGATTCAAGGGTAGCAGGATGAGTTCCACCCCTGCCCACGAAATCCCCATGGTCGGGGACCGCCCATCAAAGTAGTGAAGTAGCTTCTGATCCACTTCGTAGGTGCCCGCATTGCTGCTGTATGTATCCCACTCATTTTGAAGAAAGCACCCGAAATAGGTGTCGAGAACAGCAACTCGAGACCCAATGTCCCCATCCCTCTCCGTTAACCCTTTACGAAGAAGATAGCATGCTTCTTCCATGTGCTGCATGAACGACAAAATTAATGAGAAATCCACTACGAAATAAAGAAAGGAAAACATTTGTTTATTTTTTGTACCTCGGTTGTTAACCAAAACCTGGGCGTCTGTAGGGAGGTAAAGAACTCCTTCGTTAGGTCTGTGCTGCAGGCTGACTTCCGCAATTCCACGTCCTCGCTATACGATGGCGATGTTAGGTGAATTGAGTCGTTTGTAGAATAAGTTGGACACAAATAGAGATGTGGGTTACCTTGCCATCCACCGGGCCAAGCCATCGTTATCGGACACGGATACAAGTCCCAGCTGAATCGCGTCCGCACCGGGGACAACCTCCTTCCTTTTTTGTACCCTGGGTTTCTTCACAGGATGGGGCATGTCTTCTTCATCACATCCTGAATCCTTCCTAGTCTTCTTGCCTCGCACCCCCTCCATATCTGCAGCCTGAGATATCTCACAACTACTTAGAAAGCTTGTCACATAGGAAGCTTATAAACTCCTACATTTTCAGTTCCCGTGTCACCCAATTACTTATACCTTGTCACATGGTAGAAACACCTTGTCACATAGGAATTTTAATTTCCCCTGTCACCCAACTACTTATACCTTGTCACATCGTAGAAAATACCTTGTCACATTAAAATTTTAATTTTCCCTGTCACCCAACTACTTATACCTTGTTACGTCATAGAAAACACCTTGTCACATTAAAATTTTAATTTCCCGTGTCACCCAACTAATTATACCTTGTCATATTATAGAAAACACCATGTCAACGTCAAGAAAACTTACCTCCTCAGCAGCTCTGTCCGGGTCCTCCCCCTCCTTGACAGGCACCTCCACATCGTCCTTCCCCCCTCCTTGACAGGCACCTCCACATCGTCGTCCTTACTGACATCATCGACCACTTGCTCTGAACAGACATCCCTCTTTTGTTGTGGCACCCCTTTTCCCTTCTCATGGACATCGCGCATCCCATTGACAACACCTTCCATGACCTTCATCTGCACCACACATGACATAAATTTATGGGTGGTTCCTCAAATTCATCACACTCACAACAATATTAACGTGTCACCTAATCATTTTGCCGTGTCACTTGGTTGTTTACCCTTGTTATCAATGTTATGCATAATAGGGCAAAAACAAAGTTATGTGATTGACGTACCTTGTCATCAATGCTCTGCATCCACGTTGCTATTGTTCCTAGCCTCTCCAAAATCAGTTCAACTGTCTTTCCCACCTTATCTTCCCTAGGTTCCTTGTTCCCATGACGTAATCCCGAACTTTCCCCGGCCTTGGCGAAGCCGTTACCATAATATCGAGGCGCCACCTTCCTTACGATATCATCGTAGAAGAGGTCAGGCTACTCATGCCTATACAAGCACCCATTCATCAACTCAAACTCACCATCATTCGGGACTAGTATGGGGTTGTCTTCAACCTTTATGCTCTCCAACGTCTCCATGCGGGTTTGGATCGACTTATAGCTGAGAATGTCATCGTCAGCAGTCCACCTCAACAAGCGAGGCAACGCCCCAATCGACACCTTGTTCGCAAACTGCACTGCACCCCAATGTCCGGTACTGCTTCGTACAACCAAATATGCAACACCCACACATAACACTCACCGTCTTAAATTGCACATAACAATTGAAATATAACTTCGTTCGAGAAGGTTACCTGGAATGCCAATGGATAACCCATTAGGCCATAAACATGCCGGTCGTCTTTCGGCTTCAACTCAGCGATCCACCGTTCTATGACACCACTCAGGGACGCATGGGTGGCCTCGTACACAACTCTGTCCCAAGGGAATTCCAAGAACCGATCCACGTTTTCCACAAGCTTGACAATCCAGCCTCGTATAGTTTTCCTCGGTTCTCCCCCCAACAGAACTCCTTCGATGATGAGGAGGAGAGCGATCTTGAAATGCGTTCTCGCGCTACGCTCCTTCAAGATTGAGTTCTTGAAAGTTGCCTCTAGCTCACCCACCGTCATGCTATCCGTTTCCAACAAGTCCTTCAAAGCCTTCTTGTTCTTCTTGTCATTCTCCATTGCTTCCCCCCGGACTACACCACAACGCAGGCCCGTAACGAGGGCAAACTCCTTGATCGAGAAGCGTCAGAGCTTTCCTTGTAGCAGGTACCATGTCTCCCACTTCTTCTCCGTCGCAAATTGTCGTTGTAACACATAATGCAGTAGTTACAAAGAGAATTGTCCTCTGTTTGCCAATTCCACAACCCCCCAAAGCTGGTTTCTCTTGAGCTTCTCCCAATCCACGGGGTCGACCCAGTCGTCCAAGTTCACGAGCAGCGAGACTCTCGAATTTTGGTTCACACGTCCACGGAAATGTTTGTCCTCCGGGACTAACAATCGTGGATCCGTCTTTTTTGGGTAGGGGGGCTCCCTTCTTCCTTAAACTCTTCGACCGAACCATCTCTTTCATGCAAGTAGGTCAACACGAACATAATCAGATATCCACAGAAATCCATTCCTTACTATTACCTCCGTCTCATATTTTTTTCATAAATACAAAAACATTTTCCCATGTCACCCAGTGAAAAACCCATGTCATACAACAACGATACCCATGTCACACAAAGCAGACTGTTTCCCCGTTTTCTGTAATCCCGTTTCTGACCGTTCTTCTGTCACCTTCGTCCGTTCTTCTTGTCAGACCCTCCCAACCCCCCATCTTCTTCTTCAATCGCAACCCAGTCTGAAACTCCCTCGTTCTTCTTCAATCTCAAGGTCGTACATCCCCATAACCCCATTTCCCCATACCCCCATTTCTCCATATCCCTAATTTCCCCAGATCCCCAACCTTCAAATTGCCCATTGCATGTTGAAATGCAACATGGGAACATCGGGAAATAATTCCAGATTCGGATTTATAGAGAGGGATTGGAAGAACAAGGTCTGTGGCTTACCTCCTCTCAGGCGCGCTCCTCTGCGGTGTGCTTCTCGGACGTGCTCCTCTTCTCCGGCGTGCTGCCCTCTTTCTCCGGCGTGCTCCACCCCTGTTCTTTGTGGCACCCAGGACCGGCCTCGCACTTGTCAAGTGCCTTCTATCTTTCTCTTGTCTTTTTCTTCACCTATTTAAAGCCACTCACTTCCCCTTATGTTGTGCTTTTTTCCCCAACTACAATAATTGCAAGTTGGTGAAAGTTAATTCTTTTTCCTTTTTCCTTTTTTTCCTTCACCAGATAGTCAAAGTAACTATTAAAGTAACTGCCTCGTAACTGGAGCCACGTGTAAGGTCCTTGTCACCGATTTTGGGTGTATATAACTACAGCCTCATAACTGTTTGGTCTGGTTATAACCCTTGTCACCTACTTAAATCCTTGTGTCACCTAGTTAAATCCTCGTGTCACCTACATTGTCTAACTTGTCCTTTTATGCATTTTCATCGAATCAATTAAACACCAAATGTTCATAAATAAATCATCAAGTGCATCAAATGTTCATGTACCAAGTCCTACTTCAACTATTAACGTCAAAGTTCAAAATAAGTGTCAAGTCCTAAGTCAAGTAGTCCCATCAAGCAAAGGCCAAAGTTGGAGCAACGGTGTTCACAAACAAAAAAAAGTATTCCCATCCAAAAGTACATCCAAATGACAAACAATCAGTGTCCACCAAGTCCACCATGAAAGACGGCAACCGCGAGCATCTGCATGTACGCCCCAATAAAATTGTCGTCTATTCCGTTGAATGTGGGGGCGGTCTCCATTAGACGTTGCATGAATAACACCGTATACGGCCCACAGTCACCACTGCAATGAGGAATAATTTGTCAGAACTATGCGTCGGATCCCACCTCCAACAAAATGAAATTGAAGCGTCACACCAAACTTACCTCAGCTTGTTCTGGGGGAGGCCCTTGTCGCGGCTTAGGGCAAAGGGAGTTGGCACCTTCATTGCGTAAGTGGACTTCAACTCGGGGTGTTGATTCATGATTACGGGGAGTAGGTGGGTGACGCACATTAATAGGGCGGGCAGCTGGGGGTCCGTGACATGGTGCACATCGCATTCGTAGACCCTCACCTGCCACTCCTTCAGATCAATTGCGAGGGCAACCCAATGTTTATTTTTTAGGTTGAAGGGTAAGAGGACAAGGTCCACCCCTGCCCACTGCCACCCCATTGCCGCCGGGGACCGGCCCTCCAAGTATGCGATCACTTTGGCATTTGCCTCATACCCACCGCCATCTCTTTTGTACTGCTTCCACTCCCTCTCTAAAAAGCATGGGAAGAAGGTGTCCACGACAATGACTCGAGGGGAAACGTCGTCACCCCTCTCCGCGATCACTTTACGTAGTAGGAAGCACGACTGCTCCATGTGCTGCATGAAGTGAACCAATATGAACATCCACAAAATATACTACAAAGATCACCCGCCAATCAAATACAAATGCAACGAAAATCATACCTCTGTGTCCACCCAACATCGGGGCGTCTGGAAAGAGGTAAAGAAGTCCTTCGCCAGGTCCCGGCCAGAGGCTGCCGACCACTTCTCAGCATCCGCCCTACACCATACAGTGAAGAGTTGAATAAGACAATGGTTTACGCTGCCGTGTAATGAAGAGTGAATATAGACAATGGGTATGGGTTACCTTGCGAGCCACTCATGTAGGGCATCATTGTCGGCTGCAGAAACTAGTCCTAAGGAAACGACGTCAATGGGAATGGTGGCTTCCTTCCCTTTCTAGGTCCGCGGTTTCTTAGCCGGGGGACCCATGACCTCTGCATCATCCTTCTTGGTCTTCTTGGCCCCTTTTTTCCCATAGACCCGTGTCACCTAACAACATTACCCGTGTCACCTAACTCAATTCCCCATGTCACTAGTTACAACAAAAAATGATGATTTCTGTCATTACAATGGGCCACAAGGACCGTACCTTCATTTCAGTACTAGTCCCGTCTTCCTTGACAACTTCTTCTTCTGAGGGCTTCTCCATCTCTTCAGTATCAGTCCCCACTACGTCGTCATTAGCGCCCCCTGGAAAACAAATGATTTCAATGAAGTTAAATTGACTATTACCATATATTGATTCAAATGAACTTAAATTGATCTATGCAATTGAAGTTAATTAAATTACATTAGAATGAAGTTCAATCAAGTTTAGAATTTTAGAATTACATATTCTTAACCATTGCTTACCTTATCATCATCTGGTTTTTCAGGCTTCCCCCCACCCTCTAATGAACACTCTATCACCACATCCACATGAACGGCCTGGAAAACGAATTCAAAAACCATGTCACCCAACATAAAACGCCATCATAATTATTCCCTTGTCATACAATATAAAACAACATGTCACCCTTCATAATTATTCGTGTCGCCATCATTTCATAATGGCATTGTTGATATAGTCGATACGGGCCACAAGAGCTTACCTTATCATCTTCTTCTTGAGGGGCCTTCTCCCTGGTTTCAGTACCAGTCCCCATTGCGACATCAACATCACCCTCCTGCAAAACAAAACCAGAAGTTACAAGGAATGCAATATGACTAAATTGTTTCTATTATCGATGCGGGCCACTGGACCTTACCTTACCACCTTCTTGTTGTTCAGCTTTCCCACCAGCTTCAACTGCACTCTTTGTAAACTCATCCATATGAACGTCCTGGAAAACAACATAAATCTTTAGAGTGATGCCCCAATATCCCGTGTCACACAACAAAACATACCATGTCATCCAAAAACAAACTTACCTTCTCCTCCTCAGTTGGCGCCCCCCTCTTTGTCTTCAACATTACCATCTCCAACTTTATCAACAACTTCGTCTTCGACATTCTTGCCACCCATAAATTTGTCTCCAGTGTCAGTACCTTCACCATCTCCAGTGATGTTATCTTCTACATCATTTCCTCTTTCTTCCCCACCTCTTCCCATCCCTTGACCAACCCGCACTCCATGAACGACCTCATCAAACACTTTCATCTGCATGTTTTAGGTTTTCAAGATCAATCATACGGACTAAGTTGAACAAAACCGATCAGAAAACAACATCACTTATTCAGAATGTATATTTACCATGTCACCTACTATATGTTCCGTGTCAGAAGTCCATTTACCCATGTCACATGTGTTATTCAGATTCTACACAAAATAAAGATAGATATGCCAATGACTTTCTTAGCTTGCCATCCATACTCTCCATCCACATTGACATGCTTGACAACGTCTCCATCATCTTCTCAAGTGTCTTCGCCACGTCAGCCCCCCCACCATCCTTCTCCTCAGCTCCTGTCCGTTTTGTTGGCACGACCTTGGGGGCGATGTCAACCGGAGCATCGAAAAGGTGCGCCAACGGCCGCACAATGTTGTCGAACAAGATGTTAGGCTCCTCATTCCGATAGTAGCACCCATCCATCAATGACAGCTCGTCCTTCTCCGGTAGTAGCACTGGGTTCTCCGTAACATTGATGCCATCCTCCTCATCCATGCGTTTAACAATTGTGTCGTAAGCAAGGTTCTCTTCCTTGAAGCTCCACCTCATGCACCGAGGCACCGCTTTGCAGGACAGCTTCGTCGCAAACTGGACACCAAAATATGGAATTGTTTCGTATAGCCAAATCTACAAGGCATCCGCACTCCAGTTACAAACCTAAACCGCATATCGTTGTAAAGTAGTATGAGGGTCGTATGTAAGGTTACCTAGAAGGCCATCAGATAGCCCATCAGCCCGTATCCAGCACACTCCTTGGGATCGGACTTCAAGTCAGCCAAGCGGCGCTCTACAGCACGAGAGAGTGAGCGATGTGTGGTCTCATAAACAAGCCTTCCCCATGGGAATGCCAGGAACCGATCGACATTCTCTACCAGCCTCACGATCCACCCCCGCAAAGGCTTCCTTTGTTCCCCCCCAAACAACACTGCCTCGATGATGAAGAGGAGAGCAAGCTTAAATCTCCTTCTCGCGCTCGGCTCCTTCTGCAGTGAGCTCTTCAAGGCGTGCTCTAGCTCGCCCACAGACATCCTGTCCGATTGGAAGAAGTCCTTGATTGCTTTCTTGTCGTCCTCCATCTCCATCCCCTTTACTCGACCACACCGGAGACCCGTCACAATGGCAAACTCCTTAATGGAGAGCCGTCTGAGCTTCCCTTGAATCATATACCAACTCTCCCACTTCTTCTTAGTGACAAGTTGACGTTGTAGTGCGTAATGCACCAGTTGTGATGAGAATTGACATCGGTTTGCTAGCTGGACAATCCCCCCAACTGGTTGTCCAGCAACTTCTCCCAGTCGTAGGGGTCCATGTAGTCATCAATGTTGGCCAGCATCGCCAATCTAGACGCTTGGTTTACTCGTGCCCGAAAGTGCTTTTCTTCCGGGACACAATAACGAGGCTCTCCCAGTGTGGGAGGTACTACTCGAGGCCTTCGTGTATTTTTAGATCGACCCATTTGTTTTCTGCAATTTGGGTAATAGGAACACAATCAGTTTTCCAGAAAATTCATATCCCCATGTCACCAGAAACATATCCCGTGTCACAAAACTTCAAAACCCTTGCCATTAATGTCAGACAGCACCATTCCAAATTTGTGACCCATATTCAACTAACCCAATCTCCACCCAATACATTCGACATCAAACAACAAATTTCAATTTCACACTAATGGAATTGCGTTCAACATACGTAATACAAATAGAAGATGGCCCTAACCCATGTCCCAATTTCAACACCCCTGTCACCCACGTTCGACACCCATGTCACCCCCTTTCTCTTTCCAAAACAAACATCGACATAAATCACTTCTCTTACATCACTCCTTCTTCTTCAATCGGCCGCCTAAACTTCCCCATATCCCAATTTCAACTCCCACCATTCCCACCCTCTTTGGCCTTCCTAAACCCTAACCATCGATTTCCCGTAACCATACCCGAAAACCACCATTCTCATCCTTCAATCGCACCAACCATCGCCACCCCTCCACACCCCATCACTCCCCCCACCATTGCCCTTCAATCCCTAAACCCCATAGCCAATGCCTTCACCCACACACCCCACGTTCGCACATAAAGGAGAAGAGGAAGAACGATTTTGGGTTTAATCGAGAGGAGGGCTTACCTTTAGAGTCCGGCGCCGACGATCGTATCTTCTCCTCCACTCGGACAGCCACCCTTCGGTTGCCTTTCTTCTTTGCTTCTCCACCTGTCGTCCTTCCTCTGTTTTTTGGTTTTGAAATGGACACAGTTACAAATGGAGAGAGAGAGGGTATGACGATGGCTCTCCTTTCCTTTTTTTCTGGCCTCCCGCCGGATGCATTTAATGCAGTGACAATTTTCATCTTTTTTTTTTTGGTTTTCTTTCCACATTTCTTTTTCTTTTCCCATTTTTTCCCTCCTAAATCGGCACCAACAGGGGGTCCAACCGGGACATTTTTGCCATTTTTTCGAGTTTGGGTTATTTTTGCAAATTTTCTGGGCGGGAGGTCACCTTTGCAAACTTTGATGAAAATGGGGTTATCTATGACCATTTCCTCTTTATAATTTTCCATAAAAAGCAAAAATCATAAATAATCACCATATCCTTTTGTAATTTGCATTAACATCCTTAATTATTATTTATTTAGTCTTATATTCTGTATTCAAATATATATGATATTTAGAACTTTGATTCTATAATTTGGCATCAGAGCCAAGTTAATTAAAAATAATCTGCATTTTTCCGTAAGCCAATCTGAACGTATCTACTAATTGTCCTTGTAAGGTTTATCCTCATGCTCTACATTTAGACAGAGATGATAAGCATTTTGGTGTAATTTTTAATGTCATTTCAAATCAAGTTATAGATTTAAAATTAGAAATTAGAAAATTAGAGCAACTATATATTGATATTAGTAGTAAGATTTTGAGTTAATTTGGCCAAATGTCCATTTTCATATAACCCTTTTGCTAAATGTCCACCCTAATCTCCCATTTTGCGAAGGCTGTGTTTGGCGGTAGATGGAGATTATATAGATTAAGGAGATTTTTGTAGATTTTAGTAGATGGAGATTATTTTTATAGATTAATGAGATTGTGGGGATGGAGATTATTTATGACGAAAATCTCGGAAAGGTGTTTGGTAGGCACTAGATTGTGTTGTATTTCAGGTGACGAAAAAATTAATACCCCCTAACCTCCCCCATCGGCTCATTAGTTGGAAGTTCCAACTGCTTCACACAGCCACCCCGGCGAAACGCGAGCGAGGTGAAGGAGCACTTCGGCGACACAGGTGACCTCAAGCGACGGCGATTTCACCACCACGGCGGCCTGCAAACGCCCCCGCCCTCACCTTGGAACTATCCCGACTGCAGCTGTAGTAGGGAAATCCACCTGAGCACAGCCAAAGACGCATACCTTCTCTCCGGCGTCGAAAAGGTAAAAACATTATGCATTTCTGTGTTCCTCCAGCGGCAGTGGACTCATACGCATATATCGGACCCATAATTATTTGTAAATTGAATGTGTTGCATGGATTTGTGCCCTATGGATTTGTGCCCTTTTCTTCGGTGGTGCATCTGCTGCTACAACATCAATTGGTTTTTTTTGTCCAAGTACGGGCGTTGATTTTGCAGTAGCCGATGAACAAGTGTGAAATGTTGTCAACATTACGTATTATGGAAGATGAATGGCTAAATGCCTTTGTATTGTCACGGCTTTGGAGGGTCAATCGGTTTGTATGTGATGAGTCGGGCTTAGCATGTTCCTAAGTACATGATCACATGTTCCTACAAGCATTTGAGCCATGCAAAGCAAGAAACCATTATACTACTGCATAAGGTCATTGACCTATCACCATGGTTGATCCACCGCAAAAACCCTTACCCATGCCGGAGAGGGTGTCCTAACAACCACGAACTACACACCACCCCCACGGACATACAAAAACCGATTGGGTAGGGGGAGTACATCCGAATAGACAAGTCCTAGCAAACACCACAACGAGACCCCCCTACGGAGATACAAAAACCGACTGGGTAGGGGGGCATACAAGTCGAGAGAGCCACTACCATCCTGATTACATAGAGGGATTCTTATCCCTTGTGTACACATCAAAACAATTACACAAAATATTGACTTTCGAGTTCCGACAGAGCAGTCCTAGTTCTTCGCCAACGCGACTAAGGCGATGGCTGTCACGGCAAGGAACATCCATTTGTGCGTTTCCTCGCGAGACCTTGCAGCCACCAGATCAGCCCACAGCTTGCACGCATGGGATGAGAGACTCGCAACGCGCTCAGCCAGCTCGTCGTTGAGAGCATTCACCCGCTCGAGGTCCTCCCCATTCCTCTGTGCAGTTTCCTCGACTGCGTAAAGCCGGGTAGTCAGCTCCATGGAGATGTCCTCGAGCTGTTGGATCCTTGGATCCTCCAGAGCAGGAGGAATCTCACGGGGAATCTCCTGAAGGGGTGGGCGGTTCTCGTCGGACGAGACCCTCATCCTTGAGCTCACCTCTGCGTAGTCTGCCATCTCCTGTAGATTACAGTGACCAGACAGTTGGGATTAAAGAAAATAATAATGCATGGTTTACTTATTGTTTTGATTTTATTTTTTAGGTTGGTTGTATAACTAGGATGTAGTTGCCTTAGCTCCAAAGTTGTTGGTTTTCTTATTGGAAGTTACTCTCCTATTTCATATAGTATAACATATGAATATGGACATTTCGAGCTTGTTTTTTGTTTCTGCTGTTATTGATTTTCAGATTAAAACATCTCAAATTTCTGAAATCACAAGATCTGCAAGTATATTATTGTTGGGCTATCCATTGGCCTCCAAATCTTTTTCTGGCTAATGAGTTGGTGAAGTAGGAGGTAGTTGAGCATTTGACCTTCATATCTATTCTCATAGTTATGTGAGGTATGACATTATAATTTTGGTGTTGTATTTGTGATCATATAGTACTTGTTATGTTATTGATGAGTAAGAGCAGACACACAGCAACACAGTAAGCAACAGAAGGCAAATTACATTTGTTATATGGTGTATTATTTCTCATCATATATCTATTCTTATTTTTATGTTATTTGGTTTAGTATTTCTCATGAAAGAAAGCAAATAACATATTTTATTAGGTGTAGTATTTGTCATAACAGAAGGCAAATAACATATGTTCTTTGGTGTAGTAAAATTTGGTGTTGTATTTCTAACAGTATAGTAATTGTTATGTTATTGATGAGCAAGAGCAAACACACATCAACTGACCTAGAGAGCAAACACACATTAAGAGAGGAAGGTTATGTTGGTTACAAACTTGTGAGGTTATCACAGAAGCACTTGTTCATAGCAGTTGGTGGGCATTCATACATGCTCGTACCGGGGGGAATCCTCTCCTCACCCCCAATCCATGGGTACTTCTTTGGGCATCCGCTAGGCCAGCTCCCTGATGAAGACATTGTACTCCCTGCAACTGTAATTGATCCTCTCCTAACCAAGCTACGTTGCAGTAAGGACACAAGGAACCACACAGTTCAACTCATAATCAATGATCTGAATGACCAAACTTCACAAACAAGTGCAATCACAGTAATGACCACACATCCGCTATTTGTAACTGACAGAAACCCTAATGTCAGAACATTCTACCAATTGTTATGTAGAGTGAAACCCTACTGTCAGAACATTCTACCAATTGCACAAAACAGAGAGGTCGACGGTTCTTCCTCAACTGAAAATGGGAATGGCCGATTGAAGAGGTCCCTTGAGACACTTATATCCTGACTAATGGAGGCTTCAACCACGACACAAAGGGCGGATCTATGACAGTAAATGAGGAAGCATGACAGTAATGGACGACCATCACAGTGACGGAGTTGAAACCTCAGTTTTGGGGAGTGAAGATGGAAGCCCCAACAATGGAGGCTCCAAACTTTCGATTGCCTCCTCCCAGACTCCGGAGCTCGCCACTGGTGGCGGCCGCAAGATCGTTCGTACCCACATTCGTTAGGGTTACACGCTCCACCATTGAGGACCGGACCCCCATGGAGTAGGACTCCACCACCGGCCCCCATTACCCATAGACAGATAGATAGAGAGGGGGGATAGAGAGAAATGAAGTGCTACCAATCTACACAGAGTTGTAGTTGAGGAATTTTTCTTGCAATAAACCAAAATGAAATCGGCTCAAATTTCCACGACGTCGTCGCTGGGATGGGACGAGAGGAGAGGAGACGACAGGGGAGGTAAAGAATCGTACCTTCGGAACGACGTTGGTGATGGAGAACCGGAGTCTCTCTTCCTTCCCTCGAGCACGTCGCTGCCAGATCTGGATGTTGTTGGAAAAGGCAAAATGGGGGAGGATATATTGAAATCTCCACACAATCTCCATAATCTTGGGGTTGGGAGATTTCAACACAATCTCCAGAAATCCCCACAATCCCCATCTCCAAATCTCCTGCAATCTCCCTCCGAACACCATTGGCAACAGTAGAAACTGATTTTTTTTTTAATCTCCATAATCCCCCCAAATCCACTGCCGAACACACCCTAAATATCCAAAAACATTTCATAATACCAAGTTTACCCTCCTATTAATAAAATCCCCCCCTTTCCCTAATCCCCTTTAGTCCTTCACCATTCACTGGCTTCCTCCCTCCCGTTGCCCGCTTCAATCTTCTCCTCCCATGGAGGTCATCTCCTTC
The DNA here is from genome assembly GCA_963922045.1 of Persicaria maculosa. Taxonomy (NCBI): domain Eukaryota; kingdom Viridiplantae; phylum Streptophyta; class Magnoliopsida; order Caryophyllales; family Polygonaceae; genus Persicaria; species Persicaria maculosa. The sequence continues at coordinate 55,122,767 of OY998261.1, read as the reverse complement.
CCACTCTCAACTACTCCCGAACTCATCCTCATCACTCAGATCTCTATCAACTGTTACCTCCGCGGATACACCATCCCCACTTCTGCAATCTTCCGATCGAATCTCTTCAATTTCATCCTAACCAGCGCTCGATTTCAACAGACATGGAGTTATTGAAGTCGAAGCTCTACGCCGTCGAGGCTGCACTGTAGCACATCGGAGGTTGCCGAGGAGGTTGTGGATTCAATTGATTCTGAAACCCTCAGAGGTTGTCGAGGAGGTTGTGGATTCAATTGATTCTGAAACCCTCGCACTCTGCAGGCCATCTCTTCGCATCGAGTCTCCTCTTCGATTCGACCCCGCTGAGGCCAATCTCCTCGTCGGCGAAGACATCTTCGGCGATCCCACCGCCGCCTCCGACCTCCCCCGCTTCCTCAATTCCTTCCCCTTCTCCACCGAATCCTCCGATCTCTCCTACCGCTCCTGTTTCCTTCTCCAGAACCCCGTCGACACAACCGGCCTCTCCGGCTTCCTCCTCCGTCCTCTTTATAGCAGATTGGAATTGAGTGATACAAATTTTTCATCTGTTTGATTTGATGAATTTGTAGTTCACTAGCCATTTTCTGTATAAAAATATGACGACAAAGTGTATGCTCTAAAAGATTTTTTTAACTGTTTTATATGTTATAATTGTATCGTTGTTATTTGCTATAATGTATGTTTGCATAAATATCATCAAGTAAAAAAAAAAGCAGAAGAAGGATCAAACCAAGCATCACAGATCAACGGTACATCATTCCGGATGAGGAATTTCATCTCTATCAACAAAAAAACCTCTGGAGGGAGCATCCTCCAGTACGCTTCCGCATAGGGTCGGTGTAGATCACCCTTGACCCTCTGAACCATCCTCTTCCTTGTGATAACAGATGAAAACGCTCTCCTTCGGGAGCCCCAAATCTCCTTCGGGAGCTTTAATCTATCCCCAAATTGAGTACATTTTCATCAAAATTTTCCAAATCAAGCTTTTTTTTGCTGAAATTAGATCCCAAACCAGGTTTTGTGTTCGCTGGCGGTCTTAGATGGTGCTGAGTTTCTGGCGGTGGAGTTGGTGGTGGCCTGGCCATCGCCTTCTTCCCGTGGCTCGCTCCATCTGTCTTCCGCCCCCAACCCTGCCCATTCTCCGGCCGGGTGTGGTTTGTTTGGAGTCGATTGGTTCTCAATCTCCTCCTTCTTCCACCTCCGCTCCGTCCTAGTCCATCTTTCTCGTTTGGCCCGTCATTCTAGGCTTAAATCCTCCTCGCAGGCTTCTAATTCCTCCTCGGAGGCCTTGAAACCAGCCGTGCCGGTTCGCGGCGGCGCTGGGCGTTTCTGTCCTCGGGTCGACGTCTCCTCGGCGTTTTCCGTCATGATGTTGGAGTTGTTTCCTTCCGGCACCGCCTGGGGTGTCGATTGGCCTCCCCCTGTCGGTTCTCGGTGTCTCTCTCCCCCTGTCATCATATACTCCTCTCCCCCCTCCTCGGTGCCTCTTCGATTGCCGGCATGGGTGCGGTGGTTGCTCCGGCACCGTCCCTGATCTCGATTGGCCTCCCATCCTTGTACGGGCCTCTTTCCCCTCGCCCGCACCCTCTCCTCTTCACCCGCCTCGGTGCCCCTTCTCTCGTCCTGGGTATCGTCGTCCTGGCAACTCCGGCGCCGCCTCGGTGTTTTCCGGCATCCCCTCCAACAGATCTAGTCCTCCCATTGTATCTGTTGGCCTCATTGTCTTCCAACCTCCTTTCTTTTGCTTCTTTGCTGGGGGCCCGTGAAGACCCGGACTTCCACCCTTTGGGCCCAAGGCTCCTCCTTGGGCCCGAAGGCTACCCATCATAAAAAAAAAACAACAAACAACGTATTTTTCTTTATTTATTTATATATATTTATCTTATATATATTTAGTTTATATAAGATTTATACTATATATTTATATTTAAATAAATATTTTGAGTTAACTTCCCGAAAGGGTCGGAAAATTCCGTATGGTTTTTGATAAAATCTCAATTGGGTTGTTTGGTGCGTTTTTTACAAGGGCGGTCTTCAGCGGCGTCTCTGATCTCTTGGCTGTTCTAGTCTTAGTTGGGGCTCTGGCGTCTGGTGTCGGGTCTGGCTGGGGTCGTGGCGGTGTGCATCGAGGCGACTCCGTGTTCCGTAAATTTCCTTGGAGGTTCATCTTCATCGCCCACAGGGACTCCTGATGTACCACTGGCCAGCGGTGTCATCTCTTGGTGGCACTTGGCTCCGGGTTTAGTCTACGTTGTCCTCAACTTTTTGGGATTAGGATTGTTTGGTCGGTTTGGGCTGTTTCTTTGCCGGTTCTTGTATTGCACCGTTTTTTTCCTTTTATCTCGTTTTATGTTTGACGGTTCGCCGTCTGCCGACTCTGTCGGCCTCTCGAGGGTCCAGGTCTGTCTGGTCCTCGGATTATTTCCTTATAAAAAAAAAATGTATGTTTGCATAAATATTTGCCGTTTCAATCTTTTAGAGCATACACTTTGTCTCTACAATAATCTTTTATGTTGATACTCCAATCCTGAGTTGGCTATGTAGGTACATGTAACTAGATTAATTCTTGTTCTTTGTTGTTGAGTTTGTGCTAGGATCTTTGTTAGATATACAATACTTAATTTTGTGCTGAAACCAATGCTATTCTAATTTGGCTGGTTCTTGATCGATCGAATATATATGTTTTGTTGTTGATTTTGATTAGCCTGCAAGAGTTAGTTGGTTTTGAAGACTATATATAGGCACTTTATGTTGTTGATGGCATAAAAGTGAAAGTTTTGAGCTTACCTCATTTGTATATGTGGAAAATTTCTATTTACTAGCATATACTCCGTACTGAATTCTTTCTTGTTTATGATTTAACCTTCTTATGATTGAATTTGTTCTAGTATATTTAAGATGATTACTAATTTAGTGATAAGGGTGGTGACACGAATAAGGGGGTGACAGTGATCCCGTAAAAAAACTAATTACCACATGTGTCACCACCGATAGTGTCACCACAATGATCTCATAAAAAAAACTAAAAACAAAGGTGTCACCACAGTGATAAGGGTGGTGACAACGATAGGGGTGGTGACAGCGATATGGGTGGTGACATCAATAATGGTGGTGATAGCGATAAGGTAGATAAGGGTGGTGACAACGATAAGGTGGTGACAGTGATAAGGGTGGTGACAGAAATAGGGGTAGTGACAACGATACTGGTGGTGACAACGATAGGAGTTGTGACATCGATAGGGGTGGTGACAACGATAAGGGTGGTGACAGCGATAGGAGTGGTGACAGCGATAGGGTGGTGACAGCGATAGGGTGGTGACAACGATATGGATGGTGACAGCGATAGGGGTGGTGACAGCGATAGGGGTGGTGACAGCGATAGGGTGGTGACAGCGATATGGTAGATAAGGGTGGTGACAGCGACAAGGAGGTGACATCGATAGCGTGGTGAAAGCGATAAGGGTTGTGACAGCGATAAGTGTGGTGACAATGACCTCGTTAAAAAAAAAAATCTAAAAACTAAGATGGCACCAAAACAAAATTGTCACTGCATGTGTTACCAGTAATAAAGGTGGTGACACTAATCTCGTAAAAAAAAATTTCACAAAAAAATTTGTTTATCACCATGTGTAACCAAATTTGTGTCACCAAAGTCATTGACTTTGACCGATCAATGGTCAAAATAAAAATGGGAAGGAAGGAAGAAAGTCAAATTAAAATGGGAAGTAAGGGCAAAAAAGTTATAATGGACATTTTGCAAAAGGGAATATGAAAGTGAACATTTTGCAAAATGTCTTATTTAAAATGAACACTTAGCAAAAAAATGCTAAGATTTTTAAGACTGTAAAAGAAACAGGTGAAATGCATCACTTGACTAATCTTAAAACCATCTACGAAATTAATTAGCCATCAGTTAAGTCTAAAATCAGGTGGTGAAATTAAGAAAGGAGATCCTTTTAAATATAGTTATCCATTTAAAAAATCTAAAAAGAAATTCTCTACTAGGTTAGATAAAAATATAAAGAAAAAAGGTGTTATTGTAGAAGAAGATCAGGACGAAAATCAAATCCTTAAAAGTGAATCAACATCCATTTTGACAAATAAGGAGGTTTAGAACTAAGTTGGATGACCCAGAATGGAAGCTCAAGTTACAAAAACTCAAAACCATTGAAACCAACTTCATGAATGAAGAAGTTATGACTGACGATGCAGTGTTCTAAAAAGCGCTAGGCGGATCCTAGGCGGTGAGGGGCCGCCTAGCGCTTAGGCGACGTCTAGGCGGACGCCTAGGCGTGCTTAGGCGGTCGTTTAGCTCTAGGCGGAGGGGGGTCACCTAGTGCCTAGGCGGTGCCCAGGCGGCGCCTAGGCGCGATTTATAGAACAGTGATGATGAGTCTGAAAGAAATTCAGATGAAGAATTTGTATATCCGAAAATGGGGTTAATTAACCTAAAGGACACTAAAGCATTCCTATATCTAAAGTCCAACAAAGGTTAAGAGGAAATCCTAAGACAAAGAAGGTTGAGGGGAAATGAACTAGAAGAACATAATGAAGCTAGAAGAAATTACAGAAACTATGAGCATGGTTTAACCAGCAACTATAGGCCCATGCTTAAGCCAAAAGAATTTCTAGAATTTGGAGTAAGCATTATGTCAAACCATAGGCCGAATGAAAGAGAAATGAATCTAGAACCGATAAGTACATGTTATAAACTAAACCTGGATGGAGTGAGAAACAGGCGAGAAATCATAGAATTCTGGAAGAAAAGTATGATGAGTGTATTAAACATGAATGTAGAATGAAACTCTTCTCAATTTCTTAATTATATAGAACACAATTTCTATGGATGTATTGCCAATTGGTATGGAGTCATTGGTGATGAAGTAAAACAAGAACTTAGGAATTTGGGAAGTCAAGTGAATATGTTTACATTAATATGTGAATTAATCGAAGAAGAAATCGTTGGAGAAAAAGAAGACGAAGATAAAGAAACTTTAAAATGGCAAAGAATATTAAACAACCATGAAATTTGTAACATGAAATATGTTGCAAACTACATAACGGAATTCGAGAAGTATTATTACAAGATAGGGGGAAATGGCACTAATTTACAAATGTTTTTTGATAAACTTCCTACCGCAATTAATAAACAAAAGGGGTTGTTTTTTACACCCACAAAATTTACTATTTACACCCAAAATCCAAGTTTTTATTTTTTTTAAATAAACTCTACGCCTCTTGAGTCATAGGTGTGTGACTCAAGAGACGCATCTATTTTTTTCTATATACATACCCTGCCCCTCTTGAGTCACACGTCTATTACTCAGGAGGCGTAGGGTTTATTTAAAAAAAAGAAAAACTTGGATTTTGGGTGTAAATAGTAAATTTTGTGGGTGTAAAAAACAACACCCTAAACAAATGAGTGAAGAATATTAAGAACTATTAAAAGGTGGAAGTAAAGATTCACATGGTAACAGAATTTCCTATGTAAGAAGATGGTTAGAGAAAAAGTGTCGAGATGTGAGGAGCACCTAAAGAATGAAAAAACAATTCTTAACTTATATATATAGGGTGTGGTTAAAATAAAAAGGGAAAATTATTGAAAACCACCTTTTAAATATGGGTGTTTTCACTTAACCACCCCTTAAATTCAAAATTACAGAAAACCACCCTTTAAATGGTATTTGTTTACAACTCACTACCCATTCAACTATTTTCGTTACTTTATCATTAAATATATTATATTTTAATATTTTTAAACTCAAATTTGATTGTAAATATATTCAAAATTTGAATTTAAGGGCCCAATTATATTTTAGGGATCATTGTATTTATTTTTAAAAATAATAATCAATAAAGCCTAGCATTATTATCTTAATTTATGTTTGAAAATGTTTATAAATTTTTAAAACATTATGGAAATTACTCTTATTTAAAATATAAATAAATAAGAGTAATTTACATAATATTTTAAAAATTTATAAACATTTTCAAACATAAATTAAGATAATAATGCTAGGCTATATTTATTATTATTTTTTTAAAATAAATAAAATAACCCCTAAAATATGATCGAGCCCTTAAATTCAAAATATGAATATATTTACAATCAAATATGAGTTTAAAAATATTAAAATATAATATATTTAATGATAAATTAAAGAAAATAGTTGAATGGGTGGTGAGTTGTAAACAAATACCATTTAAAGGGTGGTTTTCTGTAATTTTAAATTTAAGGGGTGGTTAAGTGAAAACACTCATATTTAAAGGGTGGTTTTATGTAATTTTGCCAAATGAAAATGATGCTTAAAGTGAAAATGTGTTAAAGTGAAAATGGGCCTAATTTATTTTTAAAAAAAGGGTAAATTGCAGAAAACCACCCTTTAAATAAGGTGTTTTGCGTGAAACCACCCCTTAAAACGAAAATTGCAGAAAACTACCCTTTAAAATCGTTTTCTTTGCAAAGTCACACCCATCACCAAATTTCCGTTAATTGAATATTAAAGTGCATGAAAAATAAATTATATCTGTTGTTTTTATTATTATTTTACTTTATCCAATCGGTATTAATTAATTTTTATCTTTTTAACATGTTTTTTCAAAAGTAATTTTTTTTATATAAAATATCATTTTTTATATATATAATTTCACACTTATTAGTAAAAATACTATAAAATAGATATAATTGATGTTTTATATATTTTAAAAAGTGTATATTACTAAAGGGATACTTGAAAAAAATAAAATTTTAAAAAATGATATTTCATATAGTTTTTATTATTCTAAAAATATGTTCACTATTCGACCTACATTTTTAGAATAATAAAAACTATATGAAACATTATTTTTTAAAAATATTTATTTTCTTCAAGTAGCCCTAGTATTACATTTTTATATGTATAAAACATAAATTACACATCAATTTTTTATAGGTTTTTTTGTAAGTATGATATTATTTTAATTTTTTTTTTTTGATATTTTATAGTGTTTTTTGCTTTTGAAAAAACGTCAAAAAGTTAAATATCAACTAATACCAATTGAATTGAGTAAACTAATAATAAAAATAAGGGGTATAATTTAATTTCCACACACTTTAACATTTAATTAATGAAAATTGGGTGATGGGTGTGACTTTGCAAAGAAAACTATTTTAACGGGTGGTTTTCTGCAATTTTCAATTTAAGGGGTGGTTTTTCACAAAACACCCTATTTAAAGGGTGGTTTTCTGCAATTTGGCCTTAAAAAAAATCGAAATCGGGCCTAACTTTCTTCCCGTGTCTTCTTCCATAAACCCTCGCTCTCTACAATCAGCGAACTTCACAAAACACTCGCTCTCTGCAATCAGTGTCGTCCGCCATGGAAGTCGATTCGGAACTCCTCATCGAGGGATTTGCCGTCTCTTTCTCGCAGGCATGTCTCTCCTCTACCTCCCACCACCTAATCCTTCTTTTCGAGAGGAATCGTTGTTGCACTGGTCATCCCCATCTTCGGTTGTCCATGACCACCGCCTCTATTCATCGCTGTCCGGGGACCTCGCCACTGCCGCCTACATGACATTTTCGATTCATCAGGCCCCATGTCAGACTGGCATGGGGCCTCCATTCCAATTTTCATTTTTTCAATTTAAGGTCACTCTCTGTCAGATCAGGTGAATCCCTCGACAGTCATCTCTCATTCTCAGATTCGGTCGCCGCCTATCCCCAGGCCGCGCCTCCCTCCTCTCACATTCTTAGGCTGCCAACCGCCGCTGTTGTCTGTCGATCTCGAGGTCGAATGGTTCATGGTTGTCGTCTCCTTCCTCCTCTGGTAAGTGGTTCTCAATCTCGAGCTCTAATCTCGTTGAGTCTCTCCTCCGGCCACCGCTCTCATCTCTCATCTCTCCATTGTAGTTGTTGGGCTAACCATCGATAGATCTGGACACATGCACCTATCTATAATCTCGCAGCTCTCGCCGAGTCTCTCTGTTGTCGCTCTGTCTCACTGCTCGTCTCGCCCAGGTATCATCGAACCTCACCTTCTTCTATAGTCTGACCGTCTTCTTTCTTGCTTAAAATTTGATTACAATGTTACTGATTTCGCTACTGATGTGTTGGTCGATGATTACTATTGGTTGCTTAAAAAACTTAATTAATTTGTGTAGTGTATTTGCATTTGCATTTCTGATGGCTTCATTTTTGCACAAATCATATGATTTCTTATTTTTGCATCGTAAATATGAAATGCATATATTCATTTTTGTACAAATCATATTTGCATTTCAGATTTACAGTGCATATATTCATTTTTGCACAAATCATATGATTTCGTATCGTGCATATACTCATTTGCATTTCAGAAGGCTTCATTTTCAGATGGCTTCATTAAAGTATATTTGTGCATTTGTGCAGTGTATTTGCATTTTCATTTCAGATTTACAGTGCATATATTCATATGATTAACTGAAGTGGTGCCATTGGGCAGGATAAAGGTATTTTGTTTAATGGCTTCTCATAGATTATGTTGGAAGAGTATACAACATATATATAGGAACATTTGTCCAAGGGTAACAAGCCACGTGTAGGCTGTTAAGAAGCTGCTGGAATAAGGCTACATACAAGTAAATACAAATGTGAAATATAGTGTAACATAATGAAAGACCTTATGCTTCAGTATCCCCCGTCGATTCAAGAGGTGCAACGCAAAGCTTGGATCGGATGGCAGCGAAACGACTTGAAGATAGAGGCTTTGTGAGCAAGTCAGCTAGTTGATCCTTTGTAGAAATAAACGCCACCTGGAGAGTGCGGTTGTGAACACGCTCCCGAACAAAGTGGTAATCAAGGGAGACATGTTTTGTGCGATGGTGCATGACGGGATTGACGGCAAGATATGTGGCTCCGATGTTGTCGCACCAGAGCAAAGGAGGTTGCGAGAGGTGGATACCCAAATCAGATAGAAGAGCTTGCAGCCAAATTAGTTCGCACGTAGCATGAGCGAGGCTCCGATATTCGGCTTCCGTGGAGGATCGAGAGACAGTTTCTTGCTTTCGGGAGCTCCAAGAGACGATGTTGGTGCCAAGGTAAATGCAGTAGGTGCCAGTGGAGCGACGATCACCTTTGTCCCCTGCCCAATCGGCATCGGAGAAGGCCGAGAGGTGACAGGGAGAGGTGGCAGAGAGATGTAGAGCAAGGTGTTTGGTGCCTTGTAGATATCTGAGGAGCCGCTTGATATTTTGCCAATGAAAGGTGGTGGGAGAGTGCATATGTTGACAGGCGCGATTGACCGCAAACGAGATATCTGGCCTTGTGAATGATAGATATTGGAGGCTCCCGACCACGCTCCGATACAAGGAGCAGTCATCAAATTGTGGGGAGGAATCAGTGTCATCAATTGCAGCAATCGGGGTGGAGCAAGGCTTGCAGTTGGACATGTTGAGGCGATCGAGCAAGGCAGTGATGTACTGGGACTGAGAGAGAGTGATGCCGGAGGGATCACGACGAACCTGGATGCCAAGAAAGTAGCTCAAGGGGCCAAGATCTTTGACAGGGAACCACCTGGACAGGGCACTCACAAACAGGTTGGCCAAAACAGGGTCAGTAGCAATCACGAGGAGATCGTCGACATAAACCAATACAAAAACACGGGAGGGTCCTTTGATGAATGTAAAGAGAGAGGTGTCAGCGATGGAGGGTGTGAAGCCAAGAGAGATGAGAGAATCACTCAGTTTGGCAAACCAGGCGCGAGGGGCCTGTTTGAGACCATAGAGCGATTTTTTTAATTTGCAAACAAAATGAGGAAACTGGGAATTAGAGAAACCTGGTGGTTGGACGATGAAGACCTCTTCCGTTAGGTCACCATGTAGGAAGGCATTTTGAATGTCGAGCTGTCTAACAATCCAGTTTCGGGAGGCCGCCATGGAGAGGAGGATTCGAATTGTGGCGGGTTTTACGATGGGGCTGAAAGTTTCAGTATAATCGATGCCATGGTGCTGGTGGAACCCCTTCGCCACAAGACGGGCCTTTCGCCGTTCAATTTGTCCATCCGAGCTACGTTTGGTACGAAACACCCATTTTACACCTAATACATTGGAGGTTGGTGGCCGAGGGACAAGATCCCAGGTTTGGGTTTGTAGGAGGGCCTGAAATTCGTCGGCCATAGCCACTCGCCATTCGGGATACTTGGATGCCTCGGTGAAAGAGTGTGGTTCATCGGGAACTTGGGTGATGGTGGCGGCACAGTGTGGAGGAGGCCAGGGAACGGTGCCATTGGTTCGGACTTTAGGGCGGATGGTGGCATCGTGTGTGCGAGTGACCATAGGGTGACTGGGCGCAGGTGGCGGGGGAGGTTGTGGCGGCGAATCTGCAGGAGTTGTAGAGGAGGCCGGGGTTGAGGTTAGGGTAGATGAAGATTCGTTAGGTGAGGATGATGATGGTGGGCTAGAGGTCGGGGTTGAGGGGATTGGACTTGGCATAGATGGGCTAGGGAGAGATGAGGTAATATGGGTCGGTGGAAGCAAGGGATTTAAAATTGGGAGGGAAGTGGTGGGCTCAGGTGGGATTGGTTGGGTGGGTTGACATGCTGATGAAAATGGAAAGGTATTTTCGTGGAATATTATATCATGGGAGATAAGAGGCTTGTGGGTTGTGAGGTTGTAACATATATACGCAGAATGACCGGAGCTATAGCCAAGGACGATGTGGGGATCCGACCGAAAAGATAGTTTGTGGGAGCGATATGGGCGAAGGTTAGGAAACCACAAGCATCCAAAAACCCGAAGGCGAGTGTAATCGGGGTCCCGACCAAATAGAAGCGAGAAGGGTGTTTGATGATGAAGCATTGGCTTAGGTAGACGATTGATGAGGTAAACACTTGCTTCAAAGGCGTAGTCCCAAAAATAAAGTGGTAGAGAAGCATGTGCGAGAAGGGTGAGACCGGTTTCAACAATACGTTGGTGGCGATTTTCAATGCTCCTGTTTTGTTCATGAGAGTAAGGACATGTGAGACGGTGTGCTATGCCATGGGATTGGAAGAATGGTATGAGCGGTTTAAATTCGGTGCCCCCGTCAGTTTGAATAGATTTGATGGATGTAGAGAAATAATTTGTGACATGTTTGAGAAAAGTAATGACAGTTTGTGGAACCTGAGATTTTAGGGTGAGAGGAAATAACCAAAGGTAGCAAGAGAAGTCATCCAAAATACTTAAATAATAGCGATTTCCATTAGTTGAAACAAAATGGGCTGGGCCCCATACATCCATAAAGAGAAGCTGAAAAGGCTTAGTGGATCGAGTATAGGTAGACGGGTGTGGTAGACTATGGGCTTTGGCCCGCGAGCACGAGGAGCAAGGAAAATGGGCCTTAAGGGCCGTTGGTGCAACTGGGCTAAGGGAGCGTAGTAGGTCCCCCGTTATTCTGATGGGCGGATGTCCTAGGCGACAGTGCCAAAGAGTAGGGTTGATAGTAGATGCGGCGACAAAAGGTGAGGATGTAGAGGACAACGGCGGTGGATTGTCGACAGGAAGAACATAGAGACCATTCCTAACGGTGCCTTGAAGAAGAGGCTCCTTCGTTCGGGAATCCTTCACAACAAAGAAATCAGTGTGAAATTCAAAAAATGCATGATTATCACGGTAGAATTGCATAACGGAGAGTAAATTCTTATTCATGGCAGGAACATGAAGGAGATGATGAAGATGAAAGGTGCGAGAGGGAGAGGAAAAGGAAGTGGAACCGTGATTGAGTATTGGTAAGGTCGAACCATCTCCCAACGAGACTGTCTCCGAACCTGGATATGGCAGCGAGTCCAGACGGAGATTGCTCAGATCCGGGGTGAAATGGTGAGTAGTGGCGGTGTCGGGGAACCAGGTGGTCGGAGCTGTCGTGGCATTGGCCTGGAGAGAGCGAGGTGGGGGCGCTTGATAAGCATGGTCCAAGCGCGACCAACAGCGAAGAGCGGTGTGTCCCTGCTTTTGGCAAATCTAACAGGTGGGTCGTGAGTCCGGGGCTCCGGTGAAGTCGCGGTTGCTGGATCCTCCACCACGGGATTGATATGAGCCACGACCTCGAGAAGACCCAAAGCTACCCCCACGGGTGGAAGAGCCACCACGGGTGCTGGGTTGACCTCTGTTAGGAGGGTTGTGGATGGTGAAATTTGCAGTTGGGGGGGGGGCAGCAGTGGCGAGAGGAGTGGGTAGAAGCCCAGCCATAGTGTTGGTTGTGGACTGGTGCTGGCGGGTGACACGGGATTCATGAACAAGAAGGTGGGAGAGGGTCTGAGTTGGGGTTGGGAGAACAGCCTGGGTAGAGATGGCAGTGACGAGTGATTCAAAGTCGGGACCAAGGCCAGCCAAGACATAAACGAGGAACTCCGAGTCGGGAAGAAACTGACCGGCAGCAGCGAGGGAAGAGCGGAGTTGAGAAGCTTTGTTGTAGTAGGTAGTGACAGAGTCTTCGCCCTTGCGAAGGGAGGCAAGTTGGAGCCTCGTTTGGATGACATGGGCATTGGACTGAGCAGCGAAAGTCTCCTCAAGGGTGCGCCAGATGGCTGCAGAAGAAGTACAATCAAGGATTTGGGCGAGTATGGGTTCTGTGAGGGAGGAGGTGAGAATGGACATGGTCAGCTGGTCTTTTGAGGTCCAGTCAAGAAAATCAGGATTGGATGCTCCATTAATGTCAGCGGCAGGGCAAGGGCGGCTACCATCAACGACGGGAAAGAGGTTGAGAGCTCGAAGGTAGGGAAGAACTTGGGCTTTCCATATGAGGTAGTTGGTGTGAGTGAGTTTGATGGTGATGATGTTTGCGGAGGATGGTAGTGCAAGGTTCGGCGTCAACGGAGGATGAGCAGGGGCTCCAACTTCCATTGTTTTGGATCTGAAAGAAGAGAGGGTTGCTTGGGGGGGGGGGGGGGGCAAGAAAACACCCTTTTTTTTTTAAGTCGGCAAAGTCAGAGGAGAAAGTGGGCGATAGCCCTCAGTGGCTCTGGTACCATGCAGGATAAAGGTATTTTGTTTAATGGCTTCTCATAGATTATGTTGGAAGAGTATACAACATATATATAGGAACATTTGTCCAAGGGTAACAAGCCACGTGTAGGCTGTTAAGAAGCTACTGGAATAAGGCTACATACAAGTAAATACAAATGTGAAATATAGTGTAACATAATGAAAGACCTTATGCTTCAGTACATTGTGCCATCGCCGGGAATCGGAGTTGTGCTGTCCCGTCAACGAGAAACTAATCTGTACTGTAGCAACGCACGTAAGAGGAAGGAGATGCGAAAATTACAAAAAACCTCCCCATACTTTCTATTTGTATAAATATTGCCCTATTACAATAGTAAAAATTGCATATTTTAACATGTAATTTTTAATTGGACACTTCATAATTTTATTTTTGCACTTTATCATTTTATTTATACACTTAATAATCTTAATCGTGCACTTCATAATCTTATTCATGCACTTCATGCTATTATTCATAGACTTCATCATTTTATTTATGCACTTTATAATCTTAATTGTGCACTTCACAATCTTATTCATGCACTTCATATTTTTTATTCATACACCATTATTTTACTCTTGCACTTTATGATTTTATTTATGCACTTTATAATCTTAATTGTGCACTTCACAATCTTATTCATGCACTTCATATTTTTATTCATATACCATCATTTTATTCTTGCACTTATCATTTTATTTGCACAACATAATATTATATTTGAACAGCATAATGCCAACTTCAACGCCAAGTATGACAGTAAAGAGCCATCTTCAAAGTATGACAATAAAATGCACATCTCTCCACTTAGTGTGAAGTAGATTGCTCCAGCACACATCTCCTAGCCTAAGCTTCAGCACACAGCTAAACAAATGTTCAACAACTTGTTTTCACACACCCCAAGTGAAGATACTTTCAGAATCGGATGTCCAAGTTCCACCAGGTTATCAGCAATCCATCGGGAATAATAACCATCTCTGAACAGCCACCACATCATAGCAACCTCATGCTAAAATAGTTATCAGATCTGCATCAAAATTGACCAACCGAAAGCAAGTTATTCAAGAGTGATTAAGGACCAAATCCATGTAAAGTCTATAATATACACCCAATCATGGCCTACATCATCAATAGGCTTGATATACGAGCCTACGAGCTCGAGTACTAGTTGTTTAAGCTCGAGCTCAAATTCTATTCGAGTATATATATATGTGCTCAAGCTCGGCTCGCGAGCTCGGTGTAGAACTCGAGCTCGGCTCGTTGAGCTCGTTTGTCCTCGAGCCTGAACTCGAGCTCGAGCTCGATGAGCTCGATTGGGCTCGTTACGAGCTCGAACTCGGGCTCGATGAGCTCGTTATGACTCGAATATTCAAGCATCAATATTAAAGCAAGATTAAAGGACCATTACAGCAGCAAGATTCCAAACATAGGTAAAAAGTTTAAAGTTCAACATTCAACCAACACCCGAATTAAAATTCAAGCATCAAGGAGCATTACAACAGTAGCATTCCAAACATACATCAACAATTCAACATTCAAACAAGATTAAAGTTCAACATTCAAGCAACACTACAAGAGAAATTAAAATTCATCATTCCAGCATCAACATTATAGCAGCAGTAGCAAGATTCAAGGAGCATTAACACAGCAGCAAATTGAAATTAACGCAACAACATTCCAACAGCATCTTGAGGGAAATAGCAAGATTTCAGCAACATTACAGCAGCAGCATTCCAGCAGCAGCACCATAGCAAGATTTCAACTCTCTTTTTCTTTATCAAATGAACTAGTAAGATAAAGCAAAATAAATCAATCTGACATTATTGAAATCAGTAACAAAATCTCAGCAAAACTATCACAGCAAAATCTGACATTATTGAAATCTGACATTATTGAAATCAGCTCAGCTCTCTTTTGCTTGCCTTACTTGGTTACTGAAATGAGAAATCAGTCACAAAACTATAACAACAAAACTATAACAAACTCAAATCAAAATCTCAGCAATCTCCCTTAGCAAACCAAATCAATCTGACATATTATTGAAAACCCATAAAAATCAACAATTAAAGCGACATTTAGCACAAAACTATAACAAACTCATCAATCAATAAACTTATCAATCAACAAAATCAGCAAACCACAAAGCTATCAGATTCTACAGATTGACAAAAATTTACAGCAACAAGCCAAAAAATTACCAAAACAGATTCGTAGCCACCAAAGCTATCAGATTCGTAGCCAACAAAGCTATTAGACTCATCAATCACCAAAACACAACAACAAATTTATAGAAAAGAAGGCGGATAAACATCCAGAAAAAAAACAGACGAGAGGAAGCACTCACCGGTGGTGACTGGTGAAGGTTGCGCCGGAGAAATGGAAACACAGGGGAGGGGAGGAGGAAAATTGTAGCTGATGGTTACTGGTGAAGGTTGCGCCGCTGCCCGCTGGTGGTTAATATCATATCAGCAAAATCAAAGGAACAACAAGTACTAAGGGGCGACGGCAAAGGCGGAGAGAGGTTGCCCCGAGCTGCAGCGAGGGTGTTGTTTAGCACCGATGGAGTCGAAAATCAGATCTGAAAATCATCGTAACTTACCAAGTACTAGGGTAGTAGGGCGCATGCAAGGGTGGAGAGAGGTTGCCCCGGACAGAGGTTGCACCGCCGGAGAGAAGACGCAGGTTACGTCGGACAGAGGATGAACGCAGGTTACGCCGCTCGCAGCCGCCACTTAGGGATTTAGGGTTCAATGTTTCATGTTTGGAAATGAACGCAGGTTACAATGTTACACACATACTAATTGAGAGGGGTAATTTTTTCAATTCCAGTGGGTATCGAGCTGGCGAGCTACTCGAGCTCTATCGAGCTCAGGAGTAGGCTCAAACTCGGCTGATTTATACTTTCGAGCGATCCCGAGTCGAGTTTTTACCGAGCCGAGCCCGAGCTACTCGACTCATGTATCAAGCCTAATCATCAAGGTCAATTTTGAGTAAAGTATTGATCAACTCTCATAAATTTTTTTTATTATTCATGGCCAAAATCATCATGGCCTATGAGTTAGTGATGAGCAAAAAAGGGATACCTTAACATTGGCATTTAGCTGCTCTTCACCGTCTTTGAAGTTCTCACACTCTAAAAGAGCTATAAAAAGGCAAAAATAGAGAAAAAAAAACACCAAGTAGACATGGCATCCATGTGCATTGAACGAAGCACATGATTGCAAACACAGAAATACCGTAGAGATGTTGAATTACACATGACCATAATAAGAAAACATAGCATCATGACCCTTGGCGTTGCTAGTTTGCTACTACAAAAGACCCTAACATGACCACTACAAAAAGAGTAAATTCACCTCCAACTCCACGAGATTTCGCCGATCTCGAAACTTGCCCCCATGACCCATCCTCAAAAGCAGTGCTTCCGCTTCACCAGCACCGTAGGTAGAATCGGCCATTGAAAACCCTAACTTCACCAAATCACAAATCCCCAAATTAATCAATATATCCCAAACCCTAATAATTCAAATATTCAAATAAACCAGCGAAGCCATCAATCAATATGAAATTCAATGTGAAAAAGATTAGAGGGAAGGATATTTACCATAAATCAAGGTAAAAGGGGTTCAAATGGGGAAATAGGAAGACAAGGGCGAAGGAGGTGGAAGAAGAGGAGGGGATGCTGCGCGCGGGTGGAGTCGCGATTGCTATGCTATGTCGGCGGCGGCTGCCAGTTCGCAGGAGTTGGCTCGCGGGGTCGCGGTGAGAATGGTGGCCAGCCCGGAGTAGTGGCGCTTGGGAGGAGGAGCGTCTAAAGAAAGAGAGAGCAAATGAACGTGAGAAAGAGAGAGCAGGCCAACAGGGTACAGGAGACCTAATAAAATTTTGGGAGAGGTTAACGCGGCTAATAAAATTTTGGGAGAGGTTAAACACCTAATTAAAACTTGAAAAGGGGATATTAAGCCAAATTTTCTCATAAATTTATCTCAAAAAATATTTATAAAAAATGTATTTGTGTTTGATATACTTATATTTACATGTTTATATATTTTATAAAAAAATTATTTTTTAGAAAAAATATAAAAATAACAAACCAATATAATCAATCTTTTAATTTTATATATTTTTCAAAAATAAATTTTGTAGTAAATTTTAATAAACATGTAAATCAATCATATATAATAAAGGATAAGTCGTTTATGACATGTTTCGACGTCTTCTCCTTAATTGTAAGATTCTTAAACAATTGCATTTTTTCCATTAATTAATACATATATATATATATATATATATATATATATATATATATATATATATATATATATAGCAGTGCTCTCCGTTGAAAATCAAAATTGCGGTAAAAACTTGTGAGGACCGACTAAAACCGAGCTATAAAGTCACTATGTAATTTTAAAACATGAGTTTTCAGCACGATTTTTAGGCTTAACCGAGCTATAAAGTCATGTGTTATTTTAAAACTGGAGTTTTTAGCACGGTTTTTAGGTTGAACTGAGTTGTAAATGTACTTTGTAATTGAGGTTTTTAATACAGATTTCAAATAAACCAAGCTATAAAGTAGTCCTCACGGTTTTTACCACAATTTAAGGTTTTCACCTGAGGCAATCAGTGTATATATATAGAGGTTAGTTCTGCTGTACACAGCCCTTATCGTGTATCATGTACTCAGAAATTATTCATCTATTTGTTCATGATTATTCGTCTATTTTCACATAATTATTCATCTGTAAAAAAAGTGTAAAAAATGTAAATTTTATTCTAACGAATAATCGCTCAATACCACCGAATAATTTTATTCCACTGAATAATATCCCAATACCACCGAATAATCAGAAGTTACTTTTAATCTCATCCGTTGATCTTTTTAATTCAATGGCCCATATTTGTTAACATGATACACAATAAGAGCTGTGTATATTTGATCTATTCTCTCTCTCTCTCTCTCTCTCTCTCTCTATATATATATATATATATGTATATATATAGTTGATCTATTCCGTCCTCGAGCAACGTGTTTTATTCTTAATCTTTTCGAAGTAAATTCCGACATCGTTTTAAAATTTGGGTTGTAGCAGATTTTTTTTATTCCGTTTTCGAGTTTGATTAGATAAAATTATTCTAATTCCCGTAATGATTTAAAATTTGATTTAAATTGTCGAGTGTCGGGAATTCGTTCCAGTGAGCGGAATCGGGATCGAGTGTCGGGATTTCAAATTTGTGTTGTGGGGCCCACTCCTCCCTATTTTTATTTTCCTCTTTTCTTTCTTTTCCTTCTTCTCTCTCTCTCCCTCTCCCTCTCTCCACGATTTCGCTGCAGCCTACTGCTCCGAATTGGCATCTTCCTCATCACACACACAATTGAAGAGGAACACCTCCCATATGGATGTTCAGAATTTGGTCCCCTTCTCCTGGCAACCTTCCTCTCCCTCTTTCCGTTTCTGTAACCCACAAAAGCTTCCATTCCCCTCCTTGTACCTTGTATCTTTTCCACACCACCACCACCAAAACACCACCACTCCCACCACGCACTATTGATGTGCTCCACCACCAACATCACCTCCCAGCAGCTGCTCCTCCACCCTCGTCGTCGCCCTACAATAGAGCCAAGAGAAAGGGGCTCCTCCTCCTCCCTTGTTTCGAAATCCCACCCGAGCACCCACAACCCCTGTTTCGAAGCCAGAGTCAAGACTCGAGAGCCCGATTAGCTCATTTTCTCCTCCTTCATCCATCCACAGTGGCAACACCTTCCACGACTTTCTCGACGCCCTTGAGCATAGTCTGAACGCAGCCCCAAGCGCCGTTCTCTTCTTCCTCCTTCCTCTGCCCTGTTTTCCGAATCGGGCTCGGTAGGCCACCCCCTCTCCTTCTCTCGCTCAATAGAATAGTAAAACTTCGCCCTTTTGACCTCTCATTGTCGACCCAGGCAAGCTCGTTTGATTTCCGTCACCGACGAACCCGAAGAGCTCCAACGAGGCCCGACGACCACGAACGAACCTTCCTCCGGTGAGCTTTGACCCCCCCCCCCCCCCTTTCCCTTTTCCTTGATTCAAATATGGTCCTTTTCTTGCTTGAATGGGTCGGGAAAGAGAGCTGGGCAAGCGAGGCTGTGAGCGTTCGAGGGAGCGAGCAGAGAGGGAGGTGAGGGAGAAGGAGATGAACAGTTGGGTTTGGGTGGGCCTAATTTTCGGGTGTGGGCTGGACCGGGTCCATTGTTCATCCGGGTTATATCATTTGGGAAATGGGTATTTTGTTTTGGGTTAGGGACTGGATTCGGGCTGAGTTAATTTTAATTAATTAGTTATGTTATATTATGCATTATTGTATACATTATGTGTTATGATATTTTATTTAGATATATGTTATATTATATGATATTCCGATTTTTTTTGGATATGTATATATATATATATTCTGGAACTATTAATATATATTATAGAAGGTTTTAAAAAGTAATATTAATTGTTATATATTAGTATGATGTTATATGACGATTTCGAGATGTGTTTTAAAATATGTTAAAGTAATTTAGTATTTTGATTGGGGTATTAAAATAGATTGATTTTGGCAATTTTTATTATATTTAAATATTCCTTTAGATGGGTTATTATATAATGATTTCTAAGGTGATTTTAAGACGAAGATTTTAAAGAGATAAAATGCCGGAATTATTTTAAGTAGTATACTTTTGCAAGTTGATTAACGATTTAATGTTTGATAAATGGGTTTTAGCCAAATATGATTTGAGAAATCGTTTTGAACATGAGTGATTTAACTTGAGATTTAAGAGTTGGAAAATCTGGGGAAATAATTTACATAATTTAACTCGGTGAATTGATTAGTGAATCCTGCTTGAGAATTTTGTGAATTTTAAATAAGATGTGAAATGTTATATGATGATGCAAGATGTGATATTGAGATAAGATGGGATAATATGAAATTGAGATATGTGAAGCTATGTATAATAGTTAGGGGCGCCTTGTGTGAATTAGATAAACTTATGCATATTTGTATGTTATTAGGTGATTGTGATAGGTTGGACATTGCTTACTATTGGTGGTTCATTGGTTGGATTCTGCGTTTGCCTTGTTTCTCTGCTGTTCAGCTTATTCAGGTAAGTTCCTCTATGGGCTTACTCAGATTCGAAAGAGAAATCTCCTGCTTGTGATCATATGATATACTAGGTGCTTCATATGCATTTAAACATGCCATGTAGTATCATGCTAGGGTGCATTGACCGTGAGCATTCTATTTCTTTATGCGTATGTAAACAGAACGACCGTTATCTGTGAAGTCACTAGAGTCTTTGCTAGGGTTATAGGGTAGCCCAGCTTCATCGGGTGCCCTGAGTCAGTTGTCGATTTATGAGCATGATGATATCCGAGCACCATCGGGCATGAGCATGATATATGATATGATGAAATATGATATGCTATAGCATCGAACTCGTCAGTCTCTGCACTAACAGAAAGGGGTGCAGAGGTAGGAGAGGGATATGCCACTTGGCATTCTTTGGGCACCTTTACAGTTCTTTTCCGCATATTGTAATTTAGGAGCATGCTAGTGTGATCTAAATTTCCGTACTGCATTAGAGCATCTTTATTATAGGTATAACGTATGTGTATGGTTGCTTGCGGGACAGAGTGCGTTGGGGGGACTCGGTCTGACCCCGCTCGCACAAATTGTTTTTAGGTATGCTTATCCTATGTTCCTATGGCGTGGGAATCCCCCCCCCCGGGCGAATGCGAAGAACCTGACTAACCCCGCTAACTTGGCTAAAGGCTTTCTTGAATCTATGTTTTACGGATTCGGTTTTGACCCGGCCCTGCCGTGGCAAGTTGTACTTTAAATTCCGCTTCCGCATTTTCGTTCAAACGAATTTAAATCCCCGCTTTAAATACTGATCTTTAGAGGTTCAAACCTCGACCCGTACCTGAATTGCAACATCCGAACGAAGGTATCCAACCTTCGAAACGTATCTCGGATATTTATATTCGTGCCGTTACAAAGTTGGTATCAGAGCGAAGTTGTGCAATTCGGGTACGCAAGGGTCGAGTGTATGTTTTGGAAAACCGCCCATGAATTTCAAAATATTTGAAAGTGTTTTAAAGGGGCAAAATGAACTTAATATCCTAACTCAATTGGACTAAATATGAACTTGACTTATGATAAAAGAGGAGAACCAACTAAAGAGGGATCGAGTGGGTAGGAAGGCGTTAGATCATCCCTTTTAGATGTAGTTGGGAATGGGTAGGCAAAATATTAGCTTCTTCTTTATAGCTGAGTCTGGAAGATTCCAAGGAGATCATTGTAATTGTCATTGACTGATTCTATGCTAAGCGTTTGTTGTGATATGATTGGTATGCCTGACTATGAAATGTGTACTAACTGATCTGTGCAAATGAGATAGCGGGAGTACCCTTATTTCCCTATGGTATAGCCCAGCTTGTGTGAAACAGCCCCTTCCACTATGTTAACCCCTTGAAGGTTCTATCGAGTCCTTCTCCCGGATATCGGAGTCCTCCACGGGGAAAATCGGGTTGGTAAACACGTTGTCTTCGGGAGTCATGTTTTCCTTTGAGGGTTGACCGAGTGAGTATTAGAAGATGGTTCTTGGTAAAGTTCCGAGATAGAGAATAAGATGTTTCCGGGGTTGTCCTTATCGGTCCTTATGACGATCAATCAGTGTCTTCCTGCCACGAAGGGTCGTACCAGGATTCCACGGAAAAGAGGGGTGATGAGTCAGTTGGGAAGAGTCAACGTTTGCCCTTATGGATCTCTATCGGGTTATCTTGATTGCTCTATCCATGATTGTGTGATACTATGTGGTACTACTCATTGACCTATAGATTGATCCTAAGTGTGAAATTATGGATATGTGCTTTGATGTTCATGATGACCATTGTATGGGTTCGAGCTACATTTGTTATGTCCATATCATCCTGACATGATCTACTTAGTATATTGCATTGTCATACTAGGGCACGAATATATATGTCATATGCTAGGAAGTTGTACAATTGATGTCCTCCCTGTGAATAGGTTCATGATAGTGTGATCGTTCAGTTCTAGTATCCGGATAGAGCGAGTCCCTTACTTGATGGATACGTGTTATAATTTGATGACAACATGCCTTATATGCTACATAATTCTCCCTACATGTTGTGATGATGATCCTTAATGTAAATTCGTGGTTGTATGACATCATGTATCCATGCTGGTCACATTGCGTAGGTCTCGTGTTGCATCTCGCTTCCTGCCATAATTACGTGTCGTCATCGCATGTCTAATTGACTTATTGTAATGATTGTACTACTGAGTGATTAGAAGTATGAACCACATGATATGAATATATATGATCGTTGCTTTCTCCTGGACTAGGCTATGATAGTGTGATCAACTCTTTCTTGTATGAACACTTTGTAAGTTGTGCTCCTTAGCATGCTAGCCGATGACGCCTCGATGTTTATCATTCATCTTGTGACAAGAATCTATAGCATGTCCACCTATTTTGCATTCACGAGATTAACTATTGTTGAGTGTTCTGTGATTAATATTGTTGTGTGTTAATTGTGCTAAATTGAGAATATGTTAGTATAAATGAGTCTTGATAAATACATGTCTCATCCCAGTATACATTAATTTGAACTCATGTCTCCGTATTCTACTCACGTTGCCACGCTACTTAGACTTGCACTATACCTCGCTACATTTCATCCCATGCTTCTATATTATTGAAATGTGATTGAATTGAAGTCTTGCTTAATGTTGAGTAATCAACCAAGTGCATGTATGTGTCCTATGTTAGGTTGAGCCATTGGTAACATGTAGAATCCTTGTTTATGACTTATGCACATTTATGCCCTGCTTGCATTATTGTTCATTCTCTCTTGAACTAGGTCCCTGATAGTGTGGTTCTTCCCTCTCTTTATCCTCTTAAAGTGTTTTACTCATCCTGATAAGAGTGATATTGGATTCGAAGATCGACTTGCTTTATGTGATAGTTAATTCTAGCATGTTTACATGTTCTCGCTCGGTGGTATCCCTCTATTACTCTGTGATATCTTCTTGTGCTTTCATGGAAGTATGAGTTGACACCTCGCATGATCACACACCACATTATATCATGATTTTGCATATGCATGACGCATGAATATTGGAATGAATCTAGTCGAATTACCTTGATTGTATTCATGTTCAATATGTGTTACTAGTATCCCAGAGGACTTATGATTTTCAATATGACTCACTAAATGGTGACTTGCCATACTTATTCTATTAAGTGAACATGCTTGTCCTATAGTGTGATAGTTGTTATTCCGTTTTATGTGCACTATGATAAGTTTGATCCTAGCATACTTATAATCTATTGCTGGTGATGTCCCCCTTGTTACTCTCTGTAATGATGTCTCATGCTCTATGAACATTATGTCAAATTCTTTTAGATGACTCTTGGCTATGCCCATGTCTTATCATGTATCACTAGCATCGGGTAAGACCTATGTTTCTAAAATGTACCTCGCCGTATGATTACATGTCACTCTTAAGCTACAATATGATCATTGCTATTAGATGTGATAATTACTATGCCGCTCTTATATCTTCTCGTATGACACTTAGTTGGTTGTTATGATAAACCTCGTCTTGATGTATTTGATCTCATTTGTTGATGTGTATACCATGCTCTTATATTGCTCATATACATGATACTTGTCATCCTCGTAAAATCCTGTATGACCTTGGACCCCACATGACCATTATTGACTCCATATAACTTGCCTAGGTTGCTAGACATACCTGCATCCATGGAATAATAGACTACTAGCTTGTTTCACGTGCATCAGTGTAGGACTTGATCGGGTCTTTGGAATGAATATGTATGTCGTTGTTTTTAAAGATAGGTACATGTTAGTGTGGATTAATGTGATTGATATGCTCCATGATGAATTCGTGCATGTTTGCTAAAATTGTAACCTAATAGACTTCCTTAAGGGCATCGTTAGTCATGTCATCTTTAGCTTTGGTCTATTTTGCCTCCAAAATAAACATTGGGTCGTCCGCTCTTGTCACTCCCCTATCTCCGCTAACATAGACTCCTACGTGATACATTGGATGAGCGACTGCATAGAAGAGGGGACGAAAAGTTAGATAGCGATAGAGCAGCGCAGCGGAAGCTTGGGCTCATAACCCACGGGCCTTAGGATTGACGATGTCGACAGAACAAGCTTGCTTCAAGGATCGTGGTTACTGAGCGTGATATGACTTGCAAGTGGGGGTGTCCTCCCTTCGGATTGCTAATCCCTTCTGAACTTGTTGATGGTGATATTGCACTGACTTGATGTTGAAAATTCCGTGTTGATGTGATGACTTGGTAATGATTGTTGCCTGATTATCCGTTGTCTATGATGATATATATGATTCGATGCCTTACATTCCTAATGTGCTATGATGGCTTGACGTGATGTAACTCTGAGTTGCTAAGCATGATCTAAATTCCTTTCCTATATATTATTAATTGCAAATGCCGAGAATCTGAACTATTTATTAGCTAAGATTATGATGAAACTTGTTAGCTTGAATTGACCATATTCATATATGATGTTTTACAATACTTGTTGAGCATGATGGTAAATTAAGAATTTTGATACATGTTGCAATGTTTAATGATGAACTAATGATGCTATTGATATAAATGCTAGTTGATATGATGTAGTCCTTATGTGTAATAATGTCCATGATTGCTTATTCTTTGAACATGTGAGTGAGGTCCTTTGGTAGAGTGATTAGAGAGTGGAGAAAGGTTTTGAGCGATTAGAATGATCGACAGTGGTAAGGGGAAAGTTGCAGAAGAGGGGTGTTGACTTAGGTTGGACCGAGTGAGTTCGGGAATTATAAGAGGTAATGCTTGGTGGTTTTTGATGAGCTCCTAGGTGAATCTTGGATAGGGGTATGGTTAGGGGTAGGCTGGTTATGTAGTGGCCGAGGAATTTTTTATAGAAGATGCGTGGTTAGCAGGGCATGATGTTTGTGATATCTTGGGAAGTGTGAGAAGTGTAAGAAATGACCTTGTGGATATCGAGATCATAGTATGCAGGGGTGCTCGGGTGTGAAAACAGAGATACGGGTTGGAGTCTTAGAGGTGGATTGTTAGTGAGGGTGCTTGGCGGGAAGAGGTAAGAGGTTAAAAGATCGAAATGAATTGGGGTTCTTCTGTGGGGTAGTATTCGAGCGGATGTTGGTAGATCTAAATGAAGGTT